>CM061149.1:21325240-21925240 GCA_030710495.1 Labroides dimidiatus | reverse complement strand
CAGTCCCCAAGATGCCGTGTGCTGCTCTAACTAAAACGATTTATTCAGGGGCATTTTCTTCATATTGTTTAACAAGTTTACATAATACGACTTATTTTCTTAGCTGAGCTTTATTGGAGAATTAGTGAAAGAATGGTGGCTCTACAGCTCATTTAGAAAATAAACAGACCGGACATTGCCTCCTTTGGAGCAGGTTCAGTGCATGTGCAGCTTAAGGTAGCGTCACCAGGCCAAAACAGACATTTGTGATGTGGAAAACTGGCCCCAGGCTTAACACACCTTGCCAACTCATTAATCTAAAGTAGCACAACAATCCCCTGGTTTTTACTGAGCTGACATAGTTTTCAATTCAGCTTACTCCAAACAAAGAAAGAGCTTACTGGAGAGGTTGGGGGAAAAAAAGGAAAATTAAAACAACAATAATAGTTGTGGAAGTGGTGTGATCTGTAGGGATACAGATTAACTCCAGCCTTAGGGAGCTAAATTAAGAAATAAACACACTTCACACTAACTTCTTTATAGCGAATGAGTTTTTTTTTTAGTATGACAGGTATTTTCAACCAACCTTTTAAACAGCAAAGATGCTTTTCAAAAGAGACTCTCATGAGTCTGACAGCAGGTAATCTAAATTCATCAAATGTATTTCTGTCACACCTGTCTGTTATTTTGCTCTGACTCCTCTTCTCTGTCTCATCAGTCCGAATGCAGTGCTGCGGCTGCGCTTCAATCATTTTGCCACAGAGTGCAGCTGGGACCACATGTATGTGTATGATGGAGACTCCATTTACGCCCCTTTGATTGCTGTGTTCAGGTGAGCGCCTGCGGTTCTGAATAGGAGAGCTGTGAGTTGGGGCTTGGTGGAGAAATGACTCGGGTAGCCTTTGGCTTTGCTTCAAAAGCTCCAACACATTTACACTTATGCACTCAAATAACTCCAAATGTGAGCCAACAATGGGCCTCATAATTACAGTCCAAGCACAATGCAGCGATAATAGAAATACAACATTGCGTTTGCTCACGTTAATCCTAAATACCATTTATTTTCTGGAGCTTAGTTGCATGTTTTCCTCTTTTCATTTCAGTCTATACGCATGTGGGTGGGAAACAAATTCATTAAAAAGCAGTGTTACAACAATTTACCAACCTCCCACTTTCTTCAGGCTTATCTCTTTTTGTGCTCAGGGTATGAAAGGCTAATTTGGCCATTTCCAATGAAGGAAAATTATCCTTTGACATTTGAATACACACAGCCCAGACTTAGCAATATTACCTACAATAAATAAGCTTCCACTGCTCATTATGGATGGGTGCATACTTGTGGTTGCAGCAGGGAGGCGGCTTTGATTCAGATTTATTATGTGCAAAGCTATATTTGCAGTGCATTGCATTTATTACAAGCAACAAGCCCACAAAACAAGAAACCACCAACCCTCCCACTATACAAAACAGACCTCATCAAGCGGATAAAAACAAAATGTGGAATCACTCTGCACTGCTACACTTTAAAGCTAATCACTGTCGTATTTTTAGTGCGAACTGCAATCGCTGAAGTGGAATTCTTTTTATCTCGCAGCCCTCCTCTGGTGCTTTTAAAACCAGAGTCCATAAACTTCAGCTGCATTTCAAAATGCTTTTTTATTATTATTGCTTTTTGCTTAGAGAGGGGCTTTCTGTCTCTGTCTCTGTCTCTGTCTCACTCTCTCAGTGGCCTTGTAGTACCAGATCCCAGAGGTAACGAGACAGTCCCTGAGGTGGTGACGACGTCAGGCTACGCTTTGCTTCACTTCTTCAGTGATGCTGCCTACAACCTGACTGGCTTCAACATTGCATACTCGTATGTTTTCTTCTCACACTCAATCGTTACTCTTTTTTTTGTCTCTTTGCTTTCTACCCTCTTTCCAGCTACTTTTTTCTTCATCTCAATTCCAAGCAAGTGGCAACTTCCAATGTTATAAAATTGAATTTAACAAAAGTTCAAAAGTTCAGCCAAAAATCCAAATAAACACACAGAGAAAACATTGACACCACACACTTATGTTAATCTTGACTGTTTAACTTCTCCCATCAAGTCAGAGCCTCTTCGATCCAGAATCGTAAACATAAAAAGAGAAAATGTTTAAAGTCAACAAATCTTGATTGGACTGCCTCCCAAACCCACAATAACCAATGAGAGAAGTAGTCTGGGAAGTGTCATCAACCAGATGTTATTGCTCATGAGCAGGTCAAGGAATGTAAACAGAACTGTACACAGAGCAAGATGGAAAATGAAGTCCTCGCATAAGAATCTCCTTATACAGACAGGCCTCCAGAGATCTGGCCAATCAGAGGGAAGGGGGTTTGTGGAGTGGAGTGCCTTAAAGAGACAGCAGCGAAAATGAAGCGTTTCACACAAAGGCTAAAATAAGAGTATCAGAGGGACAGTTTAGAGCCTAAAAGACCCCAATACAATACAACAACCAAAAGACCACATAAAGAGGATGCAAAACGTATGAAAACGACTCATGACACGCTTCTCTGCGGTAGTTGCAACTTCTTATTTTAACCCTGATAGTCAGGGGAAAATTATGTTATTTTTATATGTTTAGAAAAGAGAAATCTTGTTGTCATGAGGATCTAAGATGATATTTGAAAATCCAATACATGGCTTAGACTTAGAGGAGTGAGGACAGTTGCTGTACCGTCACACACACACACACACACACACACACACACACACACACACACACACACACACACTTGCACATACACATTAACGGGAGATAAAGGTTGTCATGAAGACCCTCGTCACAGCAGCAAACCAGCTTTTTGTATTAGCTGAACATGATAATTTCTGCCTCTCCTCCTTGACTCCCCTTTTTTGCTCTCTTTTTTAAAGAATTAATATTCATCTCAGAGTTAGCTTGCCATGCTTTCTGATTATCGATGTATCTTTTCTTTTTCACAGTTTGATTTGTTCATGTGTCATTTTTATCCTACTCCTTAGACTCTTAAACTGAACAATTTCTGTATTACAGCAGTTGTTGTGTTTGCTAAATTCATGTTGTCATCTGCTTCAGTCACACTATTTGTTTGCTCGTTTGCCCATGATTGAAAATACCTTATTTTTTTCATATTTAACTTTTTCATCAGTGACTGCAATTCACTTTATATTTATGTAATCATTTTTGACATAAGATATGAGATGAAAAACTGCTGTTACTATGTCTGTGAAGGTGTGATGAATCTTGTAACTGAATCAGGTGATAACCTTTATACAGCTGTGCTCCAAAATTAAAATTACCAACCAAAAGTGACAAGATCTTCCAAATAAACCCAAATGCTCGACTCAGCAGGTAACAAAAAAGGTAGTCTTTATTTTCAGTAAAAAAACAGAAAATCACAGGAACCCCTGGAGAAATGTTGATCAAAAAATACTCAACCAAAACCTCAGCAAAGGCTGGAAAAAAGAACAAAAATCTCAGGATAAACCTGGCAAAAATGATACAAGAGAAACACTTATCCTTCAACTCACTCCTGACAAAAGGTCTGATGAACACAAGGCACATGACATGAGGCAGGACGAACAGACACAAGACAAAAGGGAGACAGACTACTTATACACAAGGTAATGGGGCACAGGTGGAAACAATGAGGGCGGGGACACCAATCACCAGAGCAGGGAACACACCAGGGCAGGAAGTGAAGTTTTCTGAAACGAGAGGGAAGACATGACTACCAAATAAAGCAAAAGAACCATCCCATAAATAATGTGACCTTAACCTGTGTGACCAGACATGACACAAAAGAGGCTAAAGAAGGTTAAGATGGCTTGCATATCTAAGTTAGTTATACCTATAATGAACACCTCAATGTGACAATATTGTTGCCTAAACTCATGGTAAGCTAACTCCCTCAGAATGACTTATATTGGGCACTGGGTGTCTTGAAGTTATCTGCAACCTTGAAGGACTTCTTTGACTTTCTGTCTCACTGCGTCTCCTCCCTCAGGATAAACTCGTGTCCCAACAACTGTTCCGGCCATGGCAGATGCAGCACGGCGAACTCTGTCTCAGGTCGGGTGTACTGCGAGTGTGACGAGTACTGGAAAGGAGAGGCCTGCAACATCCCGTACTGCAGAGATAACTGTGGCAGCCCGGATCATGGCTACTGTGATCTGACTGGAGAAAAGCTGTGTGTGTGCAACGACAGCTGGCAAGGTAAGAGAGCAGGTCAGAAGGGAAAGGGAAGAGGACACAGAATATGATTAGGCAAATTAAAACAGAACATTAACTTAACGAGTTTTATCAAGGCTTCAAGTCTCACGGGTCTTCAGCCAGTGTGCTGAGATACAACTTTTTGGCCTGGAGATTTGAGAAAGAGGTTTGAGAAAGATAATATCAAGGGCTAGAAAATTAGTCAGAAGTGCTTGAAATAAACCGTATAATTTAGAGAATGATGTGGCCTGTAATTATCAAACAAAACATTGTTTTGGAGACGGGTAGACCAAGAAATGACTTGATGTTGCATTTATGATGAAAAGCCTGATTGTAATATAACTATGGGGAGTTAAAGGAGATAGTTGTTTTCAATGACACCAACACCATTTGCAGCTGAATAACTGGTCTTCAGCATCCCACTTGCTGTATTTTATTGCTACACAGAGCTCCGTCTTTTATTGTTGGCTAAACTCATCAATGTGTGATGTGAAACGAAAAAATACCAGGAATCATGTTTGCTGGAAGGGAGCTAGAAAATTAGCCACTCTTAATAATTTGCTCTTTACAATATGTTAGTCACCAAGCCAAGGATAGCAACTTAGCCTAAGATTTGTTTTCCTCACCAATTTGATCTGGCATTATTTTCATTGGGGAAAACATATTTCTAAGTTTTGTTTAAAGTTATGAATGAATTAAGAGAAGATTTTTAATCCGTTTTATTTAGCAGCCAAGTGGAAGAAAGTAGCTGATATAGTCTCATCCACAAACAGTATAAAAACATGAATGACACAACAGTGAACCCCAAAAGTGAAGCCAAGATATTAAGATATTTTACACATTCATCTGTGAAAAGTGGGCTTTGGTTAATTGGAGGGGTGTGATGTCAGTTACTAGCACAACGTCAGCATCCAGTGAGGCGTCATTTTTGGCTTCACTTTTTAGGATACAGAGAAGGAGGTTTTCTGTCCGTTCTGATACACAGTCAAAAGTCAATAAACAATCTTGCAGTTTGTTTTTGCAAGCAAGCCATTGTTAAATGACATACACCAGAAAAGTTACCCTGGAGACTGATGGACACCCTCTCGTGTCTTCTTGTTACTCTCTGGCCACAAAGGTTTCTCTGTTTTTAATATTGTGTGGTTTTTGATTAAGTACATGTTGTGTTGGGTGTATTTTGAACCGAGAGTTTAAAAATTGTAAGCAAACTTCTGATCAGTTTGGAGCTGAAGGAGAGCTTTAAGAGAGCAAAATGGAAAGTGTGTCCCCTTTTGTTTGTGTCTTCTTCTTCTTAAAGAACAAAAGTTCAAAAGCTAGTAGCTGAAGAAAGCTACACATGAAAGGCCTGTTTCTGAGATCATTCACAATGCATTTACACATGGCATAATTAATAAACATAAATCCTCAAATGAAAAGAAAATCATTAAAACAATATTTCAGTATTAAAATGTTCATGAGAACATTTTTTGTTTTGTAAACATTTGAATGTTTATCAAATAATAATAATGTGGAAACATGTAACTGAGACTGGTTCAAAGTCATTTTAAGATTTTTGAGCTGCTAATTGCTCCACTGATGCTTGCTTGGATATTATGCAACATTTTAAGCCATAGTGTCATTTTAACTCTCTGATGTGACTGCTGTGTTTAAAGCAAATAATCTGATACTGGTGTTATTTATTCTTTTAAAAAATACCACACTCCCCCAAGATGCCTGTCATGGCGCGTATCTCACTGATGTCTCCACATTTTTCATTATTGAAGTGAAAGAGAAGCAAACACAAAAGACAAAAGGAGGAGATTGAGAAGAGCTACAGCAGTTGTTGGAGCTAAACATAAAAATGCCAGGTTCAATATTATTTTATGTGCTAAGACAATAGACAAGTTGTCCTGGGAAATTTTGCTCTGTGGCTTTATTATTTTAGTTTTTTTTATGCTTCATTTGTGAGCACTTTGTTCTTGCAGCTGCCCGCAGAGCAACTTTATGACACACAAGGTTATAAAATCTGTCTGAAAAATATTTTACACTGATGTAAGACATAAAAAATCTGTGTTTTTATTGATGTCAATACCTAAAAAAGGGGACCGCTTTAACAATGTGATAAATTTGCTTCAGATTTTTTATGATCTCATTATTTGTTTGGTTTTCTGATTGTCTCACACATCTTTGTATCAGTTCATGAGGTTGTACGAAAGATTAAAAGATTTTACAGATACTACCGCCCCCCTCTGCACCCACTGATCTTGTCATCAATCAGACAGATTGTGTTTTATTAACATTATCACATTTTGTGATGGTTTATCAGCTTTTATCTTAGAGCTCTACCTTTATACTCGACTAACCATGTCTGTCTGTCAAACCATTTAACTTTAGTGTTGTGTTTATTAATGGTGATGATATACCAGTTAAAAATTAGGTCAAGTAAAATGTCTTGTTAATAATCCAAGATGCTGTTCATGATCTCCTCTGAATGTTGCAAACCTTGGGTGTAAGAATAAATGACACAGCACTGCCCTCTTCTGGATTACATGTGTAAGTTTAATTGAAGTGAGGCCACTTTCTTTAACCCAAATGTTTATTTATTATTAACTGTATAAACAATTTTCTTTTAACTATTCAACTTTTCCCTAAAGAGTCTCAAAAATTGTAATAAACCTTGTTGACCTCAGATGACCTCAATGGTAGTAGAAACGGCATCACATAAAGAAACATGAAACATGACAGGTCTGTAGACAAGGGTTTCTACATGTGACAGGATTTTGTGACTTATTTTTAAAATAAATTTGAAAAGTGATTAATTTAGATGATGAAACAAACATGAACAAAGCAAAAGTGTGTGTGACAGCCATTGAGGGCAGCAATGTGTTATTAAAAGAAAGCTAGTGATAAATGTTCTGGTTTATTGACAAATAACATCCCACTGCAAAATGAGAATGTTTCTGTGTCAGTGAAATGAGCGTGTATCACTATTTGTCTTTTCTCCAACCTTTATATCACCCCATTTTCCTAACTCCACTAAAATCCAGAGAGACAGAAAGATTTGTTTTGCTCTCTTTTTTTTATTCTCATGTCAAATGCCTTGTGCTGAAATGTTAATCACTTCCTCTTTCCAAATATAAACCTTGATGGTTTTAATCTCTGGCTGGAAAAAATAAACTGTATGAAACTGTTCATCTCTTCTGTCTTTATCTCAGGTCCAGACTGCTCTTTGTCCGTCCCCTCCACTGAGGCCTTCTGGGTGCTGCCGAGTGTCAAACCATCAGCTCAATCTCTGGGTCGGGCATCTCATCAGGCTTTAGTGCACTCGGGGCTGATGTGGGTGGTGGGAGGTTATTCCTTCAACTATTCCAACTACCACATGGTTCTTAAGTAAGCAACACTGACCTACAAAATACCTTTTTCCTTTGTTCTCGCCTTTGAAATATGTGAATCTGGATTATTTTTTATTTTTCATGAAAAATCACAACCTTATTTCTTTTTACAGTCAATCAGCTTAGGAAAAATGCTTTCCCTGTTTGAGACCTTCCTTGCAGCAGCATTTGAATAGAATAGAATAGAATAGAATAGAATAGAATAGAATAGAATAGAATAGAATAGTACTTCATCATCATTCTTGTGAGCAACAAAAGAGTTTTAAATCTCTTTAAAAACAGCAGCTGGCATAAAAAAGAGGAACAATAACAATGATAAAATAAAATAAAATAAAACCATACATAGGTAAAGACATTAAATTAGGCAAGAGAAAATATATGCTGTATAGCAACAAATGCTGAAGGTTATAGAAGTAACTCGGAGTACGGTGTCTTGCTTAACAGTATCTGACTTTGCTGCCAGTTATGAAATATTAAGTTCTGCAAATGTTATAAAACTGATTTTGATAACCAGAATCGTTCAACTCAAATCTTTTCTGGTGTATTTATACCTACAGTTACAACCTGGAGACGAGTACGTGGGATGTGGTGCCTGTTAGCAGTGGTCCTCTCTACAGATACGGTCACTCACTGGCTCTGTACCAGGTAGTGCTGATGTGTATGGAGTTGTTTTTGTATCAAAACTATTTGTGACCAAGAAAAATGATCCATAAAGATGTACAATAATCCACAATTGCATGCATGTGTCCACAAATAAACATCCTTTTCATGACAGAGTAGGTTTTGAACTCCTCAAACTTGCTTAACATCCTGTAACTTCTGTGCCTTTTTAGTTTTTGACTTTACAAGGATATCTTTGTCTGATTAATGTTTCTCATTGAAATCAATCTCATATTTTTCAGGCTGATATAGAACTTAAAAATGTAATCCTTAAACAACATAATATGGGATGTTATCAGTGCTTCTCCTGAACTTCAAGATGCTGTAGAGAGTCATTTTACATGACAAAAGAAAATGTTGGCACAAAACAGAGGACTGTCCCATCGTTCAACCTACCCGTTAAGAAAAGGGAACATAAAGGAATATTCATTGTCCCATATAAATCACTTACCTCACAGTTTGGAGCAACAAAGGATATTTCATTGTCAAAATACCGGGATAAGTTCCTTTTTATGTGCAGGAAGTCATTAAAAAGTGAAGGGCAGAGGGAGAATGAAGACAAATGTTTCTGTTCTGCTGTGATTAAAGTGATGATCTGATTCAGAGGAGGTCGCAGTGTCCTAGTGAAGTAGCACACTGAGCTTGTTTTCTACAAACTCTGGCTTCACCTTCCCTTCCTCCCTTCCTTTGCACCATGAAGGGATGAAAGACATTTCTTCATTTCATCACTGTAGCTTGTCACCTTTTTCTGAAATGAACCATCTTCTCCAGAGATGTCCTGCCAGACCTGCGGACTCTTCACCTTTCACCCCTTAGCTTTAAGTAGCTCCTCGACTGTCTTGTGGCTGCTTCAGCTCAGAGAGAGTTTGATAAACTCGCTACAGGCCTGCACTAAAGATCTGAGAAGTGTGCATAAAAGCATCAAAAGAGAGCTGCTTTAATTACCATTTCATATTTTATTATTTAATTTCAAAGGTTGCTCATGATAACTTTTATAACCTTTAAGTTCAGAAGTTGCTGATTTATTGATAGGTTTTAGAAAAAAATGCATCTATAACAGCCTGAAATTCTGATTTCCAAATTGGTTTTACCGGACTAAGCCAACCTAAGGCTGTCCATGAAAGAGGATCAGTAAGATAAAGAACTAGAAGAACAAAAACAAGAAGAAGAACAAGAGCAAGAAGATAAAGAATAGATCATTTGGACCGTTAAAGTCCATGTAAAGCAACAATTAATTTGTGTTATGAGGGTTATGAGTTTGCCACACCACAGAAATGTGTCATTGACCCCTGAGCCAAATTTTGAATATTAAAAAATTGCCAAATATATGAAATTAGGTCTCAAAATCATGGAAAACTTGAATTATACAGGCCATGGGGAAAAATAAGCACTTCTCTCTGCTGTGGAACGTTGAGGGCGTGTCAGTTTGAGGCGCTTAGACACGCCCACATTTGGCAGGGGCGCCGCCTCGTTACCTGCTGTAACATGGAAGCTAGCGCTAGCAGCGTCGTCGAACGGACCCAGCCCTACCTGTGTCCATTAGAGTGGTAATTTATTTATCCCATTTATGCAGTTAAGCTTTATTACTGACAAGTAACGTTACAACCTCATCAAATACAGTTGCTTTCAATACACAGATGTTAGCGAGCGGAAAAACCACCGACGCTAATGCGCAGCAGGTTCAGGTTTATGCTAATGATGGCTCCGTTAAGTAACGCGGCTATGATTTCTGACGCGCCCATTGAATCCAGAACACAGAAATTTTGCAACACTTTGTGAGGCCTAGCTACACAATTAAATCCTAAATGTTTGAATGGTTTTTTAAGGAGATACTTTTATGACATATTTAATGTGTTAAGAAGAAAATGCCTGAATTTGCTTTATACAGACTTTAAGGGTTGAATGCAGATCTTGGACTGTTAGGTTTTATAATAACAACAGGCAAAAAAAAAAAAAAATCAGGTGATGCTGTTTAAGGAGGTTAACAATTTATTGTAACAGCCTAACTAAGAAGATATGTTAACCAAACTTAACAGTTTTATTCAGTTAACCATGTGTGAAGTTTCTTTCTGGCACAAATGTGTTTGAGTAAGGATGTGTGGCCATCCCTTCATCCATCCTCCCATCTATCCATTCATGCTGCCGTTCATCCATCATTGAATGCATCCATCCATCCATGCATGAGGATCAATGAAACCTGACCTCTTTAGACATAATTAACCATCCTTCAACTACCCTTCAATTAGTGACTGTCAATTTGAAGATGCAATATTGGTTTAATATTGATGCAGATGTGTTTGAAACATGCTGAGTGAGTAGCAGAAATTCTTGGAAAATCTTTGTTGAAAATAGCTTTGCTGTTTCTGTTATTCTTGAACATCACAAAACTAAATGAGGACCCTGCATTATATAGATGAACACTGGTTAGATTCTTGTCTAATTTGAGTCAGGCCTGATTTCTGTCTGCAGCTTTGCTTTGCTTGCTCATGGTTAGTTTGGAAGAATAAGTCTATCTACCTGACTGTAAAACTGTTCAGGCTTTAAGATGAACAGACATCACATCAGTGGACCTTAAGAGGGATGTTTTTGACCCAGTGATTTTGCAGGGTGCCAGTTTAGTTCAGCAGTTTAAGTGCCCACCTCTTGTGCAGAAGCTTTTGTTCTTGTCACATCAGACATTGCTTCAAATCTGACCTCAGGCCTGTACTGCATGTCTGCTGCACTCTCCTCAGCTCTCTTGTCTAACAAAACGGCCCCCAATGAATAAACAGTTTGTCATGTCATCGCCAATCATCAGTAACACAGTATAGTAGTTTGAAGCACTGATTTGTGTCCCAAAAATCCATGTTGATGTTAAGTAGGGGTTTATTGGGTGGTTTAAGGAAACACGATGAGTAGTGCTGAGCAGCCTCCTTTAAGATCCAGGAGTACTGAACCTTTTTTTTTAGTTGTTATTAAAAGTATTTCTCCCCTCTGACCATAAATTTCACCCACAAGGCCAAATTCTCCTTCACCATATAGATGAAATACGGCGCTGAGGAAGTTTTCCGAAAGCTGGAGCAGAATCCAAAGTCAGACAAACACAACAACTCCAAGTTGAAACTGATCATCTTTTCTCTATCAGGATGATCAGAATATATAGAACGAAATTTAAAAATCAATTGCCTGTCTCTTTCTCCATGCAGGATGACATCTTCATGTTTGGTGGAAAGCTGGAAGTCAAATCTGCGAATGTGACGGACGAGCTGTGGGTGTTCAACATCCCCAGACGCACCTGGACGCTTCGGAAACCTGCCCCACCGCCCCCCTACACCCTAGAGGGACACACGGCTCATGTGGTGGAGCTGGCTGACGGGGAGCCTGTGATGCTGATTTTCTTTGGCTATTCTCCAATCTACAGCTACAGCAACAAAGTTCAGGAGTACAACATCAGTGAGTACACCTGCTGACTCTGCTGACATCGATTTTCTTTGGTGATTGTTTAATTGCTTTTTATCGATGGAAGTCAAATTCAGGGAGTCCAAGCTGTTGATGTTTCCAGAGGCCTCACATACATCCTTCGAGTTCGATACAGACTTACTTGGGCCTAACTTTTTGTGTAAGATTTGTATTCTGCTTTGATAGTCTTAGTCAAGTGCTCCATCCTGCACCACACTACGTTCTTTAAGTTTTCAGACAGATGAATCTTAGATCTATACCTGAAGTAAAAAATTAACAAATCCTGTCTGTAAGGTAAGTGTCAAACCAACACTTGTCCGAGAACTAGATGTTCTTGGGTGTATTTCCTGGAGATTATTACACTGCAGTGTTAAAGCTGCTTTTTTTATGAAGCAAAAAAAAGTACAGGCATATAACTGGCCTCTACAGCACTCAGACCTGCTCCAAAGCTCACATTTTTGCTTCAAAATAAACTCAAATTTCTGGTCTCTTCTAAAGCTTTTGAGGCTTAATGGGAACAAATCTCTGCAGGCAGCTGATAAAAAAAACTTTCCCGATGGAAATGAGACTGTTGTAGCAGGACATTAATGCCTGTAGTGTAGGAAATATGCGGATATTTAAAATCCTCACATTTCTGATCCTGACTCATGTTTGTTTTTTCTTGTGTAGCCACTAGATGGCGACGTTTCACAGCGCTGTGAACCTGCCGCCGTAAGGCCACCGCTGAAATCCAAAGCAAGATGTTTGACACACAGTCCACAGCCAAAAACAAACACATGACCACACATGTACACATCTGTCTTCATACATACAACCCAGATTCAGAGGGAAACACAAACCCACACTCACACACACAGGCTGGTCATTAAGAGGTGACTCTCAGTGTGGAGCATCCTGCAGAAGACAGTGATTAATGAATCCATTGCGTACCCTCCTGTTTTTTTTTCTCCTATCTTTTGTACCTCTCTTCTTCCTTCTTTTCTTCACTTCCTCCTCTCCTCCTCTGTTCTTCCTCAGGCTTCAGGTTCTGACCCTCTCCGTCACCACTCCTCCCCAGTCCCTGTCATCTCCTGCTCCTCTCCCTCACTTCCTCCTTCCTTTCCTCCCCTCGTCTGTCCATCACTTTTAACTTCACCACTTCCTCCCCGCCTCTGCCTCTGACATTGTCACAGAGTCAGTGTGCGCTGAGCATCATTAGACTTCACAAAGAGCAACTTGAAGTCAGTGCATCCAGGAAGAGAGCAGGATAGAGTCTGAGGAGAAAGGCTTTAATGACCACTCAGAGAGGCAGGTTCACAGCAATTAGCTGCCAGAGATGAGATAAGAGCCGACCTTCTACTTCCTTGTCGCCTCATCATAGTTGCCCTTCTCTCTATCAGTGTTTCTCTTGTTCTTTCATGCTGTTTTTTTATTTCTTTTTCTCAGGCCTTTGTCAAGCTGTGCTGACTCTGAATTGTTTCAGTCCCTCAGTTCAAGACTGACCAGTGAAGCTGTCTTTGCATTTTTTATCTGAAGATGTTCTTGCTACGTCGACTCGGTACACATTTGAAAGAATAAGAACGCACGCTATGATATTGTGGTGGTATACATCAGGTTGCTGCTCTCTTATTTTAGCTAATCATTGACTAGCCTTGTCCACTCACACATCACCTGTTGTAATTATAGCTTTCTTGATATTTTTAATACATTTTTTTTGTACTTTGAATTATGGTTAAGGTCAGAATCCCTTTTAAATCTGCAACGATTACATGTTGCCACTACCATGTATTGATGTGTAAGATTAATATAACTAAATTGTATTTCAAATCAACAAAACCCTAATTTTATAACAATAAACATTTTATTTTGTTGTCATTTATTAAAACCAAGAGAATCTTAAGACCTTAGACCTTGAATTGCCCCTCAATTGCATTAACAAATGTAACAATTTACCTTTCTCTGTGTCCGGTCACCTGTAGAGTTTGTATTAGACACTATTTGCAACACGTTTACTTTGTCAACCCACACAGATATGGTTTTTGTGTGGGAAATGTTGGAGTTTCGTGAGCACATGACAGGTATGGACTGTGAGGTGCTCCCCATAGTGGCATTTGTGGAGTGTGACTGCCAGTGCACCAGATGTGGCATGGCTTATGATAAGAGGAAGTGACAGTGAGCTCATTATGTTAATGGTTCAAAAATAGAAACAAAGGGTTGTGCATGCGTCCCAAATCTTGAGACAGGGTCAAGTCCAAAGTCATATTTCTACATGACTTGAGCCCATGATCCAAACTGAAAACTGATCCAGACAATCATAATAGTTCCTAAAACACTATCGTACAAGATGCAGAATAACTCCCTGATAATAACATGGTAAAATTTCCTGTTAGGAAGGCAGAGTTGAGCGGGTGGATTTTGGGTCCGTCCCAACCAAGCAGCAACTTCTGTTGTTAAAAATGAAGCGAATACAAAATGAGAAACTACGTTTCCCTGAGTGTCCACTTGAGGCTGGCTCAAAAGGCAATGTATCTTCTCTTATTGCCAACGTCACCCATTTTTGCAGCAAAATTTGATGTATTAACAGTCTGGAACAATAAATAATTTTGGACTCTAAACCTCATTATTTTACATCCCTGACTAATGTGTTCTAGGTGATAATTTTATGACTCGCCTGTCTTGATGTTTCAGGCTGGGAGTTATGAATAATTACGTGTATCTGATGTTGAGGCAGCTTTGACTTTCAGGTGGACACAAGCTGTTTGCCAGAAAGCTCAAGGCCCACCTCAGCTTCACTTCCTGCTGGTTTTTCACATCACTAGTTGTTTAGTCCCCACTTTAAATAGGGCAGTCGATCTCTTAGGATCACTGCACCTCTTCAGAAAACACTAGATAACATCATTCAGACCACGCCCATATGACTGTGGCACATTGCCCTGACAATGGTTTTAACCCATAGTGACATAACTAAGAGAAGAGTCCATCGTATTAATATCAACAGCTTTCAGAAGAAAGGTGGGGACCCTGGTCTTTCTTGGCAGAAGACTGTCCACCAATCAGCCTAGTTCACAGAGCAGAACCCACCCCCAAAGACCACCCGCTCTCCTCCTGAACTTCTAGCTAGACCATATGGCAGCAGCCCATGAGAAGACAGAGATAAACTCAAGCAGCTGTTCTGAGCTTTTCTCCCCATTCTCATTTTGGCTCTGGTAGAAAACTTTTTAAAACCCCAACTCAAAAAAATGCTCGTCCAGAAAACCCTTGGCTATGACCTGATGTCTGTGCCAGGAAGTGCTTGAAGAGGAGCTTTCTGGCTAACTGGGATGGAGGGGCTCACCCACTTAAAAACAACAACAACAACAACAAAGATTCTGAAACTGATTCCAAAAAATCATATTTAAGGTTTTATGAAAAATGATTTGGATTATCAACCAACACCATTTGCTCAACCTTCTTGCTGGGGGCCACGGGCATCATTATCAGGGTTATCGATCAGGTGTCAGCAATATCTGATGGATGCCTGGAGGTTATATCTTTGAATGGTAGAAAAAAACAACAACATCCACTTAAACTCAAGGATCACCTGATTTTAATGGACAACGGTCTGTCCAATTCTCGTGAATGTGATATCTAAAATTGAGAGAATCCTATTATATATTTCTAATATACCTGAGAGTAAGATATGAAATGCTTTCCACAGGAAGACAGTCTTCTCCTGGCTGAGAGGTGATGATTCCAGTTTTAAAACGTGTACCCAACTTTTAGACACAACAGGTCTGTTATACTGTTTTGCTGTTCCAAGAATTGTTACCAATCTAAAAGCTGAAAATTAGTGTGTCAATGCTCCCCAACATAAGGGAGACACCGTTTATGAATGACCTCTCAGTTCAGTTGTGTTTTCTCTTGTTATTAGAGTAAACTCCTGTTTTCTTCACTTTGTCTCTGTGACAGAATCTTTAATCTCCCAGAATGAGCCAACGTTTCTTTTAGCGGTTAGGTTTCATCAGCTGATTAGTGATCACTGAGTCTGTGTTTGATTAAAACAGCACAGTTCAGCCAGTGTGCAGGGATGGGATGCCAGTTGAAACAGCTTCTATCTCCGTTTGTTTTTCTGCTGTTCATGATTCTCTTTAAATGTGTTCCATCCTTTTTTGATGGCTTTCTCTTTTTCTGTCGCCAGGAGCTGTTATGGTCCTTTATTCTTATTTGTCTTTCTGGTGCTCGGCAGAATATCTCAAAACAGTCAAATAGATTCCAACCAAGTTAAATGGAAAGGTCGGCCAAGAGTCAATCGCTCCAGTGTGGGACCTTTCATTACAGCCCTATTTCAAATAAATGAATTCTTTGAATCTGACTTCCGTAAGAAAATAACAACCACTGGCTGAGACCTGAAATTTAGAAAACTGCTGCCTTACAAAATTTATAAATTTTTTCGAAACATTTCTTTGGAGAGAAAAAATGGATTAGACTCGAAAAAGTTGTTTTTTTCTTTTTTTCAAAATAACTTGATTTTAGGGTTCCCCACAACTTCTTGGAAATATATTAAGCAGTTACTTGTTTAATGTGATGTTCCTTAAGGGCCTATACCCACCAAGCAGTTATTGCTCCTCCTGCAACTCTTCATCGTAGCATTAGCAGCTGCTCAAAGCCTGATACTTGGACCATTGTAAAAACAGTGTGGTTAATCTCTCCTCTGGGTGGACCTTTGCCATCGTCAAGGTTTGTATCACATGTCCAGCTACTCTTTGGTTTTTGTTGCAAAGTGATGAAGCTGTGACATCCATGTACAAAACAATAATAATTAAAAAAATACACTTGTTTTCTTTTGCTTAGAACACTGAACACTGAAACGCTGATTTGTATTGGAAATAGGCCACGCCAACACACACACACACACACACACACACACACACACACACACACACACACACACACACACACACAAAGCTGTTAGTGGACACAGGCCCTTACTCTAAAGGATGTCATTGATATCATCTCTGTCGTTTCAACACAAATCAAACACTTTAACATTTTATGGAATCGAAACTTTTTGCCATCCGGGAATATAATTAATTTAAATCATCATGATCAGAATTTCGTTTGACTGATGATGGTTTTAAGTTTAACATTTATCATACAGCGTTACGGATCCTGTGTTAAAACAACAAGATTCGACCAGTGGTTTACCAAAAAACTACACAAAACTGGTATTTTTGTCAATGTTTTTGCTGTCCATTTTTTATATACTTATTTTTATACTTCTGATAACTAAATGGAAACTAAATTCTTTTACAAAGGCATCAAGGTTTTTTTTTTTTTTTTCAAAGTTACAGCTAAAATCACATATTGGTTTTTCAGTGATTCATGCATTCATCATTGAGATTAAAAATGACTTCACAAGGTTGTGTGGAGAAAGCTCTTCACTGAAGACTTTCTAGCTTGTCTCTCTGATCTTCCCCCTTTTTCTCCATATGCTTGGTAACATTTGTAATAAAATTTGTAATAACATTTGTGATCCTGGCTTTCACTTTTCCAGATGTCTGCACTTTTTTTGTTTTATAGTTTTCTCCCCTTCTAAAGGTTTTTTCATTCCAGGCTTCTTCGGATGATGTAATTCTTGTCTGTTTTTAATAACATCTCCTGTACATCCGAGTTAATCAGTATGCATCACATTGGTTTAATGAAGGGTTGCCTTTATATTCAATGAACTCTAATTTCCCCCGGCCCCTCTTACTATTAGGTTGTCTCTGCTCACCTCTCCTCTTTTCTCTTCCTTTGCTCTATCTCGCCTCCAGAATCAAAAGAGCTTTACGTTCTTGGAAAGAAGGAAGAAACTTTGCCAAAGCATTAAAAACATTTCAAGTGATCAACTTTGATCTGGCTGTGTGAGTGTGCTGCATTAATCAGACTCTCTCTCTCTCTCTCTCTCCTCTGTATGTATCTCAGGATTGAACTCGTGGCAGGTTGTGTCTGCGGGCGGTGCAGTGGTTCAGGGAGGTTACGGCCATAGCAGCGTGTATGATGAGGCCAGCGGCTGTGTGTTTCTGCACGGGGGATACAAAGCACTTAACAACAACAAATATGGCCTGGTGGACCACATGTACCGATACCACGTTCATACAAAAACATGGTGAGAGTACAGAACTATGGTACCCGTTACAGTGACCCCATAATCTGAGGAAATATCAAATCATTAAAGCTGTTTGTGACATCCAGCTTACATGGTGAAAGGTTACATTTTAATTCCCAGTATTGTCTCAATATCAGGGCTGTTTGACCCTTTGATTTCAAGAACAGATACTTTGAGTAAGCAATCCTAAATTCTGAAAACAGAAAGATCAAACACAAGGTTTGGCCTCAGCTGACCCTGGGCAGATGGATGGATGAAAGATGATGCTCAGCTCTATCAGCTTTTCCTTTTTACTGAATATGTATATGTGTGTGCTTGTGTGTGTGTGTGTGTGTAAGCTCATGTGAAGGTCTTCTGGTAACAGACCAACTGCTGTCCCTCAGTGGCTCTCACTTTCAGGGTGGAATTTGTTTATGGAGTCAGGTGTCACAGGAGCTCATGACCAGAACATTTCTGAGCATTGAAGTTATTCTGTGCAGCTACTGACCAAATGCTAATATCATCTCCTGTCTGTCAGCAGAAATCCCTGACAAGTCTACCAGGGAAGGAGAGTAGTCCTGTACGTGACATCTAAATCTGTTAGGGTTCCCAACTAGTCATCACTTCATTGAGGTTTTTCCAGTCTCAGTATCTATAGAGCTCAACATCACTTATTTTATTTATTTATTCATTTATTCACTCATGTGATATCTGAAGGGACTCCTGGTATTGACGAAGACTCCAGAAAAAGTATCTGAATCAGTATTTAGAACACAGACCTGCATAAATACAGCACTTTTCTTAACAAAGGCACTGAGTGCTTCACTAAATTGGAGAGGGCAGTTACACACAGTTTTGGTGCCTGGATAGCAGAAGCCTGCGTGGTAGCCCTCAGTCATCAGGCTTGCTCAGGTTGGGGCTAACAGTAAATCACTTGCAGCCACATGAAAAAGGTTGACTGGTCTCATAAAGCTTTTTAGAGATATTTAAAGGCCAAGTCATGTGAGACAGAGTGATGTTTGAAAGCAGGAAACTGTCTTTACGCATTAATATTTTCACATATTGTATATCAGTGAGAAAAGCTGATTAAGTTCTTCAGGGAACATTCAAATATTCCTGCGTCAGCAGAAAAGTCTGGGTTGGAGTAATCAAAGAAGCTAACACAGCTGGTCTCCAATATGTGACCTTTGACCTTATAAAGGTCCCACACGGACAGAGACCTCCCACACTGTGTGTGTGTGAGAGTGTGTGTGTGTGTGTGTGTGTGTGTGTGTTTGTGTGTGTGTGTACTTTCATGAATGAACAGTTGGTATGAAGGGCAGTCACCACAGGCCAGGTCACACACTTAGACAGACGCCATCAATAACCTGATACCATGGACACACACACACACACACACACACACACACACACACACACACAGTCACACACAGTCACACACATACACGCACACACACACATACGTAACTAACAAATTAACACTTTTCCGTGTGTGTGTGCACAGGCTGATCCTCAGGGAGAGTGGTCTGGCGCGGTACCTCCACTCGGCGGTGCTGCTGAGCGGCTCTGTGCTGCTGTTTGGGGGAAACACTCATAACGATACGTCGCTGAGCAACGGAGCCAAATGCTTCTCTGCTGACTTTATGTCGTACGATGTTGGTAAGAACAAGTCTAAATCACACACAGTTTGTCTGTCTTTGAGTTTTATGTACATTGGAAACTGCAACTTTTTGATTGTTTTTTTACTAAAAACCAGGCCTTTTCTTATGTGGGTCTTTTTAAATAACGAGGGCACCCTCTTTCTTTGTAAAACTTGAATTAGTTGGGTGTGAGTGGATAAGCAACTTGAGTTCACTTTAAAACAGGCGCTCTGAAATTTTCAGCCCTCAGTCTCTCGAAAAGCTTTGATAAAAAGACAAAAAAAAAACCTTCAACGAAACTATCATTCTTGGACTCTGCTTTGTCACTTGGATTTTCTGCAAACATCACAAGTCATGTGACCTCCTGAAACCCTTCTCTGTCCTCAGTGAAAATGTGTGAGTAACAGCTTTGGACATTTCAGCGACAAGTTCTCTTGAAGTTTCCTCAAGATTTTCAGGAGTGGAGTGTGTATGTGAAAAAGGGGCTTTGCATAGAAGAGCCAAAGAAACACAGAAAACCAGAGAACAGAGGCTTCAGTGTAGAGGATACGGATGATTAAGGATCCCATCACAGGCTTCCCAGTCGCACCATAGACCAGATGGCACTGGGATGTTTCCAGCCCTCGACAGGGACGAGTGAGTGAAGGGAAGAAGAGAGCTTAGGGAGAGTAAAAGAGGGATTACACCAACTCTTCACAGGCAGGAAACAACAGGGAGCAGAGAGATTAACAGAATGAAGGCAGGAGGAGGGAAAAATAATGAGAGATTGATGTCCACAAGAGGAGGATGGAGCTCTTCTTTTATGAGGTAAATGAGGAAGTGCAAACATGTTGGTGACTCAGTGGGGGAGCTGATGGCATGTCTCTGTGACGCACAGATGCACTGTTTTATAAGAGCTGATTAATTTACTAATTAATTAACACAGAAATGTAACCAGTTTCTTAACTATGCTACACGCTCAGTTTACAAAGTTTGCTTGTGTTCTCTTTTCAAACAATACCTCTTCATAACTGTTAATAAATACCTTACCTCATTG
The DNA here is from genome assembly GCA_030710495.1 of Labroides dimidiatus. Lineage (NCBI taxonomy): Eukaryota > Metazoa > Chordata > Actinopteri > Labriformes > Labridae > Labroides > Labroides dimidiatus. The sequence goes on along the minus strand of CM061149.1, from coordinate 21,904,817 downwards.
CTTTGTATCCAGTAAAAGAAGAAAAAAGATCTGCTCTCCATTCATTTGCTTTAAAACAAACACACACCTTGGAAAGAGTCACGTTCTCATGACAGCAGGTGCAAGTGCTCATGGGAAACAGTCTTTATCCCAGAAAAAAACAAGCTTTTCTAGATAGTCCTCACAGCCTCTTCAATTTGAGTATTTGTCACTAATATCCATTTATTGACACTGCTTTGAGTCTCAGGTCCCTGATCATTATTTTGTGGGAAGGAGATACAAGTGGACTCTTAAGTTTTTAAAACTTGGCATTTTAAAAATAACTGCTCTGAAAAAAAAGTGTTAAAAAAGGTTTTTGAGGCACTTGTGAGCTGTAACAGAGAGTTTCATGAAAAACAACCCTTTCTTTTGAATCTGTTACCATTACTTGAGACTATCAGTATCTTACCTTTTTTTCCCCATTCTTGTCAAGTAAAAATTATCCACAGATTCATTGACGTTGCCCTCCACTGTAAGTAAACAGTGTTCACGAGCTGGGCGTATGATTCACATGAGTTTAACTTCTATGCTGAGTACAGTGCAGGCATGAGTTTAGACAGTCAGACAAGTAAATGTCTGTTAATGTTAATACAATGAGAAAAGTGATTCTCATAAAGCTTAAAAGAGAAACACAGCAGTGACGTGTCATGGTTAAATAACGATGAATGAAAGGGGAGAGGAGGAGTCATTACGGAGAGTGAGAGTAATATAGGATCGGACACTTCTCAGACAACGAGGAGGACCTGCAGGTACTGAGTGTTTGAGGGGTCCATGCAAGTACAGGTCTTAGCTCTCTAATAAACCCTGTCCAGTCCTGTGAAGTGGGGGAATTCTTGACAAATCTATCAACATCCTGCTTTGTGATCACATTTTATTTAAAGACTTCCTCAGTTTCCTTATTGATAGGGTTTGTTGATTTGTGTTGGTGTTGTTCAGTTTTGCAGTGTTGACATTTTTATATTCTACATACGACCCACTCAGTTTCCATATTTTGTAGATTGTGTTTTGTTATCCATATCTCTTGCAAAAATTTTGACGGAAAAAAGATGGTGGATTTAAGCCACACCTGTTCCCATTCAGACTTGGTGCACTTGTGCAAGTTTAAGTCAAGCATTTGAAGATACAGTAAGTCAGATAGCTGGTGCACTTTGGCACTGGTATTGACAATGAAACGGCTTGAAATCAGCTTAGTTTGAAGACTTTAGGGCTGAGTTGTAGCAGGATGCTTAGAAGGCACCGATAGCAGTGTTTATGTCTAGAATTTGTCCTATCAGTCATCATCTTAACAACTTCCTCCTCATTTATTCAAATTGAGTCACTGTTCTACCTTTATGTTTACCCAGTCGAAGAAATCTCATGTAAAACTTTTATCACGGTGGGTGGTTTTTATTGCATCCAAGCGTGAAACTACAGATTGTAAGTCAACTTCCTATTTTCAAGTTTGTGCCTCATGTATAAGAATGAGCCAGTGACGTGTTTTAGCGTGCGAGTGTGCACAGAGATTTGATTGTTTCAATGTTTATATTCAGTAAACAAAATAACAATGGCAGCATATTGGCCCGTAGAGTAGATGCAGAAGTATTTGTGGATCTGTTAATTGTTTTGAATACGACACCACCCTACATCATGAAATGTATTGGTATTACTTTCAAAATCAAAAGGATGTTTAAATGTGGGATTTTTAGCTTTCCTCTTGTTGGTCCAAACCCTTTGTTGCACTCCTCTATTATGTCTCTCTACTGTAAACGATTGAATAAAAGAGTAAAATACCAGAGAGGATATTGGTGAGATAAAGCAGTGACTGTGAAGGAACAGATATAAAATGACAGCAGAGCACTGAGGAAGGAGAGTGGGATGAACAAACAGGAAGAGAGGGATAAAGAGTAAATGAGGGAGGGATCTAGGGAGAGAGGAGGACTCACTGACTCTGGAAGAAAAGTATTATGTAAAGATGTTAATGGTTAGAGCTTACAGAGCAGATAATAAGCTTGTGATAGAAAAAAAGACAGCACACAATTTAGCATTTGTTTTCAGAGCGTCCTCTTTTCAGAACAGCTGAAAACAAATGCTGTGGAATGCTGTGCAGTTTTCAACTCCCATAGTGCTGCCTACAAATGTAAAGGTATTTACGTCACTCACCTCTGAGCAAACACACTCCTGTCTTTACTAAATATTATTTATTCATTACTGCTGGCAAATGCTGATCTGTGACACTGAATTATCCAATTGGCACCTAAAGTTCTTGAAACAGGAAAGACGGGAAGAACTAAACTTCTTAGAGAAACAAAAAGATGTATGAGCATCAATCAACACGATAAGATCAACATATGATCACTGAAAATTTGACAACAGAAATTTATTTGAATTGGATTTTTGATTTTAAAATTTGACTCTTGTCCCATCTGTTAGTGTTAAGGAAGTGGGCTTTATCACTTGTGACTTGTACTGCAGCTAGTCAGTAGGGGGAGTAGGGGCTACTAACGTTTTGGCCTCACTTTAAGGGAGATGTGTCATACATATTTTCATACTATGAAAGTAACACCTCAGTAGCACTTTTTTATATTTTCAGTTTGAGGATATATATATATATATATATATATATATATATATATATATATATATATATATATATATATATATATATATATATATATGTATGTATGGGAGTAGCTGTAAACCAAAAAGTGATTTCCCCTTGAGGATCAATAAAGTATTTCTGATTCTGAGTCTGATGATTCAAATTTGATTGTTCTATGATGGACTCCTTCGCAGGATTTAACAAAGAACACAACTTTTGCCCCTGAAATCTCTGTCAAAGAAGTATATGAACATTTTTAAGTTCATAGGAGGGAAGTTGTTTAAATGAAATTCCGCTTCATATTCCTTTAGATATCTGCATCCACTTTCTTGAGCTCTCAGCTTTGTGCAGATTTCTCCTCCAGGATTAATGAATTGGCCCACCTGTGGAAATCTCTGCGCTCTGTCCCTTCCTTCATCTTCATTTACGTCTCTGTTCTTTACAGCCTCCGTGCTCGCCATGACACGAGCTGTTCCGAGCGTTAATTTGTTTTTGTTTTGCCGCGCTAACCTTGGAGGGGCGACGCACGCCGTTATTAGCTTCTCCTGCTCTTCGGCTGCCACGCATTAGATTCAGGTCGACACGGAAAGCACTTTTCATTTGGATTTAATTCTCCCTCTCGCCCTCCAGCTCCCCCATCTCCCTCCGTCCCTCCCCTCAACCCTGCCACCCTCACACTTCTAATTAGATTTGGGGGGGAAAATGAACTCTGATTAAAAACACGGTGCTCTCCAACTTGACACACACCCACACAATGTCTGCCGCACACAAGCATACCCAAAAGCCCAGGGCATGCTGGGAGTTTGTTTGGAACATGTTTGTAAGAAGCATGATATATTGGAGGAGCAGACAGTGGCTGCCGTTCAAACTACTCATTCTCCTCCTCCTCCTCCTCCTCCTCCTCCCGCCCTTCTTCATCAAGTCCTCCATTAGTGCAGATCAAATCAAACTGTCAGTCAGCCCGGCTCGCCTGCCTGCTCAGATCTGGACTCTGATTTCTCTCTCTCTCTCTGTCCCACCATGCATTATTAACACAGATTTTCTCATATCCTGGGAGGAAATTAAAAGCTGTGTTGATATGTGTGTGTCCCTGCTTGTGTGAGTGTGTCATGGCTGATGAGTATCTTTTGGGCCTGTGTTTCTTTGGTGGCAGTTTGAGTCTCAGAGCTGCTGGCAAGGGTGTGTGTGTGTCCAGTATAATTCACTGAAACGGTACTCCTTCATATTTATTTAGAGAAGTTTTCAGCAGAATTTGGAGGTCAGGTGAGATGGACTTTTCAAGTTATGATGTAACCAGAACTCCACTCCTGCAGGTTCTCATGATGTCTCTGTAGAGACGGCTGTAGCTGCAGGTGATGTGTTGTCAGGTTGTTGGTGCATCTTGTTCTTGTAAATGTGCTAGCTTAGGAAAGCTTGACGGGACATCTTCAAATATTGCAATAGTCTGACTCAGCAAGTTCAGTCTGAGACTCATCACTCCTATCAGATTAACCTTACATTCAGGAGTGATGACATCATATCTTAATCCTCTATAACCAATCAATCTTGATACATTTCAAAAAAGAGAAGTTTTTAAAAAACAAAACAAAACAAAAAAATAAAACCCCAAACCCCTACATAGGTAAGATCCAGTCTCATCCTTTAGGCAAGAACCAGACTTACACATGTGAGGCATCTGCTGAGACCATGTCAGGGTTTGAGAGAGGGATAGAAAGATGCAGAAAGAGAGATGGACAGGGACATGCCAATAAAAACACAGCTCATTTATTTTCATGGATACATTACCAATAATAATGGTGAGAGTATTAGCAGAGACATCAATGAAATATTGATGGACTGATCTAAATACTTGAGGCACTCACCCTCATATAATTTTAATTATAGGGATCGGAATGAAAGTAGTCAAAGCCCAAAGGTGGAAGTTAACTTTGCCTGACTGCACATAAAAACTAAAAAAATGCAGGACAAATAAAAAAAGCTTTACTCACTGTTGCATAGTCTTACATTATTGATGCTCAGGTGTTCAGTGTGACTTTATTTTGCGTCTATGTGCTTGCTGCTATAGCTGTACAACTACATTACCGCTTTGGCATAGTACAGAGGTTGATCCTTGAAGATAAAGGAAAGGTTATGAAACAGCCTGAAGTTGACAGTGATGGCTCGATGTTATTTTTTCTAGAAGCACATCAGATCATCAGAAAATGACTGATTATTGCTCTCTCGCTATTTTAATTTAACCCAAATAAAAAAAAACTCTTTTTGTCTTTTGCATTTTGTTAGATGTTTTGCTTCACGTGTATACATCCTCTGTCTGGCCTCAGTCAAACAGCTATTCTGAGAGAAACACTGATGCATTTGAACTGATCTACTTGGCTTTGAGCAGGTGACTTAAGTCAATAGTTACAGCCTGGATTGTACAAAAAAGTACTGTATTTGTCCCGGAAAGAAAATTTAGATTTTCACAACAACAAACATTAAAAGTTGTTCAACCTTAGGAGGTACAGAAGCAGAGGTGAGGTAAATCGTGCCACATTTAACAAGAAAAAAACAAAACAAAACAAACAAAACAAGACAAAACAGTGGAGCTGCTTATTTACAGGGAATACCAACCATCCAAATCTAATCTGATGTCAAACTCTGTTTTAAAATGAACCCGTTGGTGTTGATCTATGGAAAACAACAGTAAGTTTTAGATGTAACTGAACGCAAACTCTTATCTTGAAGAACTCAGACATGCAACACACACACACAATAACCATACGTACATCCACTCCTGAGAAGGGAGAGAAAACATAGCTGCTTTCCTGCAGTCAAATTCAGAAGGATATACAGCTGACTGCCTCCTCAGAAGTCAAGAAAACTGGGACTTTCAAGGACACATGACTCCCCAGCAGTGCTGCAGCTTATTTTAGCATACGGGGAACAGCAGAGGTGACAATATTTAAACTTACAGCGCCTCATGTGCCACATGCTTCAGACAGAGTTAGGATGTCACACAGCAGTGAGCAGCTCCTGCTGACTGTGTGTTTCTGGAGCAGTGGTGCCAACTTGATACAGAGCAGTACAAGTTTTTTTTTCAAGTGCAGCTGAGGAACCATCAGTTTGAAGGCAAGCTTCCAAAATACACTCCTCAGAGGACTCATGGATTCAGATCTCTGAACTTTCAAATGTGTGATGTTTGAAGCACACAGTTTGTCAAGCAGCAGGGCTCCCGAGTTATTTACTTCATTACATACTTGCCAGCAAAAACGAGTTCTTTATGATATTTCACAGAAGTCTGATAAACATTAAATATTATTCTGTTTTGATTATTTAATGTTCTTTTCTCTGTGAGCTGTCTTCAAGATTTTGACTAATTTAAAGTTTTTTTAGAGCACCACCATCACCAAAATGCTTCTCAAATAGATTCATAACTCTATTTGACAATTTTTTCCCAGTCTTTAGTGTTTGTTTATGTTTTTATTGCATAATCTTCTGATTGCGTAAAACTGTAAATGAATAAATTTACATATTTTCATTTGACTTACCATTTTAACCAATGAGAAAGCACCTTTTATCATTAAATGATCTCAGACTGCCAAAATCCAAACAGTAAAGATCTGAAAGCTGTAAAAATCAAAATGAGTGAGAGATGGGTATTGTATGATAGAATTTAGTGCTTTGAAGTATTTTAATAGTTTTTCCCATCAGATCACCCTCGCTGCCTTCTGCCTTCTAATTAATTTGATAAGTTAATATAATGGGTTTTTATTCATCATACTGGAGTGAGGATAGAGGGATTTCTTTCCTCTCATATAAAAAGAGAAATTCAAGAACAGACATGGTGGAAGTATTTTCTCATCACTTTGCTCTGATTTATAGTCCCAAAAATAATAAGACTGGGTTTTTTTTTTTTCAATCTGGATCTTTTTCATATAACTTCAGCCACTGATCTTACAGTACTTCAATCTATGAGAAACTTCATGATGCTGTTAGAGCATTAGATTAATGCTCCTGGTTTGAATGACCTGATATGAGTCTATCAGAGTTAAAGTGAAACATTGTAGTGAAATAGTGAAATATTGTATAGGTGCTCAGCCCTGATGTACAGTAGTCATCTCCAAATTTGTTGACAGTTTTGAAGGAATATTATTGTAATAGAATGGTGTCCTCTATAGTTTTTAACCACCGTTTAAAATGTTTCCTCTCATGTTTTCCAACTCCTTTAATAACATGAAATGTTGGTGTTCATATTACCAACACTTATTTTTTAAAACATCATTCATATGACTGCCCTGCCTTTACTGAGAGAACAATTTCAGACACAATTTGATTACTTTCAACAAGCCATATTTGGTGATAAAGTTTCCATCGTTATTCATTTTAATGAATAGCTGGTTCATAAATGTCTGTAAGATTAATGAATTAGTCCAGCAGTTATTAAAACCACAAAAAGTAGTTACAACATGTTGGCAAGGTGTCCTCTAGATTAAATGTCAGGACAAAGACATTAAAAAGTGGTTTTGAGGAAGACTTTCATCAACATTATAAACACTTTATTTTGTAAGATCACTGACAGACCTTTATTATCAGTAAATGAGAGAAAAATCAAAGAATCATAGATCTAACAGGACAAACTGAAGCTTTTTTTTCTGATGTGTATTTACACTGGAGCATGTCAGTGGGAGTTATAATTTACGAAGGGAGCAGCTGGTTGATTTCAAGCATTTTACAGAAACAAGACACTGTACACAATCTTCTTTTTTAATGTGGACTTTACATGAATCTAATTTCAAGCACTCTTGTGATGTAAGTACTATCTTGAATTTCTTATAAATGTATCTTCATGGGTTCTTCTCATCAGCTTGTGACGAGTGGGCTGTCCTTCCCAAACCAGGCCTGCACCAGGACGTTTACCGCTTTGGTCATTCTGCTGTGGTTAACAACGGGTAAGTTCAACCCTCCACCTTCTGAATACGCTTTTGAAACTCTTCCATCCATTGTTCAAATCTTGAGTGCAGATTTATTACCTTTATCTAAACTTGAATTACTTTTATCGAATCTTATTGCTCTAATATAATCTTTAGAACTTTTTAGTGAGGCTTTTTTTTCTGCTGATTAAAGCCAAGTAATCATGATGCATTGATGCTCTGCACCTTTCTTGTCTTTCCTTCATTGGCCTCTAAGTTTTGGAAACACTCCGCATCTCCGTCTACCCTCTCCCTGCCCTCTCCTTCCCTCTCTTGTTGTTTTGTTATGAGGGTTGTTTATAAATTGACATCTTTATCTCAGTGTTAAATTTAGTTTCAGCTATAACTTTCCCCTCACCTCTACCTTTACATCTCTGCAGTTCTCTGTCTATAAACTTTTGCTTTGTTTCTGCCACCTTTGCTTCACTTTTGACTTCCTGAGCACTGTTTTATATTTGTCTCTCTTTAATACTCCAAAACCTCTATAAATAACTTGAGCATTTCTCAATGTGTATCTCTGTTTCACTGGAGGCATTCTCAGGAAGTTGGTCAATCTAATGCTAAGAAATAAACCTCAGTGAGACTATTTTAAAAAAGCAGAGCAGCAAAGCAGACTTTGCTGGCGTTACCCAAAACAGTATAACTGGATAATTTCATCCCTACAAGAACCTGAGCCAGCTCACACTTACAAAAACATCCTGAATCCTTGGTAACTTGAAATCCTGTCAGATTAGAAGAGATACATTTACTTCCTCATCTTTTTCTTAAACATCTTTTTTTTACCATATTATTTTCTAACTAGCACATATTTAAGGTTGTGCAAAAATTAATTGAAAATGTTTACACAGTTTTATTATTACACTCATAGCAGTAGGCATTATTTTGATTTCTGTTTAAAGCTCCTATAGGGGACTTTTAAGCTTATGTGAATAATGGCGCCCCCTGGGGGTCAAAGTGGCACCTGAGGCTTCATCATTTCAGTCCAACCATAGCCTGTATAATTAATGGACGTAGTCTCCGCGACGTCACCCATCTGTTCCTGAAACGGACTTTCGAAGCCAAACGGCCGGCGCGGCCATATTGGAAATGAGGCGGGCTGTGAGTCTCCACAGTAACAACCATAGGACGCTCCACAGTCACGTGATCTGCCGTGCCGTTAGTGAAATTAGCGATTCAGACGGGAGACATTCTTTGTACCAGGCTGTAAATAGGCTTATTTTGGCCGTGAAAACAGCTTTTTTTGGCTTGGTGTGTACGTGACTTCCGGTACACTCAAGCGGACACTCGAGGAACAGCAGACTTTAGCACTTCCGCATTGCCTCATATTTTCAGACTGGAGGTTGCCGCTTGGGTCCAACTCATGTCTTTCTGGTTCATTTAACCAGTCAAAGGTGTCACTCATGGAGGATATTTGCTCCAAAAGGTTGTTTCATGGCATGCTGTTCATCACCATGTCTGACATCTTATATCCCAAAGTGGTTTCGGATATCAGAAACAACTTTCGATAAGTAAAATGTTTAAAATATATTTGCACAAAGAGGGGCAATTGCACTCTATCCCGGATGATTTACAGCTAAAAATTTTCCCATTTTTCCTCACACTGGGGTTTTGAAAACGCTCCCCGCTCTGCAGATCCCCCTCCCCCATGGACATCCAGTATTGTTTCTTTATATTAGCATTTAAAATATGCGAAAGCATAAAACCCACTCTTTCAGTTTATGTATTTGACTTTATTTAACTTTGCAAGCAGAGTCCTGAAATGTCTCCAACTTGCTAAATATATATTAATTTGTCACCTTTCTGTTTTAGATCTTCATCTGACAAACTAAAACAATAACGAGAATATATTTTTAATTTAGACCATGTGCAGGAGCTTGCTTGTATTTGACTATCGATTCATTCCCCTTCTATAATCACTACTGTTTTTTGTATTTCTTTATGTGAGCTAAGGTTTAGGCAACTAAATATCAGTTTTGGTCAACAAGATTATCTCTGACATCAGTCTGTTGAAAATAGAGATGAGATAACAAGTAGCTGATATTTTCAGAGGGTCGTAAGAGAAAGAAACGAAAGGTATCTGTTTGCTACGAGAACTACATCTCGATGTGACTTTTTGTTGAACTCAGAAATAATGGTCTGACCCTTTAACACCGATTACCCACCAAAAAGCCAGCTCTGAGCACAAAAATGTCAGCTTTGAACTTCAAAAGGCTTCCCTCAAACCACTCTTTAAGTTTTCTTCCCCAAACCAAAGTTCAGCTTTATTTCTTAAGAGTCTTTTGCTGCCTTCTTTCTTCACCTCTGCAGGCATTTCTGTTTTTGGAAGGTTTGTACTGTCTTGTTGTAACTTCTGCTGTGTTACTTTCTTCCACAGATCTCAAAAGGCCTCCGTGCACTGAACTCTCCTCTGTATGTTTTGCAGCACCATGTACATCTTTGGGGGATTTTCAGGCCTCCTCCTGAACGATGTGCTGGCCTACACCCCTCCGTCCTGCCTGGCCTTTTCTAGCTCAGCTTCGTGTGCTGCTGCTGGGCCAGGTCTTCGCTGCCATTGGGTCAAAAGCCGATGTGTCCCCTGGGAGCTAAAACCACCTGGGAACATTTTTCCTACTCCTCTGTGCCCCCATCGACCCGGTATGTTGAACTTGTTTCTCTGTGTTAACCTCTGACTTCTCTGATAAGTGTGCTGCCACATGTTATTACCTCAGGAGAACAATAACTGCTCGAAGGGATTTGGCTTCTGAAGTTTATTTCATCCTTAATCATTGCTGAAACAGTTACTTTGTTTTTGATTTATTAGAGTCCATTTGAACTCCCTCTCATCTGTTTTAAACAGAAAAACATCCTGAGCACCGTCTATTTGTTATATCTGCGTCTGTTTATGATGTTTGTGTTTTTCTTTGTCTTTCTCCAGACAGTACAGATGAGCAGTGTTTCCGGTTCTCAGACTGTGCCAGCTGCACGGCTAACACTCGTGGCTGTCAGTGGTGTGAGGACAGGAAGTGTATCTCTGCCTCCAGTAACTGCACTGTGGTGAGTCTTTGTGGAATAACTGTTGGCAGGAGAAACTGTCAAAAACATGAATTACATCTATGAGGGTTTTTTTAATGGACTAAGACAGCCGTCCACCAAAAGTTTTGAAATGCCTTTCAGTTCAAAAATGATGTAAAATTTTATCCATTATTGTAAAAATATAAAAAATGGGGGTTCAGTTCTGTACTTGGGGTTCACTTTAGTCTGAAATGCACAAATAAGTCAATCGAAAAACAAAGTAGGGGTAGGCTGGCTGAAAAGTTTGGAAGCCCCTGGAATAAGGAGCTCTGCACCCCCCAAATTTTTCAAAGGTTCCCTTTCATAAATGTCCCACATAGTGTGAAGTCTTCCCTGTCAAATGACAGAAGTGGTAGACGGGGCAGGAGACAGGACGTTGAAAACCTCGGTGTAATGTTCACAACATGTGGATGACATAGCAGGCTCCGGCTCTATGAAGAGATTTGACTGCGCAAACTTTTTTGTTGTTGTTGTTTTGGTGCTGAAAATGATTCTCCTCCTCACACCCTGGATATTTTTATTCATCTTACTAGAGTTACTCTTCTGTTTTTGCACAAGTAGCATGATACAAACATCGTCACTCTCGACCACTCACTCAGTGAATTCTCCTGGATATTTAGCTAACTCAACCTCTTTCAAAAATCTTCTGAGTAGGCTGGCAAGAAAAAAAATTCAGATAAACCCAGATCCATGGGTTTCTTCTCTGAGGACCTTGAATATTCTTCATTCCCAAGTTTTTAGCATGAACTAATTCCTAGAAAGACTTCCTTTCAGACCCATAAAGACCCATAAATTTAATGAGTGGTGGAAAGCTGAACGTTTTTAGTGGGTTTTGAATCTAATTTTAACTTCTTGTGTTGAGTATTTAATTGTGGTGTTCCATGTGGTAAAAAAGCTGGCTGTAAATAAGAGTAAAAGCTGATCAAAAACATTAGAAATTGTTTAGACGGATAATTCAGAAACCGCCTCTTAAATGTATCTTTTTGTTTTATGTCCAGAACAAAACTCTTTTTTAAGCCTCATTACATGATTTAAGAGTTGTGTGATTTATATTAATAACTTTGTTTTATTTTGTACTTTTGCTCATTTTATTTCCTCTCTCTTTCTCTATTTTCAATCCCAACCCTGCTGTCTGTGTCTTTCTCTGTCTGTGTGTCTGCATGGTGCCTCCGTCTGTCTGTTTGTGTCCTTCACTGGGTTCGTGTGTTTATGTGTTTATGTGTTTATATGTGTGTGTAGCTGACTCTGGAGCTGGCCCAGCAGCATGGCGGCGCTCTGTCTCTGTCTCCCCCACCATCCATGTTGTCTGAACATCAGCTGAGCTTGTGGAAACACGGAGCCAGAAGGAGGGGACATGTGTGTATTATTTGACCCTTGAGACTTCCTGTTAGGCAGCTGGTCATGTTGAGGGTCAGAGGTCAGAGTAGACGTTTGGGGTAGTGCTCACCTACACACAGCCAATTGAAAGCTCGACATGCTTATGCTCATAATAGCTGAGGAAAACTTTTCTCAGAACACACAAAATGTCATGACACTTTGGCTCTTAGAGTGCAGGTATGAAGTCGATCATTCACACTGGACCACTATCTGATGGGGACCTTATGTCCTTCAGAAAATTAACTTCTATATCTGTGTTTGGTGCCAAAGCAGCAGAGGTTGATTAACACATGAAAGCTGTTAACCCTGTCCAGAGATTTAAAGATCTTCCTGACAAGCAGGTCAGCCATCAGTTATTTTGAGATTTCACTCTCAAGGTTTTAGCTTTCTCTTTCTTGGTGAGGTAAACCTTCACAGGGGCTGTAGTCCTCATCACAGGGGTCCCTGGTTCAACCCCTGGCCATGACCCTTTGCAGCATGTCTGCCCCCACTTGTATTCACCGTCACTCTCTCTTTAGATACCCTATCAATAAAGGCAAAAAGCCTTAAAATTGACCAAAAAAAACACTGCCTCCATGAGTCTCAACATCTTGACTGATGGATAAAAAGGCAAATAGCGATCAACAGTATGATCCAAAATTTATCTTTAGATCTGTTCAGGGATCTTTGATTAATGTTTGCTGAGAGGCACACAACACAAATAAAATAGCAACAACATCAAAACAAATTTCTCTCTCCTTTCTGTATGCTCTGTTTGATTCCCTGGACCATCACACTTAATCCATCCTCAGCTTATTGTATTCACTGTGAAGGAGAACTCTGATAATGAAGTTAAACTCGACTGATTTTGTCTCTGCTGTGTGTTTGTTTTTGCGTGCGTTTGCAGTCGGTGAAGGACTCGTCCAGGTGTAAGCGCAGGGAGGAGCAGGAGTGTTTCAAACTGGCCAACTGCAGGAGCTGCTCCCTCAACCTCAACTGTCAGTGGGAGGCGCAGCAGCAGGAGTGTCAAGCTCTGCCAGGTGAGACACGCAACACTTGTATACACAGACAGAAGGGGTTTCCCATCATCTGAAGCTGCTGAAGAAGAGTTCTGTTCTGTCAAACACACGTACAGGACAACATTCACACACAGCTCCAGTGTTTGCCTGCACCGTCACTAATTGGCTGCAGGTTATTATCTCCACCTCAGCCTTTTCCATTCAGTGATCTACACCAAGATTTGCACACATTTCTGAACACACACGTCAGACATATCCTCTCCACTCAGCTGCGAAAGGAAGAAGCCAAATTAGAAGTGTTTACTGGATGTCCTGGTTATAGTTTCATGGCTGACTAACAAACTGACTACAGTCCTGCAAAGCCCTTGGCAAAAGCTGCTCTCAGTTTGATTGGGGAGCTAGCATGACTAAGAGCAAGAGAAACAGCTTGTTGTTGACCTGATGGAGTGTGCTAAAGGCTTGCTGCCTTACTTCTGTGTAGTTTTCATTAGTTCTATGCAGAGGCTCATTTTGGCGTGCTTGCTTTCTTCTGTCTACATCACAGTCCTGTATCCTGGTGTGTAGCCTCTCTCTGAGGCGTGCGATAAACAGGTTTTCTGTTGTTTAAGGATAAAGTACAACAATACAAATCTCTCTTTATCACACAGTATGGACATCTTTTATGTTGAAATTAAACATTTTAAATGCAGTTTTCAGAGATACAATATCAATCGACCACACAGAACAATAACATTGCTGCATTTTCTAACTTTTGACCTTTTAACTCCTAAAGATGGATGTGTGCTTTAAAAACTTGTGGTATATTGTAATAATGGGGTTTAGTGGCTATACCGTTAGTTTAAATTGAACCACGGTCAGGTTTAATGATCCCAATTTGACCTTTATACAAATGTTAATCTTGGTTCATGGGTTTGAAATCTGGTTCTGTTTAGTACCTGGTTCTGCATTTTCAAAGCCTTAAAAAACAGCAATATTTGACATTCTAGGTCATAATCATACCTCAAATTAGTTCACTTAATTTAGATGAAAATCACTAGAGCACAGTCAGTGACAGGGATTGTGCATCAAATTCAAACTAGACCAGTTCCTTCAGCGTTCCCTCAGGGTGAAAACAAAGTGCGTCAGCTTCATCTGCTGCTGCAGGACAGCCACCCTCCTCAGGCACACCTGCGGCCTCAGGACACACACGAAAACTTTGTACCATCCTGTTAATTGGAAATAGTGATCAGATGTTAAAATCTGCGTTGACAACACAGACTGTATAATTAATGGACGTAGTCTCAGTGACGTCACCCGTCTGTTTCTGAAACAGATTTTTGAAGCGAATCAGCTGGTGCAGCCATATTGGAAATGAGGCGGGCTTTGAGTCTCCACACTAACAGCTATAGGGTGCCTGTCAGTCACGTGAGCTGAGCTGTGCCTCTGATTGGGAAAACTTGTGATCTTAATATATTCTAAACTGCTGAGTTAGAAAAAAATTCAACCCCTGTACAGTGTGCTGTTAGCAAAATTAGCGATTTTAACAGGAGACATTGTTTGTACCAGACGGTAAATATGTTTATTTCAGCTGTGAAAACAGCTTTTTGGCTTGGTGTGTACGTGACTTCTGGTACTTCTGGAGCCAGCCACAAGTGGACACTCGACAAACTGCAGATTTTAACACTTCAGCATTGTCTCATATTTTCATACTGGAGATTGCTGCTTGGTTAACACTGGCAGGATCAATTCTTAGTAGTGAACTGAACTGAGTGACATGGTATTTGAAAGGTAGGGTTAGGAAAAGATTAGAATAAAACTTCATCATTGTGTTCAAATGTCACATCAGAAGAAGGTTCAAGTTATGCCAGAAAATTTCATGCAGTTGTTTGAGAGAGACATGTATTGGTTTTCCTATTGATATTAAATAGATATTAGAAATGGAATTAAAATATGTTGAAGTCTTTAACATGAGCTCCAGTCAGCATGTAAACATCATTAAAAGTACTGATTTCAAGAATTTTCAAAGAAAATATTAAAATAAGAAAAATGAAACTAATTTCCTGATCAATGAAACAAGTCTTATCTTTCAACAGATAATATTTT
This sequence comes from Labroides dimidiatus, assembly GCA_030710495.1. Lineage (NCBI taxonomy): Eukaryota > Metazoa > Chordata > Actinopteri > Labriformes > Labridae > Labroides > Labroides dimidiatus. The sequence continues at coordinate 21,889,764 of CM061149.1, read as the reverse complement.
TAAGTATAGGGAAGGGAATGAATAATTTAGATAATTTAGGATTCTTGATAACGAGACAATTACAGCTCAGAACTATGGACTCCATGTTTGTGCCTCTCTGTCTTTTTCTTTCAGTCTCTGTCTCTGTCTCTCTCTCTATGTCTGTCTCTCACTGCGTGTTCATGTAATTCAAGACTTTCAGTTGACCAATAGTGAAAATAGTATCACCTAGCATGTGTTGCTAAGTCCATTAGCGGGGTACGGCACATTGTATGTTCCAAAGACATAGGGGGACTAGGGTCAATGTAGCTGCACCACCATGTCAGCAGTGGCCTTTTCTTCTCACACCATGTTATGACCAATTACTCTGAATTGCCTGACATGTTTATCTCTGCTTTGGCACAAAAGACTGCAACCTAATCTATTTGTTTTCATACTCCTCCCTTTCTAACCCCTTCATCTTCTCTGGCTCGGGTTGATTATTGCCACTGCTAGAGAGAAAAATAAAGAAAGCAGGTATTTTCTTTTCTGTAGCATGAAAAGGTTAGTGATGGAAGCCATTATGTGCCTGTGTATGTAATCAGTACTGAAGTCCAAAATAAACAGAGGTACTCTGTAGAGGCAGGATGACTTTTCTTCCCTTTCATCCTGGCCAATTGAGCGGCGTCTCTGCTATTTAAGTCTTCCACAAAAAGATGCCAAGTTGCCAGGAATGATGTGTATGTATTCGTTTTTATGGATGACTTCTGCAAGCCTTAGTCATCCTTTGATAATCACCATGAACATTTCTTTATTGCGTTGTTCTTGTATTCCTTTTTTCCTTAATTTATTTCCCCCTCTGATGAGTCAGATTAATTGAAAGCGCTAAAAAACAAAAGCATCATTCAACAACTTACCAGAACAAGTCCACAAACATGGTACTTACATATTCTCTGTTGATTGCACAGTTTATTTTTCAGACCATCCTTTGATTAAGCTTCACTCCTCTCCTGTGTACCAGGTGCCTTGATTAAGGTGCAGGTCACCTGAATATCAACCAATTTGCACACTTGATCCTCATTCATTTTTTTTTTTATAAACAAAATCTAAAACTTTCTGTAGCTTGTTTTTAGTGAGAGTGCCTCATTTTGTTTCCTTTTTTGGTTTTGTTTATTGGCTATGCTTTCCTCCCCTTCATGACCTCAGCCAAGTTAAGATTGTTTACCTCCTGTTGCCCCCTGACTTCTTGCTAAAGTTGAAGCTGGGGATAAATCATGAAGATAACGATTAGTAGGCTTGGCTACATTGCTAATTGGGCAGCATGATTGATGATGGATATTATCTTAAGCCAAACCTGAACATGTTAGCACACTGTGACATGAAGCTAAAATTAGCTAAAAATTAAATTATTATTTGGCCAACTATATGTTGAACTTTTCAAGCTAAACATTAGCCAAAATATTTCAAGATAAAGCTACGTTTAGCAGTTACCAACAAAGAATAGGCCAATGTGAAGTGGTAATTCTATATTGCTAATATAAAGGTTGTAAATAGCTAAAACCATAAGTTTGTTAACATGCTGATATTAACATTGTTGCATTTCCTGTTTGTTTTTGTTTATGTGTAATGCTATTGTTGGTAAACTAATATCACTCCTACTGTATTTCACAGCCATCAAAGTAAGCTAGCATCTATGGCAATTCTTGATATCAGCTGTTAGCTTTCTGGAGCTAAATGATTGCTTTGGATCACTGCTTGCTAAAATTTTTTGACAAACACTGTTATCTTGTGATCTGATGCTCTCTGATGCTTAGAATCAGTGCTAACACAGATGTAATGAAGGGGCAGCGCAGCTTAAAAACAGTGTCTGTGTGTGTCGTTCTGTGCAGGCCAGCTGTGTGGGGAGGGCTGGCACCACGTCGGGGAGGCCTGCCTGAGGATCAACTCCAGCAGAGAGAGCTATGATAACGCTCAGCACTACTGCAAAAACCTTGGGGGAAACATCGCCTCGCTGGTCACAGACAAACAGGTCAACTTTGTTCTTGAGGAGCTACAGAAATACCAGCTGCAAGACAAGGTGAGGGGTGCGAAAAAGAAGGAAAAAGTCTAATTTATGAAAGGAAGTCTGCTTACGTTTATGCCTGTACAACATACAGCCCTTGATCTCACTGCACAAATATGTGGTTCCTTGAGGTCAGGTGAAACTAATTAGGCAAAAAAAAAATAAAGCTTCTATAGTTCAAAGCTACAGTTTGGTATCAGGTTCTCCCTTTTGTGACTGCCTCTTCTCTGCAGCTGCACTCCTCAGTCTTTAGCTCTTTGAAAACATGGACTGTGTCCTATAAATCTATCCTGTCTCCTTTTCAGTGCAGGTATTGAAGAGAATAAGTTACAGCAACTGATAACTCTTTCAATGCAGTGTTTGACAGTTTAAGCATTTAATTATTGAAAGCCTTAAAAACCCAGATCTCTTTTCCAGTAAGTATTACATCAGGCAGCTTCAAATGTACAAATGCAAATTCTGTCTTGAGCACACCCATGGAAACGCATGTTCTATGTATTAAATATCTGCACTTGGTTGTTATTTTAGCCCTGTCTCTCCAATCGAGCTTTAAGTATTAAATTGTTGGTAATTTATTGTAATACTGCCTCTGTGACACTGGGATTTATCATAAGCTGTCGCACTTTGTGCTGAGTTAAAGATCATAAATATAAAGTTATTTATATTAGATGCCAAGGCTTGTGAGTGTCATAAAAACTGAGTTACTACCTGCCATTCCCTCCATGAGATTGATAGTTTTTAATTTCATCAATATTTGACAACGATGTAATGAAAAAATCATAACCAAGATGTGGAAATATTTACACGATACTTAAATTTTACCACACACTTTCTAAGGCTTTATGCTGATTGAAATTAGACTAATATCTACCTTATAAAAACAAAACTGTAAAAAATATTCTCTTTGCACTTTGGAAAGAAAAACGACTCTCCTGCTGTGATTTTTTAAGCCTGAGTCAAAATTCACAGATTTGAATGATCATCTTTTGGCCAGTTACACTAGAATTTTTGCCAGCATCCCTATCTGGATATTAAAACCAAATAGCTGAACATAAATCTTTTCAAGTTGATTTAAATAAATATTTGAGTACCATTTATTAAAAGAAAATGTTGGTTTTCTTCGTCCCTGTGTCTCGCAGGGAGCGCTGTTTCGTTTTGTTATGACATGTTTAGTCGATAATACATGCATCGATTAAAATTCCATGCAAATTTACTCACCACTTAGCTCTCAGTGATCTGGGTGGTATGTGGTTGAAACTATTTGTTTTTAGTCTTTGGCATCTTTTCAAAGATGTGGATTTAAGTTTTTTTCATGATTTTGTGAAATAAATCACTGCTGTGGGAAAACCTTTTTGTTTTCTGTCAAATAACACACTTAGCAGTATTTCAGTATCGTTGCCGAATTTTTCTGAAACAAATCAAATCTGTTTTGTTAGAAAATAATTCAAATGTTTAGTCAACTGCACTTCAGTCAGCTGCTGTAATTACAGTCTCTTTGAACATGTTTCCCAAATGATTTTAAGCTGCAAACCTGGAGAGTTCCTGCTTTTATAACAATTATAGCAATTAGCAGAAGTTTTAATCCAATACTCTTTCAACACATTATTTTCTGTCACTCTCTGGACTGTTTCAATGCATGGCCTCAGCAGCTCAAGTGTTAGCTTCGCCTCATTAATGCAGGCCACACATAACAACACATGACACTAGTTGAGGTGAGTTTTCCAAATTTTCTGAACATGTTTCCACTGAAATTGCAAACACGGGCTCTTTGTTTCTTTACGTATTGATTGAAACAAGAAACTGTCGTTCTCCACCTCTGCAGAGGTTATCTCCCTGGGTTGGCTTGAGGAAGATCAACGTGTCATACTGGGGCTGGGAGGACGCGCTGCCCTTCACCAACACAAGCCTGCGGTGGTTACCCGGAGAGCCCAGCGACTCCGGCTTCTGTGCTTACCTAGAACGAGCGCAGGTGTCTGGTCTCAAAGCAAACCCCTGCACAGCCACAACCGATGGTCTGATCTGTGAAAAACCTGCAGGTGAGAGAGAATGAAGAGGTTTTAAGGAAGAGGGTGATGTTGAAGAAATAGGCATGTCTTTATAAAATGATTTAGTTGTTTTGAGGGTTTTGTGTGTTTTAGATTTGCAGTACTTGCTTTGTATCTTTCTTGTTTTTTTTCCTTATGATGTCATTTTTAACACACCAGCACAGAAGAAAGCCATTTAGCTTCTTCTTGACAATAACCTCAAATCTTTCCCTCATTTCTCTTGTCCCAGGGAGTCCACAGAGTCAGAGTGCTCGGCCTTGTAAGACGCCCTGCTCCCTGCGCACCAGCTGTGCTAACTGCACCAGCCAGGCCATGGAGTGTATGTGGTGTGGCAGTACACAGCGCTGTGTGGACTCCTCAGCGTACGTCATCTCCTTCCCCTATGGACAGTGTCTGGAGTGGCAGACTCAGGACTGTGCAGGTGAGTCAAGAGGAAGTCCCAGAGATTGAGAGGTGATTATACAGGTGAATGCTGGAAGGCTGACTTTGGTCAGACAGTTTTGGGGAGTAAGATTCAGGCACTGTGGTATTTAAAGGCCAGAGAAAGAATTGGAAGGAAAACCAAGGAGTCGACTTGAGTCGGCTTCTTTTCCTGAAAGCTCTGGAAAAAATCTAGCTGGTGTTCCTAGCCTGAAAATCAAATTCAAAGGTTTAAGACCAAGGGGCAACATCCGGTAGAGAAAAATGAAGCCCATACGGAAGTACTAAAAGTTGCTGTTCATCGAGAATCCACTCGAGGCTGACTTCAGAAAGACCGGAAGTCACGTACGCATCAAGCCAAAAAAAAAGAAAAAAAGACTTTTACAGCATTGCAAAACATATTTACAGCCTGGTTAAACAAATATGGCTTGGGTCTGAAATGCTAATTTCACTATCGGCAAACACTGTACAGGGATGAATTTCTTAACTCAGCAGTTTATTAGATATTAGGATTCTGGGTTTGTTCAATCAGAGGCTCAGCTCTGCTCACGTGACTGACGGGCACCCTATAGCTGTTGGAAAGCGTCATATCCAAGATGGCCCTGTCCAATGATTGGCTTCATTTGACTGTATCAGAAACAGATGGAGACTATTTCCATAGACTATGTTTAAGACATTCTTATTAAGGATTTGGTTTACTTTATTAGATACTCAGTTTGAATTGTAAGAAAGAAAAATGTGGTCACACATATAATGATACTTTTTTACTTTGAGTATTTATGCGTTATGCATGTGTTGTGCTTTTACTCAACCTGTTACAAGATGACATCATTGGCTGTGTCCACTGCTCAGATTTATTAGCACAGCCACTAAGGAAAAAACAGTTTTCTTTCAGCACTTTGTTTCTGTATCTTGATGTTGAAAACGGAGATTTCCTTAATCATGGGTGGCACTGAGGTGTAAAATTTTATCCAAATTTAGAAAATCTGCACTTTTTAACTGAATAATGACGATGATGTTGCACTTTTCTTTACATGCTGGAGTTTTTTGATCTGAGTGATGAGCAGCAGGATTGTCTTGCGAGTGTCTTCTCTTTGTTTCCACACTCAGGAGTTGTAAGTTGCAAGTTGCTGTAGTTACTCGTGCACATTGTGTCTTATTAAAATCTTTATTGATCAAAATTAAGACGTGTTCACTTCTACCTGGCAGATTGTGTTACAGACATTTAATACAATCCAAAACATGATTACAATTTAATTTTTACTGTAGAAACTTCAGAAACTGGTTTATAGAAGAGATCATCATCTTTACGTTACCTTCAAATCTCTGCTAAATATCAATGTGTGCGAGTTTGGGGATCCACCTTTTTGTTTGTCACATGCCTGAAATAATTTTATTAGACCAGGAAACCTTGAACATAAAGAACCTCAAGATACGGGATGTGTTCTGATCATTTTGAAATATATTTGATAAAAGATTTGTACTTTTTATGATAAAGTGAGAGTTCAAAGCCTTTGCAGACAAAAAAAGGTAGAGACAGTGGAGTAAGGTCACATGTAGTACTGCACTCACCTCTGATGATGTAACTTGAGCGCGATGTGTGAACATGAAGTCATTATAGACTTGTATCGATCCTTTTCTTTTCAGTCGTCAGGCCTCAACACACACTGACAAAAACACACCCAGACAGAGAGGCAGTGGCACCTCTGCTGTAGCTACAGAGTAGAAAATCAATCATGTACAATGACACATGACTGACTCAATATGAAGTCCTCTCAGCTATCTCTTAACATTCCTCTCATGCTAACATCAGCCTGGGGTTGCAGGAAGTTTTTCTTACAGTGTGTTTCTGTAAGAGTACATATAGTACCTGTGGGCACACATGTACCGTATGTGAGCTGAGCATAAAAAAAAGCAGCAGATGGTTTTTAATAATTGATGGGCTGAAGATACACGTACAGAACAGAGCTCCAATTAACTGCTACTGATACGTAGCTTATATTGCTTTAAAACTTTAGTGACTGTGAAACATGATCCAAAAAAGTGTACAAAGATTCACGAATGAGTGTGAAGTGATCCACCAAATGTGGATGTGACAAGTGACAAGTCCAGTCTTTTTTTTTTCAGCTACAGCCTCTAAACAATAGTTTAAAAGATGTTAGCCACTCACTTACATATAACAAAGCAACCATAAAAAGAAACATAAGGAAAATGTAGAAAAGAGATCTTGCTATCGTAAGAAAAAGGGGTCACAGCTTTGATTCCACACCTGGCATTGATCTATGTCAGCTTTCTATAACAAGCCTCAAAATCAAAACAAAGATCTGCTTGTGCTTGCTCACTGCCAGACAGAGTGAGAGAACAACTGAAACAAAACCCCCTCCCCAGCTTTCACTGAGAGACCTCATAACTTCATAACTTTTGCCTGTGCAAACTTTCTTGATTATATTTACTTTTGTACTAAACATTACCTGTGAAATGAAGTAGCTAATTTGCCAAGAACCATAAAAACAGGACCAAACAGTATACAGCAACTAGACTGGATCTAGTATTCTTAAATGCAAGATCCTGTTCAGTTCTCAAATATTAAATTGTTGGCTAGCATGATAAAAAATGGAACTTGACTTAAACATTAGCACTTCCAAAGCAGTCATGTCTTTAAAATAATTTTGCCTGTGCAAACTTTTTCTCTCTTTCCATTATATCTGGGATATTTACATGATTAGGAAGTGGCTAAATGTTAATTTATCTTTTGTTTTTTTTACTTCTCATCAATCAGGGATCCAGAAACTGGTCACACTGAGTCAGATTAAAGGTTTTTAAGAACTACAACAAAGAGCAAAGCAGCAACATTTAAGCTTCTCACGGTGAGCGTGGCATCATGTGAAGATGGCTGCTGTGGGAATATGGTTGATTTACAAGTCCCTCATAAGGAAGTGGAAAAAAGCAAACTTTTTTCTGAGACAAAACTTTTCGTCTTTTTATGTCTTTTGTAAATGCAATGTCAGTTTGTAGCATGTTGATTCAGGGGAGTAAAGAAATTTTCAGATATCTTTGTGATTCATATTTTTATTTTATTTTATTATTTTTTTGTCTTGTGTGTTTATTATTCCGTACTGGCTCCAGTAGTTTGGGTGTAGACATATCTTAAAGTTAAGATTGCCATCTGTACCTTCTTCTTTTTTTTTTATCTCTACTGCTTACATAACGGCCTCCTCTCCATATATCTTGCTCTGTTTTATTTATTTTTCTGTCTGGTGACAGAAGGTGTGTGGGATGCATTTGTTTTGCTACTTTTTACCTTTGCTACTGAAAGTATGCCACATAAATAACACACACTTTTCAAATTCTCCAGGGAGCACTGTTAGCCTTTAAAAGTCCATTCAAAGTGTTTTTGCTTAACTTTCTGCTTCACTTCTTCTGTTTGTGGACCTGGATATGGAAAGTAGCCTGTTGGCTACAGCTTAAGGAGTCATGACCCTGGCTTTAGTTGCAGATTTGAAGGGAAAAAAAGCTAAACAAAACACAATTATAATAAAAGAGTAAAGCACAACTGCTTGACTGTAATACATTTTTTTTTATTTGGAGGTGCCTCTTAAGTCACCCAAGTTCATCTTGGACCCAGACTGTGGACCAAGGATCTAAATTAACTTTTTCGATCACCAGCCAATGTGGCTGGTAAATTTCTAAAGTTACCAGCTAATCAAATCAAAATTTTCACCAGCCAATTTTTTTCCTGTACAAAAAGAGACAGATTATATGAGACTATTTATATATACAGTGTCTACTGTTTATGGAAAATAAATGGATCATACCTTGGTACACTTTTTATTACAATCTGTTTGGCATTTGAAAAAAAAAAATAAATTTCAGTGTGCCACCTTTCTCTAGTCTGTGCTGCTACCCATAGAAACCACGCTCACTCGTCCTGTGAAATAGATGGTAAAGTGCTTTATTCATCACCGGTCAAACTGGCTAGTGAAACTTTTTTAATACCTGCCAAAATTAATTTTCATCCATATTTGGCAGGCTGGTGGATGTTAATTTCAAGCCCTGCTGTGGACCCAGTTTGAGCAGGGCCATTTCTTCATCAGATTAAATTCAACCCAAGAGTCTGTATATTGTTCCCATTTTTCATGTCAGATAGAAGCCAAAAACACTTCAAGTATCTTTTTGGCCGTTTAACTTCAGTTTCCTGCAAGAATATGTTTTTCAGGGCCAGAAAGAATCCGGTTTATATGTATGCTTTCATTATACTGAATCTGGCGTACTGGATTATAATCTCTTGTCTAGCTTCTCACATCTCGTCACCTCTAGCATCTGAATTCCACTGGTATTGCTCCTTTAGCTATATGGTAGACAAAAAATTGGTCTACAAACTGCATTCTTTTGCCCACAGAGACAGGACAGGGGATAGAGTACGAAACTCAGAGAAAAGGGAATGATGTGCTAAAAGTCCAATGGATGGCAAACCTTGGCTGGCTTTGACAACTTTAGCTTCTGTACATGGGGTGTGCAATTTTACTGAACTAAACTGGCACCCAATTTTATTTTTATCATGTTGATGGTTCAATTTTTTCTGGTAAAGGTTTTTATGAGATTATGATTCACCTATACCAGCTTTGAGTAGCTGCAGGGTGATACTCATTTCCACTAGCAGATGCCAGAAGGAACAGTGATATACTGGCATTGTACTGCTTGTCTAACTACTATTGGTCTATTGGTCTTTAGGGGTTTCCCAACCTTTTCAGCCCATGAACCCCAAAACAGTGGAGCTAAAGACCTGTGACCACTTCTGTGGGAATACACTAATAAGCCAATCCAAAAAAAAACCAAAATAAAAAGCCTAAGATACTCATAATACTTAACTGATCAACAGAAAATTAAGACTTCCTAAATGTACATGTTGCTGTGTCTGAAAGTAGTCTGCTGTCATTGATACACTGTTAACCTCAGGGGTCTTGTGCCAACAAAATATGTGGAAAACAAAGCAAACTTTACTATTTGTGTGGTTTTATCTTTGGTAAAAAGAAGTGTTTTGTTGATTGTAAGCTTGGAAGTTCAAATCATGTGGTCTTAAGACTAGCAGCTAAATTGTGTTCTAAACTAGGTGTGAAACAGCTCTGTTTGATTGTTGTGAACATGTTTTCAGATTCTTATTTTTGCTCACTTGATGTGTTAAGACTGTCATGTAAGTAGAAACAGGATTCAAATCAATTCCCATCACAAACACACCACACCAGGACGCACACATACACGTGCACACACATAACACATACAGGCTGGCCAGATGATGCTCTGTTGCAGCTGATATTGGATTTTGCTGCTCAGTGAAACAGGCTATTTTCTCTGAGGCAATCTTTCCAACACGTGTGTGTATTTTCTCTCCGTCCCACATGAAATCTGTCTGCTGTCTCCTAGCTTCACATATGTCGAGGAGAGTGAAGGAGAAGGCAGCTTATGGCTCTCACACTTGATGTATTATGTATAGCGGTTCTACTGGCTCCAGCAATGCTAACTGTCAAAGAGTGTGGGAGCAAATGGATTACAGCAGATGAAGCCAGACAATACATGCTACCCAGGGACTCCAAATGTCAAACCTGTGCTGATGAACAGAATGTGGCACAGAGACGATTGTGCAGAGAGAATCTTTGATACGATGAAAACTCCCTCTGCAAAAACAACCTTTTTTCTGTATCTCTGCAGCACAATAGCATAAGTTTACTCTGAAATTTGTCATGTTTTTTTTTCGTCAGGTATCCTCCTGGTTTATTTCGTCAAAGACAAGTAACACCCTGATTTCAATAGAGCTGTATATTTTGGGAAGGTTTTGAAAAGTAGAGGAGCAACATGTTCTTTTTTTCCTCTTACACCACATGAAGGAAGTGCTGGATGTTTGCTATACAGCAGGCGGTGATGGTGAAATGTTGCGCTTAATGTTTGTTGTTGACAGAACTTTAAAGACATTAAGGCTCTCAGTCTCTGAGTGACGGCAGCAACAGAAAGTTTTTACTGACTGATGTTTAGTGGCGTCAGCTAAGATGCAGACATATGTCCTCTTGGGTTTGACCTAGTTACCACAGATATTTTTATTCTTATTTACATGAAGACGATGGAGGCCTTGCAGATGTTGTGCTCTTTATTTTTGACCAAAAACCACATTAAGTACATTACATATATTGTAAGACAGTGACTGTATTTAGTTAAATGTCATTCAGAGTATTAGGTGATTTAGACAGCAGAGCTGATTAGTCATCTGTTAAATCAGCCAACTTTGACAACAGCTGGATTATATAATAACATGATTCTCTGTCGCCACAGACTGCACATAACTGTACAAACAGTTGATCAAACCACCAAATACACACATAACAAAAGATGAATCATACATGTTAGGAAAGAAACATTTTTTTAGTTGAGGTGGGACAAAATGTTAATGCAGCAGTATAAAGTCATCTTAATTGGTGTAATTCAGATATTGTACCACTGATGCCACCCCACGTTTTAACTTTGGTATCAGACATTACCGGTACATGTTTGATCAGTTGAGAGGGGTAAAATAATTTTTTATTGTCAGGGCAGATATTTGTCTGAGGCACAGCGCCACAGTTAATTATTTCACATACAAACATATGAAACATGAGCTTTTGATATAAGACTGATTGGCAGCTCAAGATTGTCAGAACATTGTAAACAGTTCACTCGTAGACTTATTAACTTTAATGGATGACAGCAATGGAAGCCACTGGAAAATATTTGTCAAGTTTTGATGTTACTTTCTATTGAGCTACAGCACATTCACTTTACTGTTCAATCATACACAATGTACTACATTAAACACAAAATCATAATGAACTACATTTAAAGAAAGGCTTTACACTCTAAATTTAACTGTAATATTTTAATTGCATTGTAATATGCACTATATACAGTGGGGGAAATAAGTATTTGATCCCCTGCTGATACTAATATACTTTTTCACTTGATAAAATGCACAACAATTTATAACTTTTACACTGTGTGTTTTTATGCATTATCAACTGATATTCTGTCTATACTTATAACCAGTAAACAACCATAAAAATTAGAGTGTGTTAATTTCCCAGGGCAGTGGGCAAACTTACAAATTCAGCAGGGGATCAAATACTTATTTCCCACACATTTCAGAATAGCCTCAATGTAAATATGCCAGAGTTAGCCATCAGGCTACTTTTCATCTGTAGTCCCTGGCAGGTCAGAGCAGAGTTCATAGGAGAAGATACAAAGTACACATAGAAACATGCCGGTAGTATAAAACCAAAATATGCTAAGTTACAATGATGCCATTTAACGAAAGGTGCGACAAAACATTCAGTGCTTCATAGAAGAAATTATTAAGTGCTACTCCAAAAGTTATACCACACAGAAGTGGGCAACTATTCACAAAGTTTAGCTTCACTTCAGTAAATGATTAAAAACAAACTTAACAGGATATAATCGATCTAATACGATTACGATTTCATTATGTAAATTCTGCCGGTAAATGGTATGAAAAGACCAAATAAAAAACTATGTCATTGTCAGACTCTAGCCTTATCCAATATGTCTGTCCCATCTTTGATTATCAGCTTCATCCTCATTTCCTGTAACTCTGTTAGTATTTTGGGTGACTTCAGAGCTCTGAAGTATTAGCATTAAAACATACCAACACAATACTCATTTAGATACAAGAGTAATTTGCTGTACTGTTCTGGCTGTTTTTAATCTGGCAACTCAAAGCCTGTTTGTAAACCTGGTTTTAAAGCTTATCTTGACACTTGATTTGCTTCATCATTCAACGGTATCTTTGTTTAAATATCTCTAGTTAGATATTAACCTTACAGGTTAATTTGGGCAATTTTCACAAAATGAAAACATAGCAATGAGACTTTGGACAAATATTTGACTCTTAACATGCGGTGCCATTATTTATAACACTATCAATGAAAGGAAAAAGAAACGTGGCTGTCAGCTGGTGACCCGTATATAAGCTGTTGTCTATCATGTCCTGTTTCAGTTTTAATCATTGTACGTTTCTCTCCCTCATGGGAAATACAGGCAACATCCACACAGACATTTACTCTAGAAATACCCCAGGGCTAGCCTTGTGTAATAGCACAAGGTACAGTTAACTAAAAGCAAAGCTTGTAAACCCTGCAGGCACACTCTCACATGTCTCTCCTCCCCCTCCACGAGGGATCTTAAGCACTATAAGAAAAAAAAGTGGTAATTTTCACCTTGTGGGACACAGATGAAACCAGATATTTGGAAATGATTAAAAATAAGAATAGTTACAGGATAGAAAACAAACAGGTAAATTGTATAATCAACACAAGCTACAGTTATGATGGAAACCACCAGAAGACTTGATGTTTGCTTTTTAAGCAGGAAGATGTTTTTTTTTCTTCTTTACGTTATGAACTGCTTCTGCTCGTGTTGTGTCCTCAAGGCTCATTTCATCATCTTGTTGGCGTGCATGCTGATGCCTGAAATATTTGATCCATTTGCTGTCTCTGTTTTTGACATGTTACACAGATGAATCGCAAGAGCTGCAGATGCAGATACACCTTCCGATGTGTGTTCAGGGAGATGGTCTGTGTGTAGAGATTAACTCTGCATCAGGATATATATTTTGAGATATGACAGCGATCATGTTCTTTTCCTGGCCCGGGTGTTGTTACGTCTCTTCTGTCAGCTTGATATTGATGCTGAAAGTGGTAGCAGGTAAAAAAAAAGCCTGCAGTGTAAAAAAGTTCATTAGCACTTTGCACTTGAAAAATTTGAATAGAATGTAACACTGTGCTCTTGGTGTGTAGTTATAAAATATGCAGTGGTAATTGCTTTCAAAAGCCTGATCCAGTTTTAAGCCAACTTTATGAGAACTATCAAAACCCATAAAACACAACAGTTAATGTCTGATGGTGATTGACATGAAGGTTTCATAAAGGATTAGATAAATTGGAAAGCTAATGTAAAACTAGAAAAGAACACATTTATATGAAAATGCTATCTGCCTAGCTTTTAAGGCAGATTGCATTTACAGCACATATTTTTAATGACATCACAAAAATCAGTACGAATTGCATAAATCCCAAGACAATGAGAAAAAAAACAAAAACAATCAAACAAAAAGATTAATAAACCACGTCCAAAATGTGTCTTAAAATAGAGATTTATCTTGATCCCCAACACTGAAGCACATAATCCAATAAGGGTGAAAATACATCAGATAAAGTTCTGATTATCGGAAGTTTTAAAGGAAGTTTAGTATTTAAATTTCTTGTGTGTAGTTTTGGCTGGTAATGAGTTGGACTCAATATCTGATGCTTGTCATCTGCAGATGAGCACGATTTCCAGACCGCTATCGTGGAGTTATCAGAGGAGCTTTAATGTTTTGAGGCTTTAATCGAGTTCTTGGAAATCAAATTGGTGCTTTTATATGTATGATAATATTCTGTATGATAGGATGTTGATTGAAAAAAACTGTTCGTAATCTCAAATAAAACATCACTTAAAGATCATCTTGTGAAAATTAAAGCTTAAAAGAATTTATGTGGCTCCAATTAATATAAAATTAATATTTTGTTGTGACTGTGAGTTGGGTAACATACGTTATGACTGCTCTTAAAAGGGAAAAACAAATTTCATTATATTTAGAATATTTGGTAGCTTTTCATGAAACGACCAGTCTCAGGTTTGACCAATATGCAGTCTCGGTATACACTGGATGTTAAAGCCTGCCCTTGGGTATGCAAATATCTTCTTTCTAGCCGAGGAGATTCTTGTGAGTGTTGAACTGCCTTCTTTGAACAGTTGACTATGCTTTAGAGTCATAAAGAGTGGAAATAAATGGGAAAAAAGAGGGGAGAATAGAAGAAAAGGGATGTAAAAGTTCAAAATAGAGTGAAGCACCCAGCAGAAGAAATAAGAAAAGATAAAGAATTGAATAAGAGATCTGTCTTCTGGGACTTCAGTGTGCTTAAAATGTGTAGAAGAAGAATCAAATTAACTCAGAAAGGCAGGATATGAAGAAAGAGAGGGAACAGAGATGAAGAAAGCAGTAGTGAATGTGCCTGAGAGAAGAAGATGGTTTAGTGAATAGGAATTGGAAAAAAAAGGAGCAGGATTAAAACGTGGCAGAGAAGAGATAAAGAGGGAATCTGAGAAATGGAGAGCAGAAGTTTGTAATTATAAAGAGGGGAAGGGAACAAATGAATCAGCATTGCTGCAGCTGAATAATGCAACACGGGGCGCTTGCAAACACACGTACTGAGGACAGGGAGTGTATTTCAAACAGAGTAAGCTAGCAGGGACACAGAGGAAGAGAAACACGCTCAGCTAGAACATCTGTGGCTTGTGGAAATGGTTTGTGTTCATGAGAGAAACAACTCCTGGTGAAAATGCAAATTTAAACTTGATGCTGCATTCGAATCATCTCGCCAGGCTAAAGGAAACAGCACCTTGTGTAACTTCTCTAAACCTCTTGATTTCTTGTGTGCATGGATACCCGCACTCTCCCAGCCGCTCTCTTGTTGTCTGTGAGTGTACGCTTCCACCTTTCCTCTGTAGACTAAAATTTCTCATGACAGGAAGTGGAGTTGGCGTCGAAAGCAAAACAAGTCAAGAGGTTTGAAAAAAGCTGTAGAGTTAACTTTGGAAGGCCGGCTTCTTGAGTGGAGAAACACTCTGCTGCTTATTCTTCTCACCTATCACCTGCTCTCTGCCATATTCAGTCAACGGAAAAAAACACCAATATCGAGAGTTGTTTTTTTTCTTTTACAACTACTGAATGCCATTCCATAAAGAACTGTGTCATTTTTAATTTACACCAGTAAAGTGTTTTTGAATGTCACATGCTCTTTATGAATACAAATGCATTTTCAACATATGGAGTGGTGTGGAAAACAAAAGTCAATTTCTCTATAAATGTTTCGGGTCAAAGAAAAGGTGAAAACAAGACTCTGGGTATATTAGAGAGGGGGAGATTATATCAGTGAAGGCATTTTATTGTTTATGCTTTGTTTGAAACTGTTTGCATTTACTCTACTGCAGTGTGAAGGAAAGATAGATGCTTTAATTTGATGTTAATGGATGTTGATGACCTTTTCCATTAACAATAGCAAAAACGTAAACATATAGTAGCTTTTGTTTAGATGCGTTTGCATAAATATACAAGTAGGAGCCAATACTAGGTCTGATAAATTCATTCAATATTTGTCATTTGAATTTTGTTCTACACATCTGATTTTAAACAATACAACATATTGTTACTTTTCAGTGATTATCTGTGTGGATTAGACATACATTTGTGATGTTTGTTTTGTTATGTAAATATTCTGCAGTATGTATTAGGAAAGCAGCAAAGGGTGATCAAAACTAGAGTAACAGTGCTAAAGTGCACCAAAAGTTCCTGTAACAACACCGCCTCCAACTTGCAGGACTTTTGGTGCTTGATCTGATATAACCTCTTTTTTTTGTCAATGTTATGATGTAGTGAACAAGTCCATTTTTAAAACGCCATGCGTTGGTTTGTTCTGCTAAACCGTTTGGTGCATCAGGAACAAGAGGCAGCCCTGGCTGTTGTTTGTATGGAGTTTGTATGGACTTTGACTGATTTATAGTCATAAACAATTACCTGTGAGATGGATATCACCCCTGTAACGACTAGAAGTGACTGGATTTCTTACACATTTCTTCCTTATAAATTTAATAGTAACTGAACACATTGCATGGCAGTAATGTACCTCAAACTATTTGCTATCAGTCATAAATGGCCAAAAAATTATAATTTGTGCCGTGCATGATGTTTATTGTGGGAACTGTCTTCTAGAGGCTGGATGCAAAAGCCAAGAAATCCCCATTAGAAGCTTGTGTTCAAAAACCTTTTTTTTTTGCAGTAGAAATGTACATGTTTACTTCCAGGTACTAAAAATTGGTATTGGTCTATGGCTCATTTCTCTGTCTCAACACATGATACATTTTTATTATAGCACAACTGTTTTCTCAGGTTAAGTCAATTCCAAGTGTGTAGTGTAGTGTAACTGAGGCTAGGTCCATACTTTATACAGCTTTTGGTCAAGACTGCATGCAAATCTTAAATGGTTTGAAAACCATGGGAAACCACGCACATAAAGACAACTCAGACCTATTCTTGACCTCACAATCCTCCTAACATATGCTAAAGAGAGACCGCTAGATCTGATTCTTAGTGTTTGTTAACACCACAGTCATGAGATCTTAAAAACTGACATAAGCTGAGCTCTAAATCTGGCCTAAAGTCATCTAGTGTATGGCCAGCCTAAGTCAACCTGTATTTAGAACAAATAGAACTCCATTGTACACCTATACTCCTGTTAGATGCACAAAGCAAATTGTTAGCAGCCGTTACTCTTGTTAGATTAATCAGGGGATTATAGGTGTGTCAAAGCACAGCTGTGATGCTAACTTCTCACAACGCAACATTTTCCAACAAGACTTTATCACTTCAAGCTAATGAATGTAAACACACACACAGTTTCCTTTTTTTCCATCAACATTTGAAAATTCTTTTGAGGACTGGATTTGAATAAAGTTATCCAGCTGGAAATGGAAAATAGTTGCAGAGACACTTTCTTATTCTTCAGTGGCGTTTACCTGTACAACCTATTGGAATCAGGCCCTCGCAGTCTAAAAAAGATGACGTGACATCTATGTTAGCAACGTGCCACCACCTCATTTTATATGAAAACAGCTTCTCAAGACATATTACCAACTGACATTTTTTTCTGCGACATCTCCAAGTTTCTGACTTTCACCTGGTTTAAGATTCTTTGAAGCAAAGTTATAAAACTTTAATTAATAAATGTGTAAAATGAATGAAAACGACTTTTCACTAAGTGTTTTTCCATTATGGCAGTGAGGAATGCAGTTCATACTGTTTCATGCCAGTAATTGTGGGTTTCTGTGGACCATAACTTTGAGCTGAGCCAAGCAGAATGTTGGCAGAATGAAGTTTAAAGAAAAAAAAATATTGATTTTTTTTTTCACCGTTAGTCTTATTTTATTTCATTTTATTTAAAGTTTATTAACAAGGTTTGTCCCATTGAGAAAAAAAAGAAAAAACCCCCCAACCCTTTTTAAGGGAGACCTGGCCAAGACAGGCAGCAGCAACAAACACTAAGCCACAGGAAAAAAATTACAAAGAGACAAAACACTTTACAAAGCGCATCATAATGGATTAAAATAGAGCCATTTATGAGTCATATCTTGGATCAATTCTTCAAACAGCTGAGCTAAAACATTGACGTCTTATAGAAACTGCTTTCATGTCTTTTGTTTTAAATATGAAAACATTTAAGGAAACCAGCTCCTTGAGCTTTAAGTCATCCTGCAACAGATTCCAGGCGGAGGATGCAGAGTACCCAAAAGCCCCTTTCTGAATTTCAGTCTGAGCATTTGGGACAGAGCGCATGTGGTCTAACCAGATAATGTAGAGCAGCATTCAAGTGACAGTCTTAAACTAGACATCATTGTTTGACGTTATATTCACATTTATAACCACAAATCTAATCTCTCATTCCCTCACCTCTGCTGTTTCATTTGTCCTCTCCAGCCCAGAACTGTTCAGGTCTGCGTACATGTGCTGACTGTTTGGAGCGAGCTGAGTGCGGCTGGTGTGGTGATCCCAGTAACACTGGCAGGGGTGTTTGCATGGAAGGATCCTACCGGGGCCCTATGAAACCTGCTGGAGTCAGAACCGGGCCAAGAGACCGAGACAGACTGCGAGACAAGGACATGGTGCTTGATCAGAGTCTCTGTTCCTCTGATAGAGGATACAACTGGGCTTTCATCCAGTGTCCAGGTGAGAGAGATCACACCGTATTCAAACAAGCTGTCATTTTGTTTGGACTGTGCCGGTTGTTTATTGCAGTAATTCTACCTGATAAATCACAGCTGAATATAGTGTTTTCTTAAACTGTGTGTTTGTGTTTGTGTGTAATTTCCTCACAGCGTGTCAGTGCAATGGTCACAGCAGGTGTGTGAACAGCAGTGTGTGTGAGCACTGTGGGAACCTGACAGCAGGGACGCACTGCCAGAACTGCATGCCTGGGTACTATGGTGACCCCATAAATGGAGGGAAGTGCAATGGTGAGTTCAAAGGTCACAGTGGAGTGTTCTTAGTCTCTTTCTTTCTTTCTTTCTTTCTTTCTTTCTTTCTTTCTTTCTACTTTTTTCTTTCTTTTTCTTTCTCTTTCTTTCTTTTTCTTTCTCTTTCTTTCTTTCTTTCTTTCTTTCTTTCTTTCTTTCTTTCTTTCTTTCTTTCTTTCTTTCTTTCTTTCTTTCTTTCTTTCTTTCTGTGTTTCTTTCTTTCTTTCTTTCTTTCTTTCTTTCTTTCTTTCTTTCTTTGTCTTTCTTTCTTTCTTTCTTTCCCTTTAAAAACATCCTTTTTAAGATGAGCAAACTCATTTCAGGACTTGAAATTTTTAATGAGAAAAAGAGAAGAGAAAGAAGAGATTCTGAATATAAAAGATATCAACAAATTTCTTTCCATTGAGAGCAACTAAGATTTTGGACCTGAATCACACAAACACACTCACACAAAATTATTTACTGAGGATTTTTAGGAATTCTTTATTTTCAGCAATTTTTTATTCCCACTTACGCCATTTCCACTTTTCTTGTTTTTCATAAAAACAAAGATTCATCACTGCTGCAATTGGTCACCAGCTGCAATAGCTACAAACAACCTGATGGGGGCAGTGTTTAAAAGCTGTGGTTATGGACTCTGGTCTCTGTTGGGCAGTGAAAAGGCACAGTACACGTGTAGTTTTGACAGGTCTGTGGTCTGCGCACATTGAGGGAAGCAGCCGCTGCAGCTTCGTCTTCTCTCTGGTTTCGTTTCTTGTTGTTTTCCAGAGAACAGAAAAGATGTTGGACTCAGAGAACAATGTATGCACAGGCTTTATGTGCACCATATCAACGTGGTTTCCATCTGTCAGCAGTTTCCCAGGCTTTGTTTTGTGTCATGTGGAAATAATCATGTTGATTCCCACAGTTGATGTTTACTACAGATTATGTGTGCGTGTGTGTGTGTGTGTGTGTTTGTGTGTGTGTGTGGGTGTGATGATGGAAAGCAGAAGCCACAGGAGGAGCGGGGTCTCAGGGGGGCGGCTTTGGAAAGGTTCGGTGTAATATGTGGGCTTAATCTGGTGGGAGAAAGCTCGGTGATGGGAGAGTGGAATGAATGAATGAGTGAATGACTGCTGGAGTGTGAGTGAGTGAGGGAGGGAAGAAGTGCGGGAGGAGGTGCAGTAAACATCAGTCTGGCTGTGACAGATGTGCGTTTTGGCTTGGTGGCAGCGTGACATTAAATCGCTCTTAATCATTTTCTTATTTCCTGAGCTGACTGGTGTCTGCGTCCCTGGCGGCTCCTCGCAGCGAGCGAGCATGGTGCTGATAGATGCTCGCTCCTCGTCGACTCAGTACAGACAGACAGACTCTGATGCTCTCTCACTTCTACTTTGGCTTTCCTTTAAATAAATATATATTTCTTTCCATTTCCTCCGTCTCTGAGAAAAAGTGACTTTTTCTAACACACCGATCAAAATTCTTCAATTCTTCTCTATTTCTTCTTCCACCGTTGTGACCATTGTCACACTTTTTTCATGCCTTTTTTATTTCTTTTATACATTCTGACATTCCTTTATTTACTCTTTCCTCATCCCTTGTCAGCTTTTCTCCTTTTTTTCATTTTCCTCTTGATTAAATTTTCCACTCTTTGCGTCTCTCCTTGCCCTTTTCTTTCTTACTTTAGTTTTTCTTTCTGATTCTTTCCATCTTATTTTATTCAGATAAGGTTCTTTTCTTGTTCCTTTTCTTTTCTTTATCTGTTCCTTTCTCTTCATCATACCTCTCCCTTTGTCGTGTTTTTTTTTACTTCTGATTTTACCTCTTTGTCTCCTGTCCTGTCCACACATTCCTGTCCTTACATCTTGTCAACTCACCTTTATTTTCCCTTCCTTATTCTCAACCTGTCTTTTTTTCTGTAACCCTTTCTTTCATCTTTTTTTTACTTTTTCCAACTTTTCACTTCCACTTGTCTTTTTCCTCATACTTTATCTCTTCCTTCTCCCTTTTTTATTCTTATTATTCGTTGTCATCTTTTTTTCCTTCTAGCCCAGAAATTTTCTTAGCTTTCCTTCATTTGTTTGTTTGTTTGTTTGTCTGTTTGTTTATTTATTTATTTATTTAACTCACTGTTTTTTTCCTTCCTTCTGTCCTTGCTCTCCTCATTTGGCTTCTCTCGTCTTACCACACTTACGTTTTCCCACCTCTCCTTTCTTGTTTTCTGCTCCATTCGTTTATATCCATCTGAAATGCTTTCCTTTTCTTTACATTTCAGTTTGTTTTATTCACTCCTTTTTTTACTTACCTATTTTTCTTTTTTCTCTCACCCTGTACTTACAACTATATCATCTTTTTTCTTATTTTTCTTTCTTTCTTCCAGTATTTCATTTTCATCTCCCTTTGTCCTTCCTCCTCTTTGTTTCCCTTGAAATTTTCCACATTACATTTCTTTCTTTCTTTCTTTCTTTCTTTCTTTCTTTCTTTCTTTCTTTCTTTCTTTCTTTCTTTCTTTCTTTCTTTCTTTTATTTTTTACCCACTTTTGTCTTTTTTCTTTTTTTAACCCTTATTTTTCTTATTTCAGCTCTGTTAGATCTTTTATAAATCACCCTTCTCCAGTTTTCTGTATACCTCTCTTGACTGTCCCAATTTTTCATGTTTTATCTTTTTTCTTCTTCTGAATTTTCACCCCTGATCCTTTGTCTGACTTTCTATACTTCTTTCTTCTTCTGATCGTCAGCCATTATTGTCTACTTTTCCTCTTTCCTCTCCTTTTTTCTCTTTTCTCCCCCTTCCTCTCATCTCTAAGCATCTCCTGATCTTCCCTTCTTTTCTTTTCTCGCTCTCTCTGCTCTCCAGTGATGCACCTCTTTATCCATCAACCGTATCCCATCAGCACCGTCACTTCCCCTTCTTTCTTCCTCCCCACCTCTGTCATTTACACTTAAACATCACAATAACTGTTTCTTTTCTCACTGTTCACCTGCTGATCAATCCATTCATCCTTCTCCTCATCCCCTCCCCTCTCTATCTCTCTTTGTCAGAGGGGGCACTAGATTTACCTTGAGCTAAACTGCAGGGAGGCAATGATGTGTGGCCGATTAGAGGTCTGAATGATGGAGAGACAGGGGGGAGAGGGTAAGGCCTCGGTTCATGGGGTTCTAAGGAGGATGGAGGGGTGAGAGAGGCAGAGACAAAGACGATCAGACAGAGAAAGAGCGATAAAAGCATGTGTTGAGATAGACAAGGTTAATATGATGGGAAAGGAAAGTCACCCTTAGAGATGGAGGGATGGATGGAGAGGAAGAGATGGGGGACAGACAGAGGAGAGGGCAGTCTGTCTGTTTCCTCGTCCCTGTGACTAATGATTAACTAACCTTGTCAAATCTGGATGAAGTGTGTGTTTGTGTGTGTGCAGGGCATTAATGTCCTTTTTATCTGACTGTACTGGTCACCTTGTCCTGCACAAAATCAAACACAGTCCTCCTGCAGATGAGATTATGTTGAATTCCTCTGATTTAAGGAACTTACAGAGGGAGAACTTGAACTTCAGATGTTCCTTTTTTCTTTAAACATCCTCGGACTGGTATTTCCCTTTCTCAGAAAATACAAATTGATATTTTCTAAACCTTTTAAATCACATATAAGAGGACAAACGTAGGAGAGGGCTTGCCTTGCAATTAAAAGGATAAGAAGAGGAACTAGAGGATAAGAAGAGAGTCAAAGTGGATTTATGAGTCTATGTCAGGGTGTTAAAGAGGCTGCCTCTTCAAACATTCACCCCAGTCCTCAAAATTTCCAGTTGGTGCATGTTTTTCAAACACCTTGTTGTAGTACATATTCACCTGATCTATCCCCTCATCTTCTCACTGGTTCTCGGGTTCAGTGAGGCATCGTCACCACCAGCAGCTGCAAACAGACCCATGTGCACTCTGTTTCCTCTGCAGTGTCTTCCAGGCGAGACTCCAGCTTGTATCATTTCTTCTTCTGCCTGTTATCTTTTGCTACCTACCATGCTCCTCAGCCATCGGCAACTCACACCGAACAGTTTTATTGCGTCCATAAATTTTGCATGATTCAGTAGCCTGCATCACCGTCTGCGAGATTGTTTCTCCCTCTCTGTGCGGCTACCTCACATGCTCTCTCAGCAGACTGTCCGGCGTTCTGATCGATGGTACATAGACATGCCACTCAAGTCAAAGGTTGCTGTTGGGTCTCGAGGATGTTTTGTCACTCAACCAAAAGGTTTCATCATGTCTTGCAGGTTAAGCTCAGTTCAGGGTGAGTTTCTCATGAGAATACACCGGACTGCAAGTGCTCAGGTGTACTTTATTTTCCAACTATAGGAGGCTTTAGGATGAAGTTCATGAAGATTAGTTTATCACGATTAAGATACAGCAAAGTTGTCTCTGGATGTGTTTTTTAGATTTGTTTATACTGAGAGAATACATACAGGATTTATTGTGGTGGGAAATAGTCCCACAGGTTGACCCGCCAAAAATCTTAAGTCTGTGTCTTTGGCTTTGACTTGACTTTGGCTTAATTTGTTTCTTTAGAGTGGGGACCAATGGAGGCTCGACATTGATGCCTGCGTCCAGTCAGTAGTTCAAGCTGCCTGTAGCTGCTCTGGTGCCATAAACCTCTCTCTGAGAAATCATTCTGAGTTTGGCCTGCACATTTTGTAGGAAATGCATCAAAAATATTCATTAGTATAGTGGAAATAAAAGAAGTTGTTTTATGTATAAGTCAAACCACAAGTAATGGCAGTTTGAGCCAACAAAAAAATTAAAATGAACTAGTTTACATTTATAACTGACTAATATTGCTAGCTGACTAACAACACTGACTAATAGTAACACTAAACATGGGATCAAACTTATTTCAACAGCATATTTCTTTTCTTCCAACCAGCTTAAATCATCCTCATGTGCATTTAGTTTGCAGACGTCCTCAGGACTGTTACCGTCAAACTAAACCACAAACAGTGCATGCAATGTTAAAAACACTTTGGTGCCAAAGCACTATGAGCCCCCGACCACTCTCCTCACTTTCTCCTCCACTCCTTCCGCCTCTGTCTTTTGTCACGTTTTTTAAGCTTTTCATGGACAGTGTCTGAGCACGGAGCAACAGCAGGAGTTGTTTGTACATCCTTGTTTGGTGCAGATCTATAGAGATGTCTGCTGATGTCCCTGCAAGAAGTGGGCAACCCAGCAGTTACAACCAGAGAGCAGGAGAGACAGGACAGCAGGGTAGTGTTTGGATGTGTGTGTGTGTGTGTGTGTGTGTGTGTGTGTGTGTGTGTGTGTGTGTGTGTGTGTGTGTGTGTGTGTGTGTGTGTGTGATGGATCAGACAGAGCCAGCTGTTGTTGCAGAGCTCTCACAGCAGTAGAGGAGCAGATGACGGATGCAGCCTGCAGTTGCCCCATTCAGTCTTCAGAGCGGCGAAGTTGCCAAATCAACCCTCACCTGCTGTCTCAAGTGTGTAGATGCGTGTGCTCTGAAACAAATTTGTGTGTTTGTTTTTGTACCTGTAGAGCCTTGTGGCTTAATTGTAAAAGTACCCAGCATGCCTCGCTGTATGCTCATCTTACCTCTGGCAGCTCTATTCCTGGAGTCTGACTGGTCAACATATGAATATACACACACACACACACACACACACACACACACACACACACACACACACACACACACACACACACACACACACACAAATGCTTCTTCAATAATGACTTTAAACAGCTTTTGAATCTGCTCTGATCTCCACTCGACTGCAGCTCTGACTCATATCTTGCCAAAATAAGCTGCTGTCTTTAAGACGGCGTGCTTTTTTTCCTGGCTCACTGCTCACACAGACATTAACCAACACACAAATAATATAACCAGTGCCTATTCTTTTATTCCAGACGTACAGTAGAGTTGAATAAAGTCAAATACACTAAACCAGCATCTATGGTTTGATGTGCTGACGTGCTGAAAATAGGCTCACAGGCTTATTCATGGTTTGAGTGGCAGAAAAAAGGGAAATGTGAGAAATTTCACATAAATCCTGAGAATCTGTTCAAGATGACAACCAGAGTGTTTTGATTTGCTGACAGATGACATGCTCTTCTTTGTAGCATTGTGCTACACTGTGCTACTCTGTATAGATACATCACACCTTGGGTAAAAGAGTATTGTTTTAAGATTTTGGGTATCTGCTCTATCAGTTTATTTATATATTTATTCATGTTTTGTCCACCCAAACTCTAAGCTGCCTGTACCCACCAGGATCGATCTACATACCTTAAGTCCATGTTCACCTGACATGAAGAGTTTTTGTCTTTTGTCCTCAAATAAATTTTAAGTTTAAAATATTTTAAGTGCCTAAGCTAAAACCTTCAAAAGACTGCATTTATATTCATTTTTATATTCAGTTCCCCTTTTCCCCAGTTTTAGATATTTTAACTTTCAAAACTTATAACCATGGTTTTTTTTTCTGAAGGCTATAAAAACATGCAACCACTCGTCAAAGGTGAAACCAAAACGTCCAGTGCTCTGTACGCTTATATAGAGCAACAAACTATACAGAAAAATAATGTGATCTAGCTAGGAATTGAAATACATATAATACAGTGAATCTCTAAGATACATTTTAATAAAGTTATGTACAAAAATCTCCCACGTTATGTGCACTGACTGTGGCAACTGTGTGTTCATGGGTCTATCCAGTTAGAGTAGGGATGTAAGTGGAAATGCTACACCCTGAAACAAAAGGAGGGCCCCTAACAACTGTTGAAAATGGCCACCCTTCATCATACTGTAAAGTATTAATTTGTCTAAAATAAAGAATCTGACTCCTGATTACCTTTTGCCATTTCCTGCGATGAACACATGATATGGATGGAAGAAGTAGAAGGAGACGAGTTCTCAGTTTACACCAAATTTATTGATAACAGTGGATCAAGAAATATGTGACAGAATTCTGGGTTCTTCATTAGCTTTTCCTGATGGCCCTGATACAAGTCTCGAAGCCTTCCTTCAGAGAAGAACCCCGGGTGCTCTCCCTGAACCCTTCTTATAGTAGTTGCTCCACCTTTTCTAGACATTCAGTTATTGCTCTGAGACGTTGTCAGCTTCTGGTGCAGGCCTGGCCAACGATGTTTCCTGTCACTGTCAGCGTCTTTTCGATGTTTACCTAATAAGGGAAGGTTAGTGCTTCCACCGACTTTCTTTCACTTGTAACTGAATGCAGTTATTTTGTACGCACATGGCTAAACAAGGTTAATTGTTTATTAAAGCTTCAAGCGCACCCCTACATATTAATGGTGTCAATTCTTCCTTCATACTGGATGATCTGTAGCCTTCCAGAAGCTTTCAATCTTCTGTAAATACACACAATACAGGACCACAATCATCACAATCATCATTGATTAATGCATAAAAATATTGTTAATACAGCTTATTATTATTATTATTATTATTATTATTATTATTATTATTATTATTATTATTATTATTATTATTATTATTATTATTATTATTATTATTTCCTTTATAACAAGACTTGAGTGAAGTTTTAAGACCTTTAAGTTTTGCAAACTGGCCATTCTTCTACTTTGTAAAACCTGCTTGTTTCACAGCAACATGCTGATAGGTCATGATACAATTTTTAGCATCCTACAGCTTGGAGTAGGCTAGTTACGTTGTGTCACAGCTTTTATTGCATTGCAGCTGCCTGTGTCAAAACACTGAATTGAAATAAATTATGCTTTTATTTCGAACGTGTGAGTATCACAAGAAAGTAAAATAAAATAAAAAATAAAATAAAATAAAAATAACAAAAAAACTTTTGAAAAAAAGAAACAAAGTTAATAATAGAAACCCAACATGTCCGAAAAGGAGTAGGATGAAGCATAAGCTTATTTAACTTGGTTAACTTGGAAGTACACTGGTTTATCGCCTTGGTGATATGGACGCTTTTTGGTTTAGAAATTAACTTAAAAAATAGGTTTGGAACAAGAAAAAGACAGACTTAAAATAGTTTGTAATGTAGTGTTGGAACCTTCTCAGTCTCTACGTACTAAGACACAATTACAGCTATGTGGGCACACATTTTCTCTATACATATTATTTAATATGTGATTTCCATGTAGACCTAATCAACACTTTGGCCAGGTGTGATCGTGTGAGACAGCGCTGTTCGGTGTATTTCCAAAAGTCTACCAGCTGAACAACAGACCGGATTTCTGCCAGATAATTAAGGGGAGAATAATTAAGATTGCTCTTCAAACCATCTGCCATCATTGTTCACATTTATTGCTTTTACATTTCAGACATACATTACTTAATTTTTTCTCCTCAAAGGATGGATTAATTTGAAAGTACACAAGGACTCAATCATAAAACTTAAAATGCCACTTTTCAACAGCTTTTCTCACTAATGGAGGTCATAACCATGCATTTAAAGAAAACTCTGGGATACTCGTCGCTAAATACACAAGTGCGATAAAGAATGTTGAGAAGACTTCATCTTCTGGCAGAAGCAGTGGGTGGTGCACACTCTGGGAAACTAGTTGTCTGTAGGCTTAGTTCAACAGCCACACTGGTTACGAGCTGGAGGCTGGAGTCCTCCCAGTGTGAAAACACAGGTTGAGCTCCATACAGGAACAGGATGTGGTAGACTTTGCCAAGTGCAGTGGAAATTGTCAGAAAGGATGACAACAGACTGTAAGGACAGACTAATTTACTGAAGCAAGTGATGTCCAAGGTTTTGCCGTGTTTTTTTTTTCCCTCATTTTTATTCAATTTAACAAACAATGTTCAGATAAAACCCAAAACACACTGATCTTTGCCAGTTTAATAAAATCTTTTAAGGAAGTGCATATTGAAAAAAAAAACAGAACAGTACAGTTTACTAATTGCATAGCAAATGAAAGTTGTTGGGATCAGATCAAGTGATCAAGGTTGTTTTCTAATGATTCATTACAAACTTATTTCCTTTTCTTGATCGGTTTCTTTCTGACTCACAGAATACAAACATGCATGCGTACGCACACATACACACACACACACACACACACTCTGGAACATACCCTGACAACAGGCATTTTTTGTTTTCTTTTTCTTTTTTTTGCATTGTGTGAGCATTCAGAAGCAGTGGGGTGAGAAATTGTACTCTCTTCAGGGGGCTTGCACAAGTCAAGGGAAATATGATTTATATCAAATCAGCCTTTTTTGCTAAGAGATCAGGTTTCTTTTTATTGCTGCTTATTTCTGTGTTGTCAGCAACTGTGGTATGTGATGTGTGTTTTATTCATTCACACTCCTCTTCTTTACGATTTCCCTGTTTCTCACACCCTTCATCCCTGGCTGTACTCTCTTCCTCTCTCTGTAAGGACTGAGTTCATTTCCTCCTGACAGTTGAATGCAACATGTCTGCTGAAAGCTTCAATCAGTCAGCAGGTTCTCTTTGCATAAATAAATAAATAAATAAATTAAAACCCAACAAAAGCAACAACAACAAAAAAAACAATATCTTGTGAAAAAAACTTGAAGGATTTATTGCATTGTGGCAATGAGTGATGATTTAAGCCCAAAAAGAGCTTTATCTTTATTAAATTATGTTTGATAATGCATTTATGACTTGCTTGACAAAAGGTGAAAAAATGTATTACTTTCAGTTGGAAACTATTATTATTATAATTATTATTATTATTAATACTACTACTAATATTACTACTACTACTACTACTACTACAACTACTACTACTACTACTACTACTACTACTACTACTACTACTAATAATAATAATAATAATAATAATAATAATAATAATAATAATAGGCTGCACGGTAGCGCAGCTGTTAGTGCAGTTGCTTCACAGCAAGATGGTTGCCGGTTTGAATCCCGGTTGGGGCACGGTGTGCCTTTCTGTGTGGAGTTTGCATGTTCCCCCTGTGGGTTCTCTCCAGGTACTCCGGCTTCCTCCCACATGCACACATTAGTGATGTTTGTATCTTACAGACTTATAGTGCACTAAATGTGATAACTCACTCATCTAATTCTCACTTTACTTTTTTAAATTATTTTTTAGCATCAAGTTCTCCATTTTACTTGTACTCCATATCTTTCTCTGGATTCCTAATATAAAGGGCATCTAGGGTGGAAGTTGTACACTGTAAAAGTAAAATATGGAGCACATGGTTTAAAGCACCGTGTTTGATTGAGGAAATGTATGATGAGGAACACTGCCTGTGCTGCTTACTATGCATACAGACTCCAGACTCCCCTAAATCAAACTTAACCATACAGTTAGAGGTAATATACTAGGAAGGGATACTCAGAACAATCAAACTTCAATTATAAAGCTCCTTTCATACTTTCAAATGGTACACAGTGCTTGACAAATGAAAGGATGTAATGCTAATGTGAAACAGCACATTATTCTATCATGTCATTCCTGTACTTCATTCATTGTGTTTGAGGGCTTTCTTTTTTTAAGGAGGAAGAGTGTATTTTGGTCCAGCTGCTATTTTTAAACTGTTAATTTGGGTCAGATAACTTTAAGCTTAATATAAACATGATGTTATGACATGAAACCAACCTACCAGGTGCAATGATGTTTTTATACTTATTTTTTTTATTTGCCCCCACGTCCTTTTCACTCCAGAGGGATGACATCTGGGAGAATAAGATAATAACTAATACATGCAATTCATTTTCACAGTATATAGTTTTGTGAGATACACAAGTGTGATCATTGTCAGATTGAGCCATTGATGAGTAACTCGCGCATTTACACAGTCCGCTGTGTGCCATGCTTTTTGTCTGTGATTGGCAGCTGCCACAGTGTTTCCCTTCTCTGTGATTTGGGCTTTTTCCTCCTCATGCCCGTGTTTAGAGTTCATGACTGTGATTGGCCCACTGCCTCTGAACCCTCCCGTTATACTTGTGTGTTCATGGCTCTTGATGAGACAAAACTGGGTTGAGTTATTGTGTTAATAACCCATGTTGTGCTATTGATTGTCCTGGTTGCCATTGTTGCAGTTAGGCAACCTTGGATGGATTTGGGTTATCCAGGATAAGTTGATTGCACTTCGTGCTATAGGCCCCTGGTCTAAAACAGTTTAGCTTGGACCAATGCTAAATTATAACAATGATAATAATAATAAACTTCATTTATATAGCACTTTTTTTAAAACAGGGTCACTAAATGCTTTAAAAAATAAAAATGAACAATAAGATGAAAAAAAAAGTGAAATGTGAGGAAGCAGCTGGAGTTCTTAGCTAGTTGTTGAGTCCTGCTGCTTAGCTCTCTGTTGACTCCCGCTGCTAAGCTAGCTGCTTACTCTGGCTGCTTAGCTAAATTTTTAGTCCTGCTGCTTAGCTAACTGTTAAATTCTGCTGCTAAGCTATCTGTTTACTCATCTAACATATAGCTACATTTCCCACTCCTTTTCTGTGAAACCAAGTCAAACACCTAATTCAAGAGACAAAAGTGTAGAATTTGAGGAAACTTGACTTGGAGCATTGACAAATGGATAATGGCAAATAAGCAAGAAAAATAATTTGATTTGATGTAACTATAAATGCTGCAGAACCAGCTTTAAAAACTCACAGGTAGTTGATGTTTATAATTTTTCCTTTGCAATAGAAACAGAATGAGGAAGACCTTTCCTCTCATGTTCTTGCTTATAAGTTTAAATAGTCTTTG
This sequence comes from Labroides dimidiatus, assembly GCA_030710495.1. NCBI lineage: Eukaryota > Metazoa > Chordata > Actinopteri > Labriformes > Labridae > Labroides > Labroides dimidiatus. Next base: position 21,859,461 of record CM061149.1, on the reverse strand, counting down.
ACAAACCAGCTTATAAATAGTGCCTCACACTGCAAGACTGCAGTGTGAGGCATCGCAAGCTTCCAGTCATCTGTTCCGTCTGCCTCCCTGCAGTCTCAGCAGAGTCAGCTGAATACTTTGATTATTGTGCACTTAGAACAATGACAGCACACTGCCAGCTGAGATGAAAGTCTTCTCCTTAAACATGGTGGTTTTACACGCTGGAACAGCCCACAGGCTGAGTTTACAGTTTGATCAGCAGAATGAACACGTATAAAGACTGACAGGGATTGTGTTTGTGTGGTGAAAGGTTTTATAAGATAACATAAGTGCAAAAACAATGCAGCGAATTGAAAACAACACCCACACACACACACTAACACACACATCTGATTACGTGTTGTTCCAATTAAGCTAAGCCTGATTATTAATAAGGCATCAATACATCACTCTTTGAGGCCCAGTAGAGTTAACGTCTGATTATGCTGAGTAGTTTTTCATGTCATTATTAACAGGCCTGTGGTGGGACTGTTTGTCTTTATCGCTGAAACAACTTTGGTTGTCTTCGATTAATTTAGGAATAAAATCTGAATTTATGACCTGAAACATAACTGGAGATGAACTCTATTCTGCTGACCCCACACTCCTCCCAATGTGTAAAGTGGAGTTTGTCTGCACTGAGACTGCTCTGCTAGAAGCAGGGTGTGTTTACCACTGAGGAGATCACAGAGGTTTCATGTTTATTTGTTTTTTTCGACAGAAAAAAAAGCTAAAACAGAGTTTACCCAGATTAACCATAAGATCTTGAATCACCTAATTTACCAAGTTTGTCTTTTCAAGTCTAGTTGAACGAGTTTCATTTGGGTTTACAGTTTGTGAACTCTGTGATCTGAAACAAGCTACTGTCTGGCTAACCTCTTTATCTGTTGCTCATTCCTCTCTTTCTGTCTGTATTTGTTGGTTTTTCCTCTGCCATTTGTCAAATCTGTGTCATTTCTCCTCGCTGTGTCCTCTGTCAACTGCCTTGTAAATTAATATTGTATAAGCAGAAGGATGACTTGACCTGGCACCAGTACGCCTGTGATTTGTCTATTATGGAGTCTAAAAGCTACTACTACGGCTCAGTTATCTTTTAAACCCTCTAGGTTCACTGTGTTTGTGACAGGTCAATGTAATTTTCAGTAATAGTCTGAAATTGTGTTTTGTTACAGTGTCAGCGCCTGTGTCTTATAAGTGGAAGAATGTCAGCTTGACTTTCAGCCCACTGACATTTACCTTTATTTTCCTGCCACTCTCTGTGTTCAAACATCTAAATATTTAGAGCAGTGTTTATGTCTCCCACCTTGTTTTTGTTCAGCGTAAATGATCAGATCAGACGCTAGAGGAGAACGGGGAGAGGAGGTTATTTTCCTCTCATTATCTGTTGGCGCCTTGGCTTTACCTTGACCTGAGTGCACCACTGCTTTATTACAGGCCCTGTCTGTGTGCCAATTGGAACGAATAAAAAACATAGCACAGAGTCGATTTAGCTGGAAGGAGGGACACAGGAAAGACCACACACACACACACACACACAGACACACCATAACACAAGGGTACAGAGAACAGTCCTGTTTGTCTCTGCCATTAGTCACCCCATCCTGAAGTTATTTTGGCTTCATTCAAACCAAATGATGAAACAGAGGAGCTTAGAAGCTTCTAAAAATCAATTTTACTCTATAACACTAAGTATGTCTTACAGTATGACACTAAACCCCAAATTGCTAGTGGTCAGGCTTACGGAGTAACGGAATAGATGGGAGAGATAAATAACAGGCTCATGTCTCACACATGACATGCCTACACACCACTACGACACCACAGAAGACTCACAGCACTGTGACCTGTGAAACCTTGCAGTTGTCAGCAAGGCCTCTAGATGTCCTCCGCAATTATTTATTTATTGCAGTTTTTTAAGATTTTTTTTTTTTTTTTTTTTAAAGAAGCAGACTTTATTTCTGTTTTGTATACTGTTACTGTAGGACCATTGTATTAATTTAGAATTCATAAGCCCAATGCCTGAATTTACATTGCGGTTTTATCATTATCTTTCCTTTGTTTGGCATTTTTTGTTAAAAATTTAGCAGGTGAACACCAGGTGTGTTTAAAACCATATTATGGGTGCTCTTGATACAGACTGTGAGCTAAAACGAAGTGTGTTGTCTGTTTGGTAAAGGAGCAGTTTTAGTTTTGCATGAACTGTACTATGTGGTCAAGACTTGAGCACTTTAATTGTAAAACTTTAAGCTACTGCTTAAACTTGAATTCCTCCATTTCTTTTACAAGGTTACATTGTTCAATTGTCTTACACAAAAACAAGTAATTTTATTAATATTTAGTTTATTTCATCTTGATTAGCATGTTTTGTATTGGCGTAATCCAAAAGTGATCGAAAATAATCAAGTGACATTACTTTAATATTATGAAACTTAGATAATGTTACCAATTACATTTTTTAACAGGTAACTAGTAACTGTATTGGAATTTATTTTTAAAGTTGGCTTCCAAACCCTGCTAGTGGTCAGAAGTGTATGAATGTGTATGAATGAGGTTAGCTTATGCTGATGGTACTTTACTGGAGAAGCTTCTACAGTGTGTGAATAATGTGGATGGATGACTGTGACTAGCAGTGTGAATGTGCTTCGGTCAAGAAGGACCAGAAAAACACTTCAAAAGTACAATCCGTTTACCATATTCTGATATTTTTAGGTACTGATGAAAATCTTAATTCTAAAATTGATCACTGTCTCCTGAACACTGGTTAATGAGTGGCTTAAAAAGCATTCAGCAGCTGAACATACCTTTGACGCTGGCAGGAACAAAGTTAAGAGCTATAATAAAGAAAACACTGGACTCCAAACAAGTTCATGTCAACACGACTTAAATGAAACTGTCATTAAAGAGCCGTCATCGCATTGCAGAAATAAAGGTAGTTCCCTTGGAAATGTCTTTCAGTTTAGTCTTTTCCAAGAAAAAGAAAAGCAGTCGTATTTTAATCAGGAGCATGACTTCTGAGAGTGAGTTGGATTATCTCGACCTGTTTCCACCAAAACGAGTGATTCGTCCTTCTTGTCATTCTGACTCTACTTTACATCTCCTTATTACACCTCATCACACCTTATTACACTTCACTCACTCACTCTTCTTCTGTTTCTGAATTCTCCACCCCCTTTCACCTTTTTCCTCTCCCCCAGTCTCCCACGTATGTAATTTCTCTTCTCCTGCCTGCTCCCGCTCTTATTGTCAGCATAAACTTAAATAGAGATCTGATAAAAACAGTTTTTTATTGTGGTCTCAAATGGCATGCATGATCAGCTGCCTGAAGTTTCTTTGCAATTGTCAAAAAAAAAAATGAAGCTGTACATGCATTAGATCTTTGAAAATTTCAGGTTTTTTCATTTGTTGAGCCAACTAGTATATTCTGAATCTGCAATATTTGGTAAAGAATCTGAACACATCAGCCTTTGTTTTGTCTTTGCAGCTTGCAAGTGTAACAGCCACGCCAATGTGTGTCACGTCAACACCGGGAAGTGCTTCTGTACCACCAAAGGCATTAAGGGAGACCAGTGTCAGCTGTGAGTATGCCTTCACATTTCTACAGTCTGATTAAACACCCACAACATTTTGAAGCCACTTCATCGCCAAGTGATCCACTTCAAAAATACAACATAATAAATATAGAGTTAAAAAAATAACATTGGCAAGTTTATTTTTAAGTTTTGGTCAATCAACTCAGGAGTCAGGAAACAAAGATTGAATGGTTTCCACAAAAAATAATTGATGGACAAAATTTCGTGTATACAGTCTGTATTTTGTCAGTATTTCCCTGTGACTCTGTCAGTCTTGACTAGTGCTACAACTTTGTTGAACCAACCTACAGTAAAAACCACCTGAAATTATTGCATTGATAAATGACCAAGAGAGGCCAGACAGCAGATATCAAAGAGAGGACACTTCAAGTACGTGTGCGTTTGTGTGTGTGTGTGTGTGTGTGTGTGTGTGTGTGTGTGTGTGTGTGTGTGTGTGTGTGTGTTTGTATTGGTATCATCCCCTGTTTGTGCATATATTTGCCCTGGATCTGCCTTGATGTTTGTTTTTATTAGGAGTAAATGCTGAAAATCAGTGATTAATGAAGTTTAGTTCAAAGATCCTTGTTTCGTATTTCAAAACACTTTTTTTATTCATAAAATTTACAATGTAAAACAGTTCTTGCCAGATGCTCACCAGCCACCTTTGTTTGTTGTATCACATTCAGAAGATGGTATTTCAGAGACTAGTTCTAAAAAGCCTCATACCTACAAGGTTCCAAAAGTGTCTCAAGCTTCTTGATTTTTTTTCCTCCTTTTTTGGCTCCTGTAGCAGTAAGCATGCCTGGAGAGCTTCTATGCTGATAAACATCAAGTGAAGCTCAGAGTGCATCTTTGTCTCTTTGCTACAGGTAGATCATACCTGGTGTGGAGTTGATGGAAGAGTCTTGGATATTAGACTCTGGCTGCTGTCTGTTCTCTGCCTGTATTTCTTGCAGTTTTTCACATTTACTGGATTGTGCTGAGGCGTCCGACCAGTTTGCTGCATTTTATCAACACATTCTAAAAATCCTTGACGTAGATTGACGTGACGCAGGCCCTTTGTAAATTGTGTGCAATGCATTGCTTTATTTTGCAGTATCTCATTGCTCTGCTGGGCTAATGTTTCTGCAGTGTCATTCTTCTGTATGTCAAACTGTCAAAGCAGATGAGTGCTTTGTCCAGTTGTTGTTGATACAGTGTTTGTTTATTCAAAGATAATTGTGATTTCTCACTGATGTCCAGTGATCCCCTGTTAATGCTGCAGCATTTGTACTTTTTCCAACCTGAGTCTGTTGCTTTCTCTGTTGTATACAGGTCCTGTATACATGCAACTATTGCTCTTAGTGATATTAAGCAACATGAGTGATCAGAGCATGTTAACCTGAGGACATCTCTAAAACCAGCCTGCAGTAAGCTGCCACATTTTTCAGGCACTATAATTAACTTCCTGAGTATCATCAACTATTCTGGGGCATTTCGCATCTCCATATTCAGTCCTCATTCAGGCTTTATTTTACAAGGATTATTTCCATTAAGATGCCAAACGTCTTTGACAAGAGAGTCCTGACCAAGATGGCAGCATAAAAAGTTTCACACAAAGAAAAAGACAAATAGACACGAAGAGGTTACCAATCACATGGACACCAGAAAATGGTGCTCTGCTGGCTTTTATGACAGTTTCCTGCTGTCATTGGTCTGATTACCTGCTCCCGTATGCTTAGCTTGTCAAGGCAGCTCAAACCTGAGGTGACATTTGATTGAGTGACAACAATCACACATTTGACCTGTCTGGGAGTTTCTTTAAAGGAAAATAAACAATTCAGAGTGCAGATGTATCATTAAACTCTCTGGTTTAATGTTGAGTGGCAACCAATATAAAGGTATATAGAAACTCTCTATTACATTGGAGCGTTGACCAGTTTAAAAAGAGATGGACTAAATTAGTCTGGGTTATTATTATTATTATTATTATTATTATTATTATTATTATTAATCAGCTGATTTAGATCAAATGAGTCGTACAAGTGACTCTCAGGTTTGACTTTCACCAAACTAACCTCAAATTCAACTCAGCTCCTGACCTGAATGTGACCTCGACTGAGAGCCAGCAAGCTGCCCTATCACCCTCAAATCAGAGACTCTTTCCATATGTTTCCCATCAACTTTGATCAGCGGACTCTCCTTCAAATCAGTACTCCTTTACTTTAAGCACTCAGTGATCAGTAGCGAAGAAAAAGTAAAGTAGGATGAAGAAAAAATTAAGTTATAAATTTTTGGAATTGACCAATTACATTGTTTCAGCATGAAGATGTGAGATGTACTGTGAAGTCTTAAAGCTGGAATGAAAATGGTGAAAAGCATCTTGCATATCAACGCCATTGTTGATCTGACTCACATAATCCCTTTTGATATAATGATGTTAAAAAAAGCAAAACTCAGAGGAGAGTCAGACTGATTTTTATGCTAGTGATGAATGAAACCTGGAACAACACCCATCTGCAGCTGAGTGGCAGTGAATGTTATATTGGCTGTTCAGCCTCAGTACCTCTGTTCAACTTGGCATCTATGTCATGTTTCTGAGCATAAGGTTTCTTTTCATCACACACACCAATAATTCAGTACTCCTGTGGAGACTGCACAGAGAGGTTGAGAGGACAGAAGTGGTGAGTCTGTGTGTGATCATTTGTGCATCTCTAAGCCTCTGTGCTGTGGTTGTTTTCACCTTTGATTTGCTCTAACAGCCTTCCTCTTTCTCCCGCTTTGCCTCTCTGTCTCAGCACTGTTTGTTTTGCTTGAGTCACTCCAAAAATGGTGTGCCAAGTAGAGGGCCATTTGTTTGTTGCTTTGATTATGAACAAGCAATTTCCCCCCGGGGGTGGATAGTAAGTACCCTGAGGTTACAGCAGGTGTGTGCGTGTGGATGCATATTTGTGTGTGTGCGTCTGTGTGTGGGGGTGGGGAAGAGAGAGAGAGAAAAGAAAAGAGTGCATACAAAGAGCCTGACAGAACGGGGCCATTAGGTAAAACCAACTTCTGCTTTTTGTTGTGTATACTCTCATCCGTGTATGAGTCGCTGAAAATACTGAATGTTTTGTCGCTGAATGTTTTTCGTCCTGTATTTGTGCATTTTTTTTTCTCTCATTTTGCGTGTCATTATATATACACAACATTACTGCATCAGTATTTTTTAAAGATCTATTGTGAGGTCGTCACAGCCCACACAGACAAGTCTTTCCATTTTGAAACAGTAAGCACTCAAGTGTAATAACTGTTTAAGGCTAAATTCTTCCTGACTTTTAATGGTAACCAGTTATTCCCAAACATCTGAAGTAAAATAAAAAGCTTGTATAAATTGTATTTACAGAAGCACTAAATTCGTGAAAATATCCCAAAACCTGGAGGTGAGCTTCATGACTCTGCCAATGGACACATTTCTCTTCCTGACTTTATACACAAAAGTTCTGCTTGTTCAAGAGGTTGGATTAGTTTATGTGAGAACGCAGCAGGTGAATGAAAAATTCTCTAGGGGTGGGACGGTGATTATGGTTTTGTCACCCCCCCCCCGTGCACCCATGTAATTGTCATGCACCTGATGAAAGTGCTTTTTATTAATTCATTAATACTGTGAATGCTTAAGCCACATCACATTTATATAAAAGCAGAGACTGTCATCTATGCGCCTGCCATCTTGAAAATCTTGTAAAAGACTTCAATGAGGAACACTGTTTTATTTCCACTTTTCTAGTTTCACTTTTATCGTCATGCCATAGTTCGCAGCCAGCCTCCATCTGTCAACCATAAGACATGGGGCATGGGGAGACAGGGGCAAAGACTGAGCAGCCTGCACAGTCCTACAGATCCTCAGTGCAGGTTTGCTTGTAACAGCTCAAATATGGAGTCAGCACACCAAATGTGTTGGGCAGTAATACATTTTTTTAGTAACGTGTTGCAGTAATTATACTACTTTTACTAGTAAAAAGTAGTGTAAAAAATTACTTCCCAATGAAATTTCAGTAATAATATTATTAACTTACACAAAAAAATAACACATTACTCCCATTATGTTGTCATTAACCCTCTAATGATTTAAAATACAACGATACCGCAGATTAATTTCATTGCAAACTTCAGCAGGTTAACTCATTTACCCTCTTGCCTTGGTGTTTGAGGCCCGCCTCAAACACCAAGGCAATGAAAAGTAAAGAGATTCATATACAGAGACCTCATTATTTTAACAAGTCTAGTGTTATTTTACAGAATGGCTGTTTCGATTTGTTTACAGACACATTCAAAGATTTCTTCAACAAAAAAATATGTTGGGACATGAAATGTACATGTCCAGTATAGACATTCAGCACAGACTTTACGTCTGAGTTTAAAATATCAGAAAACATAATACCTCTCTTTAAATTCAAATGAATATTGAAATAGAATCCCTTAAAGTTCACGATCAGTGTCGGCTGATTAAAAATGTTGAATCAGGTCATTGAGTTAGCATGGTTTATGTGAATTTATTCAAGCTGATGCTTATGTTTAATTTGAGCAGACTTGGGTAAAATGGAACAATAAAAGACTTAATTTATCAAGGTATAAGAAAGAAAACTATAACTTTAACTTCCTTATCTATGTAAACTTTATACAAGACAAAAGAGTTACCAAGTATTGAAAATATTTACATGATTTATCTATTTTAATACGTAGTTTCAGTCACTACTATGGACATTAAATATGATTTTCTGTTGTGTTATTATTGTTAATATGATTCATACCCAGTAACGACTAACCCGTTGGCCATAACTAGCCAGTCACATCATACTTACATCCAGTGTGTTTGCTAATGCAGCATCTGTTCACAGGTCCAAAGTGAAAGTAAACAGTAACAGCTGTGACACAGGTCACGATGTGAACACTGCAGGTCAAGATTATTGAAATATGGTACATCTGAGCTACAGATCAGTTTGATCACCAGATGTTCTGCTGTGTGGGAGTAGTGTTAAAGTTTAACCTACCAAACTCATAAATAAATGATTCCAAGTCTTACATGAGTGGACTTAGTTTCTCCATTAGCATCAGAATCATTTATGGTCTCCAGTTTTTCCTCCTTGTTTTCTCTCTTGTTGCTTTATCTGACTGATTGTTTGATTGTGTTGATTTAGCATTAATTAGCCTCTTATCCAAATGTTGAGAACTCCTCTAATTGACTGATAATTTGCATCTTTCACTGTACTTGTCTGTGGAAAGTGTTTGTGTGTCTCAGTGTTCGTGAATGTTTGCTTTCTTGAATTTAGCAGAGGGTAACGGGGTCTCTACTCATCTATCAGTAAATCAGTGGTGCTGTGAGTATTATTTTTGCTGATAAAATGTAACTATTGAATCTGCTCCATATTCCAAGAATTATGACCAACATGCCCACACTGATGATGGTATCAGATTATTTGACTCTTGGCCTATGAGACATGTCATGTGTGTGTGTCTGTGTCCATTGCTGAGTCATACTGAGTTAAGTAATGACTCAGTTCTGTCCTGTGTGGCCCTTGTCTCAGCCCCATTAGGCTGTTGTAAGCAGCTTAAGAGTCCATCCCTGCTTTGTTGGAGTTCTGAGTCCAGGACTTTAGAATCCCCCAAAGGAAGCAAATGGCTCATCATCCTCCCCGTACTTGACTACTGCAGGTCTGCTTATCTGTGTTTTCAGTGGTTCTCCATGTTGGATACAGAGCATATATGAATGTAAAAAAAGGTGGTACCAAACAGTAGCTACATGATTTATGTTGTTTTATAAGAGAGAAATTTGTGTAAACTGAAGGCCTTTCTGAGCTGAGAGCTCAAAACCAATGGCATTACAAGTAGTATTTAAAGCCGTAGTATTGAAAACCAATGCAGTTCAGCATTTACAGCAATTAGTATAAGGACGTCAGCATCATCCCCCTTCTCCCAAAGATTTTGTTTTACAATATTTCCAGGATTCTTCTAATCATCTTTTTACCGTCTACCTATTTTCTTCACTGCTACATCATAACTTTGTCCCTTTTTTTTTAAAATTCTTCTACGTTATTATTTGTTGTTTTACCCATTTTAACTTCTTCTACTTCATTTTTCTTACCTCTGGTGCTCATGGTCTTCATCAATGTGGTCTCACTCTATGTAGTTAGGTTCTGGTGCTGCCTGAGTTCTCACTTCCAGCCATTGTACCGGTATTATTTATGTATTTACCATACATTTGAAGGGTGTACCACTGATTGGGTTTTATTAGTATTTCACTGTTTGTTTGCTGACTTCTATTTTTGTTTTATTTTACAGTGCATCCAGAAAGCGCTTCACTTTTCCCACATTTATTATGTTACAGCCTCATTCAAAAATTTTATAAAATTATTTTTTTTGTACACATAAGAGGGTGGAGGTGATTGAGATTTTTTTTATGTCATACTTAATAAAAAAAAGAATTACGGCTTTAAGAAACAAGTGAGTAATAATTAAGATTTCTATATCAGAAAAATATGGTTTGGCACCGTGGAGCTGTTGGCAATTTCTGACTTCACATTCATCACACAAAATCTTCTTGTGCTGAAATAGGCTTAGTGCTCATTGCTCTCCTTTGTGCCAGTCGGCTGGAAGAGACTCTAAAGCTTTTAAACTCACAGACCCCTCTGGAGATGACGTGGCTCGCTCAGCATGTCGCCTCTCTGGATCCCAAAGTGTTCGTTTAATAAGCCTCTTTCATCCTTCCTTATCCACTCCACTTCCTGGCTCTTGAAGTGTGGTCCACCTCTATTTTGCATTTCTATTTTTTTCCCCTTTTTTCTCTTTCTTACCTTCCTGTTTCTCCTGGTATGTTATTTCCTTCAGACTGCTGGCCTCTAGTGTAACTTTGCAATTTGTGTTTCTGTCGGTGGTCATATTTTGCCACAGATGTGTGTGTGTGTGTTTTAATGGTTTACATTTAACGTGATCTGGTGCCACAGTATGGCAAAGCTTTTGTTTTTAATCAAGGAAGGATTATTGCACAGAAATTGGTGAAAGATTACATTTTAGGATCATAATCAAAGCACAGATTCTGTAGAAAAATGCAAAACTTTTTTTCCCAGGCAGGAAAATTATTTTATCAACTTTTACCTGACAAACTTTCAATAATCAAGCGTTTCATAGAGACTTCTGCGAGCCATTGTAGCCAGTGGTGACCCTTAACTGGACATCTTTCTGAATGATCTTAAGTCCCAGATGCATTCCCAAAGCAGGGATAAAATTATGAGTATTGCTGAAGTTGGGGCCTGATCCCTGATCTTGGTTGTTTGGTGCAAAGTAGTAATAAGACTCCATCCAAACATTTAGGACAATCACTTCCTTTTTTTGGCAATACGATAACCTCAAACTCTTACTATTGTTTTAGGTTCCTAGTTGTGTCCCTGTCAATGCAGGTTTTTAGTGGTGTTAACACATTGTTAGCGACCAGTGACAGCACTGACTTCCACGTGATAATACAGTAAATACATGAGTGGATATCCTCAGGACTCTCTCTCAACATAACAGGTTGTCTCATTGTAAATATTCAACACGTTTTGATATCTATATCTGCATATCTGCAAATCTGTCACCAAGACATTCTTACTTGTTAAATTGGGGACGTAAAATCACTCAGCTTAGCAAACTTCTGTATTTTATTTGGGACAGTGCCTACTTTTGTCAAAACGTGGGGACTAGGACCAAGAATTGGCCTGATTCTTCATGGGGAGTGGCAGTCAGTACCCTTCTTTACCAAAAGTAATTCTGTCATAGCAGTGACATGAGAATTAAAGTTCTGCTTAATCAAAGCATGTTAGACAAGAAGAAATTTTACTTTGATAGAACTTCAGAATTTTTGGTCTGATCCTAGTTTTACACTGATAGAAACCACTTCCTCTTTATTTGTTTTATGGTGGTTAAAAACTCCTGATTCAGGCTAAAGCAGTCTTGTTTTAAGGCTTCGTCCTTGGCCGGGGTTTTATGGTAGAATGAAATATTCAGCATCCGGCAGCCACTGTGTGACCCACTGCAGTACTACAAGAGAATTCGCAAACATCCCGGCTGTAAACCTCACCTACCCTCATGTTCTTCTTCACTTACTCCTCAAGTTTTTTTCCTTTTCTTCTTTATACTCCATCTATTCTGTCCTCAAGCATTGTGCTTTGTCCTCCTGAATCCTCCTGCCATGATCTGTTTCTCAGCAACTATGGGGTGCTTTGGCTGATTTATTGCTGACGTTTTTCTAAACATGTGAAAAACCTTCATATGGGTGTAATAAGCAGTGTGATTTCTTTTGTCTTTATGGCACAAATACAGACTTTTATCAAACTGTTGCAATGTCAGTAAACCCTCCTTTTATTTTTTCCTTTTTAAAGTCTTCCAGATGAATGGTATTAAAAAAGCACAAGCACACATTCATACAGAGAAGAATAATGTTACAGTTTACTGGCATGGAGTGGTATTAAAAGCATGTTCAAAGCTTGACATTATAAAAGCCCATATATTAATTTCTCTTATCAGATTTTTTAACATTTCTTTTCTGGTTGGCTTGCACTGGATGTTCAATAACCTTAGCTTTTGTTCAATCATGCCAGGCCATAATTTTCTTATCCGTGGTCTGAATTCCAGCAGGTTCCCATCATCCATCTTGACACTTTAATGGCCTCAACAGCACACACATCGTTCCTTGAAGAATTTTCAAAAAACACATTTAGTTCCATGAGTGTTGAAATTAACATTTTCTGTTAGTGCTCTTGTTAGCAGCCATAAAAACTGCTTTATATATTTTGAAACCATTATTTTGTTTCTACCGGTAAAAATCTGCTCTTTTTGGTTTGTTTTTTAAACTAATTGTGTTGCGACAGAGGTTTTAGGTCATTAGAGACCTCCCTTTAAGATTAAGGTCACAACTTTCAACCACAGCCAATTACTGTCTATCAAAAGCAGTGTGTGGCTTGAACCAACATTTTGCCTTGATGTGGTCATGGAAAGAAACATAAAAAAGGATAAAATACCAAAATTACCGGCCAATTATATATAGAGTGGTTTCTTGTTTGACAGCATCAACAGGAGCTGGCATTTTAGTACACTATACTTTTCATCTGTGCAAAAATGTATTGATAATGACAGTGTTGTCTGAAATTAGACTGAAATGTCATGCTGTTTAACTCATCCAATTATAAAAAATCTGTCAAGTATGTTTCTAATTTACTTTTTTCACTGTCCAGCAGGGATTGATGTCAGTCAAATGAATAAAACTTTATAATGAACTTGGTTTAAAAGCTGTTACAACAACCATATAGGCAAAGGTGTGAAGAGCTTTTCAATGTAGTGAGTCCCCCGGAGGAGTTTGCATGTTTTCTGCTGGAACCTCGGCTTCCTCCCACCGTTCAAGAACATGCTCGCTTCACTCTGGGCTGCTGTCCAAACCATGTTTTGACAGGATATGGGCAGAAGGTGTTGTAAACCCTGGACAGGTTGTTAGTCTATCACACCAGGTAAAAATATTACTATCATGTTATAACATGAAAAGTTTCCTGTTATAACATGTTTTTTTTATACGTCATGACAGATATTTATGTTGTCACAACATCTAAAAATAGATTAGTGTGATACTTTTTTATAACAGTAAACTACTTAGCTTGGTATAACTTTAAACATGAAAAAATGTTTCACGTTGTCGAAAGATTTGTTTCCAGTGGCACAATGGCCTAAAACACAGATGCACTGTTGATATTTCTAAGAAATCGTGACGTATCAGAACACTGCATCATCTTACCATGACATAACATGAGAGCAGAATTTCATCAAATCATGTAAGTGAGCCATGTTTCTTTATTTAGCCATCCGTTCCCTTTTTTCCCTGTTAAAAAGTGAAACTTCTCACTATATAACAATAGTTTTCACCTTTTATGCTATAGCAAGATCAATAGTAGGCTATATTGTTGCGTCCAAAATAAGGCGGTTTACACAACAGTGGTTTTAGGATGAAACGCAAACGAAATCTTGCTTTTTGGCCTCTCATTTACACGGAATCAGCGTTTTAGCCGACCTACACCGCAAACTTTTGGAAACAGCCTCCAGAGTGGAATTCTTTTGAAGCGCCATGGCCACCATTGCCATTGTCTAAAGAGCAAGCCAGAGTTTTAGGTGAAAACACTGACGTCACGCTCCACCTTGCACGTGCACATTTCACCTTTGTTGTGGGAACTTTTAATTGCCATGCGCAAACCAGACAACAACAACGACAATGGGGAACTATCGGGTTGTGCTTGTGCTGCTGAATCTGCTGACTGCATTTAAACAAATTGTGCATCTGTTGCTCCACTTCTGCACTCAGATAAGACACAATTAATATATACACATGACGATCGGCCCACCTCTTCTTTGGTGGAGAGCTGCCAAAAGACTCTACAGTTATATCGCCACCTACAGGCCTGTAATGCATACTACAGCCTGTTCCATGTTAAACATTAATTTTTTTCACTGCGTCTTTTTGCGTTTTAGAGTAAAGCATAGTTGTGTAAATGGGGCCCAAATAAATAAATAACATTATAAAGTGGTGCAGATCTTTTTTCTTTCCTGATGCGGCACCAGAACACTTCTGTAACCTGTAACTATGACACAAATAAGCAAGGCTGAGGACTTAAACCAGGGACCTCTTTGCTGTGAGGTGACAGCTCTTTGCTGCCCCAGTACAGGAAAGAATACCCTCTAAATATTTCCTTAATTTTGCCTCTTTGCTGTTTTAAAATATTGAAACACACACCTCAGTGATCTTTCTCAGTGTATGAGTCTTACTGCTGTGATGCACCAACCTGAACTAACCTGGATGTCTCTAGGCTTCAAAAAATGACACATTACCGATGACCTCTCCTGATGATCTGTTGCAGTCTGAAGTTGTGGTATAAAGAACGACAATGTCCACTTGTGTTGGCAGTCGGGGTCGATGGTATGTGGTGTGGTGTGTGTGTGTGCATGTGTGTGCTTGTGTGTGTGTGTGTGGGGGGGGGACTTGGGGAAAAAGAGTAGCAATGGCGAGACAGCACTGTCAGGGGAAATCAACTCGCAGAGCAGGGGAAAGACAATACCTGCAGCAAGGACCCACCTGACACACACAGCCATCAGCCAACGCACACACACACACATGCTAAACACACTCTTTACCAGTGAAATCCAAAAATCCATCTTTGTAAAAACTCAGCTCTTGTTGAATGCTAATGCATTTATTCTTTCCCCCTCTTCCTTTTCTTCCCCTCTCCGCCTGTTGCCGCTTCCACCTGTTCTTACAGATGTGACTCAGAGAACCGTTACCTTGGTAACCCCCTCAGAGGAACATGCTATTGTAAGTATCTAGCTGTGGCTACACCTGAGTCTTACACACACACACACACACACACACACACACACACACACACACACACACACACACACACAAACCTGAAGTTTGTTTCCTTGTCAGTTTATATCCAATGATTCACCATAAATCAAAGGATGTCAGGTATCCAGAAAGCAGATGTTAATCCTAAAGGCTGTCATGTTGCTGTGCAGGCCAATGACAAGTCACCCAAGAAAACTTTCATCCATTATTCATTTAGACTTAGCTGCCGAGCCTTACTGGGATACCTGTTGGTGCAGACCAAGCTGACTGTGACAGCAGGTTGTGAATGTTTTAAAAATTAATATGGTGCAAGCACCAAATCAGCAAATCAAGCTAGAGCCTGCGCCTTAAAGATTTATGTCTGTATCTTCTTACTTATCCCTGAAAAGTAAAGTAGTTAGTCATATGAGTTAAGATTAAGGTTTACGTTCACAAAGATCATGGCCTTTCAGACCTTTGAACATAATCACACTCAAACTGCACTGAGTCAGGAATTCACTAAGAATGGAATACAGCTGCTTGTGGCCACAAGAATTGGGCAACGTTTGCCTCCACTATCTGCTTCACCTAAAGGTCTAATTAATGAAGCAAATTGCTCGAGTCTAATGATGTCAAGCCCAAAAACAGCTACAGAGTTGTTAAGCTCTTTGCAATCCGCTCTAGTTGTGCTCCTGACTGTGACTGAGATGAGCCGCCACATCTCATCTCTGCTGCATGTAACTGCACCGTGTCTCATCCTGAAAGTGATAAATTGTATCCACGTGTATGATGAGCTGGATGCAGAACATAACATATCAACTCCCAGCTGATGAGCAGTAGGCGTCAGTGTTTGTGACTCAGGTGTCATTTCCCATGAGGCTCTTTGTAACAGAAAAGGGGCTTGTTTTGATTAAAATGTATGCCATTGTCAGTTAAACGCATGCAAAACACGGACGCACAGTGATGTTGTTTGCTCTGTAGTGCAGTTTGTGGAGCATTTAACACTTTGTGCATGATTCATGAATTAGTCCGTGTCTTTTAGTTCATTTGCACAGGTTTTTGTGGGCACGGGAGCCAAGCAGTCCTTTAACAAATAAGAACCTGTATCATTGAAATAAAAGTAAGACAAAAACATAAACAAAAAACAGGTGACCATCCCAGAGGCATGACAGTCTTTTGAAGAACATACTTTTCTCTTTTTTAGAAATTCAGAGCTGTTCAAACCGTTTGTTGCAATAAATGTTCAAGCAGGCAAAACATCAAACCATCTATAAAAAGTTTCACTGCTCTTCCAGTATAATCCCTTATCTATTGTTGACGGATAAACTGTCACTCTGTTGCCAAAACTCATATGAGTAACAAAACAAAAGTAAAGTGAGGAAACAAAGTCCAAGTTTTTAAGAGCTCCGAGGAGGGTATCAAAACAATGCAGTATATTAATCTCATTTTTGGCGGAGCACCGAGTGTTTGCAACATGCTTGGACCCATTCAACATACAGATGGACTTCATTTAATGCACTTCGCAAATACTTCACACACTCACACTGTTGCTGTGAAGGTACAGGGACGAGCATGATCTCTGGAAAGTGTATTACCTTCTGATTCAGTATGTTTTTTTTTCTCAGTAGCAGATCAACTCTTGGTGTTTGAATGACAATGCTTTTCTGTTACAGCTTTTGCTTCAGACAGAGAACAATCTTTGAGTTTAAAAGTCATTATTTCACTCACAAAGAGTTTGTATGAACACAAAAGACACTTTAAATAGATTAATCCATTTTAAGAAATTTAGAGACTCAAAGCAATTGTTTTGGTCTTATGTGAAAAATGAGGTTACACAATAGAAACAGTGACTAAGTGTTCTCTGGATGTCAGTTTGGCGATGGATCCAACAGTGCAAGACTTTCACTCAGGTTATATTTAATTATTTAAAATCTTGTGCCCAACAAAAAAAGTCTCAGTCTTATAAAAGGTTCCAACACTGATAAGACCTTTGGGAGTAACAGCTGTAAGGGCAGCCAGCAATCAGCCGTTATGTCTGGTGGCAACTCAAGGCTCGTACTTCTGTTTCTGTTCGCTACAATGAATCTAGCAACTTGCAACCTACACTTGTATACAGATGTCTACTGATGCACATGTACTAAAACATTTGTCACTTCATGTAGACCAAAGATCAAAGCAGTGAGTCCATGCTTGGTTGCTCTCTGCACAGGCTGTTTTATTGCCTACTGCTAGAACTCGCTGAAATGCTGGCTGGCAATTCATGAAAAGCAGAACACTTCTAAAACCAAAATCCAGTCTTTCACCACCCAGAATCAGAATTGTGCAGAATCTGTAAACAGAGATCGCATTAGTTTTGCAATTGGTGCTGTATTAGTGTTTTTTTGTTTGTTTGTTTTTGATGATGTTGGCAGGATAATTTGCATTTTATTGCATGAAAAAGGGGGCATAACTTTTCAAAGTGTGTGTTTACATGCTCTCTACTAGTATCCTGGTGGTGTTCAGATAAATTCTTATTAATCCTCACCAGGTTCAGTCCTCATCTTGGTTTTGAGAAACCACAGTACCATTACATATGAATATGCAAACAAGCTGTTTTCTCAACATTCTCCTGTTTAAGCATAGACTGTATAATTAATGGACGTAGTCTCCACGACGTCACCCGTCTGTTTCTTCAATGGACTTGGGAAGCAAAACGGCCGGCGCAGCCATATTGTAAATGAGGCGGACTGTGAGTCTCCACAGTAAAAACCATGGGACGCTCCACAGTCACGTGATCTGAGCTGTGCCTCTGATTGGACGATCTGGTGAACTTAATATTGTGGAAACTGCCGAATTAGAAAAAAATTCACTCCCTGAACAGAGCGTGCCGTTAGTGAAATCAGCGATTCAAACGGGAGACATTCTTTGTACCAGGCTGTAAATAGGCTTATTTTGGCTGTGAAAACAGCTTTTTTTTGGCTTGGTGTGTTTGTGACTTCCGGTACTTCCAGAGCCAGCCTCAAGCGGACACTCGCGGAACAGCAGACTTTAGCACTTCTGCATTGCTTCATATTTTCAGACCGGAGGTTGCCGCTTGTGTTTAACATAAAAAATGTAACTTTAGGAAATAAGGACATAATAGCAGATAAATAATACCCAGTGTTATCTCCCTTTATCACTTAGTCAACAATAAAAAACAATTGTGCTTGTGAAACCTACAAGGAAAGAACCAGATAATACAGAAACCAGGATGTCAATTTTGTGATGCAGAAATTTACTCCCTTTTAATCAGAGAAGAGGAATGTAGGTTAATAAACAGAGTATTTTGTGCAGGAATCTGTTTTTTTCCGTTTCCAGATGCTTACAGGGTTTACATTGACTCACCCAATTTGCACCAAATTGCTGGTTTTGGGCAGACGAGGGAGGAATGTTGCAGACAAAACAGATGTCTGGCGGCATAAAAACACGCTCACTCTACGTGCGTCCCTCTCTCTCTCCCCCCTCACACACGCACTCTCAAAGATGCACACACTCATGTTCTGTCTCTAAATTGCCATCATCAGTTTTAAACATCATAACCCCTGAGAATAAAGTTCAAGTTCTGTCAATGTCAATAGCTCTCCAGCTTGAGTAGTGCTATCAGTGTTTCAGTGAGAGAGACTCAAAAGGGTACAGCAATCACAGGAGTCACGACATGCTGCACCGGTCATCGAAAATATGCCTTTGATCACAAAAACAACTCCTTTCAGAGAACAAGAAAAATACCCTTATGTATCAGCAGACCTTTATTTTCATGTGATCTTTACAGTTTATTTCTTTCAAAACACAGAATTGGAAATTTTATCTGCAGTCCACAAGTTATGTCAAAGCAATCAGAGGCATCAAATCAATCTGTGACAGTTCATCTATTTAAAAGACTAAAAGAATACCCATGTAAGGCAAAAATGGCAGTTTTGAACTTTTGATGTCCTCAGTGAGTTCTATGAAGGGTAGCAGAGTTATGTATTAAAGTTAACTGTTGGGATGGTCTTAGTCTGTCTGTTGGATTTAGGACTGATGTTTGAAGGCACTAGATGGCACCAATGTAATGTCCTTATCCAGTATTGTAAAGGGATTTTGGTGATATAAATGCAAACAGTCAGACATGAATTTAATAGCTCTCAAAGTCTGTAGGCACACAGCTGTGTCATATCTCCATGGCTGCGGCTAAAATGTTATTTCTTCACATGAGTTTGACTACATTATGTTCTGCCATTTACGTCTCATTACCGTCTCCTCTGTCGATGAAATGGGGTTAGCTTTGTTTGAAGAAGAGCTGGCACACTCAGGAATACACACATGCTGGGAGATAGTGTGTATAAAAGAGTGATTTAAAAGCCATCCATTTACTTGTGCTTGGCTGAATAAGTGGTTGAGGTCAATATTATACTTAAATGTCATTTGGAGGAAGGTGCTGATAAGAGACGCTGTATCTCTGTCATGTGGAAGTACATGCAGCTTATATTGTATGAGAGGAAAATTCATCTGTGGTGGAGACTTAGGCGGACTTAAGGGAGAAGTTTGAGAAAACTGCAGCAACTGTGGATTTCCTTGGATAATGAAAAGTTATCAAACAGCTGCGTGCAGAGAGATTACCTGAGTGTGCAAAACGGCAAAAAGAAATCTAATAAAGTTGATACTTGAGCTGTTCCTCATATTTAAAAGCCTCTACATGTGTGTTGCTCCCATTATGCTGCATAAAAACAGATGTTTTTTTTAATCACTTAATTCTAAGTCACACTTTTTTTTAAAGCTTGAAGCTTTATTTTTCTTAACCAAACTTTTAAATCAGTCACATGGCAATCACTTACTCAAATCTTACTCAAGCGGATATACAGTATGTTCAAACTAGTCCACTGTACTGCAGAGCTGCATTTATTCTGTCCAATGATTGACTGCTTCTCTGCACAAAACATTCACAGAGAACCAAAGGACCAGCCGTGGAGGTTAAGCACAAACTCCTTCAATGTGAACAGAAAGCCATTATCTTAACCAAAACAACCACTTAAAGTTTAACAGCTGAAAATCAAAACAAGCCAGCCCCCTTGACATCTGCTCTCAATCATAAATGTTCAGTAGTCCGTTCCCTCCTCTAGCTCTCTGTCTGCCTCTGTTTTGCCTCTTCTCATTAGTACAAAGAGAATATGTGAAAAACATTTGTAGGCCAGGTAATGAACTGTTGTATTAATCAAAGATCTACATGGAAGCTCTGCCGAATAAAGCTTTCTGCTCACTCTGATTTAACTTTAAATAACTACTCCCTACATTATCATTTTCATGTTGGGTAAAAATAAAACACATTTCAAACTACTTGGTTCCCATTTTAATGTACTTAGTATGCTTTGCTGAATAGGTATGTCCGGTGTCAGTTGTTGAACAACACTTTTTCCCTCTATTGTCACCATCACAAATCCAAAAAAGTGGGTGCCAATCACATGGTCTGGTTCCTACCTTTGCTGAAACTGCAAACTCTTCTCATACTACATCAATTACAATGTACTTTACAGTCTTTTTGGTCCGATTATGGTATTCATTACCATGAACAGTATACTGGAATGTAAAGACAAGGCTGCACAACTGCACAATAGTTAATGGGATAATCCAGTATTTCTGAGGTGGGGTTATAAGAAGTACTTGTTAACAGTAGGTGTATCAGCCACAGAGCCCAGCCCCTTTGTTGAAGGAGCAGCTTAAAAAAGTGATGGAAAGCTAGGCAATTAACTGCTGTCAATGGGGTTGCTCAACCATTCAGGGTGCTAAGTTATACTATATTTGCATTTTTTCAGTGCTTTACATTGACATTTATGTTTACACACACTTATAGGAGACACATAGTTGTCTCAGTTTGATATGAGATGCACCAAATGCTGAAGATTATTTAAGGGACACAGTAATAAATGTAAAGTTTTCTATTTCCATCCAGTTCCCCTTCAACAGCTAAAACAGTGTATTTTGAGAATGCAAACATTTCGTGCTGACCATGACTTGTGTCATTTTGCAATACAAAAACACTGAGAGCTGAAAAAACTTCCATACTGGGTACTGATTTTTCTGATATAGCTCATTTCAGCCTGAACGAAACAAAAGACTGAGTAGCACACCTGTGCTGACTGATGTAATCATGAAAACTGCACTGATGACCACCGTTCTTCATTAGGGTATAGATGAATCTGTAAATTAACATTAATACTCATACTTTTGAATCAATATATTAGTATATTTTTATGTGAATTTAATCCTTATAATTGATCATATAAACTAAAAGTTTTTTTTATTATTGAACTTCAATGTAAAATCTTCAAGTAAATTTGAAATGGCCTCCACAAAGGCTATGACAAAGGAAACTTATAAAACTGAGGATGATGCACAAAGAAAACACTGAAAGAGCATATTGCAGGTTAAAGTCAACAGTCAAGCAATTTGTAGGGAAATAACTTAAAAATAACATTTTGAAAGAAGTTTTAAAATCAATAAACTACAGAGTGTCTGGAGACATTTTAGCATATTTGAATTTACTTCTGCATCAAAAACTGGAATTTGAACGTGATGAACAGAGGGGAGTCCTGTTGATTCTGCCTCTGTTTAACATTATTAAACATGGCTTTGACTGTCACTCCTAGTAATGAAGGGCAAGAAAATCTGTTTTCCTTTACATATGACGGTCTTTAGGCTTATAATTATGAACCTTTGAGGGAAGATGGAGACCAGGAAAAGGGCAGGATTAAGAGGAATAACGGCCATAGGAGAACAGCTGGGTTGTGGTGTGAGGAGAACCAATGGAGAACGGAGCAGGTGTCCTGGTGAGTGAGCATTGTAAGCTAGCCATATGTAGCCTAATGCTGTGTTCACATCAGCATATTTAAAGTTTGAAATCAGATACTATAACTTCAAAAATAAGTAGTAAGTGTAAGAGCCTTCATAATAGAGTCCATAGACATAAAGACATAGAGGTCCCTCTGAGGTCTATCCACTTGTCTATTGTCGGAAAAAAAAAGAAAGAAATCAAGACTTAGCTATGGTGCTCAGCTCCCGTTTCCATCGGGTTGAAACTGCAGCTGAATCTCTGACAAAGCTATAATTGCATCTGCCACTTGGAGCTGGGCTCAGGGTTGCTGCTGCTGCCGCTGAACCTGCAGTTACCTGTATTGACAGGACCACACCTGCCGTCAGTCTCACCCAGACTGGCTCCGGTATCCCATCCTGGACATCACAACACCGCTATACTGAAAACAGCCACATCTTCCTCTAAATTTGTCCCCTTTTGTGTTGTATAACATATAAAATCAATGATTGACTTATTCTGCAGCCATTATAAGTCTTTAACTGAACAGGGTTTTGGAAAACAGGATTATTTAGGGACTGATATACAGATAAGAACACATCAGACTGATGATGCATAAACTTTCAATCAGGTATCATACTGACTCGTGCAGTCGTGCTCACCTTGTTTATCCTCAGGAAGAATGCTCTGCCAAAACAGCTAAGTTAGCTCATAAAACCACAGACTTCTCACAGATGATAATAGAGTAGAGAGGAGTAACATCTTTATCCCAAATAAGCACTGCATGTGGTAACTGTAGTTGACTGCTGTAACATACAAGACACAAAACACAGAAAGCAAGCAATCATGTTGCAGATAGACAGATTAAACTCTGTTGGAGAAGTGTTTTCATCAGACTGATGAATATGAGCGTCCTGCTATGACTGCTGTGCTCCTCATCTCACTCGAGGATAAAGTGCAGAGTGCGGCGCTTTGGTTCAGTTAGCGCTGTCACACTGAACCACCAGTCAGTTGATGAAAAGCAACTTTGCTGTTTAATGAGTTTGGCCCCCAGTCAGGCTAGCATTTATGAGCAGGCATCACCAGGACAACGCTTTAATGAACCACTGTCATCCTCCATCACAGTCAGCTACGATGGATGTCTAATTAGGGGCGGCCACCAAGTGTCCCACCACATCCACTCGAGAGACCAGCAGTCGGCTGAATTACCGGCTAACACCAGTCAGTCCACACACAGTGCAGCATGCTGCCCTGAGGCATGCTGGGAAAGCTTAGTCAGGTCATACAGCAGTGGCTTCAATATTTACTGACATCCTCACAATTAAAACCACAATTAGTTGATTAATGTGCTAAATAGGACTGAGAAAGGACCTCATGTTTAAAATCTAACTGGAGAGAAATAAAGAGGTTTGATTGGTCATGTTCACAATTTTTACCAGGTAAGATCTGATCATATTGTTGTAAAGTAAATAATTTAAAAAAAGAAATAATATCTAAAGAAGAGAGATTTCAGGCTGGTTCAGACCTTAAAGTGGTCTCACAGCAGTGATCAGTAGTCAACAGCACTCCTGGCCTCAGGCCCTTCATTAGACCATGAACTGGCATCAGTCTAGGATGACTCAATATTTGCTGACAGGCACTGTGTCTGGACGCCTTTCCAACTTGGAATAATTGGTCCTATCAGGCTAGAAAGCTTTTTTGCAAGTAAAAGGTTGCCCTGATAGGCTATTAAATATTCTGATTGATTTTTAGATTGAGTCAGTTTCAATAACAGTTTGATCTGTGTTCACATATGACACTCTGAAAAGGATGTGAGCACAGATCTTTAAGAGCTCAGGAACTCTGGCTTTGAATCAAACTTACAAGAATAAGACTGTCAGTTTTGTAATGCAGTCATTACCAACACCCTTTACAAGTAAACACTTCTCATGGATGTTTTATATTTTTCATTCAGATTATCACACTGTATCTTTAAAAATGAGAAACTGTTGAAACATGAATCCTTGCCAACAGAAGAAAAAGACTAACAGCTCTGGAATTGTATTGATTTTATTTTACTTAGCAGTGCTGTGTTCTGGTTTTAGATTAATAAAGATTGTTGCAATCTTGAACTTTAGCTGAAATTCAAAAGACTGAACTATCTCATTAACTTAACACCAACCACTTTGTCTGGATGTGGCAGAGATGTGAAATGGATAATTTTTCTCAAATTTTTGCCCCCAGCCACTCTCCTTTTATTGAGAGATACAGAAGGACTAGTCATGGGTGTATTTTGAACAATTTTTTAACAGTCCTGTGAAAAACTTTTGGTTTAGTTTTAGCAACCCATATGGACAAAGCTATATTGCGCCCGTGGCTTAGAGAAAACCCAGACCAAACTCCCACTCTTCTCATTCCTAAGAAGCCAATCAACTGTTTATTAATCTTTCAATGTGAGCTGAACTGCTGAACATACTAAAGATTTACAGATAATTATTTTACCGTTGCTTTCCAGTATAGCCAAAAACAATCACTGTTAAAATATCCCAACTCTTATGACTTTACCAACAAAAGTAGGCCTACATTTCCAATCAGGGAGAAGCAATCATTTTAATGTTAGAAAAGGCCAATCAGAAGCCACACCTGTATTAGCGCCTGACATATTTGCACAAGCCTCTCATGCACAGAAACTCACAGAGAAAACACCCACACACACACTGCAGGGGAGGAGATGGAGCTGCATAATACAAATCACCTTAAACAGACAAATGACAAATGAGAACCATAGAAACTGCCATAGAAATGATGGGAAAATCCTTCACAACTGACACTGACACTTTACAACCCTGTCAGTGGTTTTAGACGTGGTTTCGTTTGCTTTTAAGACCACGCAGAGAGAACAATGTTTGAATTTCAGTCTTTCATAACCAGTCAAAAACTCCTCAAAAGAGCTTTAACTAGAGCTTCTGGTTAGAAGTCTTTTTAACACATAACTGTAACTGAATACTGATTTGAATCCCTTTGTTTTGTGTGCTGGCCTCAGGGACTGAACCATCCTCAACAACAACAGATAGGTTCTGAGATCTCTTGATTGGTACTGATGGCTGAATTTAGCATTACAGTTATAGGTTATGGTTTTTAAATTCATAATGGCTGCATGTAGAAATCAAAACATAAATGCCTTTAAAAAATACTGAAAACAATATTTTAAGGGGAAAATGTATGTATTTTACATTGTATCTGATACGTATAAGCACACTTTTAAGCATCAACACCATCGTCTTTAAAAAGTCATTGATTTGTACACAGTTGCTGACATTTTTTATGAGCAAATTGTAGATCATTACTCAACTCTAATGATGTCTAGTAATTGCAAACTCTGTCTTGGTTAACCATGACTTCACCTGACCTCATCTGAAATGTCTTCAGTGTAATCTTGACTTCTAATAGTGTCTGATAGAGGATCTGTGTTGTCCTTGTCTTCACTTCCCTGGCTCTCAGCTTTCTCTCAGCGAGTTGATGCTGAAGTGCCCAGCCTGCGCTTCGTCAGGCAGGTGTTGCAAATGGGGAATAATAAGTTGTTAACAAGCATTAAATGAAACCTCTGCGAGAGATGGTGACAGACTGACATTGTAGGTAAGTTCACGCTTGTTGAAGAATTTCTATCCGAAGTCGATGACTGGAATATCATATTACGTTCTGGGTGAATGCTTTCCATTCCACCGTCTTATTCCCCAACACAGTGTTTTCTTTCATACCGGATGATTCAGCTTACACATTATGGTAATTAGATTACCCATCTGTGAACCCAAGACACTGACACGGACTATTTCTATTTCAGTTCTTCTGGGGGTCGTTAAAACCTTCAGTGACACCTTGATTTGATTCATTCAGAGTGAGAATTTGCACACGTATGCCTGCAATGGAGATTGTTTAAGTGAAACGGCTGTCATCAGATTCAGAGGGATGAACTTTTAAACTTAGCTGATACTCTTTCTCTGAACAGCCTTGAAATCAAACATCAGAAACATGCACAGGGACTGATGTAAGTTTTTTTATGTTGTGCTTGTTTGGCTAACCATGCAGTCATGTACACACGTAAACAAACATATGCACACACATACTGATGTATGCATTCAAGCTTAGAATCATACAAATGTACAGTGTACATGGAGAGGTTATATTTTGTTTAAAATGCACACACACACACACACACACACACACACACACACACACACACACACACACACCCTCATCCCTGTGTAAAAAAAACTGAAAATACTCTGAAGTTGTACTTACGACCCTTTTGGGATAAACAACTGAGCAGTAGCAGTGTGCGTCTGCCTGGAAGGAGGGAGGAAGAGATGTTAAGAAAAAATATTGTCTTTGATCTGATGATATCCTCTGTACGGACTAAGTTGCCATGAAGGCTGAACAAAACAAGAGTGTTTGTCAAACATAATTTGCTTTCGTCTTGGTGACGCCCCGGGTTTGTACAGCTGCAAGGAAGGTGATAACTACACATTTCTCTTGCTGTCTCTTCAGAGCACGACACTGAACTTTATTTTTCTTTCTAAAGCTCTCACAGTGTCTCTGCTTAATGCTAGTACTCAGTACCAGACAGCAACAGATTAACTGGTACATTATGAAATTGCACTTATTCTCATGTAAACATCAGACCATGGTTTAGCAATAATCTGTCTTTATTCTGAAACCATACTTTTTTTAAAGGCACAATAATTCTAGATGAGAAGCTCCTCACAGAGACATCTCCCTGACTCACCTCTCCTGCCCAAGGCACTTGAAAGGCCCCCTCAAACCTCCTGCAATTCGGCCCCTTTTAACACTTTTCCCCAGATGCTACTAATTACACACACAATCAGAGCTGAAAGAGTAAACAGTAAACATTTCCCCACTAACAGATAGGTCACCATTCTCACATTCTTCAATCCCCCTTGACATACCATAACTTAACAATAGAAATGTAATGATAGATTAATGTTAATAACAGGAAAAGAGTGAACGTGGCTAGAGCAATGATTGGCCAAACCAAATGTGAAAATAAGTCACAGCAGTCGTCCCAAAATCTCTAACTTCATTACCATACTCAGCTCTACATAATACACATACTATAATCTATATTTCCATACCTCCCACTGACTAATTATGTTGTTAAGTATTTGTGTGTGTGTACATGTGTGCGCATGCACATGAATGTAGGTGTTAGACAGGGCAGCATGACAATGAAAACCTCCCTTCACACACAGAATACAGCACTAGTTTCTATTCAGACACATTCATACAGTTTATGACATCTAACCAAGTGGCAACCTCCGGTCTGAAAATATGAAACAATGCCGACGTGGGAACCATAACAGGGTTAATAACAATGTTAAGAGAGTAACAATTTATTTTTTGCGTGAGTAACTGTAATATTATTACTGGAATTTCAAGAGTAATTAGTTACACTACTCACTACTAGTAAAAGTAATACTATTACTGTAACACATTATTGGAAATGCATTGCTAGTAATATTAGTTATACTTAACAAGTAATGTGTTACTGCCCAACACTGTTTAAAACCTAAGAAACAAGTAGGTGACGTCACTCAAGCTACCTTGATGTCTTATGCAGACCATGGGATGAAGACTGTGAGAAGCTTAGCTCTCAAATGGTTGAAATGTGCTAGACATATGATGCGCAAGTATGACTTGACAAAGTATGTTTGCTCTGCCAAACCCAGCTCTCTTGTTTCTATCATCCTCTTCTTCCACTGAATCACAAAGATTTCAACTCAGTTTTGTTGAAACAGTAGCAGAACAAAAGCTTACAGCAACTCTGATTCTTATGAAAGATGTTTGGTCTCAGAACTGCCTGCCATGCCTTCACCTTTTATTACCCTGTTTACAGAAGACAATTAAAAGAGACTTTGGTGTAGACTGCACTTACTAAATTCATATGTACTTCATCTTTCTTCACCTGCAGCCTGTCACTTTTCTCTGTTATTACAGGAGAGAAAGCAAAGTAAGCTTGCCTTTTCTGGGATGAGCAAAATTGAAAAACCAAAGTCAATCTGCTGGCAAGAACTTTGAAAACAGGACCCAGCGTTGAATAATCAGTGTTGTCTGCATGAGTCTGTTTTAACCTGAGCTGCCCTTGCAGACATCACACGCACTCATACACACAAACACACACACACCTGGATTACCCTGAAGGGCCAGCACTCGGCAGTCACGCTGATTAATTTAAAAAATATCCTCTCACATGGACAGCCTCTCATGGCCGCAACTTGTCATGGCCACAGAGATTCTTTCTCCTCGTCTTCCCTCTTTACTCTCCTCTCCTCCTCCATCACACAGACAAGGTGACCCGATGTGGCTCCTGCTGTCTGTCCAGATGTTCATCACCATGATCCCCTCTATCTCTACGATGGCCATTGTCTTGCTGACAAAGAGCCGCTTCCTAACACTCCATGAGGAACCGTTATCAAAAAGGATTAAATCTCCAAGAGGACACGATTATTTCCTCTCTCACTTATGTTCTATTGATTGGATCATTGGCTCATTTAACATCCTCACTGAGAGCGCTCATGTTCACATTCATACCACATGTACACTTGTTTGATCACATAAGCACATGCTCACCTTGTATATTGTGTTACTGACTGAGACCTTTGACTAAAACCCTTCCTCGATGGCCTTGGTTGAATATCGACATGCAGTCAGCTTCTCTCGTGTTGTTACTCTCCTAAATCTGTCTGTGTTTGATGGTGATGCCAATAAAGTGAGCCAAAATGGAGAGCATTCTTTAAAAGAAGAGGCCAAATGAACAAAATTACAACCCCACAAATAGAGAACTGCATCATCACTAAAACATGTTATTGGAAAGATTATCAGAGATTTTTTAAATTCATCATCTCAGCAGACGAAAATGGTTTCCCATCCAACTTATTTGTGAGGTTTCAGCATCTTGAAAGGAAACTTTTCCATGCCACTAAGCTTCGACATGGTGCGTTTACTTATTTATGTCTCTGTGTATCATCACAAAGTAATGTCTAGGCCTGGCCTGTTTTTACAAGTCAAGAGTACTGAGATAACTTTGGGTGTGATTTTAAGCTTTGGTAACAGCAATAGATTGGTTGAATGATTCTGGATTTGTTTTCTCATCATCTCTCTCTTTTTTTCTTTTTTTTTCCCTCACCACTGTTCAGACAACCTGTTGATAGATTACCAGTTTACCTTCAGTTTGCTTCAGGAAGATGATCGCCACTACACCGCCATCAACTTCATGGCTACACCTGAACAGGTAATACATGCATTAAGAGGCTGCTGTAACTGTAAACAGGAAGTATTTCCAAGGAGTATGACTCTCTAAACATCATATGGCTGGTCAAAGAAAATATATGTATTATCTGTAGCTATATGTTTGAAACTTACATTGGACATTTTCTTGATGTGAGGGCACTGGAGTGTCTGTGTTGGTCACATTTAAATTTTGTTTATTGAACAATGAGTGCAGACAGAAAATGAGAAAGTAATGACCTGCTGAAACTTTGTGGGTACATTCATTCCAGTGTTGGATTTCTGATCAAAAGGCTGCTTTAAAGTTGAATTTTAAAGCTGCTTTTGAAAACAAGACACATCTGAAATCTTGAGTTTTATCTCTGGTTTTCCCTCTCAGTGCCTTAAGGTGCAGTTACAGCTCAAATTGAGATTTCAAGACAGCTTTGCAGACAGAATCAACAAATCGATGGAACGTCTTGTAAAGAGGCCAGCAGATTTAAATTGGCCCTAGGTGACAGAAGTTGAGGTGCTGAAGAGACAGTTTAAGTTCAGAAATGATTTCTTTTGTTTGTGCTTCATTAATGTTCAGAACAGGGTGCAAAAGGTTAAAAAAAGATTACGCACCTTCATGTGTGATGTCAAACAGCATGAGCTGTGCAATCAGCTGTGCAATAACAATACTGCACATTAAAACGAAATTAACAAATATTTATGTTGCTTCCTGTGTCTAATTCAGTAATCCATCCTTTTTGCATGTTTCTAATTATTTTCTTTCCCTGCAGGCCAACAAGAACCTGGACATGTCAATAAACGCCTCAAACAACTTCAACCTCAACATCACCTGGTCCTACAGCTCAACAGGTAGAGAACACAGTCACACAATTATGCTTGCCATAAAAATATAAATATTTATATATTTTCTTCATCAAAAATGAGGTACCTCTGTAGTGACTTTACATGATTGAGAGCTCAAAGAATTTCTACTTTTGTCACACTGTTGTTTTAGAAAGCCCTTATTTCAGCCTCTGTCTGTAACACTTCATTTTAGCTGCTGTCTCTTTAAGGCTCCCCACTCCACAAACCCCCTTTCCTCTGATTTGCCAACCTTTAGGGGTAGATCTGTGGGCAGACCTCGGTATAGCAAGTCTTGTAAAGACCTTGAGCAGTTTACAGATACCCTTTTTCAACAGAGCAGGTGCTAGTGCTAGTTCCAGGCTAGTGCCTGGGTTAGGGTTGGTTCTTTGTGTTTCCACTGACAAAGCACCAGATCTAGGTGCTAAAAATGGGTGCTCAAGCAAACACCAACTCTTTGCTGGGCCAGAGCGAAGACTGACTATGTCGGCGGTCAGGGGCCGAATTACCATGACCAACGATTGGCACTGGAAAACAGCCAAAATCTGCCAAGTGAGTCGTCTGTTGGAGTTTTTCATTCAAAACTTTCAGGTTTGATGTGAATGGTTTATTTGAACACTCAACACCGCTTACTGTTGGCTGTAACCATGCCAAAAAGCAACAACTCTACTCTGTGTAACTCACATATGAACGCGTCCACAACTCTGAGCAGAAAAACACACACAATACAGGCGTTGGCTGCTGAACTGCACATCGCTGGTGATGCATTCACTTGAGCTTTGTAATTCTCAAGCACACAATAACTCATCTTAACACACATGCCCATTATCTAACACGAACAATCCACCAAGTCCGTGACAGTATGTAGTGATGTACTGATGTTTTATGATGACGCAATGACTTTGCTACAACTTGATTCCTTTCCAATGGAAAACTAAACCGGTTCTTAAGAAGAACATGATTATAACCAACTAAGCGGTAACTCCGAATGAGCACTGATGGAGAAGTGGTAAGAGATTCAGTGATTTCTACAACATATGAATATGTAGCGGTTTGAACATGGTTTGTCAGAAAGTGCCCTCCATAGTATTTTTCACAGTCAAAGGTAAAGCTTGTTCTTGAATTAATGCTTGAGATCCGAAGGAAATGTAAACCCCAGCTTCAAAATGCGATAACTGTTTGGGTAGAGATGACCTTTGAGGAAATATGATTTCTCAGCAATGCCTTTATAATACAATATACCTGTAAAGCACAAAAAATCCACTTGATTATAAAGACTTAAGTTCCCTTCTGTTGTAAGTTTAATATCAAGTCTTTGGTGGAATTTTATTGCATAGATGTGAGTTTCTGTATCTTCATTTGTCTGAGAGGAAAGGATGCAATCTGTGACTGATTAGTGGACAATCTCCTCTCAAACTGCCTGAGTACCTGCTTGTGTAGAGTCTAATGAAAATCACATGCTCTGCAGAGCAAAAAAAAAAAAAAATGAAACATTTTCTCCAGTATCACACTGTACACTTCTTGCAATCATTGTCCTTTTGTGTTGAGGGCAACGTGTTGTTCAGATTTTAAAACTTTGGTTTGTGTATCCAGCCACTGCAGTACCTTAGTTATGTAAGAAAGACTCATTGATGTTAATTATAACTTAATTAGATTTGGAAGAACTGAGAGAGAGAGAGAAAGAGAGAGAGAGAGAGAGAGAGAGAGAGAGAGAGAGAGAGAGAGAGAGAGAGAGAGAGAGAGAGAGAGAGAGGATATGTAGGGAGCAGAGAGGGGAAGAAGACATGCAGCCAATGGTCATGGCACAGGGTTGAACCGGTGACAGCTGTGACAAGGACAATAGCCCCTGTATATAGTGTGTATTATTTTACAACTGGGCCCCACTAGTTGTCTCAGTAATGGGACTTTTCTCTGACTTTCACAGTGACATGATGGAACTGAAAGTGAGCTGTGATATCAAATGTAATTTGACTCTGCTTGATTGTTTGGTCTGTCTCTAAAGCTCTGTCATTGAGCTGTCTGGGTGTAAAGATATCCCACTGTCACTATCTTTTTATTAGTGTCCAAGTGTCCTTAAGTAAAAGGGTCCGATCTCCTTCATGCATACCTCCCGGGGATTCTCTCTCAATGAAACACATCAAGAGCTATTTTGAATTTTGGCATTAGGGTATTTTATACATTTTCCCTCCTGATTTCAATTAAGATAAAAGCACTGCTTTCACACTAGCAGTGTCTGGGGGCCCTGAACCTCTTCAGTTTGGGACTCTGAGCCTTGTATGCGTGTGTGTGTGTTTGTGTGTGTGAGTGTGTGTGTGTGTGTGTGTGTGTGTGTGTGTGTGTGTGTGAACGTGGGCAGACTATTACAGAGTGTTTAATGGCCCTGATAAAGCAGGAGGTGGAAATATTTTATTCACAGCGTCTGAAAAACTCAGCTATTAACACAAAACTGCTGATAATGCGCTGAAGGATACTGGAATCAGACCGCTTCAGCACTGAGAGGAATTTACAAGCTCGCTCTGAATTACTGCGAGGTGTCAGAAAAATAATTTGCCTGCTTCAGATGAAAGGCACGCCTCGACATTTAAAACTGTGGACTGTTTTCACTCAACCTGCTCACTTACCATTTTTATAAGGATGCTCAGGCTGAAAGCAGCTCAGATGATGGGTCACTCTGTCTGGCTGTCATCGTGCAGCAGGAATCTTGTTTTTCTTCTTTTTTGCTTCCCCCAGCTAGGAATCAAGTCAAACTTTATTTACAACTTGCACTGATGTCATTTTTCCAGTCTTACTGAGAATCCACTGTTTGTTGTTTCTATCCTAAATCTTCCTCTTCTACCATACCATCCATGTGGGTGTGGTATCCAATCCGGCCTTTTACAACAGTTTTTTGCATTCAAAACCTACTTCCTCTTCTTCCTCCACATCTGTCACAGTTAAATAAACTCTACAGAGAGACTAACTTTGATGGCATATTCTCTGTAATGCATCAGTTGTTAAAGAGTCTCTTTTTAGTGCATCCTTAAGCCACGAGTTTGTAAGTTTTGATTTCATTTGGTAGTTTATTTTGATCCTTTTGTCCCCCTGCAAACCTGGCTCTCACCTTTTGTCAAAAAAAGACTGAGTCATGGATGAAACAAAATTAAACACAGTTTTATTTTACTGGGTGCCTGTCTGAAACACACTGCTGGCTAATAAGTCAACAGAGCAGACACAGAGGATTGAAACAGAAAATCAGAGTCAAACTGTGAATAATTGTGTATTGGGGGAAACTGGAGCCAAAATGACGGCTCCTGTAAGTCACTTATAGTTTGTGTTGATTTTCTTCTCCCATCTGGACATAGCTGTACCCCTTACCTCCTGCTGATACTGTTATGTATGTTCATAAATTGTGTTTTTAAAATAAAAAAAAAGTTTCATTTTGTTCAATTCCCAGATCCAAAACTTTTGATGGGAAATATGTTCAAAAGAAGGCTGTCTGTGGTGTTTAACACCTTCCCTCAGCGGAGGTTTAAGGGATCAAAAGTTTTAACTCGTCAATGTTGTTTGTTTTGTTGTAATAAGCTTTTTGTTGGCCATTAAGAGGTATTCATTTGAATTTCATGCTGTTCCATACTGTCTTCAAATTTCTCTCAGAAGCTTTAAGTTTGAAGCACTTTAAATAGCTAAACAAAAAGACGCAGGCAGACTTGATATAGGTTTAAATTATGTCCCCTGATTTCCATTAAAATGAACTGTCAAGAGCACTGCTTATCCACAAGCTGCTGTTCTTGAGGCTAAAATAGCAAAAAATTTTCAAATAGCACTCTTTGTCTTTTACTAACTTTTGAAATTTTCGAATAACTAACTTAATCCTTTTGGATGAAACTTAATGACTTGTCGGACTGACAAACTGTTCTTCATTGTGCTTGTTTTCTCCTGTTTCTGTATGCTCATTTTAATTGTTGACTAATTCCCTGCTGTGTTTCCAATTAACCATTCTTTCTCTCTTTAAGCTGGCACCATCTCAGGTGAAGAGATGCCCATTATAGCAAGGACCAACATCAAGGAGCACCGGGACAGTTTCTCCTGTGAGAAGTTCAACTTCAGACTCCACCACAACATCACCTTCTACGTCTATGTGACTAACTTCAGCTGGCCAATCAAGATCCAGGTTAGAGACTTCAGGAGGGGATTTTAACTGATTTGTCTAATTATCCTTGATTATCTTTGCTTGATCTAAAACAATGAAAAATGCCCATCACAAGCTCCAAATACCTGACTCATCATCCTCAGATGACTTGTAGTATCAGTCAGAGAGTCTGCCCTTTAATACAGTAACATTGTGATCATAGATGGGAAGAAGTAGTGAATGTAGTGGAAAATGTGATGATCAACAAGTGAATGACACAAGACAATTACTTGTTACTTCTGTGATAACAACTTACAAACGGATACTCTGAAAGACGATACAAACAAATGAAAGGATACTTGAGATCTAAAATAACAGATAACTCTGAGGAGACAGCGGTGATCACTTCCAGACACTGGTAGTTAATCTTTGGTACATTTTAATCCTCTTGCTCTGTTTAATGGCTACAGTTTGGGCCACACAGTGAGAGCTCTGCTGCTGATTTAAGACAAAATGACGATGATGATGGCTGTGGCATTGGAGGTGTTTGCGGTGACTTGACCTGACACTGATGATAAATTCAGCCTGTCAGGGAAAAGAACAGAGCCTTGAGACTGAGGTAGCCAGTCCAATTTATTTAGATCTCTCAAACACCTGAGTCCAGTGGAGAAAAAGAATGCTTTCATTGTGTTGTGTTTACAAACTTGGTTTTATACATCAGTTTTTTTGGTCTTTCACAACCACACAAGCATTGTGCAAACGTTCTCACTTGACCTCGTGTCTCTCATTTGTTTCTCGCCTTTGGGGATAATCAAACTTGTCAAGTGAATAACACAGCACATGATGCTCCCCATGTTCAGCTTTGATATTCTGCTCAATGGCTAAAAAAAAGGTTTGTTTCCAATTAACAAGCTCCCACTGGTCCAAATGCCACAAATTAGACTTTCGTATACTAAAAAATAACAGACAATTTAATTACTCATGTTGACGGCACCACAAAATGTTTGTCATCTGAATATGTTGTGACTGCAGAAGGAAAATCCCAAAACATTTTTATGAGGAGAAAAAAACCAATGCAGCAGATCATTTTCTGTACTCTGACATTTTGTGAACTATTAAAATATCACCCTCCAACAAGGTGCACTTCAGTTAGTTATGAGTGTGATCATAGACTGTATAAAGAATGGACAGTTTGGCTCCGCCTTTTACCATTGTACGGTTTTGAAGCCAAAAAACCTCCATCACTGGAGCTGCCATTGTGCAGCCAGAGTCTGCACTGTAGAGACTTACAAGGAACTCTGGGAAAAATCTGAGTGAAAATGGGGAAAATGACCTGAACACAATGCAGCCCAATAATATCTTAATATCACCACAGCATACAGATGTGAGAAACGTTACTACGAGGTGTGTTAATTTTTTAAATTTGACCAGAGACCATCTGAAATGAATAGAGGCGGAGTTTTTGTCTTGTACTGCAGCCAGCCACCAGAGGGAGCAGTTTTTGTGGTGACCTCAGTTCGAGCCGAGCGAGATGACGTCTGTATTTTTAGTCTATGGGTGTGATAGAAGCTTTAAGACAGGGTTCATTTGGCCCAGCAATTTGAATGTACACCCCAAGTACAGAGGCTGTAGTTGCACTGGTTTCTGATTTGAATCCAGGACACTTCATGCAATATAATATAGAAACTTGAATTTAAAAAAAGGTATCATTAAAGAAGCTGTTTGAGATGGTGTCTAAGTCTTGAAACAAAAATGTGTATCAGTTTTTATTGCATATCAGTCTTTTTTTTACCGATTAGGTTTTTTTTTCTAGTTCTGGTCAACAACTGAAAACAGTTCAGTCTTGTTAACCCTTTACCACCTGAGCCTCAAAATGCCTGCCTGGACCTTTTTGCTTATTTTGACTATAAAACTGTCAAAAACATCCTATAAGTAAAAGCTTTGGCCAGTTTTTCAGGAGTACTTGGAACTTTCAGTATCTGGACTTTCTAATACTGCATATTATATGACAGTAAAACAGCTCAAACTGAAGAAAAACAAAAACATAAGTGGATTTTAGAGGTTTAGTAAAGGAAAAAACACTCCAGTTAAACACTGGCAACCAATTTTACAGGATAAACTTAAACTTTAAACATGAAAAAAACATCTGTACATTAACATTTATGAGGCTTTGTCTCTTATTTAGTAAAAAATAAATTAAAAAAATGTCTCTGACAGCATCAGCAGAACTGCCAGCATCCCCACAACCTCTCCCTCTCTGAGCGCACGAGCCACCTGAGGATGTCTGCTCCTCATCACGAGACAAACTGAAAGTAGAGGAGAAAAATCTTCAGCTGCTCATGCACACTGTACAGAACAAACAAGGCACGGCACATTATTTTGCAAAGGTTAGCACACAATACAAGCCTCAAATCATGCTGACAGTGAAATGAGCAATCAGTGCACTATTTTGAAATAGCAAACTAAATAGATGCGCCATGTAATGCAATGCATGACACACACTTACACACATACAGTACAAATGCAGCACAGAAATCTGTTATATAAAGATTACTACACATCTTTGACATTAAATTATGCGCATATTGTTCTAATAAGACTTGGTACACTGTCTAAAATATCAATACACAATACAGGCATTAATCTGTACGTATATGATGTGCACAAAGTAAAAACTAGATGGAGAGAGCTTCATTCATCCCAAAATTCATCTCATCCTTCATTACCTTTTGTCATGTGAAGCTGCTCCTTCAGATGCTCCTTCAGTCTCAAAATCATGCAGAAACCCCAGTGGGAGTTTTATGACCTGGGTGGATCTTGGATCTCATCTCCTTTTCCTCTCTGCACTCCTGTCATCTGTCTGCTCTACAGTTTTTGTGTATTCGCTGGCTTTATTAAATGCCTGAGTGAAATAACTATAATAACCACATAGTGGCTGAAAGAGCAACATCTCCTCTCTCACAAACCATTTGAATTTTTAGAATTGTGAAAAGTATTTAGGAATAATGGTCATTCAAAGTGCACTTAAGCAAATGTGTGGTGCCGACACATCCGGTGTTAAAGGGTTAAAGTCAGTCAGTCATTACATTTCAGTCAGAGCGTTTTCTCTCTTTATACTACTTAATTTAGAAGATCAGTTTTTGGTATCTTGGTTGAACCAATTGTCTGGTCATCTGGTCCATCATCTGCTGTGAGGAAGACTGCAGCAGAGAGGATAAAGAGGCTGGAAGCAGAGAGTCACCTGAGAGGTCAAGAAAAAGAAACCTTTGTGAAAGTGGCAATGGCCCAGGCACAAAATGACCTGGAAGACCAGACACACCACTGGGAGGAGGATCAAGCCAGACTGATGACCGAAAACAAGCAGGTCACCTCAGGGTTGAAGGCAGATCTGACCCAGGCACAGGAAGTGCTGAAGAG
Source organism: Labroides dimidiatus (assembly GCA_030710495.1). NCBI lineage: Eukaryota > Metazoa > Chordata > Actinopteri > Labriformes > Labridae > Labroides > Labroides dimidiatus. Next base: position 21,822,079 of record CM061149.1, on the reverse strand, counting down.
CTGAACAAGAAAAGACTCAAGTAGCAGCAGGAGAAGTCTGATCTCCTCCACTCCATTGAAGCTGTCAACGAGATACTAGAAGATAAGGAGGCAGAGGATAAAAAGTCGACAGATGATGTGATTGAAACTCTGCTGAATCTGGAAACTATGAACTGTCCAAAGCTTAATCTAAACAAAAGCAATTTTTTTAAAAAAGTTCAAAATGTGACTTGAAAATGAGTTACAGGGCTGCACCTCAGCAAATGAGCCACTCCCATGCTGCCTTTGTTTTGTTTCTTTCTTTTTTCAGAGCTAGCTTGTTATTTTTTTCCAGATTCCTTCATATAAGTGGAAACAGAAAAAAAAAATCTATCACCCAATTCAGCAACTGCATCCCCTGAGGGATGCATTTCCCAAATGCTCCTACTCCTTTGAACGTGTCTAAAAATGCTATTTCCCTTTTCCAGCCAAACAGAGGATGCATTGGATACGTCCTTTGTGGCCCAACATTTCCCACGTTTACTTGTCTGCCAATTCAACAAATGTTTCAAAGTTTAAATACTCTTTAAAATAAAAGGGTATGATATGTGACATTTGTCATTTTAGTGAATGATTCAGCCAGCTACCCATAGCAAGACACCAGAAGTGAGAGCAGCTGCTGACTCAAACAAGAAACACTCTGTAGACCACATCCTCATTTCAGTTCAGCCTTGAAGAGACAGGATTTAAAGCCATTTGGAGAGAGAGGGATCGTGTGCTTCTCTTTGTTTCAAAGAGCTGTTCAGAAGAATGGCTAATATTTATATCTGTTTATTATTAGGACACCAGCCTAGGGGTAACATTTTATACATGATCACTGGGAAGAATGAGACGGGGAAATTTGGATCAGATTCATTCAAACTTAAATATCCCACCAATGTAATCCCTATTGGTGGGATATCTAAGTTGGAATGATTCAGAAATATTGATTTGAATTCAGACTAACATAATGAATTCATTCAGGAACCCACAGCCGTTAAGTTAAATCTCCCATGTCAACTTGGATATGTGGACAAACAAGGTACAAAACATGTTTTACATCATCATCATCATCATCACATCCAGTTTTCAGGAGCTGTCTCCAGTACAACAGACAGCCCCGACAGGACACTGAGCATAAACCATTCTGAGAAGTGTTTGGCAAATCTGCTATCACATTTAATGATCTGTGAGTTTTCCAATGTCTCTCCATCAATTATGCAGCACTGGATTAAATCTCCAGGCGGCAGCCACACACATACTAAATATTCACACTCAGGCCTTATGATCCATTAAATTGAAGTAGACTTTCAGCGGTGATATTTTAGGATGACTGTCATGCAGGGTGCAGGCTGTGTGCTGATGGATGGAGTCAGGAAGTGACAGAATGAACAAATTAGGAGAGAGTGAAGACAGACTGGCTGGTTAAATGATGTAGGGAGTTGCACACAGTCAACATGTCCAGTGTTGAGAGAACGGAGTGTGTAACTGACAAATGGAGGACGAAAGAGCAGGTCTGAAGACAGATGAAGACATACAGGATGGAGGATGGATAGATGGACGTCTAGCAGCTGGATGAAGACATTAACATGAAAAAAGCATTATGGCATGCGTAGGATGCTCTGGTTCACCAAAACAAACAAATGAACGACAGTTGAAGAGCCATAACTGTTTGTGTTTTTTGTGTTACAAATAGTCATGTATTACACACATTATTATTGTGTGAGCCTCATGGGACAAATGTCAAAAATATTAAAAAGAAGATTAAATAAAATGAAAAAGTTAACAATTATCATATAGATAATAAACACAATGTTATAAATAAATACTATTAAAAATAACAAGTATACATAAAATGTGTTCTTTCTTCTTTTTTTAAACTTTGAAATATGACTTACAGAATTATGCTATAAAACTTACTATATGCATAATTTCTCCTCAAATCCCAGCCTGTCTTACCCTTAGACATCTACAAGCTACACTTACAAAAAAACGATAAGTGATCACATGACTGTAGTGGAAATCACTGCATGGTCCCAAAAGCAGGTTCTGTTGGTTTGTGCCCATTTAAGATGGACAAATGTGAATTGGAAGTCCTGTAATCTGATTAATCAAAATTTGGCATTTGCTTTGGGAATCATGGATGCCACATACTGGGCTTTAAAGAGGAGAGAGACCACAAAAATCTGTATTAGGTCGAATATGTCTATCTAATTCATCACCAATGTTCACAACAAACAAACAATAAATAAATCTTGCACATAGAAACAATCCCTCACAGTACTTTTTTTTTTATTAATTTGCACAATCTGATTGATGAATAATTTTAAAGAGGTGGACTTGTGTTATTCATTCAAGCTGTTATCAACAAATCCCAATGAGAGACTCAAGGGTACTTTAAAAGTAAAAAGCATTACCACAAAAATTAAGCCAAATTCGAAAGATTAAAAAATATTGCTAAGTATATGAAATCAGGTCTCAAAATCATGGAAAAATAAGCACTTCTCTCTGCTGTGGAACGCTGAGGGTGCGTCAGCTAGAGGCACTTAACCACGCCCACATACAGAAGGGGAGCCGCCTCTGTGTACTTTACAAGAACATTACCTAGAGTAACAATAGAAGCTAGTGCTAGCAGCGTCATAAGACGGACCTAGCCCTACCTGTTTGAGCCATCAGAGCCAGAAACTGACTCTGAGTCAGACACTGATAGAGCTCAGCCTCATACCTCACAGTCTCCATCAGAATGCTCATTTATTTCTCTCATTTATGCAATTTAACAACATGTATTACTGACTAGTACCATTATAGCCTAGCCAAATACAGTGACGCTATAAATCCACCCATTTCTTCAGAAGTCTATGGCTGTTGCCATGACAGATGACTACTTCTGCCGGCTGTTATCAGTTTCCGGTTGCCTTGTAATTACATGACTGACCGTCTGTGGTGGCAGCATGGAGTGGGGTTATGCTAATGATGGCTCTGTGATGCAACGCGGCTATACTGCACGTTAACAGATGGAATATCAAAATCTTTTTTTTTTTTTTTGTCATGATTCATTTCCAATCGTAGCTAATTTTGTCATGCTGATTGATTTAAGGTACTGGTTTTCTTTGTGCTTATATTAAATTTGATATTTAACGGTATATAAAGGGGTGTTATGCTAGGATTGACAGCTCTGTTGACCAGTGTTAATGACACAAGAGTTACAGAGCTCATTTGAAGATATCAGCTCTGCCCATCACTATGGTGTATGTAGGCTTTGCTTTTGTACAACAGAAAGAGGAAACACTTCATAAACAGCCTTGTTTTCATCACCTTAAATCTGCACGGACAAATATGGTCCAGTTTGCCCAATTCAGCCCACTGCTGCTGAAGGATTAGCTTGCATGTGCCGAGTAACTTACTTAAGCTTCACATTATCCATTTTTTGCAAGCTCACATGACTTCAAGCAGAAAAAATAGTGTGGAAGCTTTATCCTATTACTTTCCATCATAGTCATTAGGTGTGTATATAAATGTTTGTGTCTGCTGTCGAGTGTCCTGCACCTTGTTATGGGTCATTTGTCCATCGATCCCTCCCCCCATGTGCATTTCCCATTAATGCTACATTATCAGAGCTCCATATATCTGCAGCTTGAAATGTGATATGATAATTACAGTGATGAAGCCTATCTTACCACCATGTCAGATGTGTTTCCCGTGTAACACAAGAAGCACACAGTGCCCGTACTTGTGACCTTGGTGGCTTCCGACGCCAGAACAGGGCGAGGATGAGAGATTGTCCAGAGAATTGGTAATGACCCGGCATGATATATCTGATTTAATAGACCTGCATTCACACATACATGAGCACACAAAATAGCATCCACATGCACACAATTACACACTCATGAACATGAAGGACAAAGAGAGAAAATGAGATGGAGAACAAAAAACCTTGTAGCAATACAGATCTGGACACGTACTGTCCAGATGTCAGGAAATTTGAAGTTGTTTTTCTTTTCCCCATTTGGAGAAAAAAATAAAAACAAAACATTGAATATTCATGGTCCCCAGAGGGTGAATCCTAATGTTTGCTCTAATTCTGTGACATTTCCCTCAGGTGTTACTCAGGGCCTGAAATTTGTCAGAGTCTGTCTGACAAAGACAGAGATCTAAAAGAGAGTTTGCTGAGGGATGAGCCTCACAGACAATCTGTTCTCAGACCTGATGAGTTTTATGATCAAAGAAGAGGTACAAACAAGATGTACCAGGATTTTCATGTCGTGTCTACCATTTTTTGTGGTAATGCATACAGCTGATTCTGAATCTGAAGTATTTTAAATATCAGGGATTAGACTGAATTTTGCTTTCCTGACCCTTGAGCTGAGTTAGGGTCAAAGTCTAGCTGCCTTTTTTTAAAACCAAATTTGATATTATTGTTTGTGACAATGAAACACACAGGCTCACTTTACATACAATTTTAAAATGAACGGGAAGCCAGTGGAGGGATGCCAGGATTGGGCTGATGTGGTCACGTTTTCATGTACCTGTTGAAAGACGAGCAGCAGTGATTTGGACTATCTGGAAGCGTGCAAGAGAAACCCTATTAACACCAATGTAGTGACCATGACAGTAGTCCCACTGTGTAGAAATAAAAGCATGAATTACTGGGGTAAGTTTAATAAAAACAACCCCGTTAGAATTGAAAAGAAAAATAATTAATTTAGACAATTTTTTTCCAGAGATTAATAACTTAATTTTAGTTTTATCCCCAAGATCTCAACTTTTTTTCATGTTACCTGGTTTTCTCTGTATACCAGAACCATTCATGTCACTACGTCAAGATAACAAAGCTTATTTTATCTTGATAGTGGCATAATCTTCTGTTGATTTATGAAACAATAAACTGGTCTCTGTGACTGGTCAGACTACAGCATGCTAGGCTGTTATTCCCCACACTTTTTTCCACAAAGGAAGGGTCAATGGAGTTTTTTCCCTTTTTTTTTTAATTACTCTACCTAACTGACTAAAATTGTGCAAACTTTGGGTACAGGAGGGCACTTTGGCATATTGTTCATTTTTCGACAAAGACATTAACTTCCAGAAAAGTTGATCCACACACTCTATTCAAATTTAATGAAAATGAGGTGGGGGACATCAGCACAGATGTCCAGTGCTGCAGTTATTAATTCCTTTCCTGTATTTCTGTAACATGAAAACAACCATGTCAACAGAAAACAGAATTTAACGTTAGAAGCAGACATGTGGCCAGTTGTGGTCACACTAAACTGAAATTGAACTATAAAAGTGAATCTGAGTTTTGTGACCTGAAACTAAGTTTTATATTTTTGAATTTAATGTTTATAGACAGTTGAATTTTATCTTGTTTCTTTTTTAAATACAGTTTCAAATCAATAAATTCAATTTCAAAACATTATTATTACTTTTTTAAAGTAATTTTTTCAGGCTTTTCATGCCTTTAATGTAGATGGAGGACAGTGGATAGAGTAGGCGAGAGTGGGGAGTGTCATGCGGGAAACTCACCACAGGCCGAATTTGAACCTGGGCCACCTGCTAGAAGTTTTTTTGCTGTATGGTGTCCGACCCAGACCACTAGGCGATCTGTGCTCCCAAAACATCAGATAATGCTTTACAAATTAAGTATAATAATTCAAATTCAGTTTTCAATGGCACAAATCTTCGCCCATAGCTTTTGGTCAGGTCACAGAGCAATCTGCCTTCGCAGAGCAGGTGAAAATAGTCTTCGGATGATCTCAGGGCCTTTAAGCAGAAATGATTTAGCTGCTTGAAAACTGAGATGTGTCTTTAGAAAGTTAGAAATCCATGGAAATAAACACACACACACACACACACACACACACACACACACACGCTCACGCTCACACTAATGTGAGCGATGAGTGTTTCCCTGGCAGCGTCATGACGTCAGCCTGAGCTCAGGGCTGATTATAAGGCAGAGCGAGGTGTTGCGATAGTTCACTCTGCTGGAACAGATTTTGATTGGTTCTGTCACACTGACCTTGCACCTTTGTTCTTGCTCTCCTGCACTCACCCGCATAACAAGACATGAACCAGGGTTTTCCTGGTCTGAATCTGTGTGGGGATAAGTTGCAGTATTGGCATGTTGTGCAGGGTCTCTTTAGCTGTTTACTTCAAACACAAGAAAGTATGGACGTTTTAAAACAAAACTGTTGATGTTTCAGTTGAAGGATGTTCCTAATTTCAGTTACTAAACAAGTCATACTGAGATTTTGCACTGATAAGTATCATATTTAACACCTTCGTTTATTTCATATTTTCCATTTCCTTAGGCTCAAACAGACTTTAGGAAACCGCCTAACCCTGAGGGGATTTTTGTTTAACTTTTGGACTATATCTAGATGTGTATATTTTGCTTAAACAAAATAAGGGCTAAGAAGCACTTTGGTTGATTTTGTACATTGGACCACATCTACCACCAATCAACTAAAACAATGTTCGTTGAAACATTGTTCCAAAAATCATTCAAATACAAATGTCCGATTAAGCAAATGAAATTGCATATGAAAAGAATTACCTTGAGATGATTTACCATGATAGTTTACAAATCATTGCATCAAAAGCCCCAAAGATGAGTCCTAAACCCCGCAGTGTAAGAAAAAAGACTTAACCAGTAAAACCCAGATTTGAACCAGACCAAATCTGCAGTATTTCAAATTCAGTTATACTTTTGTTGATTATATTTCTTATTTGTTGTCTTGTATATTGTTAACAATGCCATTCTGTAATATTACATCACACAACTATTAATTGGGAGTGGATGCCGGCTTCATCCTCCAAAGAGAAATCCACGTAGTCATTGTAATTTTGTTGTGGAAAAAAAAAAGTCATAAAATGTTCCATTTTATTTTATTTTTATTTATTGATTCATTTTTGTTACACACACACAAACACACACACACGCACACACACACACACGTATTATCTGTGTATTATTATTTATTATTTATTATCTATGTAGTATTTCATTGTCCTGTATATTTTTCTATTTGGTTGATTTATTGTCTTATCTTGAGTTTTAACATGGGCTGCAGTTAGCTGCTGCAGCTGTTAGCACTGCTGCTTTACAGCAAGCAGGTTGCCGGTTTGAATCCCCGTCTGGGCATGGTGTGCCTTTCTATGTTGAGTTTGCATGTTCTCTATGTGCATGCGTGGGTTCTCTCCAGGTACTCCGGCTTCCTCCCACAGTCCAGAAACATGCTCCCCAAGTCATTTGGTGATTCTAAATTGCCCTTAAGTTTGAGTGTGTGTGTGAAAGGTTGTCTGTCTCTGTTGGTCAGCCCTGTGATTGACTGGAGACTAGTCCAGGGTGTACCCCGCCTCTCGCTGGGATAGGCTCCAGCTACCCACGACCCTGAACAGGATAAGCGACATAGAAGATGGATGGATGAAGTTTTAACATCTAATTCTACTTTCAGTGTTTCCTCATTAAGATCTCCTGATAGCATTTCCTCACTTCGTCAGTTCCCACATTTTAATTATGTTGTGTACTTTTAATGCACTGGGGGGTGTGGGGGGTGTGCGGGTGTGTGTGGGTTTGTGTGTTTGGGGGCTGAGGGTGGAGGGTTTTTTTGTTGATATGTGGATTTGGGGTGTCTTTATGTTTCTGTTTGTTAAGCATTTTGTGTTACCATTTTTCATATAAAAAGTGCTCTTAAAATGAGGTGTGATTGATTGAGTTTGATTGACTCGTAGGGCTTTAAGCACCAAATGCTGTGCACTGAATCTGTATGTTCTGCATGTATAGTGGGGCAGTTTCAAAAAATAGCTTACTACTGTATGTCTCTTCTCCTTCCATGCATCCCACAATGCATTGAAGCCTCAAGACCAGCTGATTAAAAGCCCTCTGTCAGAGGTGAACTGATATTTTGTTGTTGAAGAACTCAGGGATGACGTGACTGGTTGGCTGATTTGATTTGCTGCTCAGTGCTTAGTCACTTATTTCTGCTCTGTGCCTGCTGTCATTAAACTGTATGCCTCTTTTAATCTTATACATCACACACACACACCCACACCCACACACACACACACACACACACACACACACACAAGCACACACACACACACACACACACACACACACACACACACACACGCACACACACACACACACACACACACACACTCAAAGAGGGTAGTAGCAGGGTGTATCTGATGCTCCTCTTTGGGGTAGTATTATGTTCCAAAGAGGTGAAAGATGAGAGGGGAAAACTGAGTGCTGCCCATTTAAACCGACAGGAAGTCAGCAGCAGTCATCAGTATCAGCAACATCAGGACAAATAAGGCTGCTCATTTGGGAATACATGCACACACAGTGTGTCAGGATCTGCACAAGCACAATATTAGGGGTCAAAATCAAAGCATGTCAGGGGGGTCAGAGTGATCTTTGAATCGAAGCTTTCTGGGTACTAAATGGACATTTGGAAACCTTAATGCAACCCAGTACACATTTTATACAGTTTGAACCCATTGAGACCGAAGAGGCCTGCTAAAACGCTCTTTAAAACCTTAGCATAAATTGTACACAATCTCTTAAAACCTGAAGGTTTTCTGGAAAAATTTCTGCATGGTCAAAGTACACTGTAACCTTTATATCTTACCCTTTTAGAGCAAAAAGAAACATGAAATAAAACCATTTGATAGTTTAGAACTTGGGATTTTATTTATTGGGACATCTTTGCTTTGCCCCATGTGTATTTCTAGCGAATTACAGCACATTTCGTAAGTCAGATGTCTTGAAAATGATGACACTGTCTGAAATGACCTTCACGTCTCATCTGGTCTTAATGGGATAAACTTGCACATGTGGCATCCAGCCTTAACGGAACTAAAAATTGTTGACCTAATGTTGACTTCAGGAAGTGTTTGTTACTGACTTAACCTGCCTTGCACATAGTCAGATAGTGGCGAGCCATCCTGAGAGATGTTGTGCTGTATCATATTTTGTTCTTCTTACTGCAGTTAGTCTTACTGTTTGAGCTGCACACCGATTACAGAACAGGATCTTAAGTACCTAGAAGCTACAATCTGTGAGCCCTCCTAACAAGTGCACACATACAGCTGAGCTGGACTCATTTGCATAGCATGTAGGTGGAGGCAGCACTCGACTACTGCCTCACTTTGGTCATTAGATCCTCATGAATATGTAAATGCAGATAAATAGTGTGTGGTAAACAGTTCAGTCCTTGGAAAAATCACACATACCATGCTGAAAAGTCACGTAAAGTATTTGTATAATTCTGTTAAAACAGATTGACATTTCAAACTGATAATGTTATTATTATTATTATAGGTTGTGACAGATTATAGGTTGTGTCACAGAGGTCTAGCAGGGTTATCCTGGTGATGAACTGTTTTTCATGCTTGTCTTCCCGCCTTCTTCTCAGTATGTTGTAGATGTTCACCCTGCAGCTCTGATGAGGATGGCATGTGACCAACTGATTCTTCCTGCTTCATCTTCACACTGCATAATCCTCCCTCTCCAAGCTCTCTTCATCTTCATCCTTGGCTCTTCTTTTCCTTTTTCATCTCACTTTCACCTGTGTCATACTTCCAGTGCCCCCTCTCTCCGTTTCCGTCCTCTCTTCAAATTGATTAGCCAGACACTTTCTTTCATTCCAGGCTTTAACAAGCAGCCCTTGGTTCAGGGTTAAGGAAAGTAAAAGGCAGCCCTCTGCTGTCACAGCTCTTGAGTTTGTCCCCAGAGGGCCCCCATAGGCCCTCAGTAATGACTGGACTGCAGAGCTGGGGTCCTTGGAGTCCTCTTTACGTCATTCCTGTTCCTCTCATCTTTTACTTGTCTCTCTTCCCTCAGCCCCATTTTCCCTCTCTCCTGTGGTAATTTTAGTTCCAGCTTCAAGATTAAAATATATATTCTCCCCTGAGCAGACAGTTGAACCTTGATCTCAAAACAATTATATTTTTTGAGCAGAAATACAGCTATTTGTTCCCTCTTTGAAATAGTCTGTGTTCTTTCCAGTGTTTATTCATCTGAGTGTTCGAGAAGACCCAAATGTACTTATTTCCCTTTCATTTTCTTCCCTGTAGTATTTCCAGTAGTTATTTTCTGAATCTAAACCACCTCTGTGTCTACAGTTACAGTCATCACACTGTGCTGCAACAACTCTTATCTCATTACTACAAAGTTTGTGCATCCCATTTGTGAAATGTAATTGACTCAAATTGTGTTAAGAACAAAGGAGAAGACAATTTTCATCCAAAGCTTTGGAATACAGATAGACAAAACTGAGAAGATGCAGTTTGCGGCTGAAAAATGCTGATCTTTGCACACTTACCATTAAAACATTAGGTTAATGGGGAACAAAGCCAAGATCCAGTGTGCCATGTGCTACAAAAGGCAATACAACAACTGCAGTCAATATGTGCTTAGATTTTTCAATCTGAAATAATAATTATGATATTTTAATATCCAATACATAGCAAACCATAAAAAACACCTTTATTACTCGGAGTTAAAGTTTGAACATATCTTTGTGTTTTTAATAAATCCTGCACTGGATTTAGGCAAGTTTCAAACAAGCTGATTACTCATAAAATTGTGGATCTTTTTATACCTGCTTACCTTTTTTTTTTTTGGGGTGTGTGTTTGTGTGTGTGTGTGTCTGTGTGTGACTTTATCTTTGCTTGTTTTTTGTGAATACGTAATTGCTGCTTTTGTTTTTATATAAAGGTTATCCAATTGTAATTTGTTTATGTATGTGTAATCTTTGTGTTTTAGTGTGTGTAAATGTCCATTTTGGCTTTTTATATTGTCAGGGGATAATGATGTAAATTGCTGCATTGGAGGCCTGAATGCAGAGCCGGGCTCTTTTCTTCCTGATGCCTGTATTAATGCTGTGTCCCTGAGGACTAAAATCAGCTTTTCTGCAGCCTTTTTCACCGTCAGGCCATTTTACCTGCTGCACTGATGCCGGTAAACCTCTTAAGCCCATTCTGCCCCATTTCTTTCCCTTTTCCCCGCCAAACTAGTCCCAGAGGATTCTCCAAAGACAAAGACACAGGCTTTCAGGCTATTAGAGCCATTTAAAGGTATCCCCAAGTTGAACATGCTTGAATTATATTGCTGTCAAATGTACTGTGAAGCCTGTGGTCAGTGTTTTTATATTCCAGAGTCTCTGTTGGCTGCTTTTCTGTTTGTGGTTATTTTTTTTTTTTTTTTTTTTTTTTTTTTTTTTTTTTTTTTTTTTGTATGTTTTGTTTTTTCCTTAAGGTAGTCTACGTCATGCACTGAAGATGACATCATATGCTAATCTCATATCTCTTTGCTGTATTTAAGTGTCTCAAAAGAAAACTCAAGACTTTGAGACTTTTTAAAGCAAGTTATGAAGAAATATAGATCTGACATCTCTTGATATATAAATGAAGATGATTATAAATCTGTAAAAATGCCTGTTTGGGTTGATTTCACCGTAGGGCAGATCAAACTGGGAGTTGTGCATGGAAACTACCCCAAAACACCCAGTAACTTTCAGAGTTTAAAAAAAAAAAAAAACATGTCAAAAACAGATTGTATTGAGCTTGACTACAACAGCAGACCGACATGAGTGGAGTCAGGCCAGGAGACAAAGGAGCAGAGCTGGACCAGAGACTCATCTGGTGTTTTTAAGGAGGATTGTAGCAGCATCTTTTGGCTGGAATCGCACCCACACTGGCATGATCACATGACTCTTAAGACGTGTGTTTGTTTTGAAAATGAATGGGGATCAGATCTCCTGTGTAGCACTACTTTTCTTTGTTCAAGACGACTTTTTACCAGGTAATGCTGAAAAGGTCTCACTTCTAGATATATGCCTGATAATAATCTACAACATAAAATGAGATTATCAGCACTAATTCAGGTTATTTCTAAATGCTATTTCTTAGCTTCCTGATCAGGTTAGCCAGGGCTAGATTGATTTATGGCAAGTCAAAGTCTCTTTGACAACACCACACCAGCTGATGAAGTTTAGCAGAAAAGAATTTTTTTAGTTTTGTTTTGTTTTTTGTTTCTACTGCTGAAAATTATTTCTGGGATTAATTTTTTTGTGATAGTAGACACTAAAGATGAACTGTCAGACAGAAAAGGGACATCAGCAGAAGAAAGTGAAATGTGAGAGTGATGGGGCATGGGTAAAGGCTAAACACGAGTTAAATGCTAAACAACAAACTAAATTCTAAAACACAGGCTAAACTGTTTGTGATAATGTTCATTCCAACCCACATGCAGCAGTTATACTGCAGTGATCTAATCAAACTTAAGTGTCTATCAAAAAAAAAAAAAAGTGAGGTTATGTTTAGTTGGTAGATGAACAGAACATAAGGATTTGATAATGCAAACATTACATGTTAGCCTACGGATATGTCTGACTGCCAGGCTGTGAGTAGCACTAAATAAAGCTGGCTACTAAACTACAGTACAGACTGGCAAAGTTTACTTGTTGTCACGTTTCAAACAACAGCACTGTGTAACTGTTGATGAATACCTTACCTTGCAAGAGATCCCTGATGAGCAAGTGATCCTACCTGATTTTATAAATGCCAAGCCAGTCTGTCTCATCCATTGACTGTATATAGAATGGAGAGCGTGGCTCTTCCCTTTACTATTGTATAGTTTTGAAGCGAAAAAAAAAAACATCAGGGGTGCTACCATTTTTCAGCCAGAGACTGCGCAGTAGAGGCCATGAGGGACTCGGAGAAAATCTGAGTGGAGCCAGTTGTCAAAAACAATTTACTTTTTTCTTTCGACAGTCTAAGCTCTTCATAACTCTCCTTCCTGATGTATTTTACAATTCCTGAAAAAACTACACAAGAACGGCAGCTGTCAGTCATCACTGAAGAAAAAAGACAGTTTGAACACAATGTAGCCTAATATGTCTTCATATCACAACATCACCACAGCATACGGATGTGAGAAATATTTCTGAGTTGTATTAATTTTTTAAGATTTGACCACAGCCCCTGTGGAATGAAGCAAGATGACATCATTTGAATAAATGGTCTGTGTGGAATCATCATTTTTGTGATAGCAAATATATATATATATTTGGATAGATAGATAGATAGATAGATAGATAGATAGATAGATAGATAGATAGATAGATAGATAACAAACCCTCAGATCAGACAGTGATATAAGATCCTGTGAATGACTTTAGGGGTGGGACTGTAATCATCATCATTTTAATCCCTCTAAAATATACAAAACAACAACTATCAGGCATTTTGTTTTTAAGTTCTTGACTGCAAAGTCCATTAGTTTCCCCCACAATGTGTAGCAGAGGAAAGCTTTTTTTGCCCTTTAGGGGGCGGTTCCATATGTGTGTGATGTCAAGTAAAAAGGGCCCTCTACAAAGCCCAGAATGCACTGCAATAGATGGCATGCCAATGGAGACCTGCAAGCACCTGCTCCCTCTCCACTCTGTTGCCATTTCTGTTCTGAAACATCTCACTGGGCTCGACCTCTAGCTCCAGGGGTAGAACTCTCTGATCACAGACGGGTGATACAGTGAGAGCTTTTGATTAACTGACTTGAAGCTCTTACATTTTCATTGTTACTCCTCAGTAATCCATTAGCAGTTAGTGTAGAAATGGCTGTTTTGAAGTTGATAGACCTTCAGTATAACAGCACTCTCAAGAAAATCTATAACTCTATAACTTTGTCCACGAAGCAGTGCCCCTGGGTTTTGTTGAAGCCATCTACAGCTTAGTGCACCCTGACCCTGAAACTTGTATTACTTCTTCTAAATGTTGTGTTGTATTTATTATGTCTCATCTGAGATTATGAGTAGGAGGATATGTTGTTGGCCATCTGTTAGGTCACTAATTTAAGAAAACCCTCCTGTGGGTCATTCTAAAGAGTACGAACAAATTAACTCGTGGTTGTACAAAATGAAGAACTTGTTGCCCCCACAGTGCACTGCCCGGTTTGGCTGTGTCCTCGAAATACCTTGTTTTCTTCATCCGTCTCAGAATGCCCACCTTCCCTCAACATGGCATCAGGCGGCTGTGAGCCATCAGATAGAAAAGTTTGCTCTATTTTGCTCCTACAGGGCAGAAGGATGTATGGAAAATCAATCGCATCTGTGATAAATAATCCTCTTAACATGAGGTTGTTTAAATGTGAACAACAATGACTTTTCAGGAGCTTTTCGTTGCTCGGGGCCAAACTTTGCTCTGCAGGAAACCACAGTAAAACAGGCGAGCAGAGACAGTAAACACACATGGTTGTTGATGAAGAAAGATAGCAGAGTTTTATTTTGAAGGATGAAATAAGCTGAGGGATGATAGGAGTGTGTGGGTGTGTGTGCGCTGATGAAACAAGTAGAAATGTGTTTAACTCTTTAATTATATTATATTAGCTCTGCAACAAACAGTGTGGTGTGTATTTAATTAACATGGAAATATGGTAAAAAGTGTGTTCAAAGCTTCTTGAGCTGTGAGTTTTAAAATAGCGAATGAAAATATACTCATTCACCATCTCATTACCCAGTTCTTGACTAATGTTTGAAGCACTGACTGGATTGCAGCAGAGAAATGGTACTAGTTAGGACCTGGATCTAGCCATCATTAAAAACATCCAGATTCATGTGATTCAACCTTTCCATGCTGTGGAGGACTGATCTGCCTTCTGGAGCTGGAGTTCCTGTTGAGTCATTCATAGAAGCTGCGACTGGAGACGGACTGAAAATTTGATTGTTGGGACTCTAAATTCCACTTTGGACTTGACCAGCATTTTCATTTGCAATGGTGATGATCCTTTCTCCAGTTAATGTCACTCAGATGTCATGATCTTGGAGTTTAACCTTCAAATAAAGTTGGCTCAATAATCCAAAATAAGTACATGTAACTGTATGCCATCATTACAGTTATCCTTACACACAATAATGAAATAGTAATAGAATGAGTAGTAAAAAAAAGTCCAAAATACAAAACAAAAAAAAAAAACAAAAAACAATAAATACTAAATATAATGAAAAAAGAAAGATGCACAAAATGAAAGAGCTATGTTGTCTTGGTCAGCCAAGACAGCCTAAGAGCCTCAGTGGGGATGGTGTGGTCGGAACTATCTGGATGAAGCAAAATCAAGCACACTACTGCAGCCCTGAAGCTGTCTGACTGGCCAGTCCTGTTAGCTAATCCATATTATTTGTCATAGACCTCATGTTGCCCATAATGAGACACGGCTTATAAATCCCTTCCAAAAGCCTCCATCGTCTTGCACCAGCTCTCTTCCTTCTTGTTTTTTGTCCCCTCTGCATCCTTGATTGTCTTAAAAATCCAGAGTTCTGCAGGAATCTTCAGCGGGTTAGTCGGTGAGCTGGCCTAACTTCAGTGCTACTATTTGAGCATGGGTGAAGACACACCAGGGGGTTTCTGCGCAGCTGCATCAACAACAGCAACAACAGTACAAACTTGCAACTCCATCATAAAAAAACAGCCTAAAACTCTCCCAAAATGCATGTCTTGGGAGGGCAGAGACAAAAAATACTCAAGTAATGTTTGTAATGTAAACTGCAACAGGCTGTGTACTCGGCTTTCATCAGAAGATCAGTGTGATACTTAAAGTATAAAAAGTCAGTGAGAAATCAACAACCATTACAAATTTGATACCATAAAGGTTTCACAGGATGGAAAAAAAATCATATCAACCTAGGAAACATTTGCCAACTCTCCAAATTTCAGCTTGGCTAGCATGATGGAAGTGATTGCTCTTTAAACTGAAAACTAACTGCATGACTACATACCACACGATGTGAATGCCACAGAAATATCTATTTTGAAATGTGGGTGAATTGACCCTTTAAAAGAATGCCAGAGGATGTTTGAGTCATCTTATATCAAATGTGTGATTCAGGACTGTTGGCCACGCACTGCACCAGCATCCCAGCAACCCAGCACAGAAATCATGGCTGGTCCAGTCAGCAGATTTAGTGTTTCTGTAGCATCCAGCAGTTCTGTCTGAGTCCAACAGAGAAAAGTGCAGCAAAATACGACAGAACACAAAGGGCCAGAAGTATTTCCTCACTGGCTAATCTTGACAGAAACCCACAAACCATATGGGTTGCAGCTCACAGTCCACGGTTTGTGTGTGGGCAGAGACATAGATAGAGAACGTGAGGATGGACTTTGCAGAAAATAAAAAAGTTAGCGTTACATAAGCGCACAGAACATTGGCCTCAGGTGAAAATGATGTTCATCCACAGTTATTGCATCAGTTTCATATGAAGCTCTTTGACACTCTGTGGGAAAGCAAGATTGTGTAAGGGTTTGCTGAACTTTCCCAATATCTGTTGTCAGTGTTTTGACTGCAGAAAAAAAGTCCTACTGATAAGAATAAAGTCATCCCTTTGTACCAAGTAATTATTAATTTCAAAGCTCTTCATCACCTACCTCAGGCCTGATCTATTTTAATCTTTATCATGAAAATAACCTTCTTTTCTGTGTTGTGTGGAAGATTATGAAGGAGCAAAAATAAGTACATAAAATCAGGTCTTGTGCTGCACAAAAAAAAATAAATAAATACCAGAAACCAAAAATCCATTCAATACCAGTCTAACTAGATGAAGCTATAAACAGCTTTATGGGAGAATGTTTACAATCAACTGTCAACACATTCAACAGAGGTACGATAGAAAAAGCAACATGGAAGCTTTTTGAGTACACAAGACATTTTTAAAGGTCAGCTTTTATCAGGCTTAGTGGCACTGCAATGGGTTTGTTTTTTTTTAGGAGTAAGGACGATTCATTTACTGTTCTGCAATAAAAAGGTTAATTTTGGAATGACAAGTATTTTTTTGTTTATTTCTCATTAGGAACAAGGATTATTTTACACTGCAGTAAGTGTAGCCGCTCTAATATATTTCTTCTGCCTTTTCCAACAGATTGCCTTTTCTCAGCACAACAGCATCATGGATCTGGTGCAGTTCTTTGTCACTTTCTTCAGGTATGTTTTTCCTAAATGTCACATTCACTTTATGTACTATGTTTGCTCAGTGATTCAGTTCTCATTGGCTTTTTTTATTTTCATTTATTTCTTTATTTTTTCCACAACTGAGCCTGAGCTCTTGTCAGTTACAGTCGGTGGTGGTGGCCTCAGGAAGCACACTTCATCCCCAACATTTCAGGAGATCTTTTACATCAGCTTTACAACAACAGGAAAAAAAATGTGGGGCAACTCCCAGCTACTTACAAAGATCTAAAATAGTGAAATGAATACATTTTTTCCCGTTTATGTCATGGGGGAAATAAAATGAACAGAAAAAAAACCTTTTTAAATCAGAAAATTGGTGGTTTGTAGGTTGTTGCGGGGTTCTCTCAAAGAAAATGTGGAAAACACAGGTGTAGTTGGAGAAATTGAGTTTGGTGTTATTTAATTTGGCTGCCGGCCTCCCCAGTGCAAAGAAAACTATTTACAAATTTACAAAAATATGTCAGTGTGGTCTGAATTCCACCTAAATCCATAAAAAAACAACAAAACAAAAAAACCAATACAGTTCAGTTATTAAAAGAGATGTAAAATAGATGTTACCTGCTGAGTATCCTGGCTCAACTGCCCAGAGAGCTCAAAATGGCCCTCTTTTAAAGCGTTTAGCCCTTCCCACTGAGCGTTAGACATTACAGAGTTTTTACAAAACAGCAATGTTCTTGTATTCAGGTCTTCTTAACCTAATCCTTAAATGCATTCCAATGAATAATTTAAACATTTCTACTGACATTTTTTTTTACCTTAATCAAGCAATGAAACAATTTAACCCAAACAAAAACATTAAATACATTTGGTCATATGGCCACTTCTGGCTGCCATACACCATTATATATTGCACATGCCTGAGATGCTTGGTTTCCATATTTATGGACACGACCTCGGGCAGGTAAGTAAACCAGACAATGAATATGCGTTCAAATGATGTTAGAGCTTCAAGTGTGCACCCTTAAAAGCTCTGAATGGAGAGGGAAGGAAGGATACTGGCATGTTGACTGGGTGAATGAAATGCTGTTAGGGAGGGGAAAAGTTTGATGTTTGTGTGTGTGTGTGTGTGTGTGTGTGTGTGTGCGTGCGCTCTGCCTGTTGTCAGTGATGGTGCTGCTCCGTCACACAGGTCAAAAGGTGTCAGGTTGAAGACTAAATCTAGATAAGACAAAGTAAATACATGATGTGAATACACTCTGTCACACGCTGTCTTTGTGAGGCATAGTGTATGAGTTCTATTTAGAAAAAACATCAAGCTAAAAACTAATGTAAATTCTGTACATCATGCAGTGAGTAAACTGACAACTAAACAGCCAGACAAAGCATTTCCTTCTCTTTTTTGTTTTTAGCACAGGGAGCGAGACGTTTATGTTTCAGCTCATCATGCAGACAGGCAGTGAATATAATGAGAGTGTTTTTGGAAAGAATTCTGGAATGAAGTCTGCTGTCTTCAGGCAAGAAACTGCCACTCAGTCTCAACACCAGACAAGTGTGTGTCTGTCCGTGTGTGTATGTGAACACTGTGTCCTGTATACATGCATATGTATCTTCTTATTGAGTGTTCATGCTCGTGTGCATGCGTGTGTCACTGTGAAGCCATGTGAGGGAGCGAGCCATTTCTGTGCCCAGGGCCAGCTTCCGGACATCAGTGACCTTTAGGCCAGCATAGAGGGATGATGTCATCAGAAGGGGACAGATTTGCCGGGAGAAGTTGGTGTTGCCTGTTTGTGTGTGTGTGTGTGTGTGTGTGTGTGTGTGTGTGTGTGTGTGTGTGTGTGTGTGTGTGTGTGTGTGTGTGTGTGTGTGTGTTTCGTTTGTACGTGTGTGTGTGTGTTAGTCACTGCTTCATCTGCACTGCAAGAGACTCTGAGGGAGAAAAGGTTATTTGCAACCACTACATGACTGTTTTGCATTTGTTGTTGGTTTGTTTACTCACCTTGTTATGTAATGCGAGGGGTGCATGCTTATTTTCAAAGAAGAAAGGTATTCGGGTCCATAAGTTGTGTAACAGTCATAGTAGTCATGCTATATCCAACAAATCTTTACAAAGCTTATTTCAGTGAAAACTTTTAGCTGCTGTGTAATAAAGACTTCACAAGACTAGAAATTTAAACTTTGATACAATATGAGTACAAATCAAACATTATCAATACCAGTTTTGATGCCATTGCAAAAAGGGATTCATGTATACTTTGAAAATGTACATTTTGTCATTTTTGTTTTTTAATCTACAAACTGGTCTTGTAACTCCAGTGAAAGAGAGCAATTAGTGATTTAGAAGCTTTGACAGAGGGCAGAGCAAAGACAGCTGCAAACAACATCAGGCACCTCCCTGTTTCAGTGACTTCCACTTTTATGTACAGGTAGCTGAAATGAAACAAACAGAAAGCAGCATCCCATTAGTCAATTGACCACCACAGCTTATGGCAGCTTTGATGACTGTAGACCTGTTACTCCTTCATCTTTGGTGCATCTTTTAATTCTGTCAAACCAAAAATTTAAGATTGTACCATTTTTAACCACTTGGTATTGTATCTGAAACTTTGGTGTCTTTAATGTGTAAACAGGGTATTGACTGCAGCTTTCACAGCGGGTGAGTGAGCATGAGGAGGATGTTGGATTTTGAATCATTCATTCATATGGGCTGCCATTTGAGCTTTGTGGTTCAACTGAAGACCTTATTTACAGTAGTCTGTATCTATGTTCCAAACTCTGAAGACATTGAGTTGAACTGTACTCATGAAAAGACCAGGACTTGACCTTTAACACTAAGATAGCAGTTTTCTCACATTGTTTAATGGGCTGCCATCGAGGCAACTGCTGGCGTCCATGGTAAAAGGCTGTTTTAAGAGTTTTCTTTGGCACTGACCTGAGATGATGAAGCAGAAGTTGGAACCGTCATGTATATTAGCCGAACCTGATAGGACTGAGAACCTCAAAGTCAGGCGCAACCCTTAAATCTCTTTGGCAAAGCAAATTATTTATATAGAAACACTTCATGTCAGAGATGGGTCTGCTTTCTTTGCTACCTAAATTATTATGTGTCTCCATTAATGATACAAATTGATAGTGAGTTAGGTAAAAAAGAAACTAAAGCATAAACATGGGAGCTGCCGGGCAAATTGGAGTGTGGGAATATAAAAGTTTCAGTAATGCAAGAAAGTACAGAAAGTGTCAAATTTTGAAAGATGAGCTAATGGAAAGATTTCATTACCTCACAACATGTCATGAAGTTAAACAACCCATAGATCCTTTGCTCTAGGGACCCTAAGGGTAATCTTGGTCTACTACAAATGAGATGTTTGATTTAGTTTCGTTTGCTGTTGAAAAAAGCTAGTTAATACTTCCCATCTCTCTGATTAGTTGTTAATTGTCCTTCCACAAAGATGAGAACCCCCCCCCCCCTTCATCTATTCCTCTACCCTCCTCATATATTCCCTCTCATCTCTAAATGAAGCAGAGGAAAAAAGGGAAAATGGCATTAATTAAACACCATTTATGTCTGCGCTCTCCACCGTCTCAAATGCTAATTGGTGACACTGCACGTCAGCTTCGTCCAATTACTTCCAGCTCTTGCTCGGTTGATTAGCAATCAGTTCCCCTCTCTTCTTTTCCCCCTAAACAGGAGAAAAAAAACTTCTCAGCACTTGGTGGAGACTCCATGAGATCACACCACTTTCAGAATGACCATCTCATTCTTCAATGTATTTTTAATGGATAGCCTGCAGAGTTTTAAATTTGTGTTCAAGAAAATGTCACACTTCATTTCAGTTTCCAGGGGGTGTTCACAATGGGTACTGACAAATGTTTTGGATGCTTTTGCGACTGATGTTGCAAATAACTGCTCCAGATAGATGGTTTTGACAACCAAGTCATATGGCCTCATGGTGTCACAGCAAACAGAGGTTTCATATTCTACACTTCAGCAGCCAACATGTTTAATACTAACACAAAAGAAGATCCAGATTGGTCCACTTTAGCAGTCTTATCCGCAGCAGTGAAGAGTCATCCTGTCAAACCATCCCCATTGCAGATGAATGCTATCATTGGCTCGGCCACGGCCAGGTTGGCTGTAAATCTGTCTGAGAGGGAGGGGGAACAGTTGATCTGCCATAAAGAATGAGCTTGCAGATCTGTCTGGGTCTAAAACAGAAGTAATAAAGCAGCCAGTCCATCTGTCCACATCCTGCAGAACTCATCATCATCATAATCTATCTGGATCTGTATGATACAGATGTTCACACTATAAGAGAAATTAAAACAAATTAAAGTTGCTCATGCCAAGATTTGATGCTGTGGTCTGGTTTATGCTTTGGTTCTGATTGGTTGCTGGGTGTCAGTCAACGAGTACATGACCTTCAACTGGTGTAGTGTAAATCTGCTAGGACTCTTGCCAGCATACTGTTAGTTTCTTGGGTCATAGCCAAAGTGCTCAATGGGCTTCAACATGGACTTAGATATGGACATTAAAAGTTGTACCTTAAACCTGTAGCTCTAATGGAATAGTAAAAATTGTGGAAATTTAATGAATTCTCCAACATATACTCCTGATAAAAACACCTCATCAGTTAGTTTTCTTTCTAACAAGCCACCCTTTCTTTGGAATGAAATTTTGCAGATGTCTTTCTTCTCATAACCAGAGAAACAGTTATGTGAAAATCTTTACAGACTAAATCACTCTTCCTTGTTGCTTTCTGAAAAAGAACAATATTCCTGATGAACCCTTCTACAGGGTGAAAAAGATTAACACATTGAGTAACAATATAAACTTGATTTAGGTCTTCCAAAATGAAAATTTGATTAGTCCATTTGCAGCCTTGTTGAGTGGGTAAGCAAAGAGTTTATCAGGATGTTTGGATATGTAAAGTAGCCATCTGGTTCACAGAGAAACTTCAGTTCACTTTAATACTCATGCTTTTCATTTGGAAAAAGGCAAAGGTTGAAAGGAGTTAGAAATAGACACATCCTTCAGGCTGAATCAGGGATAAAAGCTGAAATGTTGAAAACATTACAGAAAAAGAGCCCGCAGCTTCTCTCTCAGGACCGGATGCCTCGCTTTGGTCGCTCTTTACTCTCAGAGTTGATTTGCTGGTCGTGCAGATTGAAAGCTGCTCCTGATCGTGTGCTATCGGTGTCCCGTGTTCAAGGAATAGCTTATTGATTTTTTTTTTTTTTTTTTTTGCTCTGCCTGCCAGGGATCAGATGTTTCATCATATTGCCCTGAACTGTGTGTGTATAAGTGTGCCATCTTTTTTTCTTGCTTGTTTCAACCAATCACCACCACTTAAAACAGAATGCAAACAGACTTTTTGTTTTCCACATGCCTTGGTAGTTTAATCAGTTCGATTGCTCTTACCTGTGGATGAACAGATTCAGACCTAAACCTATAAAGAGGCTCATTGGAGTGTTTACAAACCAGCCCCCCCCCCCCCCCCCCCCCCCACCTCCATCCAATTCTTCCTCCTTCCTAATGCCTCAGTAATAGGGACAATTAGCTACTCCACTCCATTGGGTAGATAGCTAAGCTTGGGCCCTGTGGCCCATTAATGCCGGGCTGAGGTAATACAGGCTGAATGGGGAATCCTGGGCTTGATTGTATTTGAATCCAAGCCAACAGAGGGTATTACAAGGTACATTTTGGAGGATGGGAAATCATTGTCTTTGTCTTGGCTTGAGTTGTTTCGGGGAATATTCAGTGGGATCCTGACATTGCTGATGGTCTTCCCTCCTGAATCCATAAAGATGCCCATTGGGAGCATTGGACCAACAAGCTGATGTTTTTATACACTGAGTTTATTTTTTGGCACTAAAGAAGAAGCCATACAGCTTGAGAAAATGAAGAGAGTGATTAGTGTTAATCCAGCTCTCTGCATGGATTAAGATAATTCAGATTCTTATGATCAAAGCTGTCGGAATCCTACTCAAAAGGTTTAGGTAATGAAAGCTGGGAGTTATGTCAAGATTTAAAAGAAAAAACCCAAAACAAACAAAAAAAACTTTTTTTCTTTTTTATCCTTACATTTCTTTTTTTTCCCTTTCAAACATCCTTTGTAATATTTGATCCAATTCTACATTTTTTCTGATCAGATTATTTTCAAACAGCAGATATCAACCTTAATATTAAAAAATCAATCAATCAATCAATCAATCAATCAATCTAGGGAGGTATATAAAACTGCCCTAAGGGTGTGATACTTGTAGTGTTGATTTGTTTTGGCAATAACTGTCAGTGAGGGTGTTGGAGGAAGTGATGATGATGGAGTGTGAGAGCTGACAAAAAAAAATTGGGGGTTTGGTACCACTGTATTAATCACTAGTTCAGTTTATGAAGCATTGCACATTGAAGCAGGAAAAGTTTATGGCGTCATAGAATGAGAAGCAATATTTTACTCTTTGAGAGTTCAGAGCAAGCGACCACTTTGTTTTAACTGATTTGACTATGAAACTTTATTTTCAGATGCATGTACTAAAAATTCACACATTAAATCATCTCTTTATTGTGCAGGCATACATCTTGTCAAGAAGTGTCCACTAAGCTACTCTCAACTTTTTGACTGTTTTGAGTGCATCAGCTGAGAAATCAAAGTGCTCTGCGTTTTTCCATACAGTCAATGTGAACGCACATATTATAAAGATTTTCATCCAGCTGCAGCGCTGAGCATCTTGTGGTCATCACCGGAGGGATTTCCTGCTCATGAGTCCAGCTGAGAGGTCAGCTGTGGACCTTAGAGGCCACAACTGGAGTCACTTCAGCAGACTGGATCTATAATGTCACGCTCACTACAACACTAATACCCTTTACGAAGCTGTCATCGTCAAATCCAGACACAGGGGAAAGGCTCCTACTCTAACACACCAGCACATACAGACGCACACACACACAATCACACCCTCTTAGATGGATGAAGAGGAGGATTGTTTGTAGTTGCAGTCCTCAGCACTTTTTCATGGACTTCCTGTTGCTAAGTCTTGTGGGTGCGCTTTTTTTGAGGTCTTGTCAGAAGTCGTGCTTGAGAGAGGAGCTTTGTGTTGACCAGATAACTTTGCCCTGCAGACATTGAACTTTAAAGCTGTGTGCGTGTGTGTGTGTGTGTGTGTGTGTGTGTGTGTGTGTGTGTGTGTGTGTGTGTGTGTGTGTGCACATGGGACCTTGTTCTTTGTTAGAGAGCATTGTGTTGCTTGTTGACCCCTCACTGGCCTTTGCTGTCCTAAAATCCCCAGCTGCCTGTGGTCACAGCGGTTTCCATCTCACCACAGATTTCCTAAGAATCCCTTTCTCCTTTGTTGTTCGCGCTGGCCGGGAGCAGCACTGGAGGGTAGTGAATTAGTGTAAAGCGTCTCCTCTACCTTTGTGTTGTGGTGGTGTGACTTTGTTGTCCCTGTTTGGATTCTGGAAGGTGTTTTAAAGAGCAACAAAGACTTCTACAACAGACACACAATTTTCACATATTTGATTTATGTCACCTACAGATTCTCAACCCGGAGGAATTGTACAATTTGTGTAAAATAGGATAAAGAAAATTTCAAGAGGACAAGTAAAAGGAACATTATCTGCTTAAAAACATGGTTTTGTTGCCAGTTTTTATAGTGTATTTCCTCTCAACTGGAGATGTCTCTTTTATTAATAGAGCTTTTTTTTTGACTGACGCTCATGTGAGTGAGCCTCCAAAACACTATTAAATGTAAGTTTTCCAGTCAAATGAAGCCTGAAGCAGTGACTCATAACCTCCTTGACTTTTTGCCCTCTTCAAAGGTTAAAAATATCTGATAACAAAATAATAAATTGTATTGAAAAAAGAAGGAGTAAGTTTATTAGTAATTAGTCTAGTATTCCAATGTGAGTCAACACAGATGTCACATCAGATTTTTACCCAGGTTGGTTTTCAATTTTGACCTTTGTATTTGCAATCTGCTGCTTCTCCACTGAGATTTCACATACTGGGGCAAAAATGTTTTTGCTCAACAGGTATTAAAAAGTGTTGTCTTCAACCTATCTGTGCTGTGCTGACAGAAATAGAGGAGAGATTTAATACACTATTTCCCCCTGACTCCTTTAGGCTTTGGGTTGATTTTCAGCACAAAATTGATCTAAGGCTCCAAGAACTTAAAGAGTGATGAGAAAAAAACTGACCACAAATGATTTTGGCAGGACAAAATGTGCACCCATGCCATAAGAGTCAACTTGAATAAAAACTTTCAGAAGTACCAGCACTCGTCTGGTCCTGTTTAAATAGTTCAGTATCACCAAAATGCAGCCAATCAAAATCTAATCCAGTCTGTTTTAAGTATGGGTATCGGTTACATATCAGCCCACTGAGGTTGTTCCTCAGCAGCTCAGCAGTGCAATATTTCACCCAAACCCAAATGAAAATGTGTGAAGATTCTTTTGATTCAGCAGTTCAACCAACTTTGAGCTCACACAGAGATTTGCAAACTACACAGATCTGTGACGACTCTCAAACATCTCCTTTTCACATCTCTCTTGTTGGCAAAAGATTCCAGAAGTAGTTTCTGTTTATAATTTTAATTCAGGCTTACCGGCTTTCACTAATTGACATCTTTTGTCATTTTATCATTTTTTTCTTTGTTAGTTTTTGTCTTTGGACCTCCTTTCATTGTTTTGTGTTTTTGTTCTAATTATTCCTCTTTAGAAAAGCTAGTGCGTTGTTGTTTTTTTCAAGTTAACGAGCCAAAAGAGCCACTTCTGATTTTATTAGTCAGATGAACTTTGAATAAAATGAACTTTTTTTCTGAGTACATATTTGCCACTGCCTGTTATTGCATCAGTTTCTCATCATAAGCATCTTACACTTGATAGAGTCTTGAAACCCCCTCACATCATCCCACAGCATGAGATTTACTCTTATATAACATTTGTAGCTTGAGTTAAAGAACAGTATGGAAGAGGGCCTCTGTTAACTGTTTAAGGGGCAGTTGGTTGGGAGACTTGTGTGTTGGGAATATATAGTTACCATCATTGTCTATCTTTACTATTATTATTATAATACAAAAAATTAGGGATGTCCCAATCCTAATCTTGAGTATAGAATCAGGGCTGCTCATGTCATTTTCTAATTGATCGGTAATCTGCAGTTTAGAGGAGAGGCTGCACCGTTGTGCTTTAAAGAACAGATAAATATTCTTGCAGAGTGTCCAAAAAGCTCTCAACATCGCGTTAATGTGTAATGGTTACATGTGCAGTCTCGCACCGTTACGTTCAGTTAAACTTACTGCTTTGCATGCACACAAGTTCAAGGGGAGGTCGAGTCTTTATCGTCTTTGTTGCAAAGCGCTTGCTTGAGTAGCCACTTGTTGCAGCAGCTCTCTCTTGTCTTTACTTTATATGGGTCATTTGTTGGCCATTGACACCAAACTGGTTGCGTTTGCTGCGGTGTTTTTACCTTTTTGTTCCCATGTGTGTCCAGAGATCCTTCGTGTAACCATGGTTGCATTGTTTACATACAAGATCAGCTGTTAGCAGCCTGTAGCTTGTCAATGCTAACTAGTGCTAGGCTCGATGTTCATCAAGAGCTGAGAAGAAGGAGGCGAGGACAACATGCTGGTACTGTGGTGCGTGTCAAGAATAGATGATATCCACCTGTCCTTCCATCCACTGTTATGGGGAATGTAAGATCTATCTCCAGAAAGATGGTCGAGCCAGCGGTGTTAACCGAGCACCAGAGGGGATACCAGAGGGCATTCTCTTCCCAGAGACATATCTAACCGAGCAAACACCTGACAAGAATGCAACATTGAAGGATTTCCCCCTGCTGTGAGCAGACAGGATACAGGAGAGCGAGACTGAACAAACTGGTGAAGAAGTCCAGCTCAGGCGGTTATGGCTTATGTTATGGCAAAGCTTTCGTCTCTGATGGACATTTTTGCACTGTACATTTGGTTTGCTGTTGTGACTCTTGAATTTCCCTACAGGGATTTAATTCAATTCGATTCTAGAGCTACGAAGTCCAGATTGTTGCATTTTAGACATAAATTTACATCATTATACAATAAAACACACCACCAGACACCTGCTTTGTAAATTCCTGTCTCTGTAGAGTTTATCTGAGCAAAACATTAGTATTGCAACTCCAATATGTAACACCAAGCTAAAAAGAAACAACTGTGCTGTAATTACAAGTGACACCATCACTTGCAATTTCCAAATGTTAGATATGTGTGTGGTCAGCAGTCAGGGAAGGTGAAGCCAAGGGTAATGTATGTCTCATTCTAGTTTCTGGTCTTTGTTTTTGTTATTGGGACATTTGTCATAGGTCTGAAAGTCTTTTCAAAACATCATTGTTGAGTTGCAAGCAGTGCAGAACCGTATGCATCTCTTATTAACTTTGTCACTCTCGTAACTTCCTGCCATACAGTTTGGCAATCACTGAATTAGTCTCCCAACAGCTGAGGAACCATTGATTGACTCATCCTGTGTCTCTCTCCTCTCTCCAGCTGTTTCCTGTCTCTGTTGCTGGTGGCTGCTGTGGTCTGGAAAATCAAACAGACCTGCTGGGCTTCACGGCGTCGAGAGGTAGGACCGATCACCACGTTTCTGTCCATTCAAGATTTCAAGTAGCACTGTGTCACAATATACATTTACACAACATATGCACAAGTTTGTACACGGCACAAGTGGAGTGTTGTGGGGCTTGAGAGCTTTACTGTGCTGCACACAAGCTGTCAAACGCAGATGCTAAATGGAAGACTAAAGTAAATACATATCAATGCTTTCCTCTCGTCTTAAGTTGTGAGGGGTGGGTTGATGTCATGTGTCCTGAACGAAAAAAAATCTCTCTCTCTCTCTCTCTCTCTCTCTCTCTCTCTCTCTCTCTCTCTCTCTGTATCGCTGTGACAATAAACAAGGCCATCCCCCTTAATTAGTGCTCCTTATGAACCAATTAACTCAGATGAGGTGATGCTAAACAAAGTGGAATGGAGTGATATATCACTTAAAGCCTCAGCAGCTGTCACATCATCTCATATCTCCTCCAGACCCCTCGCATGCACACATAAACAAAAACACAAAAACACAGATTACAACACAAATCCATCCACCGGCGCCACAGTTTATCTTTTCTTTATCACCCTGCACTCTCTTTCTCACTCATTTAATGTTTTATACATTTTTTTTCCCTGTTTTGTACTCGAGTCATCAGGGAGGATTCAGTGTTGCTTATGAGCAGCGATGATAATAGTCTGTTTTTATTGGTGTAATCCAAACATGTTCCACGGGGATCTATTGTGTTTAAATACATTTGTAGTCCCTTTCCTGCAAATGCTGCTGTGATGCTATTTTGCACAAAACATTGTTGCTTTCCTTGCAAATTAACTTTTAGTATTTGTATTATTTTTAGTAAGTTGAGTTGTCTTACAAAAGGGAAAACTTCAATAAGGAGGATATTTAATTTCAGCTGATGGTGTAAAGGTATTTTTAGGTTTTAAGAGGACTCTATCTATAAGAAAGGAGCTTATTTTTTTTTTCTACCATGTGTCTGTAAAATCTCTGTCTGCCACCCTCAGTCTTATCCAACCTTTGCGTGTCTAATACTCTTCTTGCCTGGATTTCCTGATACTGGCATTGTGATGCGTGTTGATCCACCTGTGACCTGACTTACAGCTGTTTGTATAGCTTTGTTACACAGTGTGAGGAGCAGTGTAGTGGCTGCTGGCAGGCTGGCCAACTCTCAGCTACATTATTTATTAAAGCAAGTCTCATATCACAGCAGAACCGCAATGCTGCATTTACTGCACAGTTGGTTTATTTACCCAGACATCCTGCAACTTTTCCTGCTCTCTGCCAGTCTTAGCCTATTTCATCCTCAGGGCTCGTTTTTTTTTCCTTTTATTTTACCATCTCCTCTCTTTAATAACAAAGCATCTGATCAATGGTTCACTGTGCCTTCAAGGGAGAAACCATCCCTGTTGAGATGCTCGTGATTGAACTTTACTCATTTCCCATCATCTACAGTCTGTGAGATATTTGAAGTAAAGTCGGTTACTTTTCTCATCACACATTTAATTGATTTAGAGTGGCACAAAAGAAGCTAATGGGATGCCCTCAGAGTGTGATCTTTCACTTTAGGGCAGTTCAAGCAAGAGCTAAAGGGCTGAATGAAGAAAAAAAGAGAACACAGTGAATAGATTTCACTGAGTAATGGAACTCAGCCAACCAGAGAGACAGACCATGACATTTCAAAAAATGTACTAAGTTCATTTTCTTCGCCAGTCAGTTGTTGCATTACAGAAATCTCTTTCTGGATTTGTCCTTTAGCTAGCTGTAAAATGTCAGCACTGATTAAAACTGCTGTTATCAAGTGGGCTGCAGTACAAACTATGCTAACAAGCAAAGTCCCTTTTACTGAAACCGAAATCCTGCCTGTTACAGGCAAAAAATAATCATCAAAATGTCAGAAATTTACATGACAAAGATCTTATTCTGTCTCATGGTGGTGTTGATATTCAGGATCTCTGCTTTGACCTACATGGGAAGTAAAGCCAGTTTTGGAATCCCAGCTGCGGAATAAGATCAAACATACAGTAACACATGTGGAAAGGTGCAAACGGTGAAAAATAAAAGAGTGAGCTTTTTTTTTTTCTCGTTGGCTGACACGTTTATGATTGTAAGGCTAAAGAATGACCACAGTGCAGTGCTACAAGAGAACTTTGTAGATAAAGATGCACAATTGTACATGTGGAAAAGGACATCATCATCATCATCATCAAAACAAAAACAACCTTACATTGTCTTGTCACAGACTAACACTTTTTGTAATTAAAACAATGAGAGTTTGCCATAAATTGCCACATAAATTGTACCGTGGTGTTGTTATTGTACACTTAAAAAAAAAAAAAAAAACATCCAGTGGTTGAGTCATTGAACAAAAGTTTGTTACTGGGCTCATCTAATCAGTCCCTGTCTTCTCCAGTCTTTTGTTCCTGATGTCAACTTTCTCATGATCTTTTTGAGGAGGGGGAATATACATCGACGAAAGTGACTCCAGGTTTATCTTTGTAAGATGTTAAACAGATAAATACTTCATGTGGAACTCTACTGATGAAAACAACTTTTCATAGTCTTTAAAATAGCTGATTATTTGCATTTAGTTGAAAAAAAAGTACCTGATGTATTTCCCATACATAGACTTCTTTCAACTCCTGTATTTTTTATGAAAGAAGATATATGTAAGACTCAGACAGAGTTAAAGAGGCTTTTATTTTCAGCTCATTTTCTTCACTGCTACCTCACAAAAATGGTCTTCTGCAGACTCCTCTCCAGGCTGCATCCTCGCACACCCTGCATCGCAGAGCAGAAAATTAATAATGCTAATCAATGAAGCAGAATGTTGTGTTTTTATCATCTCCTTGTGTTGATGTATTTAGTGATGGCCTCATTGTTATGGCAATAAACTGCAGTTGTCAGACGCCTCATGGGCTCAGAGGGGGCGTTGGTCAATACCGTCAGAGTTACCTAATATATTGTTATTGTTATTGCAATATACAGGAGCTGTTATTACTGATCAGCTTGTGTGTGAGACTTGAGGCTTATTTGTGGTTATTTCCGTACGGATCTAAATAAAGGCTCACAGTGTGCTGAGTTTTTAACTCTGGTATAAAAAGGCTTCTCATTTTAAATAGGTAAATTGCTGTGATAATAGATTTTCGTGTATTTGAATATTTATTTTTAATCTTTTAAGTGTTGACATTCTGAGATATTTCATGTTTCTTGTGCTTTCAAGGAACCAAACTTTGCCGAATCTAGAGCTCACAGCTGTGCCACAGGACTGGTATCTAGGACTTCACATTCTTGTCATGGTACTGGTCTGTCCTCCTAAGGATTTAGTGTCTACATATACATTTTATAATGCAGAATACTGCCAGATTTGATGCATTAATGTACATCTTGTTGATTGGGAAGTACAGAATGTTAAGAGTTTATGCTTCCACTTTTCCTGTTAGGTTTTTTTTTTTCAGGCTTTTTATGCCTTTAAAGTGAGAGGACAGGACAGTGGATAGAGCTTAGCCCACATTTTAGCCTTTAGCCCATACTCTATCACTCTCCTGTTTAGCTTTCTTCTGCTCTTCTGTCCCTTTCCTTTTTGCCAGTCCTGCTCCAGTTTCCACTATCACTATAAAATTAATCCAAGAAATATTTTCAGCAGAGAAAAACACAGATCTCTCTTCTCACTACTAAACTTTGTCAGCTGGTGTGTTTTTGGTACAGAGACTTTGACGTGATGTATATCAGTCCATTCCTGCCCGACCAGATCGGGAAGCTGGGAAATAGCCTTTAGAAATAACCTCTATCGGCAATGATAATCCCAGAAGTGTGGGATCTGGGATCTAGAAGTGAAACTCTTCCAAGATCACTTAGAAAGTCCTCACCTTCTCCTTAAGATTTCCCATCCTCTTGTTGACATTGCTGGAAAAAAACTAGCAATACATGTTAAGACAGACAAGGAGGGGGCTGCTTAAAAGAGACATAGGTCAAACTGAAAGGAGCAGACATGAAGCAACCACAAACCACAGTGTGGTATAGGTTTTGGCAGGGAGAAAAATGCCAACAGTATTGAGAAAGAGGAGCTCATGCAGGTATTGCTGATATTTTCTGCATCTGCTAACCCTGACTGCTAATGTTAATACTTAACCATGAAAAAAAAGACAATTCAATGTGTTTTGGGGGGATCTTGTCTCACCATGTTCATATGTCCATAGAACAGAAGGACCAAACTCTGGGTGAGCAACTGGCCATTTTTCCAACACTGGAATATAATTTTATAATTCAAAAGTATTTAATGCATTTGAGGATTTTAAAAATTACAAAAAATTGCATCTTTATTCAAACAGCAAAAAAAAAAAGCATTCTGACACCTTGCTCATGTTGGAAGCTGAAAATGACGTAAAACAGGTAACTTTAGGTTTGCTAAATTGCAGAATCATACAAACTTGTACATTATTACATTACTTATGTATGACATCAGAGGTATGACATTATTCCTATGATATCAGAGGGAAAAGAGGATAATGGGTATCAGACTTGTTCCATTATAGTGCAACAGAAGGGTAATATTTACCTCAATATATGTGGCTTGGGAAGGGACTATGAGGTCCTGCCTATCGAGATGCATGTTTGTGTTTGCTGTAAAAAAAGTACACTTGAAACTGCTTTAGCATACAACAATGAAGTAGTTTGTTTTTTCTCACAATTTTAAAATACCAAAGCACTTTCTGTCTAGCAGATGGTTTGGTTTCACATGGGTTAAAACTACTGATACAAAAGTTCTGTCATTTAAAGATTGACAGGACAAATCTGCAGCACAGGGTCGTGGTGTGATCCACCTGTTAATTCATCAGGGTTCAACTAAAGTTTCTTTTAGCTGTAATAAGTCTAATCTTTAAGCTGGCACATCATATTTTTTTAATGAGTAAGTTCAGATAAGGCTTAATATTAGAAACTGAAGTATCTCTTTCTAGTTTTCTGCAGCGTGTGAGGGAAGTATCATCTGTTAGCTTCTCTCGCTCCACTCTGATCTCCAGAGAGCTGGTCTAGTGGGGAGCCGCAGCAGAAGGTGAAAATGGGATCTCTTCACCGTTAATTATGGATCACAACCAGCCACAGGACTACAGAGAAAACTGGATATTAATAGAAGCACAGCTCTATGTTAATTGCTTTTTTCTCATACTCCTTTTTATAACTAACAATCACTTTTGGATATGAGATCAAACAATCAAAAGCTACTTTGAAATTCTAATGCTGATGCGCAGAGACAGGCTGCGCAAGATGTCTCTGGTTTTCCCTAATAGGGTTGCCCCTCTGAAGACTGTGGATGTGTTTGTGTGTATTTTCAAACCCAGCACAGCTGATACATTGCTTCTCAGCTGGATGAATTAGTCAAAAGACAAATGAAAAACAGTCAGCCAGAAGGACGAGATTGAGGTCCTCTCCTTTGAGGTCCTCTCCTCCCCATCAACCTCTACTTAGATAAATTTTTTATCACTCTGCACTCGACTACCTTGAATCTGTCGTATTAAATAACTATTTAAATTAAAAACACTTTTTTTCTGGCTCATTGAGCAAAGCAAAGCCTTGTTCCAATATCTGTGTTGACAGAACCTACAGTACTTAACTCAAAAGTACAATCAGCTGGATACAAACTAAAAGCTCGACCATTTAACAGAGTCAAAATGCAATGTCAAAAAATTGAGTAACACACGTTGGTGTTTTCTGTGAATGTCCTTTATCTAATTCCCATTCCACACTACCAACTTTTAGCCTACAATAAGTAAAAAGAAAGAAAGAAAACAGTCAAGCTATGCTCTGCATTACAGTTTGTGTAGCATTTAACCCTTTTGGCATTGGTGCTTGCTTTATGAACTGGAAAAGCTTATTTGTGAAGGTTGAGCAAGTAAAAAAAGCTACACAATCCTTTTGTGAATCAGGACCTCAGTTTGTACTAAAACATGAACACTAAAACAACAGTGAGAGTTTGATTTGAAGGTCTGCCTCCAATACAAGATTCCTGCATATTAAGGCCTGATGTGCTCTGTAGTAAAATATATCCTCTAACTCTAACTACACACTGGTGCCTCATAAGTGCTCGATAACTTGAACCAGAGTGTCTTGAATTCCACAGCATATGGGTTTACATTTGACTTTGCTGTTTATACAGACTCTTAAAAAGGTCCAGAAATACCTGAATTTGGCTCACAGTCATTAGTTTCTTACCAGTTTGGTGCAATTACAAAATCAGTGTATAATCCTAGCCTGTCAAATTGAGTGCTGTAAAAAAGACAATGTTTATGTGCAACTAAACCAACACTTATCTCAGGGTGTACAGAGAAAACTTGTTTAAACTTGGTGTACATGTGTTGTCTCTAAAGACCATGCTATTAGAAAAGCAGACCATTTTAAAGTCTCAGTAAGACAATATCTTTAAATCATATATGGCAACTCTGGAATAAAATAATCCATTTTTACAGACACAAGATGAGTGATGTTTAACAACCACTCATTTGAATCCAAAAGTATTATTTCTATTACTCCCACGTTCTTCTGTCTCATTGCCTCACAGACAATAAACACTAAACCTCCCTGCACTTCCCGTCCATCTGTCTCTCCATAAAACTCTGTTTCTCTGTTTGTTTACTTGTCTGCTTGCCGGAGCATCTTTTGCTTTCAGTTGAAATCATAGACATATGTTACTACACTTCCTCGTTGCTAGATGTCCTGAAGATTTTCAGTCTTCCTGAAGATCCAGACAGACCTCTCTCTGAGCAGATTACACTGATTTGTGTGAAGATTGCTGTTGGCTGTCAGCTCCCCCTGACCTTTGCTGCCTTCACTGTTATTACAGCAGCTACCCCCTCACATTAATTCGCATCAATTAGATGTTTGCACTGCTCTTGCAAGAGGCAATTAACATGTTGTGTCATTTTTCCTTCCACTCATTAAGGAATTACACTCCAAGACACTCAGCTCTGAATTACAAGAGGTTGAGAATCTGTAGCACAATGAAAAGAGCTTGATTAAAATTTAAGTTCTGAGGCTGTTTTGTTTGCTTAGGACTTGTCAGCACTGTGGTGCATCCAATAAGCTGGGTTGTGGAGCTAATTATGCTGCTGTAAATGGTTTCCTGAGGTCTTTTATAGTCTAATTTCAACTTTTAGATGATGAGTAAGGTACTCAGTATAATTTTATTGAAGGACTGTGTGAGATATTTATTAAATCTAAAGTGTTAATTGGCCTGCAGGTTGTCAACAACTGACATGAATACAGAGACATTTTTAATGAAAATCATTACTCAAGCTTTTGCTTTTCAAAATAAAGGCTTTTCTTTACTTTGAATACAACTGTGCTGGTAGATTGCTGTGGTATCCAGGGTCATGTTGAGCTCTGATTGCTCAGTCCTTGGCCACCACACACTCCAGTATCCAGTTGGAGAGATTAGCATGTCTAGACCAGTGAATGCCAAAGCATTTGTGTGTGTGTGTGTGTCCCTTATTCGGCTGGCATTAATCGAGGTGGCAGATTAGTAGAAGAGGTTTAATGTGGCCAAGCATGGCTGGCTGGGTGTCTGTGGATGGCCGCTGTGTAAACAAATCAAAGGGAGGACATGGGTACATACACACACACTGCCCAAAAAGCCACCATGCCTCCTGTGTGCTTTAACCACAGACCGGAGGGACTCATGTTTTCTTCATGCCCATTAACAAGCTGCCCAACGTCCTCCTGAAGAAACTTACAATACAATAACTACAACACACAGTACAAGTATTTTATTTAACGTTTAACTTCTTTCCATTAAATTAGAAATAAACCAATGAAATAAAGACACAGCAGCAAAAATACTTCCACCTTTTTGAATGTGGTTGCCATGAGAAGACATGCTTTTCCAAAATTTGGAAACTTATATGCTCTAACTTCTGAAGCAGAAATCATTGGTTTATTGTTGGAATGAACTAAAACAACTGTAGTATAAAAGAGTAATGAAACGTAGGTTGCGTGGAAAAAATATCTGTATCATTATGTTTTAGAATGATAAGAATGAATGACCAAGAAAGAGAAGTTTAACGCTCATCAGCATTACCATTTTACAAATCAATCAAAAGCATATACTGTGAGGCAGCTAGGAATGATGGGAAAGAACTGAAGGTTTTCTTTCGAACCCTGTATGAAGACAAATTTGTAGTTTTAAGCACACATACAGTTAATGCAAACACACACATCAAGTCAAAACATCGTACATGAGCAAACTGTTTCTCAAATAGAGTTTTGAAGTTGTGTGTAACCTCCTGTTTAGAAACCGTAATTTTTAAAACATGAGAAACGTTAAATGTTAATGTTGCGTGCTATCAGTGTGGTCCAGGTGACCGCCGTCAACATCACAGATCTGAGTTTCCTTGAATGTGCCGTCGTTTGGAGAGGAATTCAGCACCACAACAGCCCCACTTGAATACTTCAAAAGCATTGAAATGAGAAAGAGATTGAGGGGTGGAGGGTGGTGGTGGTGGGGGGATCTGGTTGTGGGTATAGAAATAAAGAAACTCAGAGACAGAGAGAGAAAGGGAGAGAGTTTTGTAAGGGACACGGCAAGGACATCTCCCCAGAGCCATATGGTGGTTGAGATGGTTTTATACGGTTGTGTTTGTCTGTCTGTTCCATTTAGGATTTTTACCAGGAAGTGCCGCAGGCCAGCCGTCTGTAACAATATACCTCCCTCTCTCCCTATCCTCCTCACTCCCCTCCACCATCTCTCTTTGCCTTTCTATCTCTTTGTTTCTGCTGCTATCCGACATATCTGCTCACAGCTGTCACTGTGACTGATGGTCAATGTTGACTCAAGGTGGGAATGTATCGTCTAGCTTTTATTAATAACGACTCCACACCTGAACCAGTGATTTGACTCCTGAACTCTTTCCACTCTGACTGTTTCTTTGTCCTTGGGTGAGCACTTTCTCATCCATGGATAGATGGAGAAAAAATGTGTGAATCTTGAAATGTATTGCACTTTTGTATTCCCAGTTTCATGCTTATAAGTTCTGGACATAGGGCAATAATAACCATGTGGTTGGGTGTAATGTTTGCAGATATTTTTGTTTTTTTGCAGATATATTATTTGCAGACATTTATTTTTCTTTTATTAAATTCTTCGAAGTGGTAGCTGTTCATCTGTTTCTGGTGAGTCTTAGTTTCACTGTAAATACATGGGCACACAGTGGCTTATGGACCGTGATGAACTCAATCAAGAAACATTCTTGTTAATATCTTGTACTGAACAAGTCTCAATTTTGACAATATTTCAAATCCATCATGCAGATTTTTTGAACTTAAATGATGGTCAAGTTTGTAAGGAAAGAGGTTCCATTTTTTTAAATCCTCCTTCGTAGACTGCATATTGGCTTGATTTGTTCTGCTGTATTCCAGGAAGAGAAATCTTATTGGCTCTTGTCATCAGCATCAAGCAGATCTCTAGCTCTAGTTGTATCTTTGGTCTTAAATGTTTTGTAAGCTGTACTTGGATGTACATGGTTGTTTATAGAGATAAATATATATTGTTGTCAGATTACAGTTTTGGTTTACATCTTAAATTAGCAATTTTATCCGATTTCACACAATCAGTCCTTGTTTGGTCATTAATCATGTCTTTTATTTAATTTTTTTAAACATATTCATGTTTTGTAAGAAACGTATCATCAAAGCTGACATTGTGCTCCACATGTTGAAAAGGTTCTGGTTTAGTGAAGAGTCTATCAGCTCTTCTCCAGACTCAGCCAGTGTGGGTGTGGGAGTTCTGAAATGTGGTGCTAAACATATCTTTCTACTCAGATAATCCATGTTCTATCATAAGCCAGTGGACAATCATGATCGTAATCCTGCTCTAAGGAGCTTTCACAAAATGGAAATACATACACACACACAAACACACACTCATACATATACATACACACAAATAAGGGTATGTATTCAGTGGAACTTTGAATGGAGGAAAAGCCAAACAACCTCTATCCTCTCAGTTTTGGATCTGGATTTTTAAATGATTGTAGACTCACTGCAAGTGGTTCGTTAAATAACTAAAAGTATGTTTTTAAGTTTGTTTACTTGAAATGTTTGTTTTTTTTATTTTAAAGCATCTTAAAAAAGTTACATCACTTTGATTTGCACTTTTAAACCAGCTGTTTTTTTGAACAAGAGATCCAGTTCTTTATCACAGTGAATCAAACTATTAGTTTAGTTAGAGTTTTAGAGTTTAAGAGTTTTGAAAGCCTATGGCCTTGGAAGGTTCATCTATCCACATCAAATTTCCACATTTCTTTTTTTCCCCTTTTCAGTATATAAATCTGACTTTGGAAAAGCTCCAGGATGGACAGATTTCACTCAGCTTTCATCCACTCTGAGTGGACCATTCAAGCAATGTTAGCACCTTGATATAAATATCTCAATTGTGGTTAATAAATTAACTCTGTCTGGCTTCCTTTTCATCTTCTGACCACTCAAAGTGCTGTCTTTGTGTATCATATTCAAACACTTGCAGATCTTCATACATTGATGATGGAGTCTGTTGGAAAAAGCGAAAACCTTCTCAGGAAATTTAGCTTCTTTCAGTTCACCAAAAATGGTAAAAATGTTCCAAGACAGTATGTTTTTTGTACATTTTGCCCAAGGACATTAAGAAATGTAGCCTGAAGGATTAAACTGTGTCACTTTGCCTCCCCACCTCCACCATCCAAAACCATCATTGACATCAGAAAGATGTACTGCATCATTTTTGTTTGGTTCGGTAAATGCAGGAAAGATTCTTTGAAAAGTGAACAAATGTTATTAAACTCTTTAAGTCTTCTTCATAATGCTTTTGAAGTCAGCCATCTTGGCAACTTCTTAATGCCCATTGGTTGAATTACACATTTCTTTAAAATTCATATTCTTTTTACTTAAGGTTGTTATTTTTTTCATGTCTTTAAGTCTAAAACTTGAACTGTAAAAATGATATCTGTGGTGACATTAGTCTGAGTTTTTTTTTTTTCTGTGTGACCAGCATGCATTGGTAATAATCACTTAACAAGAAGAGGGAATTGCTGAAAATATTTTAATCCTTTGAGTTTTAAGTCATGGTTTGGTAATCTCTTTTTTTTCCACTCGGACATACGCATACATTTTATACCTGTCAAGCATAAACTTGCCCAATTCTGTTTCATCCCTTCATTAGAAAATCAAAAGGCAAGAAAAACCACTCAGATGCTGCAACGAACACAAAGATAGCCATGAGTCAAATTTTACACTCAGGCCCCTGTTTTGGTGTCATTTTTATAACATTTTAATAAACCTTTTAACAAACACCCACTGTAACACACCAAACATACACCTAATTCCTTGAGTGCAGAACAATCTCAGTCCAATTAGCTTTTCCGAAAAGAAAATCATCCGGAAGTGGAAGTAGCAGTGCTGTTGCAGTGATGCTGATTTGCTTAGGAAGCAGATTAAATCTCAGCTGAGCCAAACTTCATTTCACATACCTGAATAAATATCAGGCTGAATATTAGGGAACTCAGTGGTTATAGAATGAGCCACAGCCAAATTGCTTGTGGGGATTCAATGAGAAAGTGTGCACACACAAGCCAATAATGAGGTACATCCGTGGAGAGAGCAGATTGCATAACACACACAGTGAATCTGTGCCAATAGTTTTAGTGTTAGGTTTGAATTAAAACTGCTTTATAGATTCCAGATAAACATGTTATCAGATTTCAACTAAATTCACTTTAACTAATGTATTAATTACAATGTTTTTATAACCCAGCCCAGGCTTTTTTAACCTTCAAGATTTTTTTCACCCCTTTTCAAGATTTAAGTGTGAAATTGTACTACTTTGTGACAAACTCCTCATTAATGGTGGCAGTATGTGGTTTAGTTGTTGTGTGTCTCTGTGGAACGTAAACAAGGTGGGAGGCTGTGACATTAAAGAGTAAATAAAAATCAACATTTTAAAAATTGTGGTTGATACAATAAATTTATTCCCCAGCCCTTTAAACCTTTCCCATCTCAGATATAAAGTTTACAGGAAAGTGTCTTGTCTCACTGCCAAAGAGACAGTTCTCATCTTTAATCAGAGGATCTCTGAACAGAGTGCATCATCTCACGGCCTCCACTTCTTTTACTCCTGCTCACAGTCTTCTAATGTACTTTTCATTTCCTCTCATTTAGTGAGCTAAAAGAACATTATGAACAACACATTCAGCTGCTGTAGTTACAATTCGCCTAAGTAAATGAAGGGAAAACATCACATCTCTTCACTCTGTTGAGAACAGTGTCTCACTTAATTAATGTGCCAGAATTCATTATTTTTAATGATTGTTGTGTTTGTACCCTCAGTTTTGTGTCAAGGGTGACACCTTATTTCAGGTTTTCAGACATACATTAACAATCACAGTTTTCTTCGTGAGAACTTTTCATTCTTTAAGGACTTGTAAAGAACTTATTTGGTAAGCTGTGCTGAATCACTGCAAGCTAACATTTATTTTCAATATATTAGATGAGGCAAGGAACGTTTATTCATCTAAATAGTAACAAAGTCCTTTGCAAAAATAAAATCATTGATAGGGTTGAGAGAATTCAAAGAGTATGACAGAAAGCAAAAATGAGACATTAAAAGTTAAAATACTCAAATTTCAAAGAAGTTGTTGGACCCCGACCCCCCACATTTGCCATTAAAAGTATTAGTGCATGACCGGTCTACTCCAATCAAATCAAATCCGTTCCACTTTATCAGTAGGGGAATACACATATCAGTAGAAATCCACTCCGTGTTTTTTTGGTTTCGTACACACAGCTGCATCATGGCTTTAGCAAGTTTTAGAGAATTTATTTAATATTCAGAACCCTCTAGCGACTCTTTTGTAAAAAAGTGACTGGCAGCAACAAATCCAGTAACTTTTTCTGGTGTAATTGGAGACTTTAAAAGAGACATTGATGTGAAAGCATGTATTGTCGCTGCTCCTCTCAGTGAGCAGTGAGCCCCTTTCTGTTTCAAAGCACTCACAGGTAGAGGCCAGAATGCGGGATATTGCATCTGCTTGTTTCAGAATTTTCTTAAGGGAGGAACCCCCCCCACACACACACCCACACACACACGCACTCACACTCAAAATGCTGCTGATGCCCTTGGTACCAGGTCTTTGTATGAAGCCTTTGTGCCAAGCAGGCTTTTTGTAGAAGTAGGCCTTTAAATCAAGTTCTTGAGTAGTTGTACTTCTCAGACAAACTGAGGGCTGAATGGTTGAGTAGCTTTTGTGCCTGCTTAACCGATGCAGTTAAGGCCAAAAGACAAAAACAAAGTATGTGGAAAAAGGGTAAAATGCTCCACAGACTACACTGCAGAGCAAATAGCATCTATCTATGTCACTGTGGTGTAGATACATTGAAATGTGCTCGCACTTCCTTTGAGGTAAAATATGCTCCTTCATTTCAAACAAGCTAAATTGTGAAATTAGGCTGTTGCAAGTAAAAAACATATCCTTTGTTAAACAGAGCTCCCAAGTTTAATATTAAACCTAATAGCCATGATACCAACCACTGCCTATGAATATTTTACTTTAACTTAGTCTGAGAGGTGATTTATCCTTCTGCCCTGCTACGTCAGATCCCCTCTACTCTGCCTCGACTTAATAGGACGGGCCTCTCTCTGTCTGAGTGATCAGTTCAGTAATGCAGGCAGAGTGCTGTGGTGCCAGGGTAATTGGCCGTGATTTAAAAACCCTCTGATGGTTTAAGTGGGAATGCAGTTGGGCAAATTAATGGTTCTCAATCAAACGTGTGAATGGTTTAATATGGCAGAAAAAGACTCCACTGAGGGTTTAAACAGAGACAGCAAGACTCTGAACTCCTATTCAAAACAACAAAAAAAAGTGATCGTTACATACTCCCAAATATGAGTGTTGGACCAAATACACAATTTTTCCACTCTATTGGTCATTTAACTCTCCTAAAATCCTTTCAACCATGTAAATTGACACTCTATCTAATTTTTTTTTAAATAATTTGAGATCATTTGATATACCAAGGAATCGTTATTCTATTCTATTCGAATGAAAGATAAACATCAAGTCATCTGATGTTAACTGATAGCACATGCATAACGTCTCTTAGATAGTTCCCATCTTATTCATCATCCCGTCATCAACAAACTTTTTTCTTCACAATATGAAATATTTCTGTTGTCTAAATGTAAGTAAATGTTAATTTTGTGACCACATGAACCAAATATTCGGGAAGATCATCAGTCCATAATTGTTTTGTTTGTTGCTTTGGACATGGCTTCAAGCATTTTTGGCTTGGTGGTGGGTGCATATTCTGAGGACCTTAACAAACCAGTCTCAGTCTACTCACTTTATCGATTGATTCTTGGACAAGACCCAAAAAAACAGACAAAACGTAATTTTTGTTGTATTTAGCCAGGAGTGCAACCTTTTCAAAACAACCAGTGTTCCACACTCTAGTGTGACCATGTTATCGGCCTCTTTCAGCCAAATGTGTCAGTTGTCGTTAAAAAGCAGTTTAAATGAGTTTTGGAGTGCACACTAGTTATCTTTTTTATCAAGATTTAAAAACATGTATGTACCCAACAACAAGTTTGGACTGCAAATATATGGTATTTACAAATGCTGAGTGGTTAGTAACTTGAAGAAAAAAAAACACTGGCCAGCTGGTTCTAACACCAAGAGACATTTAGAGGTCAGTTATATATCACTTCTTCTTTAGATGCACTACTTGTTATTCAAGTATTTTTTTACTGAAGTATTTAGGGTGAGTCTTGGTACTGGACAGCATCCACATTCATTTTTAGTGGACTTGAAATGATTTTGCTCACTGCTGTAGAGATTTTTTTGGAGGTTTTTCTGGTACTGATTCACAAATGGGACAAATGTCCTTAAGAATGAAGTTTTAAATGGATATGCTACTTCAGACATGATTCACTTCACTACAGCTTTGAGTGGTTTGATGGAAAATTCCAATTTCATGGAATTAAATCTTGGAACAAATCGGTGAAAAGCATGACATCTTTTTGCTGCTGAACTGTTGAAAATGTGTTCATCAGTGTCAGCTTAAGCTTGCCTGGCAGAAACAGAGGGTCTGCTCATGCTATTAGAGTGTGGATGTTTCTCTCTGATTACCTGAGTATGTAATTATGTCTGTGCAGTGGAGAGAAGCAGGTGAGGGATAGGAGCTTCTCAACATGAGTCTGACATGAGTCAGGATAGACTTAATGTTCAATGGGTCCAACACATACACACACATACTAAGCTGTGAGACAGGAGCCCTGTCTGTCTGAGCAGTATGTCCTTATAGAGATTTATCAGACATCAGCCAAACATAAAATGATATAAGGTTTTCAGTCAAGCTTAAATAAATGTAAACAGCATTAAATATTCAAACATATAACAGCATGACCGTGAAGTGAAATGTAACTTCCCAATTTTTCTAAGCTGCTCTGACTCCCAGTTTTCCGTCTTGAAGGGCATTAGAAAATCAGAGAAGCTTCTCATGTTTTCATCTCTTACTCTGTGTGGAGAGTCCAAGTGTGTGTGTGTTAGCTCGTGTATTTGTGTTTGTGTGTGAGCGAGTTTTAGCCTGCATGTGGAGATGAAGAGCAGATAAAAAGTGCCACAGTGCAGACTACTGGAAAAGTCTCCAGGGGCGAAAAACCACTACAATCAACCAAAGGGAGATGACATTAACCCCCCACAGAGAGCCTAGCCTGTGTGTGTGTGTGTGTGTGTGTGTGTGTGTGTGTGTGTGTGTGTGTGTGTGTGTGTGTGTGTGTGTGTGTGTGTGTGTGTGAGAGAGAGAGAGAGAGAGAGCGAGAGAGGGACAGAGAGTGTATACTGATTAAGTTCAGCCTGCCTCATCTGTTGCTTTTTGCATCATTACTTCATGAAAGAGGACAGTATCTTTCTGTATACTTAAATATTTGTTTGAATCTTTTTTTCTGTTGTAGTTGACAGCGTTTTACAGACAACTACTCTTTTAATCAACACTCGAGTTTTCTCTTTCTTTAATTAT
The DNA here is from genome assembly GCA_030710495.1 of Labroides dimidiatus. Classification (NCBI taxonomy): domain Eukaryota; kingdom Metazoa; phylum Chordata; class Actinopteri; order Labriformes; family Labridae; genus Labroides; species Labroides dimidiatus. The sequence goes on along the minus strand of CM061149.1, from coordinate 21,778,520 downwards.
GTGGGAGTTAATGGTGCATAGAGCTTTGTTGTCTTCATTAAAACAAACCTCCACCCCCCTTCTTTCTCTGTCACGTTTTCTTTGAAGTCCATCTCTTCAAACTTTTAGTTCGACATTCAATGACAAAGTGTGGAGTTGCAGAGAATGAAAATAAGATGAGCTGAAAGGAGGACAATACAAGCCTGATGTGACCAAAGTTAAGATATCAAAGGGCTTCACAGTAATGTTGAATTTTTCTAAATAGAATGTCCTTGTCATCACTAGTCTAAGAAATAGTAATTCTAAAAATAAATCGTAAGTGACCAGTTGAAATTAAATCGTGTAGTCAGGTTTGATTAAATAATTATTGACTGGAAATGAATTATGTTATACAGAGTAAGTGTACAAGTAAAGGTGCTGAGTTTTATTACTGTGAAATACTTTATATGCCCAGTAAGGACATTTTTTAGGTTTGTTAGTCAGCTGAAAAAGCACTGGAGGCTAAAAATAAACAGTAAGCTCAAAGGGCAAAACAATGGACGGAGAATTGAAATTTCTTTTTCATAATCAGAAAAAGTTGGGAAAAAAAAAAGATTAAATGTGAAATGTAATGTGGAAAAAACTGTATTTCTCCAATTATGCCTTAATGTATAATTTGTCTTAATCTTTAAAGACATATGTAGAAACAATGACTCAAAAGGACTGAGTCAAAAAAGACACTGAGTGATAGGGCAAAAAAAAAAATGAAAAGGTGACTGAGCAAAGAGAAGTCTGAAATGCAGAGAGAGTAATTGTGTGATGGGGAGAGGAGTATATAGGACAAAATCCCTATGTGATTAATGAGATAGTAAAACAGCTGAAGCCTCCGCTCACACTCAGGTAGAAAAAAAAAACAAGAGAAAGTTTTTATGAAGTGTCAATATTGTTCAGGTACTTTTTAATCATTTTAAAGTATATATATGTGTGTGTTTGTGTGTGTGTGTGTGTGGAGGGTGGGGGGCCTCCAAGTCTGTTGTTAGAAGTGATTCATCATCCTGTTTAAATTAAGAAGCCGTGGTTCACATGGATTCTCACCCTGCTGCAATATCTAGTCTCCGCACAGACTTATGCACATTTATCACCTGGAAAGAGGTATTAAATACATCTGAAGTTGCATTAAGTTTTTAGATCTTAACAGTTCTTATTCTATATTGAACAGGTTTTTTTTTTTTTCATTCTTGCCATTTACAAGTAACCTTAGCAAGGTATGTCTCACGATGTTACCGTGGATAGATGGTTCTTTAAGACCAACATAACCCAAAAGAAAAGCAAGTAAATAAGAAGACTACTAGATTAAAGAAACATCTTTTTGAAATTCTTCATTCAGATTACTGGATGGATGTACAATCACAGGCCACTTTATTAGGTACACCTTGCTAGTACCGGGTTGGACCCCCTTTTGCCTTCAGAACTGCCTTGATCCTTGTCGGCTGCACATCCAAGATGCGAATCTTCCATTCCACCCCATCCCAAAGGTGCTCTTTTGAATTGAGATCTGATGACTGTGGAGGCCATTTGAGTAAGGAAACTCACTGTCATGTTCAAGAAACCAGTCTGGGATGATTCCAGATTTATGACATGGCGCGTTTTCCTGCTGGAAGTAGCCATCAGAAGATGGGTACACTGTGGTCATAAAGGGATGGACATGGTCAGCAACAATACTCAGGTAGGCTGTGGCATTAAAACGAAGCTAAGTTGGTACTAAGGAGCCCAAAGTGTGCCAAGAAAATATCCCCCACACCATTACACCACCACCACCACCAGCCTGAACCATTGATACAAGGCAGAATGGATCCATGCTTTCATGCTGTTGACGCCAAATTCTGACCCTACCATCTGAATGTGACAGCAGAAATCGAGACTCATCAGTCCAGGCAACATTTTTCCAATCTTCTAATGTCCAATTTCAGTGAGCCTGCGTGAGTTGTAGACTCAGTTTCCTGTTCTTAGCTGACAGGAGTGGCACCCTGTGTGGTCTTCTGCTGCTGTAGCCCATCTGCCTCAAGGTTTGACGTGTTGTGCATTCAGATATGCTCTTCTACATACCTCGGTTGTAATGAGTGGTTATTTGAGTTCGAACCAGTCTAGCCCATTCTCATCTGACCTCTGGCATCAACAACGCCCACAGAACTGCCGCTCACTGGATATTTTCTCTTTTTCGGACCATTCTCTGTAAACCCAAGAGATGATTGTGTGTAAAAATCCCAGTAGATCAGCAGTTTCTAAAATACTCAGACCAGCCCATCTGGCACCAACAACCATGCCACGTTCAAAGTCACTTAAATCACCTTTCTTCCCCATTCTGATGCTCGGTTTGAACTGCAGCAGATCGTCTTGATCAAGTCTACATACCTAAATGCATTGAGTTGCTGGCATGTGATTGGCTGATTAGAAATTTGCGTTATTGAGGAGTTGGACAGGTGTGCCTAATAAAGTGGCCGGTGAGTGTATTTTAAAATGTCTCCATGGTGTTATAGTTCAGTCAGAAGCACTGTCTTCATTTTCTCGCAGATGGGGAAACCATGATCAATATATTTTTGGAGGTTATTGTCTCAGACATTCCTGAACCAAGTAAGCCACTATCCAACTGGACAATAGTCCTGTTTAAAATATCTTATTCTGAAATAGCTCAAGATCTACAAGACTTGCTGAAATGTTGAGGTCATCACATCTCCTCACTGATTCATGGTATGTTTAAGGGATGGGCCACAAACACTAAGGTTTTCCCATTGCAGAAGACGGACCAATCAGAAGGAAGGGATTTTGTGGAGTTTAGTGCCTTGAATAGATAGCTAATACAAAAAAATTCAGACAGAAGTTGAAATATGGGTTTTCCAAAACACTAATTCAAAAAAGTGAGAGATTTTTTTTTCCTGAATGAAAAAACTATACTATTTATGTCATGTTATATAGGTGAACCGTCATGTAAAATAAACAGATAATCCCTTGTCTTTCATATCTCTGGCTAATCTCTCTCTTTCATGTTTGCTTTTTCAAACAGTGTGACTTATTTGTTAACAAGCAGCTACCTCTCATTAAACAGCACTAATCTAACTTTTAATGAAGCTGTCGGCAGAAATCACTGCTCATCTACATGTATATGCAGGCACATCAATAGAAACACTGATAGACAAACTCTTTGTGCAAAAACGGTCTCATTAGACACATAGTAATTGTTGTGGTTACTATCAGTGCTGTGACCATGCAGAGTCTCATATCATTAAGCCTTGGAGACCAACACTCAAGTTATGTGCCAACAAAGCTGAATCATCTTGGCTTGTTTGCTTTGTGTTAGCGTTCTGGGTTCAGTTTTCCAAATCTTTACTTGAAAATCTTTTCATCTCTTCAGTTGCTCAGCATTGTTTATTGGTTATCAGGCCTGCCTCAAACAGGGTCTGTGATACCTCATGATATAAATTTTATAATACTGATATAACTTTGACAACTGCACTTGAAAAAAAAAAAACCTTTTAAGCCTTGAAAAACCCATCTTTGTTTTTCTGACAGACATTAAATATTCTTTCCTGAAGACTAATAGGTAAGCGATAGTAAGATGGGTCCTGCTCACCTTGTTTGATTCAAGTTTGCATAACCAACCATTCACTATGTATTATCCTGATTATTATTTAATTACTAACTGAGGAAATACAAGGTTCATAATAGGTTCATAAGGTTAAAACATTCGCATGAATATTTACTATGATTCACATTAAACTGAAGATTTCTGTTGAAGTTAAAGTGAGTCGGGATTCTGCAGGAGTATTTCTGTTGATGTTTCATCATACGCATTTAGCTCTCTGTCCCTTGCTCTCACCAGCATTGCTGCTGTTTTCTAGATTACAGGAGAGTTCTGCTATCAGAGATCAATAGGGCCTGGGAGCTCCTCACACTGCTTTCTACCTGGTAACTCTCTTCATTTCAAACTACTTTTTTTCCACATCGTCCACTTAATATTTTGCCATAGTGTCATCAGGCAGAGGTGAAATGTTCCTGACTGTTATAAGGTGTTTTTCTGGGGCTTTGACCTATCAGAATCAAGTATTTAACATACTTGGGTAATAACTTAGTTACTTCAAGCCCCTGTAAATTTCATGAACAATATTGTTCTTCAACTCTTGTGCATCTTTCCAAGAAGTGAGCAGTTCTGTTAAAGTATTCTGAGGCTCTGTCGTTTTATTTATTCATGGTATGGGCCTAGTTTTGTTGAGCTTCTAGTCCCAAATTTATTCCAGATTTATAATTAATGCTTTGCCTCATATTTGATGTCCTACTGTCCTATTTTGTTTTGGCAGTGCAACAGCGTTACAGACCTAACCATGTAGTCTATTAATCTATCAAACCGTACACTGCTCACTATATTTTAGGAAGTTAAAAACTGGACTAAGTGATGTTTGTTAATCACATACTGTCTGTCAGATAATAACCTACTTTATGCACTTTCTAATTACGAATACAGCAGTACAGATCAGTACATATCTTAATTTAATTAAGAAAAAAATAGTCCAGACTTTTTCATTTATGTTTGTTGAAGATAAAATAATGTGTTTAATTAGTTTTGAGCAGCTTGTTGAGGATGCATCTGTCTGACTAGTTAAGCTGCAGAAATGCAGATTGTTGTTGAATTTGATAGTTCAGTCCCATGGAAGCTGACAAGACGCTTTTCTTCTTATATAATTCACATATGAGTGATGCTGAGCAGAAACTTTCCTCATTGTTTTTGTCAGACTTGTTACTTAAAACTATCAACTGCATCCACTTGCTCTGTGACTAAAAAGTGGAATGCACATAAATTGTTCTTATTCACAATGAATAGTGTATAAAGAGACCACAATATATAGAAATGCAAAGCAAGATGTGCAAGAGATAGCTCTGTTAAATGTTTACATGGATTAAAAACACCTCCATGGGTCAAACTCACACATAAAATAAACCACTTCCCTCTGAGAAGCTGTTTTCTTTGGAGACTGCTTTTCTTTTTCATTCTACTGAAACACCTGCCCACGATGATTATCCAGCAAGAAGCTAAAGGTCACTTCGACTGCAGCACAGATTCATGTACACCGCAGACACCTCTGTATCTCTGCGTTACGGCAGCACTGTATCGTGGTTGGCTGACAGACAGGAGGCTCCGGCAGCAGCAGCAGCAGCTGTCGGCTCCATGCAGCAGATGTAAATAAGCGTCCTACATCTCAAGCCCGCATTCACAGCTTATACACAAAGACGCACGTAGAGACATGCCTCCCTCAGCACCTTGGGATATTCCTCTGCACTTGTCTGCCATCTGTTTGTGTACACAGAAGAGATGAGGGGAAGAGATGAACAGAGAGGGAGAGGGAATGAGGGAGAGGTGAGGGAAACAGGTGGGAAGGAAACTCATTCACTACAGGTAGTGCAGGGTTGCCAGTGAAGAGAGACTTATAAGAGCAGAGATCGGGGGGGAAAGGCAGTTTACAGTCAACTTACCCAGCAAAACAAACACTTATTATTGAATATGAAGGAAAAAAGTTAGCAAGTAGTTTGAGTTAGAGGATAAAGATGTTTTTGTCCAAATTTTGTGAAACACTGAAAGTACAGACTGAAAACAATATTTTTTTTTATTTTTTGGAACATTAATTAGTTCAAAAGCCCTTCAAAAAAGTTTCACCAAAGAACCTCAAACAAGTGGAAAGTGACCGTCTGGGATGGAGAGGAAAGCTTGAGCAGACAGATTTATAATATTTACATGGCTCTCTAATAAAAGACAGTTGATATAATTCATGCTGGGAGGAATTATGCCAAGATGGAGGTGTCCAGTAGATTGAGGTGCTGCAAAATACAATGGAATGTATTTAAATTAATGACACTAATAAATTTGTATTGTATTTGTATCCCTCAGAATTTGACCCATGATAGAACCATGAGGTCAGGATATCTTTGCTTTAGCTGCAGAAATTCAAACATCATTTTTTTAATTGAATTCTTTATTAAATACTGTCCAAAACACAATTTGTTTTCAATAATGCTAAAGTCTGTGAAAAGTAGAGCAAACTAAATTTTTACTATTGTGTCAACTAAATGTGTTCAAAGAAACATGTTTTTTTTTTTATTTTAAAGTTACAAAAGTTATACAGGAAAAAAACAAAAAAAACAAATGTATGCTTTTTAACATCAACATTAATCGTCAGGACAAGGTCAGTATATTTATTATTATTCATTCATTAATGGATGTTTGTTGCAACCTCAGTGCCCCATTTGGTCCAACCCAATCAGAAATGTCATGACACACTTCTCCTGTCCATAATATATTCTGCTAAATTGTTACTTGGTCACGATGAAGTCTTTCTGCAGCAGTAGTAGGGATCAGAGTTCATGATTCTTGGTTTTCCTGTTGGGAAACTGTTGTTTCGCCAAGTTCCAACAGACTCTGATAAGTGTATTTACATCAAAAGTAGCAGAAAAAATTGATGAAGAGATACCTGCACTTCTTGACAAGTATGTTTGAATTGGCTCTAACAATCCATCTGTGATCATTAGTGTGTAACCTCAAAAATCTTTTACAAGAGTGAGCCAAAAGGTTGAAAAAAATGCTTGCAGAAGAGCACAAGGAACATCTTGTTATGAAGTATTTTTATTTGAACACATTACACATTTTAACACATCTGATCTGTACACGTTTAGCTGACATACATATGGTACATCTGTTACTGAAGATCACTTGGCTCTGTCTTTCACCAGACTTTGTTTTATGTTTCTCTTTGTCACCTTTTTCAATCACCCCCCAACTGGCATTGGGATAATAGAAAAGAAGATAATAAAAGCTTCAGTCAATCCTTCAAAGGCAGATGAGGCGTTCTGGTGAGCTGTTTCGTCTGTATGAGCATGTATTCTGCAGTCGATGAAATGTTGGGTAAATGACGAAAACCTTGTTTTTGGAACAAGACTCATTCATTTCCAGCTCGACATCGGAGTGAGTCAGGAACAGACTCTGATACATGCCTTCCAACAATCTGCTCCCCTGCTGTCTATTCATCTCTAGTAATTTCCTCACCTCACTAAGTTCATAATTATAAGTCTGCGCAGCCATTATTAGTGCTTCAAAACAAACAACAGAGCCCCTGCAGCTGAGAAGCCAGCCATGACAGCCTAAATACTGTTCCTTTCCTTTTATTAGCTAGCTGATTAACATTTTAGCCATCAGGGCTTTCAAGCTCCAAGCTGCCACGCAGAAATGATGAAATTTAATATCCTAAAGATTATTCTAAGTAAGTTTGACATTGTTATTATGATTACAAAAAGAGTAAGATGACTTTGATGGGGAAATGAGATATCTAGCTTTTAAAAGTTTGACATGGACTTTGGGAAGTAACTTCTGTTTTGACTGATGGAAGATAATGAGGTAAGACTAATAACACCTTCACTTTTAAAGTGAGTGTAGCTTGTGTAGCATTTTAAACAGCTTATAACAGTAACAATTAAAAAAAAACTAATCAAAACATCACATAATGGCATCCATAACAAGGAATCTACTAGAGTATTGACTTTCACCTCACTTATACTTTATTTAAAATAAATACTTAGACAAGAAGGCAGGGTGCAAAAAACATTGTAAAATGTTAAGGGTGCCTACAAAGGGTTAAATGCACACTGGAAATGGCCTTATTTTTAATGAGCAGTTATGCTTCAGCATTGGGCTCTATTAGCTTCTCTTTATGCAAATGAGCACCAACATCTAAAACTGAGTTTACAAGAATAAGCAACAGCTTTGAGCAGTTAGCATGAAATATTTAGTCTACTAAAAACTTGTGGTGACTGCATACCGATTTTTACGAGAGATGTCATGCAGCAGCTCTCCAGTGATCATGACAACAATTCCACCTTAAAAATCTGTTTAGGATTATAGTGTTATAATATACAGTCCTGCTGCAGTTTCAACTCTCAAGCCCCTGTACTTGGTATACCACTCTGCTCTCCGTTTCATAACAGGTGACAGGTACGACACAGATCGTTGCATCCTTTATGAGAAGGTTGGCTAGTCATCTCTTGATCATAGAGAAACAAACAATGTTTTTTTTTATATTTTCAAAGCCCTCACTGGCAAGCTACCACCTTACCATTCAGACCTGTTGGGGTTTTATGATGGATCCTACATGACTTGTTCATCTGACTTACCTACTCTTAAAATCCCTTGAGTCTGCACTGAACTCGGCAAATCTGCCTTTTCCTTTGATGCCCCGCACTCATGGAAAACTCTCCAACAAACTCTAAAGATAACAGCCTTTCCCAATCTTACAGAGTTTAATGTAAGAGCCAGTTCACATGACTGACGGGTGCCCTATAGCTGTGTGGAGTGCAAAGCCCATCCTATTTACAATAAAGCTGTGCCAGCCAATTTGCTTCAAAAATTTGTTTCAGAAGCAGACGGGTGATGTTGAGGAGACATCGTCCTTTAATTATACAGTCTATGGTTAAAACAGATCTATGTTGTGATCTGACAGAAGTTATGGAATCCAAACACTGCATTCCCACCACCCTCACACACACTCACACACTCACACACACACACACAGTCTCACACAGTCTCACACACACACACAGGCAAATAGCTGACGGTGATGACCTTGTAGAGTTCCGGCAAGATTCAAGGCAGACATTAGAAGCAGAACTATTGGATTAAGTGGGTGACATCACAAACCACACACAGACAATTGTCTCACACACAAACATCCTTATGCCAGGAAGGAGACTCTCAAGACAAGGACGGACAAAAAGACAGACCTTCTGTTTTAATGCCTATCAGGAGTTTCTTTTGCTCTCATACCCTCGCACAGGCACACAAACACACACAGATACACATGTGCAAAGACTTGACTACACGTGCCTTTGTAACAAACAGTGAACCACAGATGAATTAGAGTCAGATCGTTCACATTTTTTTACACTGCAATGAAAAAAGATACTTCTTCCAAACATTTCTGTCTTTATAACATCCCTGAATATTTTATAAAACTATTACTACTACTATACAAAAAGAATAATTAAATTAATTTAGTCTCAATACTCTGAATGTAAACCACATTTGTGTGTCACATGAAAAGACTGGTGCTATGATATGCATTATTGCAGTGCATCAGTAAACTAATAAATCATTTGGGTTCCAATCATCCTTGGGGTGCAATCAGTGTCTTTTCAGGTGGAATATAAGAACTGTACATCACCTGTTGGTCCAAAGGAAATGCTGGAAATAAAGTGTAAATTTATAGAAAAGAAATTAGTGAACAATTTGATTATTTTACTCAAATTGCTTGAAAGTTGTTTGAGGTGCTTTAATGTTATCGGATGATATTCTTGTGTATTGTAGTCACACCAAGTCAGAAACACTTCTTCTTCTTCTTCTTCTTCTTCTTCTTCTTCTTCTTCTTCTTCTTCTTCTTCTTCTTCTTCTTTGTCTTCTTCTTCGTCTTCTTCTTCCAAAATATGCAATCCTTCTTGAATAAGTGCAACAAAACAGGACCACCCAGCTCTCTTACATTAATCTCTGTGAGCTCATCACTTCACATCCTCTGATTCGACCATGGTCACCACTCCACTCTGCCAGCTATTAGCTAAAGGAGCTTAAGTTTGTTCACACTGGAAAAGTGTGTGTGTGTATTTTGATGTGTGTATCTGTGTGAATGCACGGCTCCTTCTTCCCGTTTCTTTGTGAGACATCTCACCAGGTGCGGCGAGGCGAGACTGAGGAGGCGTGGTTTGTGACCCATGCTTCATTATGTGTCATGTAACAGGCCTTGATGGGTGGTGAGGCGTGACGGACACCCAGTAGGGCCAATCTCCCTCCCTGCCGCTGGCACCCAAACAGAGCAGACAGGTCGTAAACAGCCATGGAGTTGGAGGGGACTGACTGGCTCATATCTTGTCTGGTCAGGATGTGTTGAGGTGTCCTGGGAGGATCTGTGGGTCTTTGGTGCCTGAGGGGGAAAATGTGGTGGGTCTGAGAGGAGAGTTAAATGTTTAGCTGGTGGTAGAAGATGAAAAGAGAGTCAAGGACAGATTTGTACTTCTTAATAAATAAGAGAAAAAAATAGAGAAGAGAGGAAGGCCAGAGCTTATTGTTAATTTAACCCATTTAACAAAAATATTCAGTTTTAGATCTCAAACCTACAAAGACTTAAAAAGGTTAGTCTCCTCTGGAAAGTACAAAATACAAAACCTTAAACAGAAAAAAACACTCTTTTAACTCAACTGATGCATTTAAAATGTAGCATACTGACTGTAAGGGGATCAAAATTTTCGGAATATTTTGGGCAGTCAGAAATGAATTTCAGGGAGTTTGGTTTCAGCTCAGGGAGGACACTTAATGAATTTCATGTGAAAACTGTTTTTCTGTATTTAAGTGAGAAAAAAGTCTTCTGGGACTGCACAGTAATGCTGCTGTTAGTGCTGTTGCTTCACAGCAAGAAGGTCACCGGTTTGAATACCGTTTTGGGCACGGTGTGCCTTTCTGAGTGGAGTTTGCTTGTTCCCCCCGTGCATGCATGGGTTCTCTTCGGGTACTCCAGCTTCCTCCCACAGTCCAAAAACATGCTCACTAGGTCAACTGATGTTTCTGTGAGGTTGTCTTTCTCTGTGTGTCAGCCCTGTGTGTTTGTTGAAAGCATTTCTTTCTTTTCATCAGTTAAAAAATGCACTACTTTACTTTGGACACTAGAGGCACCAACTGCTTATTTTGTTATCAGTGGAAATAAGGTGAAAAAGCTCCTCATTGTCTGTAAGTCTTAGCACATTGTAGGTAGTTTAAAGTAGCAGTATCAAACCAACAATGAAATGAAAAAACAAACAAACAGGGACAAAAAGCTTCCACGAAAGTGTTGTTTAAACAGTTTAATATTTGAAATGAAGAAAAAGCTGTTATGTATCACACTTTTTTTTACACACTCTTAATTACACACCCTTTTTTTCCCAAGCAAGATGTGGCTGCTATACAGTGTTATGCCATTGTACTAAAAGGCAGGGGCAGTGGTATAGGTGGGCCAAACAGTACCAGGACCACACTATACTTTTTTGATGCCCATGGCACAAGTTCGTCAGGCACGTCAGATTGTTGAGCTCAATGTAGCTTACCAGTAGGCAAAACTAACAGGAATGGAATTGAAGCCCGAATTATCTGCCATCTGTATTCATGTATTCTTATAATGGTGCAACAGTTGTTGTTTAAATATGTAAAACACCTTAAACCAGGAGTTGAATGAGAGCCGGCGTTGACGACTGGTACGACAAATACCTTTTCCTGGAGTACAGCACTCTAAAGGATGCAGTTTTTTGTAAGGTGTTCCAGCATTTTAGGGAAAGGAATAATGAGAAGTTTAGCCGAGGATATAAAGATTGGAAGCAAACACACACACACACACACACACACACACACACACACACACACACACACACACACACACACACACACACACACTCATGTACATTAGGCTGAGTACAAATGAACATGGCACTGTCAATCCATACAATACTGTTAACTTAAACCCAGTGCCCCCCCACCCCCAAAATGAATAAATAAATAAACTTCAAAGCACTAAAGTCAATACAAAGAATGAAAATTTAATTTCGATTAACGACACATAAATTAAACATTGATCAAATTAAAATGAACACAAAGACATCACCAAGGATTCCACAGTTAATGCTCAGTAGTCTTTTTAGTTGCTTAATTGTCCCTGATTTTTTTTAAATCCATCGCCACAGCCATACTCAGTTGTCCTTATACAAAAATCAATCAATCCCCCAAAGAAAACAAAAGTCATTCACACCACTGACACTGATTAAGCACACACTGATACAGCAGGCAAAAGCACAAAAAAGCATAGGTCTCACACAGTGTTAAAATCTTAGGAGTAAAAATCCCTTGTTTGTTTGGGAGAGTCTGGTAGGCGTGCTCCTGTTTGCACAAACTATTTTATATCGATTTTATATCTTCTAGATTTAATAAGTTAAACGCAATGTATCACTAGTCTTTATTTTTTTCTCTGGACTATTTGGCTATGCCAGATCCTCCTAAATAATTTATGTCCCCCTGAAATTATTTGCATTTCATGCCACACTTAATACCAAACACTCTACAGAGAAATACTGTTACAATATATATTTATAACCTTTGATAATATTGCAAATAAATTGTTTTTGTGTGTGTTTGATTTGACAGCTAATGTTACCTTTTTGCCATTTTTGACTCCCATGTGTCACAAAACATTCAGCCTCATGTTATACAGGCGGGACTAGAGAATGAGTACCACGGAAAGTGTTGTCAGGTGGGTTCTTATGATGCATTAAAATGTTATAAAATCACAACCAAATATTAAAGGAGCAAAAGGCAATGAAATCTGTTTTAAAACTACACAGTTATAGTAATATATCAATCAGTATTTATTATCAATTTAAGTAGTAACCAATTTTAATTTTTCGAGGCCGAGCCAATATTGGTTTGGCCCATCCAAAACTAAAATCCTGGCTCTGTCCCTGATTGTAGCTTTGTGAAGAGCAGACATCTGCTCTTATCTCTCTGAAGAGCCACTCGGCATCTTCTCGGAAGGACCCATCCCTCCTGAGCCAATCACAACCAAGAGTAAACCTTCTACCAAAGTCAATTGCCCAATCATGTGGAAAGATAACAGCTCTTCATGGGTCAGTTACACAATCACAGTGAATACTTGTTCTTCCTGTGTTAATTTTTTCTTACCCACAAAAGACGATAGCTGCTCTTTCCTGGGTCAATATCTCAATGGAAGGCAGGTGCTGGGCCGCTTTTGGAGACAGAATGCCAATGAGACCTGAAGATCCAAGATTGTGTCTCCCACTCACAGCTAATTAACCAGCCAATAAGTACTGATTGAGACAATTGGATAGTTGGAACAGGGGGCCTTTATCATTAGTAAACCAATTAGACCCAAATAAACAGTAAAGTTGAATGCAGAAAGTTCCCAAGATTTCATTCCTGTGTGGTGGTGAGGAAATAAAACATGTTATTTCTAGAATTCTTTGGAAGGCAACTTTTCCACTCAAAAATGTAACATTTTCCGGTGTGTAAAAGACATTTTTGATGCCTTTTGTTGCAATTAAAACAGTTATTGCATCCTGTTCAGCGAATATGCCAGTATAACATGCTCAAAAGGTATTCTATTGTGTTTCAGTATCTTACCCAGAGAAAAATGCTACAAGAATTAATAAGCAAGAAAAAATCTTATTCTATTTATCGTGTTTCCTTGTAACATAGGGTCATTACTGACTACACATTCATCATGAGAAAGCATTGGTTGGCTGATAAAAAGTCTCCTGTCTTGAAGCCCATCCATCATTCAGGTCTTCTAACCAAATCAGACAGAAGTGATGCTTTAGTGTCACCCGCACACAGCCTTATGTTTTAAAGAGTGAGGCCAATGTTAAGGCAGCAGCACAGGAAAGTGACTGTACTTGCATAGAGCTGAAGAGAGGAAAACTGCACCTTACATTGTCATTTTCCAATTTGTAATATGGTACTTCTGTCAGCTGGGGGACAAATTTTCAGACTTCCATTAGCAGTGTCTGGTCTTCAGCCTCTCTTTCAAATATGGTTTGAGCAGTCAGTACCCAACTCTAAAACCTTCAGCCTTTCATGCTGACATCCTGTTTAAAAAGTTCTGCAGCACCAGCCACCACAAAACCAGTGTGTTTAGTTCTCTGATGGCTTTCATGGTTGGCCACATTTTTATAAAAGCTGCAGTGACCGGTGATTTTATTGTGTAACAACCAGGATTGAGACTTTTTTTTTTAAATCATAAATCTCTTTTCATTCTGTGTAAAATAAGCTACTTTGATCCATCAAAATAAAAGGCTGTGATCAAAACAGAAAACAGTATAATGTGGGAAAATGGGTTATATTCCATGCTTGAATAGGGAGGTGTGTAAGAGGGAGTTACAACAATGGGTTTGATATCAGTTAATGTCAGGCTTTGAGTAAGATGAATAGGAGTGCATTAGTGCTGTTTATTAATGGTTTGGAACAAAGGAGCTGAAAAGTTGCTGTGCAGCATAAAATTTAGGCTTTTATTACTCTCCTTAGCAAATGATTTCTTCTCTATTTATTACAGACCATAACAGGGTCTGGCTGTCATTTTATGATCTTATCAATATTCATTTTGTCACATGTTTAAGAGGTATAAATAACAGCAGATGTTGCATTGAACAAATACTTACAGTCTGAAATTAAGTATTTTAATCCATAGATTCAGCCATACCTCATCTACAGAGAAACTGAATCTAAGAAAACAATTATTATATGTGTCAAATCTTTGCATGGAAGATGTCTATATGTGTAAACAGCTCATATTTTGGCACTGCCGTTGGAGCAGACCCATTTGCATGGAAAGAAGCTGGCTCAAGTCGATCAGATGTTTCAACATGTACACTCCACACATCACCCTTCTGCACCTTCTCCTTTTCTTCCCACTCTCAGCTGCTTTTGCACTTTCTCTTCCAGCCTCTATGTTTTGTCTCTATAAAGCGCTGTCGCCTGTCTGTTTTTTCATGTATCTGCATCACCATCTCCCTGCTGTCCTCCCCCTTCTCTTTCTCTATCAAACTCCACTCTTCATGTCATTTCTTATCCGGCAAATATAGAACTTTGGCTCTGTTCCTTTCCCCCCCTCCTTATTGCTTTAGTCCTCTTCCAAAAGCAACACAGAAGGTTTTTTTTTCCTCTGTTTGAACTCTGTATGATGTGGAGAAACAATGCCCTATCACAGCAGGAATCTATCATCTTATATCTCTGTTTTACTTCACTCTGCTCTGCTCTGCAACTTTGACTCAGAACATCCAGTCTGAAGCTCTTACCTCTTTTTGACTTGAGGAATATTAAGCAGTCTGTGCACACACGCACACGCATCCACACACACACACACACACACACACACACACACACTGAGAGGACTAAAGCTTTGTTCCAGTAGCCTTCAGTGTTACTTTACCTTTAGACACCGCTCTGAATCTTGTGAGTGCTCTCCATCCTCTGTCACTCAGGAGTTATTTTCTGCCTTTTCTCAAAGATTGTCAGAATCCAACGGTCTTAAAGTCATTGTTGCTCAATGCACTGGAACATTTCCCGTAGCCTATGTGAAGTAAATCCAGTGACCCTCAAGCTGAAACAAAGTATTGATTTTAAAAAAGACTCGGATGTATGAAAAGACATTTTAGATGAAACTGTTACACAATCTTAAACTGATCACATTCTGCCTCTGATTCAGGGCGATGTGTTTGCCTGCTGCATAAACAGTCTCATATGGTTCTGTTTTAGGAGCAAAGACCACCACTCATCAGCAACCTTTGCTGTAAAGCATGTAAAACAAATCACAAAATCCTGTTTCGGTATTTGATTGTCAACAGTCTGGTCTGATACCTACCTGGTGGTAACAGTTAAAGGCATTAAAAACAACTATTGAAGTAATCAACCTTCTCTCTGGTGTTTCTATTTGCTCGCAAACAGAGAAGCAGTGGTCTAATAATTATCTTGACCTTAGAGAAAAGTGGAGTATAAGACTTCTTTCTATCGGGAACCCAGAATCTGGGACTGTACTTTATCTTTACATCTGAAATCCAGGGACTTGAAAGTAAAACTGCAGAAGAAGAAAGTAAACACCACACCACTGGTTTTACACTAACCAAGTTTTATGAGCGGCAAAAGCAGGCGGGTTGGAAATCCATTCAATCAGAGTTTTACTCACCATCCATTGTTTCGAGAAGCGGAGCGAATCAATGATTTTGTGATTGTAACAGTCCTGAGGGACAGAAGATAGGAATCTACTCGGATAATGAGCCGCTTCTCAACACTGCAGGGCAACAAATTACAACAGTACACACATCACACACACTGCTGCACACTCGCACGCAAGCACAACGCTGAACTAAACATGAAGAGAGTGCATGAGGACACCGGATTATGTAGGTATTCATAACAATGGCTTTATGTTATCATCAAACTATAGTTTTCTTTTAACGAGTTAACAGACACAGACATGGATACACAAGCAGACTTAGAGAGGACTGAGCAAAGATGACTCTAAAGAAAACAAACATGATGGAGGACAGGATGGTAGCTGCTGAGCTGTTTGATGCATCAGTTGCAGCAGCTGTCAACCACTCACTCTATGAGTTTAATTGTGGCATGTTGTATAGCACGTTACGTTGACAAATTGGTCCTTCCATGTATGATGTTCATCTTAGTCTATGCTCCATGGTTACCATTCCCACCATGGTCGCATTTGCTGGGTTTCCTTTTTTCAGTCAGCTTGCTTCCTGTTTTCATCAATGGGACAGCCCACAGAGCTCATGCTTGGCTATCCTCAGGGTGTTGTCCTCAGGATACCTCATCTTAAATACTGATCATGTCCAACATTTACTATTTCAAATAGGTGCGGCCATGATTATCCAATTTGGTCAGAGGGAGTGAAACCGATCTCTGCATACCTTACACTACAAGAAAATCTGGCAAGATAATAATCAATAATCAGACCATTAAAGACTGAGACGTTGCTGGCTATTGATGGAATTGGTTTGGCTTTCATATAATGTGTACGCTGCTTCGCTCCAATGCAGACCTGTCTATGGCATTATGAGGCCCTTAAATCATCACCAGATCATAGTGATTACATCGAGAGATATATTAAGTCCGCTCAGGACTTAAAGTTCAATAATCATTTAGCCCTTACCACCGGGTTTTCCTTGAACCAGACCTTGTGCTTCTGGTGGCTTAACCTGACTAATGGAGCTGTTTTACTTAAACCATGTCAGGAAAACAAAGTGAA
Organism: Labroides dimidiatus; assembly: GCA_030710495.1. NCBI lineage: Eukaryota > Metazoa > Chordata > Actinopteri > Labriformes > Labridae > Labroides > Labroides dimidiatus. Next base: position 21,761,688 of record CM061149.1, on the reverse strand, counting down.
TTGTGTTTCAAGACAGTGTAAGGCTTTCATCCGGTAAGGGAGCACTTTTCATGGTTTTGACATCTCAGAGCAGAATCCATAAACAACTGACACTTTTTTTGTATTTGGCATATAAGAACTTGACCTCAGTATCCCTGAAACACAACATACGGCATACTTTTTTAAAGATAAGATTTCTATGGACAGTACAATTCCAGATATGCACCATTTATACAGGTTTATTTAAAATGTACCCATAAAACTCTCACACATTGTCTTCCACACACTCACACCTGCAGAGATGCATGATCAGCTCTTGTTGCATTGGTCTGATGGGGTCCACTCTCTAATGCTTCTATCCTGTAAACTTAAGCTCAATGGCAATCTGCAATAGTGCTGTGCTGGCTTGTTTATTGGCAAAACTGTTGGCTTCTTTCACTCCGCTCTCGAATTCCCTCTGCTCCCTTCCCTCACTCTTTCCCTCACACTCTATACCTCTCCCTCTCACAGAATATTTGTTTACCCCAACGTTATTGACTGCTCCCTCTCTGCCAGCCGTCCCTCTTGGACGCAGATAGCTCAGCCAAAGAAGCTGCTGGTCTTTTATTTCCACAGCTGGCATGCTGCTCTGCAAGGAGGCCCAACAGGATCAGCTCTAGTTGTAGATGTCTGAATTAGTCAGCCTGACACACGTGTGCATGCACACACGCACACACACATTGGATAGTTATCGATCAGAGATTGATTGACTGGCTTCTTGTTAAAAAGATCTTGAGATGAAGCCTGCAGGCTGGCCAGTAAAGTTGCTGACTCCTCTATCAGGCACAAACAGGGTGTTAGTTTACACGCACCTGCACCCGCCCAGTTGATGAGTGGTATATATTGGCGAGCTGAGGGCATTGTTAATGAGATTGGGCCTTGTTATGTTGAATAGTGCCTGGCTCTGCAACTTCATGCACAGGTTTCACTGGCACTGAGGGGAAGGGGTGGTGGATTGGTCAAATAAAAGACAGATGGATGAAATGGAATGATAATAATAATAAAAGGGAGATCATGATGCATGATTAAACACTAAACTCACCAAAGTTTGCCCAGTGGGCCTTTCTATGTGGAGTTTGCATTTTTTCCCCATTGACTGTATATAGAATGGACAGTGTGGCTCAGCCTTTTACCATTGTACAGTTTTGAAGCCATAAAACCTCTGTCACTGGAGCTGCTATTGGCAGTGGAAATAAAATTGTGCAGCCAGAGTCTGCACAGTAGAGAGTGACAAAAATATATATATTTTTTTCTTTCAACATTCTAATCTCTTCTTAACTTTCCTTCCTGATGTATTTTAATATACCTAATAAAACTACACAAGAACGGCAGCTGTCAATCATCGTCAAACATGCCGTAAAACCCAGTTTTTAACCTCTAATAGCTAATAAAAAAAAGAACATTTCAGAAAAGAGAGGACTTGAACACAATGCAGCCTAATAATATCTAAATATCACCACAGAAAACGGATGTGAGAAACGTTTCTACAAGGTGTAATAATTTTCTAAAGTTTGACCACATCCCATCTAGAATGAATAGAGAGCGAGTTTTTGTATTGTACTGCAGCCAGCCACCAGAGGGGGCAATTTTTGTTGCGACCTCAGTTTGAGTTGAGCGAGATGACGTCCATTTTTTTACAGTCTACGGTTTTCCCTGTGCATGTGACTCCCTCCCACAGCAGAAAAACATGCTCATCAGGTTAATTTGTTATACTAAATTGCCTGCAGGTGTGAGTGTGTGCATGAAAGGCTGTCTGTCGGCCCTGAGATTGACTGGGTGTACCCAGCCTCTTGCCTTGAGACAGCTGGGATAGGCTCCAGCCACCCGGGACTCTGAACAGGATAAACGGTATAGAAAATGAATGAATAAATGATAAACCGGAGTCTCTTCTTTACTTGTTATGAAACAGGCTGGACCAAAATAAAATGTCAAGCTGTTTTTATCATTGTTAAAACTTATATTTAAAGATAGTTTTAAAAAATTATTTCATCTTCATCTCTCATTTAACCAGCCATGATCTAAACACACTCGTAACAACTGTCAAGCCATCCAGATTGTGAGAATAGAGATATGGTCCTATATGGGTTAAGGTCATTGATTAGGTCAAACAATGGATTACTTACAAGGAATCATTTTGCTTAGACTTTAGAAAAAAAACAAATATTCTTCTATGGATGTTGAGTGAGCATATGCCCCAAGAGGAGAGACTTAAAAATCTCATGGTCTCGTTCACAAGTGAGGGTAAAATTGTGGCTGAGCTTTAGCCAGAGAGATAGTCAGAGAACGATAGTAATAGCACTGCTACTCATATAAAAATTAAAGAGGGAGACAAAATAACCATAAATCCTCTTGACATAGTAAATAAATTTAGGAACTTCTTTGTGAACATTGGTCTTTCACTCAATACCACCAACCCCATTTTCTATATCTGACATAAAGAGACCCTCCTCTTCCTTTATATTATCTCCCATTACTGAGTCAGAGCTTATAGAAGTTGTTCCCAAACTGAAAATCAACAGTATCATGGTCATGATGAATTAGAATTTTTAAGCTTCGAAAAAATGCCTGTTCTGTATAAGTGGATGAAATGGGTGGATGGGTGCCAAAGAGTGCTTTGAATTTGATACTTAACAGATGCAAACTTATGGTGGTGATGGTGACCATATTTACTACTGGGTTCAGCAATGGAGGATGCAGTTTGTTGTAACTCTCCATTAGCACCTTTGGTGTGCCATTAGTTAACATCAATGAGCTGCTGTGAATTTATCATCCCATTTGTTCTCATGACTCAGAGAACAGTTTATACAGTTTAAGTGAGTAAAATGATGTTGACAGTAAGTTAGGCCCAGGATGATTAAACATCTCCTCACATTACAACATTATGAAGATGTAGTGATCTCATTAACAAAAGGGCTCCATGTGTCGTGGTCAGCCCCACATACCCAATCATAGACACTCTCCTTGACCTCAGGGTTAAAACCTCAGTTGACCCTTCTTTGCTCTGTCTGCTTCCTTGATGCATTTTAGTTGGACATGGTGTAGGAAGTGACAGTCAGCTGGCCTATCAGCTGTGGAGTGTAATTGGTGGATGGGACAAGTGCCAACCAGCCAACCAGAGAGGTCACAGATAATGATTATGAGCGGCATTGCCAGGGCAGGTGGGAATAGACAAACGTTAATCTGATATTTGATTACTTTGTGGAGGGGAGGGGAGGGATGTGATCTGAAGGTAACATAACTACATATAGAACACTAAAACACACACTCATAAACACAAGAATAGTAGGAATCTGTCACACACGTATACACACATCTGAGTCCCTCTAGGGGCCCGGTAGACAGATGGGAGGTTGATGCTGATGGGACACACGGCTAAATGGACTAAATGAACGGGATAAACACTGTTCCCAAGGAAACCAAAGGACTATGTGCATGTGTGTGTGTGAGGGAGAAAGAGAGAGATGGAAAAAGAGAAGGGAAGTACGTGTTAGCATAGTCTGTGTGATAGGGCCTGGCAGGGTTTTAGATCAGAGAGAGAGAGAGAGAGAGAGAGAGAGAGAGAGAGAGAGGCTGTGGTCAGAAGGATGTACGGTTGTTTAAGCCTTATAAATCACTCTGTCAAAGCAGTAACAAGAACCACCTATAGTTCTCTTCTCTGATACACACACATATATAGGAGCCTGGTCATGAAAAGCTTTGTTTGCAACATCATATCTCAGAAAATTGCTCAACCTCTTTCCATCAGTGTCTTTTTTGAGAGTTTCTGAGAGTTCAGAGAAACTTTCTCCACACACACTTTGGTTGAATACTTGGTGGAATGTTTGTAGCTATCATGCTCCCATGGGGAATTGAATACACCTCACACTTGCATTTTCCTAATTACAAGGGTACTCATTAGATTTTAGTCCTCCCCAGATATTTATGTTGTGCTAAACTGAGTTTTAGGTTTCTACTCTTGTTTTGCATGTTATGCAGTTTTCCATTATCTGCTATTGATCTTTGTTTTTCAGAGTTTCTCTTTTATAAAAACGTTGAAAAAGTATATTTATTTTGAGCAATTTATTGTTGTTAATATCATATATGTTTTGAATATATTATATCTGATTCCTCGATAGTGTTTTTCAGAACACCTTATGAGGCTTTGCGAGTCATTTAGTTTTTAGGGATAACTGGAACACAGCAATATCTGAAATCTAAATAAGTGTTTTTGTCCTGGTTTTTGTAAAAAAAAAAAAATGTTTGTTAGACAAAGTATGAGCCACATTCCCCTGTCAAGTTGGGAAAAATGTCTTATTTTAAGATATTGAACACATTAGAAGAAACTTAATTAGTAAACTTTAAGGTTTTTGTAGTGCATGCTGGTAGTTTAAACCTTTCTTTAAGCAAGTGCAGCTTTATATAGAGATCATTTCTCATGGTGCTGATAAGATCCACAAGTCTTTCCTATTGTGGAATTAACATTAATGTAATTATAACAAAACGTAATATACTATACACAAGTACCAGACAAGACACAAAACTTATTAAGACAAATTTATAAGAGAGGGATAGACATTATTGATTTGTGTTGTTCTGAAAAGTTGATGGTTTGTGTCCCTGTCTTTAAAGAAACCATAGAGATGAAGAATATCTTTATGACCAGATGCCTAATAGTGTCGATCTGTGCAGCCATGTGTTCAGCTAACTGTAATGCACTGTGACTTTTCTATTAGAGCCAGTATGAACTTTTTCCATCAGTTTGAACTCCTGCTCTTTGACCTCCTCCGTTGGTCTGGGCCTCACATGCTGGCCTTTGTTCCCACTTAGCTTCCTCTCTTAAACTGCTTTCAGTAGGTACTGACTGCTGGGGGAGCAGGGAAATTATCAGCTCTTTGTTGGAAACAGAAAACGCATTGTGGGGTGAAGTTAAGAACACGCAAGCTTCAAATCAGTTTTCACTTGTGTTATTTGTGAGTGTAACTTCAGAGTCAGATGTTCCTATAGATGAAATCCAGCTGCTAAATTTTCATCAGCCTTTTAAAGAGAAAGGACAGAAGATGATCTGTGTACGCAAAGAATCCCACAGGCGAGGTATCTGTAGTGGTCTCCCCACTGTGTGTGTGTGTGTGTGTGTGTGTGTGTGTGTGTGTGTGTGTGTGTGTGTGTGTGTGTGTGTGTGTGTGTGTGTGTGTGTTAGCCTGTGGAGAATGGGAATGGATGATATCTGTCTGAGCTGACCAATGATGAGGGCTAATGTGATAGGATGTAATAGATGACCCCTGAAACGGCCTACTTTTCTTCCCTCCCAGTTCTCTCTCTTACTGTCTCTTAATGTCTCTTGCCCTCTGTCTGAGAGCGGGTGGTGATTTAGGGGGCCAGGTCACCACACTGCTTAACACTGTGGTCACTACATTTGAAGAAGAGAGGGCCTGACAGAGGGTGAGAAATAGAGAGAAAATGAGATTAGACGTTCCAGCAGCCTTTATTCTCGTGTCTCGCAGCACTTCAGTGAAGCCCAGAGCCTCCCTCATGTCTATTTTTGACTGTTTAGTCTGCCTGATTTCACATAAATTATTCAGGTTTACATAAATCCAAAAAACTATCAGTACATGCTCAATTTAATGCTCCACTTTCACAGTTTTAAGTGCATTTGCGTCAGGCTCTTTTATTTATTGGCTGTAATTGGCTTCAATGATGTGTTCTGAGAATCTGAAGTCCGTCAGGACTTGATTACATGACTTGCTTGTTTTAACATCTGATTCCTTCTATGTATGTATCATATGACATTTGAGAAAAGGTTTGAGGATGCTAAAGTTGGCAAATTTTAAAGAAAGGAAAAGTTAATGTTTTCAGGATTTTTTAAACTCAGACCTGATTGGTCAAAACAACACTGGTGATTAATTCTTTACAGTAACAGGCACAGCCTGGTCCCACATATCATCCTAATTCAATTAACAACAAGGGGCCTGGCACATTGAACCACTGCCTGTTGACACTTATCAAAACAATTACTAACAACCATAGCTTTAATTACCATTCTTAATCAGTGTGCAACACAACATTGGAGACATTTTTGATACTGCTGTAAATCTATTTAAAGCACAAAACTTCTGTTTTGTGGACCTTCTGGGCCTCAAGGAACCAGGTAATAAGCGGGATAATGTATAGTAAATTGATGTCAATGCATAATAGACAATCCAGAGCAGGTGAGATGTAACTACCTGCTCACTATTCCAAATAAAAAAGTGTTTCCATAAGTTTTTAGTGTATGACAAACAGGTAAATTGGACACCAGGGAAACAGGAAATGTGGAGAGTGAGGGAAGGCATTCAGCAAAGGGTAATGGCAAGGAGTTGAATACGCCACCACTGCAATGACTGCACAGGACTGAGGCTTCTGTATATAGAGCACACACTTTAACCACCAGTGCCCCAGTTTGGCCTATTTTTATTCTGTTACTTCACAAAGAGTTCAGCCTCTTTTCTCCCTCTTTTTCTCTCCCCATCCGACGTGTTAGCAGTAATTGGCTGGCAGTTAGCTTTGAATGGGACTTATTGGTTATAATACAAGAGTGTGTCTGCCTTGTTCAGGGTAACAGCTACAAGCTGCACGATCTATAAGCCCTTTCTGTCTCTCTTTGTGTCTTTGGCCCCTCTCTAATTAGCTCTCAGAATCAATTCGTATTTATACTACCGCCATGGCAGGATATGTCGAAGCTGTTCTGCTGCAGATTGTCTGTCTCACTCAGGCTGCTGTCATAGCCACTTTTAGGTGTGGATTTCAAACCTGGTTCCCTGACTGGACTGAAAATTTAGTGTCTCTGTGACATGTTAAGATGTCTGCATGTACCGCTAAAAACGACTCCCCCGATCAAACTTGATGCATCTTAAACGGCCCTACATCATATAACATCTTTAAATAAGTTTTTGCAGTTTTGCTTGGACTTTCACAGGCCAGTGGTTTTGCACATCTTAGCCCATTTACTACAAATAACAAGTGCAGCTTTGCAAGCCTCCAATTAGTTCCCACCAGAAGAACTTGAACTTCAGCAAAGCTACACTTAGAAAAACTCTTCCTGACTAACTTAAGCTGCTCCAAAACAGTTGGTCAAACTTGATTGCACAAAATGGTCAGGTCTTGTAGAGAAATATAGTGATATCTTTAGAGTCCATTTGAGATGTAAAATTTGTTCAAAATACTCCTGGATGTATTCATCGGATGGCGATACTCACCCCTATATTGTTGCAAAAGAGATTAACTTTTCAAAAGTCCAGCGTTGACTGATTCATCCACAGAACCAAAACCGTACTTTGAATACTGGTTTGTGTGAATCGGATGGGTCAAGTTTGAGTTCAGGTTCAAAATGGATCAGAGAGAAAAGAAAAACCTTTGAACATAGTCTGCCTATTTATGTGTACAGTATGGCGAAGTTTCAGTATTTGAAAACAAAGTTAGAAAATACGATGCATGTGTGGACTGAACACCAAAGTAGTGCATTAAAAGATATCACAAAAAGGTTATTCAGGGACTTGAGATACGTTTTTGGTTGAACCAGTGAAAGGACCATTACTCTGGAGGGTCTTTATCTTGCAGACACCTCTGACAAGATTCTCAAGTGCTTGGCCCATTCCCATGGTTGGTGTGCTGGACTGTGGTCTTGAGTAGTCCTACCTATCTGAGCAGGATATCTGTTCCCTTGTGTACTCTGCTCAGAACCCACTCACCACAGCCAGCCAGGAGACAAATGTCGCCTGGGAACTTGGCAAACATGCCGGAAATGAGATTTGTTATCGCTACTCGATTGTGGTCGGACTGGCATACAAATTCAAGAAGCAGAAGTGTGTGTGTGTGTGTGTGTGTGTGTGTGTGTGTGTGTGTGTGTGTGTGTGTGTGTGAGAGAGAGAAAGAAATAGATAGAGAGAGTCTCTTTATATGCTTACACCTGTTTATCTAAAAGCATTCAACAGAGAAATCTGGCATCTTCCCAAGTGTTTTTTGTGATGTGAATACTCCAGTGCACCTATGTGTGTCCTTTGTAAATCAGCTGCATTGTTTCTAACTAGTAGACCAGAGGTATCTCTGCAGATACTGGGTCTGAATTTATTTCTTCTTTTTTTTCAAAAGCTAATGATGTTTTATTTGGAGAAGCAAAGCTGCAAATCCTGTCGTACCTGCCGTGCTGTTAAACAATGCTATATTCTGAGGTTATGATACTATGTTCATCTCTTTTCCCTTGGTGTTGCTTTTTGAAACTATAGGTGCCTTAAGTCCAGTTCACCCAGGGAGCACTGTGGTGCATCTCAGCTCCATCCCCTGTGCACTCTGCTTAAGATACACGCTTGAGATTTCTTGTTCAAGTTTTCAGTGGCAATCTGACATCTACTCCAATAAAAGACTGAGACTGAGTTAGCACTGGGGCTACTTTAAAGCCTGCTGAATTTTATTCAGACACTGATAGGTAGGTGATACATCTTGATCAGGTTCCTCTTATCTGATGGCATGATGGGTGGGACTCCTACAGTGAAGGGAAAATCAAAGCTCTATATATTAGGGTTATAAATTTTATTTATGACCTCTGAGTTCTTGAAGTCCTTACATATTAATTTGGTGTTTTTCTGCCAAAAGACTTCCTGTTGCCAAGGTCAGACATGTAATGAAATTTTTAGGTTACAAAAAAGATTGGTTTAAAAAGGATGACTTCAATAACACAGTTTTATTGTTTTTCTAACATTAAATCATGGACTGAGTTGTTAAATGAGAGATTGTTTCAGGTGTCACCTTCAAGGACAGGTTGAGGAGCTCAGATATCTGAAAGATGCTCTAAGTATTTTGATTCATTTATTGATGTTTTAAGCAGGCTTCAGGGCAGGCCCAATAAACAGTGTTAGGAATACATTTACAATCTGATCTTCAAGGCACTTGAATATGCAACTGTCTTGTAGACAAGACGGTACACTATGAAAAATGTATTTCTTGCCAATGAGAAAAGTATATTGATTTTCAAGGACATTTCAAGTAAAACTTTGAAATGTGTGTCCAGAGGGTTACAGTCACTGCAAACTGGATTTTTTCACTAATATTACCAGTAATAGAAACAAAAGCAACATGTCCACTTGTTCATCTGTGTTCTACTTACTTCAAAAAGTCCATCAACATCTATCTCTACCATCCATCTATCCATCAGTTCCTATTCTGCTTTTACTTTGCAGGGTCATGTCAGAGCAGGAGCAACTGAGAGTTATCAGCAAAGACATGCTCAGATCATAGGAAACATAGCACTACAGCATGGATACACAAGGTTAACTTCCAAATTTCACTGGCAATTCCCAGGTGGTGATTTTAAACCAAGCCTGTCATAAAGAAAAATGGAAGAGATGATTCTGTTGCCACTGCAAGCAATAATCCCAAAGAGGAATTTACTGTAAAACACCATTCCAAGGAGAACCTGAGACCCCTTAAGAGGATGTGTTTTTTTACATGCATGTGAACACAGTTATTTCAAACACAGATAAAAAGACAAAATATGAAAAATCTGAGAAATCTGTAGAGCAAAACCCTGTTGTTGTTTTTTAATTTGACAAAAACACCACCAGTGGCTCAACCATAGACCATCCTAAAAGGGAAAATATCTCAATCTAAAATATCTACTATATTACACCTTCAGCTATGGATAGTCCAACTCTTGTGTCCCTGAAATCCCATCAAATATTGTAATAACCCAAAAACTGAGACCCTATCTTGTGCCTTCAGATATATATCCTCGTCTCGCTCCACTGACATAGAAAAAGACTGATTCCGTGGAGTCACACAAGACTTGACCAGATTTCATATTAAATGAGATATTAGATTAACTTTTTGTTGCTGATCTTTAAAGTGTACTCTCACATTCACCCTTTTCATTTGGTCTTACCTCCATATGCATTTACTTTGGAGGCTTCCAGCAGACGTGTCTTTATCAAGAAAGTATGTAATATATCAGTTCTGAAAGTTCCACAAGATTTCTCAGCAGTTTCTCTAAAAAAATCTATTTGCATTGGCAGACACTGTAATAGGGGATACTTCAGATCATTTTGGTACTCATCCAACACTGAAATAAGTTTTAACACTTTTTTTAAAGCACCACTTCAGCACTGTTACTGTGGATTTGGGTTCAGTCAGTGAGAATTATTTGTCCTGTTCAGAAATAGTTGTTCCCCTCCTATCTCTGATTAAAACATTAATCAGGTCTAAACCTGCAGCCTTCTGTGGCATTGATTAAACCATCTTGTTAGGTTACAGATTGACTGGAGGAACATGGGCGCTGATGTAGCACTACATCTGCAGAGGAAAGAGGGGCAGTAATGTTGGATGAGAAATGTGTTGTTAAAAAGGTCCACATCAGCAAATTCTGCTGGGTGTGTGTGAGTCTGGGGTGTTTTCTGTTGACTCTGTGTCTATCTATATGCATACCTCAACCAAGTTCTCATCCTTTTCACTTTACATTTACTGCTTTTTAAATTGTATTCACAAAATAGTGTTACTTTCAAATAAAGCATTTGACATGAAATACTTCTGCAAGTTTGACTGTTCCCTGCTCATGCATGTAACTGCCAGAAATCAAAGCCATTTGGAAGGTCCTTAAGCAGAGGAAAGCAGACACTAGTTTAAAACCATGTACCTAAATGTTGGGTATTTAGTGCAACTATTTTAGCAGGCTTTAGTGGAGAATAACTTGTCACTGGTAGGAAGGTTGATATTCTTTGTTTGGGGTGATAGTTGAAGGAAATGAATAAGAAAGGACTTTAACAGGAATCAGAGATTTGAGCATTGGATTATTATTCCAACCTAACCCATGATTTAACTTAACCTTAACCAAACTGGTGGTGTGAAATAAACAGAATATTGTACTGAACAGATCTTAAAATTAATGATAAACATACACATAAAGAGACAATGAGGGTGCCTTAAATAACCATCTTTCTAGCATATGCTAAACAGACACTTTTTTTTATCAATAACACTGAAAGGGTTTAATTTAAAAAATAGTTAAAGTGTTAAAAATAGTTGATTTTTAAGAACTTTTTAAAGGATAGGGTTATAAAGTTGTACATAACTTTAAAAATTTGTTGCCATTTTATAAATGTATGTCCAATAAGTAAACGACATTACAGTAGTTGGGCATCTTAGTGTGTTTAAACAAGACAAGCTCATTTCTGAGAGGAGACACCAATGTCCCTGTTGAATCCCCAGTTTATCAGACAGGACCACACTGTGTCAAGGTCAGTCAATTTTTTCTACACCCATAAGATTTACGGTGCATGAAAGTGTGTTCAGTAATATGTGGTCAAAGAAAATGAGAAATACACTTTACCTAAGTTTACAGACAAACTTTGTGCCAAGAAAATCAAAATAAAAGCTATTGCGCAAGATTCCACCAACAGCCTCACTGACATGCACATGCAAACTTGCGGATGTATTGACTTTACCATAGTTTCACCCCCCGCAGAGCTGATGTGGAGTTTAATTGCATCCATAGCAGGAGCGAGCCACTTTTGGTGTTGTGAAACCCATCATTTGCACAGTAGTGCATTTGGAACAGCAAACAGCACATTACACAGGTATTTCCAATCCGTCTAACAGGACTGGCAATTTAAGCTTGCAGGTGCGACTTTGTTTGAGCCGTGTTCTCTGAAGCATAATTCGCCATGTGATTGGCTTCATTGTAGCAGCCTCTCATTTTTCTCCCGGCTGTTTATGCATCAGTTTGTCCAGCTGAGACGGCAGGATGGATGCATTAAGGGATGTTTGGATGGCGTGCCTCCCTACAACGTTGGATAAATACAAGAATATTTAATATGGCGTGAAAGCACAGATGAATACTAGCAGGAAATGCTAACTCTTACTTTGAATTTTGGGTATCCAGCTAAAACCATTAAAAAGCACAAGCAACATTTGATTGCTGGTTCTCCTTTAAATGCATCCAGCATTCTAAGTACGTCTTCTCTCTTTCACTCCTTCAGTCATTAGATGTTTAGTCTCTTGCGTTGAACTGCTTGTTTACAGCACAGCAGAGTTAATTAGCCATTTTATAGCTGATTTACAGCCCAACAGACAGACAGGAAATGGCCACTGCCTTGTCCTTGTTGCCTACTCAAGGACTTGTCAAAGGGAGCATTAAACACAAAGCATGCTTTAACACAGACAAGTGGTCTCTTTGACCAAATCAGTGGGTGTGGTTGAATTTCCATGCATTTCAACCATACATTCACGGTGGTGTCCATATGCAGACTCAATACATACACACCTATACGCATACACACTCCATATCCACGAGGCTCTAAAACTTAACACCGTGCTGAATATTCCTCCCACTTTTTTATATCCTTACATAATTCCACTGTCTAGACCAATTTATCAGGATGCAACACACACACACACACACACACACACACACACACACACACACACACACACACACACACACACACTCACTGACAAATGTGACCTAACTCACCTTGACCAGTTTATCTAATCTCAGTAAAACAGGAACAGAGGCATTAGGGAAGACCGAGCTGAGAAAACACCTCTATGAGTCAAACTAATCCATGAATGTTCTCATATGAGATATAATAAAGTTGTTTCAAAAGCAATTAAAGTACAAAAGTTAAGAAAAACTAAATCAAACCATAGGAGTACATAGAAAAATAATTTACTACTAACTGTGATAACAGCTAACATGCAGTTAAAAGTGAACCTGAGGGTTTTACTTTTAAGACTTTGTTCCATCTTATTGAAGACTGAGAATCACTCACAACAGGACAGCCTCAGATCTATTTTCATGAAGCCTCTTCATAACAGGGGACTTAACAGGGGACTGTTACCTTGTTAACAGTCTACAAGGCTTATGCTTTTTTTCCAGGTCTGTCAGCAAAGCTGAGACTAAACTTCTAAAAACAATGAAAAGACAACTTTGTTCTGCTTTAAACTAACTTATTTGTCCACCTGTGAGACACAGGCTATGGTAGCCAGGCATGTTTTGCGCAATACCTTACCCTCTGCCTCATCTTCTTTCCCAAATCCAAAATAAGTCCAGACAACCAGGCCATTTTGAAAGATGTCAACAACAACACAACAAATCAAAACTTAGCGTGGCTGAAGTTGTTTTCTTCATCCCCCACTTGCACGTGCCTCGTTCTTCTTTGGAGGGTTTTGGCTGTTGGTAAACCAGCTGAAAGGTGCATTCCCGCATGCATGTTACCTAAGGTTGCATCTCTGTACATGAAACTTTTTTTTTATGTATCATTGCAGCCTTTGTGTTTTCAAAATTGCGTTCTGTTACGTTGCAATGTTGGTTTAAATTCAATTAATTATAAAAACCCTAATTTTGATTATTCCAGCTGTAAAATAGACAACTTTGGAATTAAACTGGTTAAGGGGTCTGGTTGGTGTCTTTTAGTCTTTTTTTTGCCTGAGATTGCTGACAGTCTTACTTTCATTCCACAATGTAGCTATTATTTCTTAACCCCTCCCTGTAGTTTGAAATTCTGTGTATGTAAAAAATAAAATAAAATAACTATAAAAAATTGTGCTTATGTCTGTTACAGTTTAGAAAGTGACCTATGTAAGGGGTGATTTCAGCAAGTAGTTATGTGAATTGGAATATTGACAAGGTGAGCAGTATCCTTATATAAAGAAATCTATTTCCTTACAACTGTGACACTTATCAGCTGGCTACAAACCAAAGCTATACACAAAATGTACATAACTCAAATATAACTTTTAACTTTTCCTCTGACACCATGAACAACCAGAATAGTTGCATCACAAGTGGCTAGACTCTAATGGAGGAATGATGTGTGATGCTTTGTCTTACATAATGCAGTATTACACATAAAGGACTTAACATCAGCATTGTCAACCACATTTTCTTTCCAGCGATAATAATGTTAATTTACTGTCTGAAACAGACAGCCAAGTCAAGTGGTTATGTGTCTAAAGCTCCTGATATCTTTGCCCTGACATGAACCCTCATTCAATGTCACAACGATCTTTTAGTCTTGCCACATTAATTCAAGATCAGTAGGAAATTGACATGTGCTGCATTTTTAAATGCCACAGAGAAATTGATTTCTTATTTGGATCATGTGGCGTACCTGTATGAATGTTTTTGTGGTATAAGCATTTTCTTCATTGGTAAGGCTGTGATAACTGATGTTAAAACTAGTATTTCAGTCCTTAATTTAATCATGCTATTAACCAAATAACAGCACATGAGAAAGCACTGTTGGTTTAAAGCTACATTTGGCTCATTGAAGCCACATTTAACATTAAAACAAAGACTTATCTCAGTGTAAAATAAAAAAAAAGAAAAAACTATAAAACTCATTTCTATCTAAAACTGTTCAAAGCTGATACAGTCAAACTTATCTCACAGTACAGACACACTCCATCTCTTCTACACCCTCTCACAAAGGATCTAACAGATCTAAGCTGACATCAGCAGGAGGCTAACAGCGACGCTAGCAAGCACAGCCTGTCATCCAGGCAGTGTTGGCGTAGCGCTGACAGCTAACAAGAGAAGACATCACATTAGCCGGCACAGCGGCTCGCTAGCAGAGCAGTTACCGCCGCCGGAGCACCTGGCTGCACTGATGTGGCTACAGGTGTAGTATTCACTCATGCTTAAAGAGTCTGACACTGGCAAGCCAGCAGCCGGCGGTGTGATAGCACAACACCTGACAGCTGGGTAATGTCAATGTGCAGCCTTTTTTCAGCAGTGGGAGAGGACACAGAGGTGCATCAGTTTAGGCAGAGGTAACAAAGAGTGGAGGTTACTGACATTTGAGTTACCTGGTGTCTCATTTTTTTCTTCTTTTACTTTGCTTTTATGATGTTTTTGTTGTTACTTTCACCCTCAGCTTTGCTGCATTTCCTCTCATTCTGTTGTTGAACCCTTTGCCTTTTTTGCAGTTACTACTTTTTTTATTGACAGTTTATATTTTTAAACTGTCTGATACAGATTTCTGTTTTCTATGTACTTTGTTTTGTTATGCTGTAAGAAGGTCCCCAGTTCGAATCACAGTTCAGAGAAGGCAGGCCTTTCTGTATAGAGTTTGCATGGGTTCCCTCCAGGTACTTTGACTTCTGTCTGCTCCCTGAAAAAGATGTGGCTTGGATGGCAGCATATGTTGCTCCAAAACCTGTATGTACCTTTCAGCATTAATGGAGCCTTCACAGATGGTCAAGTTAGCCATGCCATGGGCACTAACACACCCCCATACCATCACAGATGCTGGCTTTTGAACTTTGGGCTGATAGCAATCCAGATTGTCCTTTTTCTCTTTGGCCCGGAAGACACAACCTCCATGATTTCCAAAAACAATTTGAAATGTGGACTCGTCAGACAACAGTTCACTTTTCCACTTTGCGTCAGTCCATCTCATGTGAGCTCAGGCCCAGAGAAGCCGGCGGTGTTTCTGGGTGTTGTTGATATATGTCTGTCTTTGCATGGTAGAGTTTGAACTTGCACTTGTAGATGTAGTGATGAACTGTGTTAACTGACAATGGTTTTCTGAAGTGTTCCTGAGCCCACGTGGTAATATCCTTTACACAATGATGTTGGTTTTTAATGCAGTGCTGCCTGAGGGATCGAAGGTCACGGGCATTCAATGTTGGTTTTCAGCCTTGCTGCTTACGTGTAGAGTTCTCCAGTTTAGCTGAATCTTTTAATGATATTATGGACTGTAGATGATGAAATCCCTAAATTGGTTACAACTGTACATTGAAGAACATTGTTCTTAAACTGTCGGACTATTTGCTCATGCACTTGTTCACAAAGTGGTGAACCTCACCCCATCTTTGTTTGTGAATGACTGAGCCTTTAAGTGATGCTCCAGTTATACCCAGTCAGGATGCTCACCGGTTTCCTATTAACCTGTTCACCTGTACAATGTTCCAAAATGGTGTTTTTTGAGCATTCCTCCCTTTCCCAGTCTTTTGTTGCTCCTGTCCCAGCTTTTTTGTTGTTGTTGTTGTTGTTGGAATGTGTTGCAGGCATCCAATTCAAAATTAGTGAATTTAAAGAACAAAGTTTATCAATTTGAATCTTGCCTTTTTAGTTAATTCAACTAAATATAAGTTAAAAAGGATTTGGAAATCATTATATTGTGTTTTTATTTACATTTTACACAACATCCTAACTTCATTGGAATTATGGTTGTAAACAAATCAAAGCTTCCCCTTCCAATGTGAGGGTCACAGTCTGCAGCCCAGATTCTCCATCTGTCATCCCAGCATAGGTTTCAACTATTATGCATCTGCGTGTTTGGCGGTGGAAGCACCAGGCAGATTTTCCACTGAAACAGAAAGCAACATACTGATGATTAGAGCTTGGCATATAATGGATCAGAAATGAGTTTGTTTTGCGTGGAACAGGTGGCCACCCCCCAGCTAAATGTAAAAACAAAACCCCATTAACATGTCTGTAGTGAAGTGGAAAAAGCTGGGAACAGACCTTTGTATGGAGAGGAGGGCATACGAGGCTAAGGTAAACATGTCAGCTTTTTCTGCAGGTGTGTTCTTAGAGAGATTCAGAGAGTTTTAATGAACTTATATGTTTGAGAATACCTTACTTATCCAACAAGGTCTCCAGCATGGTATGTAGGCGTCCTTATATACGTGTATGTATTTTCAGTCACGGTGTTTGGACCTCATACTGATAAAGGCCTTGCTGTCTGTCTTTGTTCATCTGACATTTCCTCATTAATGAAGTTGGCCCGCCCTCCTCTACCTCTCCGCTGACTTCCTACATGCCCTCACCACCTGCCAGTCCTCACTCTTCTTTGCCTTCCTCCTGCACATCTATCTGCTATATTTGCTTTGATCTCTGCTCCCCACTCTTCCCCTCCTCTCATCTTTTCCTTTCTTTTGCTTGTTTTCCTCCAGTCTGTCTTTTTCTTTTTCCCTGCCCTCTTACCCTTTCCTTTTTTTTTTTTCGAATTGTGCTTTTTTTCCAGCTTTGAGTCATTACTTATATGTGATATATCCAGTATTTTTAAAACACAATTCTGTTTAACATAGTTTTAAAACTCAATGACAATTATGCAAAAAAAAAAAAAAAAAAAAACATTTGGGACTGTCTCAGTCTTGCTTTCGCTGTGAGCAGTAAGATGGGATGTAATTGCTGAAACTTTATCTGTGTAGGAAATTTCAACAGGCAAATATACACAACCTGAAAGCAGTTACTATAACAGGACTTTGACTTCCATGAATGCCTAAAAACATCATTTTGTCACTCTCTATAAAGCCACAAGCATTCTTTTATTTATCTACTTATTTATTTAGGTGCATAATAGATGACTGGTGTGTTATTGTTTGAGCTTGATCCTTGCAAACCCTTAAAAGATCCAAAGTAACACAAGTACAAGCCAACTAAAGACTGGAATAAGTATTAAACTAGACAGTCATTTTGGCAAGGTTAAGTTATTGATTTTTTTTTCTCCAAACTTTGGTGGTATTCAGAGTGCACTTTATAACTTTCTGGAAATACAAGAAAGGTTTCTCTTTTTGGATCTCTTCTGCATTGTTTCAGCTTAACAAATTGAGCTTGTCAATGGTCAATGACATGCACTTTTATTTTAACAAGCAACTTTGATTGCTCCAAAGCATTACTTGGCAGCTTTAAACTTCCCTGATTTAGACAGTCATTTCATCTCTATTTTTACATGGTTATTGGTTTGGCATGAAAAATATGTACTATTTGGTTTCTGTGCACAATTTACAGTTAAAGTTGGCAAAGCAAAGGACCTGAGTGGGCCTTCCCCCTTGTTAAGAATCTCCCATGAAATCTTCTTAGGTCACTAGTTCATTACAAATTAATGCAACACAATTTTCAAGGCGTCTTGTGAATAATTTGGTTAAAAAGAGTTAAAACCACTTTGCCTCACATTGAGCACCAGATAGTTTTGAGAGCCCAGGCTCCTCAAACTTTGGCACACATAAGTTCCTTGTCACTGTCAACTAGGGCTGCACGATTAGTCCTTAAAAGATCTCAATCTCGGTTCACACATGTACGTGATTTCATTTCTAAACACGGATGATTCTTAAGCATTTTATTTCATGGGCTGAATGATAAAACAAATGCCCCCAAATGCAGCACAGCTACTGCCTTCCCCTTGAATTTATGGTAAAACATCTTTACAACATGCAGGCCTGCTGCTGGCTGCAGTTAAGAGAGCAAAGAGTGAGTGAGAATTATGGTGAAGGAATGTCTGTAATAGAGGTATAACGAAGGGGTGTAACAGTGTGCTGAAGAAAAAAAGGCAAAATAAAATTTAAAGATGCATGAAATAAAATCAAGTAAAAAAAAATCTATTAAAGGGCCCGATTAGTGTGTGACTGTGGGTAGTCCGCACAAAATGTTATGTTCCCGCAGGTCTTGTGCTGATAATGTGGGATATGTATTCATACAATAGCTCTGTATAAATCACAGTAAGTTTTCGTAAGGTTATGTGAAGTTCAGATCAGCTGAAGACATCAGTCTGGATCAGCGCTTCTCCTCACACACTCCCCCCTGAGAGGCTGCTGTTCTTTAGGAGGCACATAATTTTGCCTGTCATACAACAATCTTTAAATGATGTAACCTTAGTTACGTTTGATCAAAACTACAGAAATGCAGCATTTAATCACCTCTTTCAACATGTTTGCCCTGCTGCAACATGATGTGTCTGTGTCACAGTTTGAGAAAACTGTCAGTCATTCTCCTTCTCATCAGCTGACATTTGCATGAGCTAAAGCTAAACCATGAGCCCCATGATAGGACATTAAATTCACAGGTAAACTCTGCGCTTTTTATTCTGCTTAAATCCAATGAATATGTTATGAATCCTGTTGTCCAGTTGTGTCAGTCACACACAAGAATCAATTTGAGGAAATAGTGAAAAGACATGTACATTTTGTGGGAAAGAAAATTGTGCCGGAGAATCGTGATCTTGAGTGTGGGTATTTTTTTTATTGAAAAAAAAGTCTATTGAAATTATGTCTTTGTAAAGACAGCACTGACCTATTACTGTATTTCCAAATTACTTTGAGGTAATACCAGGGTCATTTTCATACTCCTTTCATCCCTATGATGAACAAATTATCAAAACGACCTGATAGAAAGTTTAAATCTATATTCTTACCATATTTTCGCCATTTGAAGACTGTCTGAAAGTAGGTCTGTGGCACAGTTCATCTTATTTCTTACTAAACTTAAGGGTGCTCACTGGCTACATTAATCAGGCATATGTTTGAGTTACACCAAAGTCCTGTGACATGAATGTTCTTAAAAGAGCACATTTACATCTTTCTTTCTGTGTT
This sequence comes from Labroides dimidiatus, assembly GCA_030710495.1. Classification (NCBI taxonomy): domain Eukaryota; kingdom Metazoa; phylum Chordata; class Actinopteri; order Labriformes; family Labridae; genus Labroides; species Labroides dimidiatus. The sequence continues at coordinate 21,742,353 of CM061149.1, read as the reverse complement.
CTTCCACAGCAGCTGATGAGAGAGCGGCAGCAGATGGCAAGTCGTCCCTTTGCTTCTGTTGCTGTGGTGTTGGAGGCGGGCAGTGACCAAGAAGAGCTTTTACAGGTTGGCATGAATACACACACACACACACACACACAAACACACACACACACACACACACACACACACACACACACACACACACACACACACACACACACAGATACACAGAAGTGAGTGAACCTGGAGACGACACACCCACATAGCTTAATGTCATTGGATGGTATTGAATTGAGCAATGCATAACTGCGTGCTGGCATTGGCAGCATTTTAAGCTGGAGATTCCTTATTGTTGAGAGTGACACAGACACACACACACACACACACAAAAGACACACTAAAATACAAATACCACTTTTTTGCCCTCCAACCTCCTTTGCCATGACTGTAAACAAACTCTTAAGTTGAGTTTATTGTGCTCTGAGTAAAGGAAATATTCTCAGTTCAACTGAAGCTGCGTTTTCAGTAAAGGTTTGAGTTATAATGCAAGCTTCAGGGTGTGATTCATATTTATTTAAAACAGTGTGGTTTTTATTTGGCTGTGATTAATTTTTGAAATGTTGCTGGTATCAGATTCATCTATGAACCAGTCTTCAGAAATCTTTTAGGTATTTTTTGGTATGCAACTATTGTGTAGAGGTGTGTAGACATCTATAGACTTAATTCATTTTAGAGAAAGGCCAGTAAAAATACAATAAAAGATGGAGTTATGTCATGATTTATGCCTTGAATAGAAGTCTGTTTGTACTTGAGGAGCATTGAGTTGTGATTCATCGAATTGGCAGTGGCTCATATACATGGTTTGACATCATTCGGTTTGCATTGAATGCCCAGAGATATCCCACAACACATTACACAACCAAGTCAACATCGACCCTTCATTTTAGAGAGAATAGAGGCTATAGCATTTGTTTCCTGATTTCAGGGTTTTAGTAAGCACACACAGCTAAGAGTAGCAGAGTTAAATAGCGCTGAGCACATACACAGACAGAACCAAAGAGCTGAGCTGAGAGTACTGAATTAATAATGCCACTGGACAAATCTAGAGCTGTCCGCAGAGTAGCCCCCCTGCTGCTGGAAGTGCCATTGTTAGATCAGCCAGAAACAATCACCATGCAGCAATGCTGTCATAGAGAGCTGCTTTCACCCACTACTCATTCTGATACCCAGACTTGCTCGCTTGCTACTTCCTTAGATAGATAGATAGATAGATAGATAGATAGATAGATAGATAGATAGATAGATAGATAGATAGATAGATAGATAGATAGATAGATAGATAGATAGATAGATAGATAGATAGATAGATAGATAGATAGATAGATAGATAGATAGATTAGTTCTTGTTTATGGTTGATCTTGTTGATCTTGCAGCATGTCTATGAGCGATATATTAAAATTTGACTGTCATTCCTACTTTTTTTTTGCCTTTCATGCAGACGTTGCGCTAGATGTTTTACCTGTCTGTCATTTAGATGGACAAGATTGTAAAAATAATGTCATAATGAATAATTATACTTCAATTAAAAAAAAGATAATGAGACCTATTGCTTGTAATTTAAATGTTTTATCATTCTATCGCAAAATCAACTCAAATACATTTAAAATTAATTATGCAGGAAAATTTTATTGCTTATTGGGCAGAAAGGCAGAATAATGGATAAATAACAGACAAATAATAGAAAATAGAAATAATAACACCAACCCTGCTGTCAATAGCTTTTTAAAGACAAAATCGCTTTCACAGCAAGCGGAACGTGTGTTTTTTTTTTTTTAAATTAGACTGAAAAAACATCAACACAGAACTGCTTTCAAGTTAAAACGGATCATGCGATGTTTTCTCTCTTTTTTTCGGGTGAGAGATCTCTGCCAGCAGAAGTGATCAGCATCAGGTTCAGCGTCTTTGCTTCAGTCAGCCGACTTCTCGCGGCTGTTTTGATTTTGTTCTGGAGGCTGAAGCTCCGTTCTGCTACACTGGATACTGGAATGACCAGCTCTACTTCAGAAAGCGTTTAAAGACTGGAAACATTTCACCAAGTGAAGTAATGAGCAGTCGGTGTGACTCTTTGAAAGATGGGCTTCCTGATCCTGCCAGAACCTGCTTCACCGAGAGGAAATCCTGGAGCATTTGGTCCTGATGTACGAGAGTTCTGTTCGAGTCGTAGTGGTGCCAATTGATGCCAACATTTCAAAGGATAAGACAAGCCAGCACATCAGAGAACGTCAGATCATAAACAGGACAACACAACACCTCATTAATTATGCACGCTTGTCACTAACTGGACAACGGGTCGCTGCAGGTGTGATATGTGATTAATGAATGACTGTGTGACAAAAGTGGACTGGATCACTGTTAGGGTTTCTAATCCGTCAAGATGACGGGCAGCCTTCAAATTTTTCCGTCATAGCTCAAAAAATTCAGTTAAAGATGGAGAATAATCGGTTAACGCGACTTCTGCTTTCATGTACCTTTTGTGGTTGGACCTCATTGTTGAAGCTTTCCCGTGCGATTTGGTTAGTTCAAACAAAACAATTTAGCACTAGCTAGCATGTTGGTAAAAAAAAAAAAAAGCAACCTCTGTTATTTTTGTTCTTCAGTTTTGGGATATAGTATAGAAATCTGAGTTTGGTTTTACAACCAACAGCAGAACAGAGTGTACATCTGGCTCTAAACTTGGACACATGGACTCTGCGACACTGAAGCAAAACCATAACAGCAAAGGGGAAAGGAATGTTTGATGAATGAGATGGATTTTGTATGCCTGTCACACAAATCACTCCTGTCATTATGTCACTAAAGGAGCTAATTCAAATCCCATTGTAAAAGCTGTATTCCCAATAAGTTGGCTACATAAACATTCAGGGCTGCAAGGCTATAAAATAACTATGTGTGTGCTTGTACGTATACAAGTAAGAAAAATGTGTTTTTCATTTAACAGAGCTTCACCCGAAAGCAGGTGCAGACAAACACCACTCACTTTAACAACATCCACACTAAAGGCCTTTGAAGTTCAGCTGAAAACAAGTCTGATGACTAAAAAGTTGCTGGACTCAACAGCCCACTTGTCATCTACCAGTCCTGTGTGAATACAGGACTCTTCTTGTTTGTTGGCACCTCACCTTCACCATCCAGCCCTGAAGGGTCCTCACGAGGCAGTGTGTGTATTGGAGTGTGGGCCCTGGGAGAGCCAGCTGGCCCCTTGGCTCATATCAGCCTCTTAAACAAGGAGAATATAGAGCACATGCTGCATGACAGTGGTACTTTCCACAAAATCAGATGTGTGCCTCTCCTGGGAGGGAAGGGCAGACTGTTGTTCTACAGTGGAGTCACCTCTGTTATGAGATCTCAATGACATTCGCTTGCAGGGTTCAGATAACATGGGGCAGCTGAGTGGAGTGGAGTGATGCTTTGTGAATAGCAAGTAGTTGAGTGTCCAGTATGAAGTTGAAACGTGAAGATACTGACAGTCAAGGAGTTTGTCAAGGAGTTCTTTAGGTTTGGTAAATAGGGTGATGCAGATTTACACCTGGAGAAAGACGAAGAGGGTAAGATAACAAACTAACCTCATGTATTTATATTGTGTGAGTCATTGAGGCTTTCATCAGGGCATGTAAAAAGTGGTTACCAAGCCGATTCATCTGAAGCTTAACATGCAATATCATGATCAGTGTGGTTATAACTGTATCTAAAAGGACAGCTTAAACAGGTTTTTGTGGATCACTGACGTCATTACCTGAATTTCTGCATAGTCCTACTGCCATGCACCATAAATCCAAGATGGCAGACCATCATTTTGTTTGTTTGCTCGGTACTACAAGGTTTAATTTCATGTTTACAAGGAAACCTTGCTGTTCTTCATTAAAATAACACAGCACAGAGGCATATTAATATGTTACACTCTTTTGATCTTGCCATTCTCAACTGTTTAAATTTGCCACTTTCTCAAGAAGACCCTCAATAAGCATGTTCACAGTGTTCCCCCATGTTGTTTGATGTGACAAGCTGATTACATATCATCACCACCCACTGGTTTGGCATGCTTATGTGGGCATTTTTAACAGTTTCTGCAGTGTTATGGAGACAGAATATTAATCATAAACACATTTGATATGGACAGATTTCTTTTTTTTTAAATGGAAAGAAAAAGTCATATTAAGAAACATCTGTACAAGATACAGATGCAAGAGCAACCCTGCTACCAGGTCCCAACCTTCTCTAATGGGGAAAGGAGAGGAAGATCCTGTCTTGCTAAGATGCTCATGCTTTGGAAGCATTACCAACAATGGAACTGGATGTACTACTTTAAAATTATAAAATAAGTATTTTAAAAGTCAATGAAATTATCTATACATCACTATTTTACGTGCACTTGTTTGTCTTTGGTCAGTAGCTCAGTAGTCAAGACTTCCCTGCTTAGCACTGGGGCTCATGGTCTCCCCATAGGGATACTTGTTTTCATAACCTCCATATACATTATCCTTCACACGAGTCAATGTGTCCCCAAATTATAAGAGCATCAAAGCAATTAAGCACTATTACTACTTTAGGGGAAAAAAGAAAAAAAAAAACTGACAGGGGATGACTTTTTGACCTAACAATGCACCTTGCACTGTGTGGCATCACACATTACTTACATTTATTGCAGAATACAAGAATTTAAGTATTTGATGACCAGTATATCCTATTAGAGGACTTTTACACTACTTGGATCAAAACACCTTTATGATGGTTAAACTTCCTTCATCTTTAAATCATCTGAAACTTTAGTGATTGTCACCTCTGAGATATTCTTTACAAAAAATCATTTATTTGAAATCCTGTTTTCCCTGATACCCCAAACACCTTCACTTATCTTGTCTGTCTGAGGTTTTGTCCTCAGAGTTTGAACTGAAGGTTACAGAGACACTGTGACAAAGGGCTATCACTACATGATGCTTAATTAGGTTTTAGCTCTTCTTTGACCAGGTTAGACTTAGATCTGTTTGGTTTGTGTACCTTTGAAAACCTCGAGAGTACCTTCCCTTATCTCTACCTCAGCCTGGTTTCCATTTCGTTCTTGAAGGTGAGAGACAATCGGGCAGAACGCTATCTTCACACCGAGGTTAATTACACAACATCTGGTTCATAGTCAAGCATGCAGCTTAGCATAATTGTGTAATGAATGAGGGAAAGGGAACATTGCCATGCTGTCCTGCTATTTTATGTTGTCCCGATTATGCAGAGCAACAGAGTATGGGAAAACAAATAGAGTCATCATCTGCACATTTCATGCTATGTTTAGACAGCGAACAGCAAACACAACACCTGTTGTTTCCACACACACACACACACACACACACACACACACACACACACACACACACACACACACACACACACACACACACACACACACACACACACTAATTTGGTCTGCAAAGCCCAAATGGGAAAAAATGTAAATTACAGGAGGAAGACATAATTGCACGGAATGGAAAGTGGTGTGATTCGATGGTGGATTCATGCATAGCAAAATAAGTTGTGTTTTCCATTTTTTCCACACTTCATCTTTGATTACATATTTTATTTAAACATACAATAGACAACAAAAACAAGGAAACCTTTTCCCCAGTTTCCTTCATTTTCTTGTTCATTCCATGTGCCTACTTGCTCACACTATAAATATTAATCGCAAAATAATCATTAAGACATTTTACATAAAAACTTAACCAGTTAATACCAATTAAAAGCAATGTCTCTTTATGAACAAAGAAAGAACACAAGGCCATCAGCATTCAAAGTGACAATGTTTTTGTTTTTACTGCCTTCTGCTGGATAGGTGTCGGGGGGAGGGAAATTCCACAAAAACTAAGACATCCACACAGGATCTTCGAGATACTTAACAGAAATTCCATCAAAACTTAGATAAGATCAGATATTACAATGTATACACCATCATGAACTACCCAGAATGCTTTTATGCAGGCCTATTATATTTTAGCCCATACCGTATGTCCTTTCTCTGTTTTTATTTAACATTTCATTTAAATCCAAGCTCAAATTTTAGTTTTTTCCCCTTTTTGTCAAATGATTTTAAATATTGCCAAACATTAATTTAAAAAATACAGTTTTTGTAGGGGAGGCTTGGCATAAACTCATCAGACCATTTTATCTGAAACTCAAGCAGTGATGGAGCGCTCTGCAGGACAGCATCAGGGCTTGCTAGGATAAGCTCTTGTGTGTATTCATGAGAAATGGTTTCTGTGACACAGGAAACAAAAGCGCTGTGGAGAGAAAACAGAAGTTAACGGTACAATAATGAACAACTAAGGGTGATAATGGGTGAATAAATGACTGTGGTAATAGTTGGAATAAGCCTTAAAATCAGTCTTTTTCAGACTGGATACAAGGTAAATAACTGCTGTATTTAAAGTCAAAATTAAATGAATCATTAATATAATTAGAAATAACTTATCCTGTCAAGTATGGTATTTTCACATGGAACTAAATGGGGATGCCTTTGTTTTTGGATCCAGCCCCAAATGGACACTTGTAGAACTGCAGTTTTTCCGTTGGCTTAATGTCTGCAGACATAATAACTGTCATTTAATTCATCATTCATTTTGGTTGCAATGCAGTAAAGAACAAATTCAATCAACTCCACAAACAAGAATTAAATGCTCAAAATACAGTTTGAGGTATGTAGTCTGCAGATCCCTCACTTTCAGTCTATTTCTGGGAAAATGTAGTGATTATGAGTTTTTGGTTTTTACAGCCTCTGGAACAAAAACTCTGGTTTCAATTTAACTACTCGGACTGGAAAGTACCCCCCCCCCCCCAAATGACTTTAAACACTACATCTCCTTCACTTATGTGAACTCCATCATATCACCATACCTTAAATCATATTTCGGGTTTGGGGAATAGCTGGAAAATTCATGATTCATGTCCCGTCTATCCACATTTTGTAGCCATATGGGTGAAAATACTGCATCTTTTTGCAAAGTACAAAATGCTGCCTTCCCCTGAGCTTCCCTTGTGGGTTTCCTTTCAGAAGCTTCAGTCTGCAGCGTCTGTGTTCAACCACAAAGCCTTTGACTGTCTCTGTGAGAACAAACGATTTAAGGATCCATCACAACACTATGGATAAATTTAGTGGACATGTGGTGTGCTTAGAGTCTTTAGGACACAGAGAGGATGAACTTTAAATGCTCTCCAGGTGGGTTTTCTTCAAAGGTGTGCTATACGTCCTCCAAAGACTCACAATTACAGGCACTTCTGAAACAAGAGCTGACTATATTTGAAGATAGTTTTCACACAGTTAGGTGTCTGAGCTCTGTTAATCTTCTGTAATGATACCGGCTGCATGTGTCACAGCTGGAATATATTTTATTCTTGTCCTCCAGTGGCTCACAATTATATTCTCCAAATTAAAGGAACATTGAAGACTTGTGTCAATGTTTAAGATTTTTTTTTTTTGTTACGTGGAGAGCTTTCTAGGATGAGATAATAATACAAGCTACATGTAGTCATGTCATGGTGTCTTCGTGCTGCTTTCAATAATTTGCTTTTCACATCATAAAATATATTAATCATTGGCGTGCACTGCCACAACCCAATCAACTTTCAAGTTGACTAATTGCCACCATGGCGACGTCATGGTCTCTAAACACAAAAACATCATTGTGTGTGTTCATTTCAAAGGTGCCCTTGTTTGCAAAATTAGCTCTTTTCTGTACTGACGCTGACTTGAAACTACTGATTAATTCTTTGAAATGATGAGAAAGATATGTACTGACTAAATAGACTGATTTCCAGTCAGTTTTTTTCTCCCTGAAGAAACAAGTTTAAGGCAAACATGACATTGTTTCACTTTAGACCCCAAGAAACTGCACTTCTTATTAATTACTGTAAAATTTTCACTTTTTCTTTCAAATTCAAAGCAAAATACATCCTCAACTCAACTCAACTCAAACTTTATTTATAGAGCACATTAAAACAACCTCAGTTGATGAAAGTGCTGTACGAACGTAAAGCAACACGTATTAAAATGCACTAAAATATATTAAAATACATTAAAATGCATTAAAATACATGCGCATATAAAACTAAATGGAAACTTAATAAAACATTCTCAAAGTGACCACTCAGCTTTGATTAAAAGCCAGGGAAAAGAGATAGGACTTTAAGAATGATTTAAGAATGAATCCTATACAATGGTGCTGCCAATCTGTCTGTATAAATACAGGAGAGCATATTACATTGTGTTACAGTATTTTACCCAGAATTTTCCACTCAGAAATGAAAGCAATTTTTTTAATGCGCAAAACAAGCTGAATATATAGCAAGACAGACCAGTCAAGCTGTACAACAACGCACCTGTCTTTTCCTCATTAAATCAAAGTCATACATTCAAAGTCCCTTTGAGGACTATATAAGTGATCTTAAAGAAGTCTCACTTCTTTAAACATGCATATCATAATAATACTCAATCTTAAACGATATCAGCTCCAAAATATGTTTTTTCTAAATGCTTTTTCTTGTATCCATGGCTGGGGCATCAAGGACCGGATTGATTTATAACATGTAGATGTCTCTATGACAACACCACACCAGCCAACAAAGTTTAGCAGTGAAAAGAGAGATCTGTGTGATTTCCTGGATTAATTTTGTAGTGATGTTCGACACTGGAGCTGAACTGTCAAAACAGAAAGGCAGAAGTCAAAAATCAAAAAATAAATATAGAGCGAGGTTACGTTTGCTCTGCTTGGTGAGGTTGTAGTTGGTAGATGAGCACTGGCAGGACATAATGAGGATTCTCATTACACACAGGTTTCAAACATTAGTGTTATGAAAATGATTACAAATACATTCCTCGTCACTTTGAATCAGGTAAAAATAAATAAATAAAACATTTATGGGGTCAAATGTGCTTTAAATAACACAATCTGAAGTATTACTGTTAACAGTTGATTTTAATGCTTTTAATATATCTTCATATCTTTCTTCCAGCTACTTGACCTAGATTCTGCCAAGTTTGCATGTTTTTGCTAAATGGTTTGCACAGAGTAACACTGCTTCTTATCCCCATATCCCAGTGGGACCGTGCAATGATCATCTGGCCCCCAGCAGGTTGGGTAGTGTAGATAATAAGTGGATAGATGGATAATGATGATAGGGTTCATCATTCCATGTTTCTATAACCACAATCCACCATTTTCAAATACCGGTAAAACAACTCCATCAGACAACATAACCCAGCTACAGGCCACCATTCCTTCTCCAAAATTTAGCCTGGGCTTTACAGCGTGTCATGACTGAATAACAGAACAGAGGCGGAGTCATCAGCATAAATCGATGATCCCACTGCCTCCATAAAGTACTGCCGTTACGTCGTAAAGCTGATGAGCCTACAGCAACTAGCATCTGCACGCCTCTGCCTGCGGAGAGCAGCTCCCACCTTTGCTGCTGATTAACGGCGGGCTCCTGTTCTTCATAATGCTATTTAAAGCAAAGAATGAATCAATTTCATATCTCATGTTTTAATGTGGCGTATTTATTCTTCAATTGCAGGGATTTAATATGCCTCAGGAAGGAACAATAGTGGGTGGAGAGGGATGGATGGATAGAGGTAGGGGGAATGAAGGGGAAAATAGCAGATAAAGAATATTTATGACACCTGCGAGTAATATATGTTTGGTAGAAAAATACACAGCTAAATACTGATCTGGCCACAATAGATGCGTACACACACTGCTGCAGGGCTCATCAGATAACACAGAGCTTCTATCTGGCAGAGAAGAAAAATGAGAAAAGGTACAAACACATGGAAACACACACACATAAACACACAGATACACTCTATTTTGGATTCGCCAAGTCCATCATTACCTACGCTTCTTTGGTTTACTTCGCAGTCACCTGTGGCTCTTTGTGGATCTCACACAAACACCAACACACATTACGATGTTATTAACTCAATAACTCAGACCCCTGTCAACACTAACGAGGCTAAAACAAACCCATCCCTCTTCATGTTCTGTTTGTGCTTAAACAAAAAGGCTTTTTTTCTTTGTCTTTTCATCATCAGGCAGATTAGAGGAAGTATCCGGGCCACGCATTATTTCAATGGCTGGAGGAGAAGCACCTGCAGCAGCCTCAGCTGAGCAAATGTATACTCCTAAAACATCTCTTTTATCCCTCTGTTTATCTATCTTTTTTTTTCTCCTGCTCTCTGACTTCATAAAGCTTTCTCTTTTTCTCTCTGAGAAAAAGAGTAGGGGAATGACCGGTAAACCAAACTCCTGGAATACAGTTTTTACCTCTTTTCTTTGTATTTCTTTCAACCAGCAATTTTGTCATTTCGCAGTCATCAAAGTGATTCAGGGCAAGGACAAAGATGACAAGCGCTCATTTCAAGAGAAATACCACATTTGGGGTTAAGTTATATAGTGCTGGAAAATTGTGGTTGAACTTGTTCACCTGGATCACATAAAGCACCACAATAACCAGCTCCAGCTGAGAAATGCTTGAGTCTGAAGTTATTGTTGCTAGGAGCATGAAAAGGAAGTGAACATTGGAAAAAAAAGCCCTTATAAGAAACACTGCCCAGTAATGTCTCTCTGAATATGTAAACTGGATGTCCAGTCTGAACCCCTTAATAAAATAACCTCTTGAAAACAAAGGAAAATTATGCAGGGTTTCCTGTTCATCCACTGGTCAAGACCTCCTTCATCATATGTCACCCTTGTTTAAGCCTTGTTTAACACTTGAGGCTCAAAATGTCTGCCTGGACTTTTTTTACTTATTGTGACTATAAAAAAGGCAAAAAATATCCTGTGAGTAAGTGAAGTGCTTTGGCCTATTTTCCTGGAATACTTGGAACTTTCAATATCTGGGAGTTATTTCAAGTTCACTGCATATTATGTGAGAGTTAAACCGTGTAAACTGAAGAAAAACACAAAAATGGAATTGGATTTTAGAGGTTTAGTTAAGGAAAAAACCCAGCAATCAAACATAGCCAACAAATTTTACAGGATAAACTTTGAATTTGATCAATATAAAACATATATACAAAAACATGTAATAACATGTATGAGTCTACGAAAAAAAAAAATAAAAAAGGTAGCTGACAGCCTCACCAGAGCCTCCAGCATCTCCACAACCAACCAATGCATCCAATTAAACAATTGTGTATACACAGTATAAATTGTGGTAGAGGGACCTTCATTTAAACCCAAATTCATCTAACATTATTCTTTTTTAGCATGAAGTTACTCCCTCAGATGCTCTTTTGGTCTCAAAATCATGCAGAAACCTCAGTGGAGGTTTTATAAGCTGGAAGGATCTTCTTTTTGGCATTTTTGGACAAACTCGGCTCTGTTTTTCTGTGCTTTCATTTTACCCAGCTGCTCTGCACTCTGTGTGTATTTGCGAGCAAATTAACCAAATAACCACATATTGGCTAAAAGAGCCACATCTCAGTGTTCCATTTTTTTCTATTTTTCAAACAGTTTAGGAATTACCATCATTCAGAGTGTGCTTAAGCAAATGTGTCAGCGCTGTCATATCTGGAGTCATAGGGTTAAAGCCCAAGAAGCCACTTCTGAAGCGAGAATGAAGTTTGAGTCAGGTCTTTATCACATATCACAACGCCAATAGTGAATGAATCCAAATATAAACAGGTGACAGTTGACGTTTGTTTGTAACCAATCTCTGGCCAGAGGTACAGTTCATGGTTGGTGTTTAGGATCTGATTTGACCACTTCCCGTTGTGGATTTACAATAGTTCATTACCCTTGATAGACTGGAATCAGGGTCCACTGGAGGCCTCCTGGGGGCAAAGCTACAGGCAGATCTTGGGAATGGTTTTTACCAAGCCAGAGATCATTCTGTGACACCACCCTCCCACCCACACACAACTGTTATCAGTAAAAGACATGTTTTTGTTCTCGGCTGTAAAGAAACATCTGGCCCCTTCACCATGTTAAACCATACATACTCTTCACACATTTCAGAGAGTTAACAGATGTTTCATCTGATACAGGACCAAACTACATAAAATCCTCTTTTAGTTTCAGTCTGTGCTCTTGAGCCGGCTGTCTATTTAGATATATTTTTGATCATCTGAACTCTTTATGCCCCTTTTGCACTTTGTTATCTTGTGTCTGCCGAGGCTCACTTTTTCAACTCACACTCATTAAAATAATAATTAATGGCAAGTGGATCAAGAATCTCTTTCTTTTTTTTACAACCTTTGTTTGAACTGTAATGTTCACTGACAGAGAATGAACTGCAGTACACTTGAGCTTTCCAGATGAACTGTTTCAAACAAAACTTTCTCCTTGTTCATGGATATGTTTGTTAATTTCTCCTTGTTTTTTAAGCACAGCATTCAGTATAGTAAGTGATGAGAAGATATCTAACATTTTACTCTCTTGCTTTTCAGGGGATGTGAATGAAGTAGAAATAAATGTATGAGTTTTGATACTATGAGAACTTTGTTCAGTTAAGTGAATGATGGCAGAACTACCAGAAGCTCTTTGTTCATAGTTGGACTAGATACTGTTTATGAAGTTAACATGAAGTGCATACCTACATTACAGTCCCTCTCTCACTGCAGACTTCATGCTTGTTTTTTTTTTCCTGATTCTTTCCCTCCTCCTATCTTCTTTCCTCGTTCTCCTTGTCCCATCCATCTCTCACCTCCTTCCTCTCCCTCTTCTGTCTGACTCCAAGCACCATGGAGTTTAGTGCCAGTTTCAGGTTCAGCTGACCAAGCAGGCACACCCATTATGTCCTGAACACTCAGCCATGGATACATTGAGAGTGTGTGTGTGTGTGTGTGTGTGTGTGTGTGTGTGTGTGTGTGTGTGTGTGTGTGTGTGTGTGTGTGTGTGTGTGTGTGTGTGTTACTCTTTCTTAGTGAGGGGCATAACACTGGTGTAGAAAAGCATGAAGTGGAAACCAAACAAAAGAGTTAAGTTATCTGTGTGAATTTTAGGAAAGTAAGGTTGAGCACAGTAAAGAACAACATACATACATAACGTTCTTAAAAAAAGAAGCAGATAAACAGATACCTAACAGAAACCTCTGTAGAGGTGAGGCAGTAGGTGTGGGAAACAGCTGCCGCAGGTTAAAGGTCAAGGTGTATGCACCAAATGTATGTGAGTAGAAAATGTCTCACTGCTCACCAACAGAAAAAGGCACATTTTATTATTCAATTTTGTATAAAGTTGATATTTTTAGTGAAAAAGAATGAAAGAATGAAAGAAAAAGAAATAGCATTGACCCATTTAGATGTTATTTAGCAATAACAACAATTACAATTGACACACTTTCTACAACAAATCTTTTCTCCAGGCGAGTTTGAAAAGGAAAACTAAGCTAGACAATAAATTGTATATTGTTACAATGATGTCAGAAAACACAAGAAGTAATGAACTAATGAACACAATCATTGCCTCTATTTTTCAAACAGAAATTAGACCAACAAGAGTTCAATTGTTTCCATAATTCCTCATTTGTCCGACAGCTTGCTAATTTTACAGCGGAAAAACAAAACCTATTTGTCTGGTTTCTATTAACAGTACCTCATTACGGTTAACTTAAGCCACCTGACAAGTCCAACTATAACATCTTGAGATATAACAAGAAAATATTATTGTCTGAACTTCTAAATAAGTTCAGATACCTGCTATTGCAGAAAGTACATTTTACTTAGGAGTTTCTTGAAATAAGACAGCTCATTTCAAGAAACTTACCAAGTAAAATGTCTTTACAAAGATATAAAGTCCAGCCACTGTACTAATTAATACCAAAATTAATGTCTGGAGATAAAATATAATTAAGTGGCTTTTGATATATGACAGATACATTTAGCTACAATCTCTTTGAATTATAATGCAATATATTTATAATGTTTCATGGAGGCTCTGTTGGAAAACAGCTTTGATTGAGTAATCATACAAGTATCCAATCACATCCAATCTTGAGCCATTATTATTACATGAACAGTAACTGAGTGCAGTTTTCTAACTGAGCTCTAAATTGAGAAACTTAAAAGTAGTCTGTTGAATGTTGTGTGTGTTTAAATTAAAATGTACACAGTCCAAATCAACAGTCATAAAGGAGGTGCTCAATGCTGCTGAGATAGACGATGCACCCACCTGACAGTCTACACTACCATGCCCCTGATTTAGCAAAGTTTTTGCACAGCTCTACATTTAATATAATCATAAAAGAGACTCTTCTCTGTGCAAGGTGTAAATGCAGAGGAATGGCCTTCATATCCAAATTAGTTTTTTGAACCACTCATTTAATATCTTTAATTTTGTTTGAAAGGGCATGTTAAAGAGGTAATACGCATCATTTTTTTGTTTTGTCTTTTTTTTTTTTTTGTTTTCATCTTAACTGCCATGTTTTAAGGCTCCCCACTCTGCAACCCCCTAACCTCTGGTCTGTCAGGAGTAGAGCTATGGAAAAACCTTCATGTTTGAGGCCCGCTCCTTCAACACGTCATCAACCAGTTAGAAGATCTTTACGTGTCAACCCTGTCATTTTAGAAAGTCTCACAAATATATTGTTAGGATCTTGTGATTATTTTAAAAAACAGGCTGTTTAGAGCAGTTTACACACAGATTCAGGAATTTCTAAAATGTGAATATGTATAATATAATACCCTCTCTTTAACATAGATCTGATGGAGAATTCATGGTTTTTGGAGCCAGTCTCAAGTGGACACTCGAGAAACTGCACTTTCACACATTTACTTCGTAGGTTGCAAGTTGCTCCTGAGATTGGTCTGGAATTGTTGGCTGCCAGCAGCAGGGAGCTAATTTAAGATACACTCGTGGGTTGTGCTCGAGGGCATGAACCAACAACATATGTAGTCGTATTGCTAGAGTACTTGTTGTCTTAATCCTCCTTACAAAGGCTCTGATCCTCTTAGTTATTCCTCCACATGAGCAGGAGCATGTCATTAAGGCCATCACTTTAAATCAATGTCAGTTTGCAGATGTGGGCGTCGGTTCAGAAGCGTGGAATCATGCGGCACCTTGCAACCTGATTCTTTCTCATTAGGCCGTTTCCTCTGTCTACAGCCTTTTCTTCCCGGCCCTCTTAATAATGAGTGTGTTTCTCTTTTCTCCTCTTTTCTCCTTGATCGATATCTCCACTCCGGCCCCGCTACAATCCATCAATACTGAATTTAGAGGGAAAATAAACATTTTCATGATGATGATGGCCTTTTGGGGATTGTTATGTAGTCTTAGGTGCACATACATCTAATCATGCATGTGTATGAACATTTATACAGTAGCAAAGCGAGTATGTGTGTGTGCTATCAGGTACATATTTGTGTGTTTATTCTCCCCAGTGGATGCAACTACACATCCTTGGCAGGCAGAAAACACATTAATCTTTCCAACACTAATAGTGAAAGGATGGAGACTGTGCCTGTTTGTGTATGTGTGTCTGCAGCAGGGGGAGGAGATAAAGAGGGTGACTGAAAGATATACTCCACCTTCTGAATTAAGAGGAGGCGAAAAAAAAAGTTTGGCTTTCATGAGGCATTAGAGAGATGATTAATTTGTCGTCTCCAAAAAAAAAAAAAAAAAAAGAGTGAGAGCGAGAGGAGGATGGGGGTGGTGGAAAAGAGGCAGAGAGACAGAGGGAAGGAGAGGTTTCAAAGTGGCCCTTCTGTCCTTACTTACGGTAATAGGATTGTTTGCTCTCGGACGTGCTGATTAAAATGGAAATTCATCTGAACTGCAAACACACACACACACACACACACACACACACACACACACACACACACACACACACACACATACACGTACACTCATACACTGCTTAATATGCAGGTGTCTGGGGATGAGGATGTGACCTGTTGTCACAATCCCTGGACTGGAAGAGAAAATGACAACGAAGTTGAGTTGAGAGAAATAATGAAGAAAAGAGGAGTGGAAAAATATAAGAAGGATGAAGCAGAAGCAGACAAAAGAGTGTGTCAGAAATAATACATGATTTAGACAATGGGAGGAATGATTTCTAGGATGTCTCCATCAGCCTTTTTTTCCCCTGATCCCTATCAGATATATCAACATTGAATATCTGCTGATATCAAGTCCCAATCCAATTGCTTACATGTGTACAAGCGATAGGACTGATAAGTTGCCCATTTTAAAGAGACAGCAACTGAACAGAAGCTGTCCCTTTAAAGGTTTTCTAAGACACCAGTGTGAGAAAATAAAGGGATTTTTTTTGCTTTAAATCATATAAAACTATTACAGGGTACCAGGGACAGTATAAAACCTGAAAAAGCAATATACATAAGAAAACAACAACTACCACATCATGTTATAAATTGACTCAGATGTTGCCACAAACTATGCTGTACAGCTCTGGTGAGGCAGTGTGTGAATAGAGACATCCTGTAGACCTTGAAAAAGACATTAGAAGAGAAGACATGAAACCTGCATCCTCTGCCGTGGAGATTGGCTGGTTGTCCTATGCGATGAATTCAACCACCATCTCTGTAAGCTCTCTGGCCTATTTGCTCTCTCAAGGATAGTTATCCTTGTATTTAATGTCCATAGTTTGTTGCGCTGGTAGAGCAGCCATTATACCATTTCTTTTGTGAATGATGCCGCATGTTTACTATGTAGATGTGGTTTTAAATTGGTAGTATTAAATACAACTCTACTGCTACGTGCTACGTGCTATTACCACGTCATTGCATAAGGATCTTCTTACTGGTTCACGACATGCTGGAAGGGCGGGCCTCAAACACCAAGGTCTGCCCATAGCTTTCCCCCAACAGGCCTCCAAACGTGTTGGCATATCAGCAGAGCAGGGAGCCTGCAGCTAAACAAAGTGCTTCAGGCAGGGGCTAAAATAAGGCTTTTCTAAAACACCTGCGTGAGACAAATATGATTTTTTTTTGTATGCTGTGAATCACATAAAACTACTACAGGGGCACCAGGCAGACAGTATAAAGTTTTAGAATAACACCATAACTTTTCTATAATATTAACATACATCCTCTCGTTTAGAAATAACAACTATCCTGTCATGTCGGTCAAAGTTAGGCACATCGTGCGGTAACTTTTGTTACATTGTCCCTTAAAAGTGTTACGTTTCCCCACTGTCGTGTCTCTCTTTTGACATTAGTCTGACAGAGGCATGATTGTGGGATCAAGTAGTCCAAGTGCTGTGCTGCCATGAGGTGTAACAAAGGCCTTACAGGGGGGCACAGGATTATTGAGTCTGTATAGAAGGCAGGGTGGATCAGTTGTATGTGGGCTCGTGCTGTGTTCGGCTCTTGTGCTTATGCAACGACGTAGCACAATATGAAATCACCTTTTGTGACGTCAATATTATGTCATTGGATCAATATAAAGTACAAAGGAATGGGGATGGTGGGGCTGCACTGTTGTGGACTTGCCATATGAAAATGGATGTCTTTGGTGGAATTTATTATGACTGATTCTGAACACAGAAGACTCAATAGACCCTGGCTTAAGTTGAAAAGCTTTATACAGGCAGGATCAAGGAGAAATGACTAACAATACAGAGCTGAAGAGCACCGTGCAATGCAAAGTCATTTCTAACAGACCATTCCATTCCATTGTACCTTGAGTCTTATAGATCATCTAAAATGATGCTCAGGTTTGAGAGGTGGTGAACCTGTGTTTTGCCAAACTGTGATTGTAACTTTGCCCGTAACTTTGGGCAGGAGACGTGGGCTTAGCTTTGCCCTGGGAAGGAATCATGGAGTCTGAGGGAATATGTAGATATGGGCCCGTATGCATGTCCGGTCATAAGTCTTAATGTATCATTATGGAACAGCCCATTTGACTGTAGCATGAGCTGCATAAATGGCTTGTTGGCCAGTTAACTAACTGCACCCTGAAAACGAGGCAGGCGCAGAAAGTTATGTGTAGAGGGAATCTCCTGGAAAACCCTTATCCAACAAATTCCAATTGCATATGTCTTCTATGAATAAACAGCAATAAACATGGCAAGCGGTAACAGTGTGACTGAGGAAAGATCAAGAAAAAACAAGTTTTCAGCGGATGAAATAGACATTTCATTCGTATTGATGTTGTCTCTGGGAGGTCACCCATCTGATCCTGATACAGTGAAATGAAGCCAGTCATTGGACGGGGCCATCTAGGATATGGCGTGTGCTTTGAGCTTTCTTTCTAACAGCTATAGGGCGCCTATCAGTCACGTGAGCTGAGCTGTGTCCTTGATCGGACAAATTCATAATCCTTATATCTTATAAACAGCTAAATTTAAAAAAAATTCAGCCCTCCATACAGTGCGTAGCAAAATTAACTTTTCAGACCCAAGCCAATTTTTGAACCAGACTGTAAATATGTGTTTTAATGCCGTGAAAGTACGTTCTTTTGGTTTGGTGTGTGTACGTGACTTCTGACCTTTCTGCAGCCAGCCTCTATAGTGGGTTCTCGATGAACAGCCACTTTAAGCACATCTACATAGGCTTCATTTTTATCAACTGGATGTTGCCCCTTGATTTCATTTATGTAATGTAGAAAAAACTGACAGCAGTGAGCCGCTGTAAGACTTTGATTGGCTCCTTTTTCTCATCTGTTAACTGAAAAATGTTGTGTCTCCAAAATCTAAATTTGCTGTATAGCTCCAATTTGTCATAGTTTTCCAATCCCTAAATATCTGTTAATACTTTAAACGACTGAACAGGAATCCTGCCATTAGCCTCTATAACGGTGGGGTCTGCATCCATTAAATTTAGATTTTTAGGATATTAACTTGGCTCATGAAATCAGTTTTTTTCCCTAACCATTAGTATAAATGGTCTGTTTTTTATGGGCCATTGCCAATAAAAACATTTATTTCCACCTCTGTCTGAAACACTTTGCTGTCTCTTTAAGGCTGCCTGATTAACAAACCCCCTTCCCTTTGATTGGCCAAGCCTTAGGAGAACTGCCAATGACAGACCTTGGCCAACATTGTGAAGCAGTGAGGTATACCTATTCAATGACCATGATTTCAGCAAGTCTTGTAAAGATCTATTTGTAAAATGGGCTGTTTTCAGCAGTTTATGAACAGTTTCAGGGATTTGAATCTGAATATGAAGCAGTTTAAAAATCTGCATGTTTAGTTTAGACATCCAGCATTGTTACTTTGGTTTCTTGTTCAAAGTATGAAAATCATAATATCCCCTCGTTAAGTGAATGGGTGGTTAGGTGAAAGGGATTCTAATCTCTTTAACCACCCACTCACTTTATATTATCCCTGACCAAAGGGATTATAGAAGATCAATGCATGTGTAATTTGCTGGACTTCTATTAAAAAAATGGAAAGATGAGGAAAATGTGGAGGAATAAACACTAAGAAAGGTGAATAGAAAAGCATGTAACAATTAAATGATCAGGAAGACAGACTCTGTGTGTGTATGTGTGTGTGTGTGTGTGTGTGTGTGTGTGTGTGTGTGTGTGTGTGTGTGTGTGTGTGTGTGTGTGTGTGTGAGGCAGCAGAATCTATAGTTGGATTAACACCCTAATAGATGAAAATTGTAAATAATTTGCTGTAATGGGGCATCAGGGCTTCAGGAGCAATCGGCTGATTCAACATGATGCTCGCTCTCAGTCCCTCCCTGGGAGCCTTCAAACACCACTAAGAGCTCTGCCTGACAAGCAGCCAATTCTGCTCAAACCAACACAGAAAGCAACTGTGAGCCACCAACTCCCAACGGTGCTGCTTAAAACCAGTGTTTGTGCGTGCGTGTGTGTGCGTGTGCGTGCTCTTGCACACGCACTTTAAAGAGCATCATTCCTCATTTCTTCTTCTGATTTCAGCCCTGTCATCTTTCCTACGCCTTGCCTCTGCCTCGTCATCTCTCCTTCCCCGTACCTTCCATCCTCTTCTCCTCCCCCCGTTCTCCCCCTCCTCCTCTTCTCATCTCTGCAGCTTTGCTTCAGACATTTTTCATCTTCTCATCCCCACAACTGCGTTCTTCTGCACTTTGGAGCTTTTCTCTCTTCCTTTCCTTCGCCGAGCTTCTTGTTCTCTCCCTTTCATTTTCTCTTCATTGCTTTCCTCGATGCCTCTGCTTTCCCCTATTTTAACCCCCTTATTTACTGCTCTATCCTCTTCCAGTACACGACCGTCCAGTATTTCTGTCCTCTCTTCTATTTTCCTCTATGCTTGTTTTCTCTCCTCGCTCTTTTCTTTATTCTGCCTGTTTTTATCTCTCATGCTTTTTTCTGTCTTTTCCTATCATCCTTATTACTTCTGTTTCCCCCTCTCTCTTTTCTCTTTCCATCTTTTAATTTCCTCCTCTGATTTTTCTGATTCACATTCATTTAATCTCTTTCTTTTCTTTCTTATGTTGTCCTTTTGTGGTCCTTTGTTCTCATTTTGCTTTCTATGGTTTTCTTTTTTCCCATTTTCTACATTTTCTTTTCACCTCTCTCTTCCTCTTCCCATTATCTCCTCTCCCTCTACACATCAGCCTGTTGTGGCAACCTCCGATATGAAAAAAAGAGACAATGCAGAAGTGCTAAAATCTACAGTTTGTCAAGTGTCTGCTTGAGGCAGTCTCTGTAAGTACCGGAATTCACAAACACACCAAACCAAAAAGAAGCCATTTTCATAGCCAGAATAAACATGTTAACAGCCCAGGAAAAAAAAAAAAAAAATCTCCAGTCTGAATCGCTAATTTTGCTAATGGCACACACTGTACAGGAAGTGAATTTTTTTTTTTTCAAACTCGGCAGTTAAGACAATATTAAGATTGCCAGTTCATCCAATCAGAGGCACAGCTCAGCTCACCTGACTGCCGTGTGTTCTAAGGCTGTTTTGCTTCAAAAATCCATTTCAGAAACATGTGTGACGTGTGTGTGACGTCATGGAGGCTACGTCTATTAATTATACAGTCTATGGTTTTTTAAGTGCCGTCTCCTGTATGTTTGACTTTCCTTGTCTACTCTACTTAATTTCTTCAATATTTTTGATTCCTTTTCTCTCCCGTAGTTTGCTTCTTCGCCGCCACTCTCAGCAAGCCGCAGTAGAGCCGGAAAGAAGTTGAGACTCCAGTGTTCGTTTTTGAAAATTTATTAATTTTCAGGGCAGTGTCACATTTCATGTGGACAATTCCACACTCTAAATATGGGCTGGAGTCTTTCTGTCCTTTTCATGTCAGATGGTTCTGACATGACAACTTTTGCTGGCTGTCTCTCATCACCAACCTCCTCCTCTCACTCCTCTTTTTTTTTTTTTTCCTTTTTTTTTTTTTAAATAATGGACCACTTCATTTGCACTGCAGGTTTACACAACAGTGCTCTCTTCAGACCAGGAGAGACTGCAGGTGGATACAGTGGCCTACAGGTGCAGATGCGCTTCACATACAAAAACGTGCAGCATATAAGAACCGAAATGCAAATACAGAAAAGCACTGCATAAACAAAAACCACTGCAAATAGAAAACACTGCATATCCACTCACACCACAGAAGTGCTCCAGGCCTCTTGGGGCAATGGTGAGTTTTCACCTAGGAGACAGACAGCAGGGAGAGGAACAGAGTAGTGATGGAAAAAAAACATAGAAAAAGCAGTGTACTGATTAATTAGAATCATGTTCAGTAAACTGATTTGTTCAAAATATTTATTCACTGAATTGCTTTGTACTCTCTGCAGCTCTTTCTGTAAATAAGAGTTTAATAAGCCGAAACACGGTTGAACATTTTCTTCTGCTGGCCATCATACTTGCGAAACAGCCACCGGTGAATAACATGCCAATAAGCTGAGAATTTAGTAGGATAGAGAAAACACACATTCACACTGTACTGTACTGACGATTGAGTGTTAAAACAGTCAGCTGAGTAAAATTAACTTGTTTATATAAGCTGTTTGCAAACTGGCAGCACATAAATAGCTATGAAAAGCACATACATTTAAGTGAGAACTGTCATGTTTGTCTGACACTTGATTTTAAATAAAATAATGTTACTTCCTTGATTTTGGAGACTGTTGAAAACTGTTGTCTGAAAACTCGCTGCTGCCCCCTAGAGGCCTGGAGCACTTCAGTTGTGCGAGTGAATCTGTAGTGTTTTCTTCTTGCAGTTGTTTTTGTTTATGCAGCACCTCCTCTGTATTTGCATCACGTTTCTGTATTTGCAGTGCTGGCACCTGTAGGCCATAGGTGGAGGATACCTTATGTGTGCAAGAGGGAGCATTAAAACATATTCCTTCACACGATAGCGGAGCGGTCAGAGTGATGCTGGAGGGTGGCCTGTGGGTGGTTATCACTAAGATGGCAGGTAATTTGAACCCAGGCACTTTTGATTACTTGTTTACAGTTTGTAGCTGAAAACACACTGTTCATAAGATATAAAGAGCTGCAACAAAAATGGGGACGAGAGAAAAGGATGGGAAGGGAAGGGGTTGATGCTCAACATATCTCCTCCCTGATCTCTGATTGTAGGGATACAGATTAGACCACTTTGTGCCGGAAAACGTCCTCTCTTACTCTCAGAGCTGGAAGGGATTTTCTTCTTTTCCCCTCTTGGAGATACCTCAAACATGTCCTCCCTCCCCCCTCTCTCCCTCCCCCCTCTCCTCCTCAGGCTATGTGCTGAATCAAGATACAAATAGCAAACTGAACTTTTCCACTTGTTTTATTCATTTTAAGCAAACAGCTCACTCTTTAAATGCCACAAGGAGAGACTGAGCACAGCTACACGTGCTCACTATGTAGTTCACTTGCTCAAAAGGTCAGAGGTCAGGAGTGGAATATCCAATGTTTTTGAAGGTTGACAGATATGCAGTTTTCATAATGATGCCCTTTGATACATAAGTGTGTCTTGTAGGTACAAATATATTCATTCATCTTCTTTACCACTTATCCTGTTCAGGGTCGCAGGTGGCTGGAGCCTATCCCAGCTGGCTTAGAGTGAGAGGCGGGGTACACCCTGGACTGGTCACCAGTCAATCACAGGGCTTATACACAGAGACAGACAACCTTTCATGCTCACACTCACATCTGCAGGCAATTTAGAATCACTACTTAACCTGATAAGCATGTTTTTGGACTGTGGGAGGAAGATGGAGTACCCAGAGAGAACCCGCACATGCACAGGGAGAACACGCAAACTCCACTGGGCAAACCAGGGTCCGATCTTGTGAC
The DNA here is from genome assembly GCA_030710495.1 of Labroides dimidiatus. Lineage (NCBI taxonomy): Eukaryota > Metazoa > Chordata > Actinopteri > Labriformes > Labridae > Labroides > Labroides dimidiatus. The sequence goes on along the minus strand of CM061149.1, from coordinate 21,719,156 downwards.
CTTCTTTCTTTGAGGCTGCAACACTAACCGTTGCACCACCGTACAGCCCTTACAAATCTATTGCTATTTGGGATTTAAATATAAACTTTGAGAACCACTGCATAAAAAAAAACCTGAATCTTTATAGTCGTTACAGGTACTTTCTGCTAAACAAAGGCCTGTGACGTGCCTGTACTCTCAAGTTTGATGCATCTTATAACAGATCGCATCCATGGAATCGATCTATGATGAATCAGTGATGGTATTTGGTTATGACATGATATTTTTCATACACATACTGTAAAATCTGTTTTCCTATATTTCCTGAAATTGGTTGTTAATCTGGATCATTTCCATCACTGAGGCCTTTAGAGACGCTTCATTTGAAAGCTTCTGGGGATCTGACACAGCAAGATTTTCTCTTGGAGAAATGTTGTGCTTGGAAATCATTGCAGGACACATCTTTGATACCTCGCAGTGCTTATATAACTAATTTTAGCTACCAGATCAGAATTTTCATTTTGCTTTTTAGAGCAAAACTGCATATGATGCGTCTTTGCTGCACCCTGAAGTAATTCCATGGATGGCATTTAAACTTAAAACTGTTGAAGACTGCAGTGTCCATGAGCACCATCATTCATTGTTATTAAGCAGAGGCTCTCACCAACGGGTGCACTGGTTGTGAAAGCAAATCAATCAAACTTAGATCTTCTTTTAATACTGTTTTACTTTGTTCTAGAAAACTTTTTATATAAGATGCAGAATGATGATTTACTGTTACTTAGAAGGTGACCAGATGCACAGGTAAAAGTGATATAACATTACCTGTCACATCCACTGTGTAATGATGTGTATGCCTTTGTTTCAATAAATGTTCATTTATCATTTTTAAACTGATCGTACTGGAGTATGCACTACAAACAATCTTGTGATATTGGTTACGAGCTGTGCTTTCTGCATTCACGTTGCCCTGACCCCTGAGCTCACCAGCAAAATCTTAGGTTTAAACAGTCAAAGAGCCACTCAGCAATATTTATACAACTTTCACACAACCAAAAGATTCAGAAGTGTGTGTTTGTCTGTGTGTTTATATGTTAACCATGAAAATGTTACTCAAAAACTGTCACTTTTCGAAGGGTTTCTTGTATTTTGAAAAAAAATAGTAAAAACACTCGTGAATTTCTAGATGATATATCTTCAACTAAATGCCCCAAAAGCGGTGTCACACTACACCCAAACACAGAAGCACAAACACTCAATCTGTCTGGCTCCCTCATCAGCACCATTCCCTCTCAATCCAGCCGACTCCCCAGGGAGCACAGCGACAGATACAGACAGACAGAGACAGGAGGAAATGGAAAAAAGGGGGTTTTGGAGGGAGAGAGGATTGGACACAACAATTTTCTGCCCTGCAGGGGAGGACATGCATGGCCGCTCTAATCGTCTAAGGAGGGCACGACAGGGGGGCACTCTCCACACCTCAGGGGTCAGGGAGTGGCGCCATGTTTATGTAAGCGTGTGCTCCCGAGTGTGTATGTTGGTCTGAGATGTGTTGGACAGGGAGGTCATTTGGGGTTACAGAGTATTCGACACCCCAAATCAAGCATGGAGCTCTCTGTGTCATTTTAAAGCCACTTAAAAATATCAGCAGGAGGATGAAAGAGAGTGAGAAAGAAAGACGATAAAGTGGAGATGTGGCCTTAAATCACTCAAAGATTGCTTCTTTTTTTATACTGGGGAAAAAAGTAAACATTAATGCCAAAGAGTAAATTTTATGTCCCACACTTAAAACAGTAGGAAGTTAAATCAAATGAGACATATCAGCAGATTCTGGATAAAGCAGTCAGATTTACATTTTGTACTAGCTGTAGATTTATCAAACTCATCAAACCCCAACCAGCATATCAGTGAATCTTTACACAGTGTTCCTTTGCACTGATCAGAGAGCCATTTAAAGTGTGAAATCTTAGACAATGAGCGTAACAAAGATCCTGCTGTGTGTTGAGATAGTGCCCGAGGCTTGTGTGAGGCAGAAGATAGGAAGCGCTCTGTGTAAAGAGATGCACCTGATAGATTCCACTTCTAGTGCCTGTGTGTTTCTCCAGCACCAGGGTGCAGAGCTTATAATAACTCTTTGCTGAATCTAGAGCTATACTCATCATCACTCTTCTTCTCCTCCGTGGTATATGTGTATAAATTGATTACTGTTAGAACAAGCTCTTTCTCAGTTATTAAGACTTAAAAGACTTAAAACTAATTTTAAAGAGGAGCCAGTAACTCAGCACAGTGACTTTGTTTCATGCACTCTGATCCCACTTTTCACTCAAATGTAACTGAAGTAAAGCAGGTATTTCATAACTTTCAAAACCAACAAGTAAATATATCAAGTGATTGTCCAACAATATGTTGAAAACATCCGTTTGTGAGAGAGGAAGTTAAGAGAACAGGAATATGAGAAGAAAAAAAACAGAAAGACAGATGATGAGATGGAGGGAAAAAGCCATTAATAAAGGAAAAGAAATTGAGAGTGACAGAAAAAGAGGCCTGACAGTGAAGACTGTGAGGTACTACAAGATGAAACTGGAGCTGAGGAAGGGATCTGGAGCAGAGGATGCAAGGTCATTACACTGTCATCATATTAGTATGGGCTGGTATTTTTCCTCTCTGACCTTCAGCCACATGGTTAAATAATCGAGAATGATAAATGGTTTTGTAGTTGTTGTGTAATTATTGGCTTGCTGTGAGGGTCACAGGTTCAGTTCACAAGCAACATTTTGTCTCGGGGAAGGTTGTTCCAACTTAAATGCTTTGTCCAGATCGTGCTGCACATTTATGCTGGTATTTCTAGAAATTATATGAGCAGTGCGTAGAAGCTCTCAGAGAGGATCATTATCTTGTTTCTCATGTTTAATTAGGGCCTGTGTCGACTAATGTGTTGTTTAAATGTTGCTGTTTGTGTCTGCTGTGGATAGCAGCATAATGCTGCACACTGTCAGGATGATGAAGAGAGTGGGTGAATGGTGGAGGATAGTTGTTTCCACTTTAAATGACCAGCAGTAAATTCAAAATACTTAATGTTAACCCCTTGATGATGGTGGTCGCAAATTTGCGACATACCCCGTCAGGTCTTGATGCAGCTGAGATGACCTTTGTATCCCACTAATGCCTACTGATTCACATTCTACACATACCAAGGATCGTATCAAATGCACCATGTCACAATGTATTGGTAAGAGGGTGAACTTATTATATCTATATATAAGTTAATACTTATTTATATTTGTTCTGTGTGCTATATTCAAATTTACAATTTCCACTCAATTAAGCATCTGTAAGAATGCAAAAACACACAAAAGCATTTTGTTGTGCAATTGAAAATTGATCAGGCAGTGAGGGGTTAAGGGGAACATTGAGGTACATGTGTTCCTGCCTGAAGCCTGGGTTAGGCATTGCCACAAAAAAATCACAAAAGTCACTGTAGAATCCACTAGAGGCTGGCTGTAGAAAGACTGGAGGTCACGAACACACCAAGTCAAAACACAAAATAGACTTTTACTGCAATTAAAAAAAAAAAAAAAAAACATGTTTACAGTCTGGTTCAAAAAACGACTTGGGTCTGAAATGCTAATTTCTCTATCAGCACACACTGTATGGGGGTTGAATTTTTTTTCTAACTCAGCGGTTAAGAAGATATTAGGATTATGGGTTTGTCCAATCAGAGGCACAGTTCAGCTCACGTGGCTGACAGCTGCCCTATAGCTGTTAGAAAGGAAACTCATATCCACATATCCAAAATGGCCCTGTCCAATGATCAACTTCACATATTATACAGTCTATGGTTCCTACAGTTATGAAAGCTAATATGAAGCATTTAGAGCATTTCGAACAGCAGCCACTACTAAATAAAGGGCTTCAACAGTTAGCTCTCGAAAGAAGCACTCTCTTCGAGCATGGCATTGCCTGACACTGAGGAGAACTTTTCCAACCTGTTTCAATGTCAGATCCTCTTTATGTCTTGTTTTTACTTATTCACTCTTACATTAAAATACATTTAGTTTGCAGTTTACCATTTAGTTTATTTTCCTTTGTTGCCAGTTTTAATGACAGTTGTGAAAAATCTTGAATATATTTAACAGGAAGATACAGAGAAAAGTGTTATTATTATTATTTTTTTATTATTATTATTATTGTTGTTATTTTGAATAAGAATCTGCTAAAAGTTATACTAAATTTTGGAGCTTATAATGATACTCTTTTTATTTTCTTTTTCCCCACTAAGACTGCTAGTTGCATTAAACCAGCTTTAACTTTGGTATTTATGGGATTTAACTTCAGTATTTATGGGATTTAACTTCAATAAGATATTCTTGTAAGCTGAGTTTATTTTATGGGCAACTTCCAGAAAGCAGCTCCACAGCAACCACAAACTTTCCTTATTCTGCTCTGTGCTTGGCTTCAGGCACACACCACCGTAAAAGTGCTGCCTCTGGCCTATAAAAAATTGGCATTCTTTAAAGAAAAATGAGCTACAGATATTAAACCAGTTTTAAAAAGCCTCATATCCACTAGAGCAATGGAGTCTGCATTGCATCAGTGAGAAAGTGAAAAACAGAGACAACCAAAATATGTTTGGCCTGTAGTACCATCCTGAATTGACATTATTCTTTTACTTTTTTAAAGCTTATTGCTAAATTCTTGAAAAACCACCTGCTGTGGTTGAATTTCACAAGGCAATAACCTCTTAATTAAACTTCATCACAGATCACTGAGGCCAGTCATGCAAAGAGAAAAACAGAACTGCTATTGAAAGGTTGTAAACATGTTTATGTTTTCGTCAAAAGAAGAAAAATGCATTGAGCTGGGGTAAGATGGTGAGGTAGCTTATTGACACAATCTATTTTTTTACTCATTCATTCCGCCCCTTTTTTTATAAGTCTGGGAAATTACATTTTATCTCTCTTTGCCAATAATAATCTCTTCTCTTTCATTAGGTGTAGCTTTCTATAATCAATCATCCCTTACTCAGTTTTTGTTAGAAAAGACTTAGATTTCATGTCTTCTTTGCTGTCCAACAACAATATGCTTGCTGATGGTTGGTTGAGGAATATGCACTTTACTAAAGCTATGACTTTCCTGCTGTGTGTTTAAAAGAGGAGTACACACAGAAAGATGAAAGGGGAAAGCAGCTACCATAAGAACAACACTTTTGACTCAGACAATTTATCTATCATGCCTCTGGAGCTGTAACCCCGACCTATAAACACTGCTCCACTGACCACTTTGTTCATTTGGGGGACAAAAATGGGATGTCTACTCCGAGCACTGTTTGTTTGAAGCGAGCACAAGAGACAGACAGAGAGAAGGTGTGGATGAAAATAGATGAAGAGCAGGAAGGACAGTGGGAGGACTGTGGATGAACGGAAAGAGAAGAGACTGACAATTTGTTGGATGACCTCGTCTCTCCATAAAGGAAATGTTCCTCTTCTCTCTGTTTGGTTATTTTTCTGATGAATGGAAGGAGAACTGCAAGCAGAGACAAGAAATGGAAAGAAATTAGATATAGCCCAGAGTGACCTCGTCTAAGGGTTTTCTCGAGTGGTTTCACTGCAAAACAAAAGAAATTGACGTAAACTCCACCATATAAAGAATCTATTCACACACACACACACAGATCGACACATTACGTTACAGCTTTTACTTTTCAATAGTCGTGTACTGTTCAAAAGTAACTGAATTATGAACCGACAGCACAGTGAAAGTTGGGGAAATGATTTCAAATCATTCATCATGCCTCTTGTCTTGTGGTGTTTAGCTAATTAGTTTTCTGAAAGCAGCAGGCTTAACAGTTGGTTTGAAAAACATGCCTTCTGAAAAATACCTTACAGTCAGTCTGTTTAGTCTTTTCAGGCCTACAGGTAGTGCAACAGTGATCCTCCTTGGTCTGCTGTTCTATGGACCGCTGCACTTTTGTCTACTGTGATTTCAGCACCAGGCTCCTGACAACTAGCTTAGGCGTCTTGGTGGTAAATAAAGTTTTCTTTCCTGCACATGAACAACAACTCACCACTATAGTCCACTACTTCAAGGAGGGAAAATAATGCAGGGTGTTTCCACAGCCAAAAGCTAATGCCAGACCATCTGTCATTGAGTATGTTTTTGTGATGTGTGATTCTTTCTCCAAGGACACTACTGTATTTTTCCAATTTAATTTCATTTATTTATTGGTACAAAAACTGAACATAAACAATTGATTCAGCTGTGACTGAAGCAGGGGCACACTCAGAAGATGACATGGGCTCCCTTCAGATCTGATTGGCCATCCCTGGTGCCTCTTCAGATTTCTATGATTGGCTAGTTGTTTGTTTCAGAAGTGAGGGTGTGCCTGCCTCTGACCCAGTGACAGCTGGGATAAGCTTAAAACTCCTGTGTCCTGAAGGGTAGAAACGATTCAAACAATGTATGGATGGATTATGTAGCTACATTACATACAGTTAGAAGAGATTTAAAGGGTGTAAAAATACTCCTTGTTCATGTGAGTGTACACACATACTTCATATTTCAATTATGACTCTATTTGTTCTAAGTCAGAAAAAAATATTGGACATTCCCCCTGGCTCAGTAAGTAGAGCCAACTGTTTTTTGATTTGAAAACTTCTTCAACCCCAAGTATTTACAATTTGCGGCAGTGGACTTTGTTTTGTTTTTGTTTTGTTTTTTTGTTTGTTTTTCCTGAAACAGCAGCTAAATGTTGATGAAGCCAAGATTTCACCGTATGAAAAATTTGTTTAATTCTCTAACCAAATCCACATGAAACCACCTTTGACAAGCCCAGATTGTATAGACCAGGGTGGCTTAGAACTGTGAAAACAGTCTAAGTATTTGGTCCACATTTGAAGCTGCTGTACTCCTAATTTCCAGTTGGCGAAATTACAGCTCGCCACTAAACAAGTGTAGTTTTTCAAATCAGCTCACATGAAGTGTCAATTATGAGGGAAAAACTGAACTAAACATGAGCCATAATTTCATATAATTTGTCTCTGATCTGAATGCATCTTCAAAATCAACTCTCTGTTTTGGATTTTTTCCAATAATTCTTATGGAACGGTGGACTGAAAATCGCTCAGGATTGCCAAGTATCCAATTTCTACATTGCACACAGTCAGCAGAAGCTGTTGTCTGGGCTTAAGTGGCACTTGATATTTAAAATATAAATAAAATGAAAGAGAGAGAGAGAGAGAGAGACGTATGCTCCCTCTGTCGGGTCAGAACCTGTGTTCTCTTCAGAACTACTTAGCAGCTGTCAGCTGAGAAAGCTTTTATACCTAACAGACAGCTCAGCAGGATTCTGCTATTGACCTTAATGCTTACCTGGACTCTGCCCACCTGACTCTGTTCTAACTTTTCTACCCTCGCCAACCACCCCCCCATCTTTTACTTTCTTTCTTTCTTTCTTTCTTTCTTTCTTTCTTTCTTTCTTTCTTTCTTTCTTTCTCTCTTTCTTTCTCTCTTTCTCTCTTCCTCACTTAGTGTGATTAGTTTGGGCACAGAGCCAGAGAAAGCTCTTAGTCGTCACATCACCCTGACTCTGCTTCATCATTTACACACACACTTACTTACACAAGTATATATGCTTGCAGAAACACAACACAGAGACCGTGGTACACACACTCACTCTCTCTCTCACACACACACACACACACACACACACACACACACACACACACACACACACTTTTCTGCTCTTTTTTCTCATTTTTCTCAGCAGCCTGTCATTAACTGTTTCAATCAAACGGTCCACCATGTGACTCTCAGGAGGCGCTAACTTGTTAATCAATTTATCAGTCACCTTGTGTGTGTAAAATTATTGACAAGAAGGTTTTGTCCTGTTACTAATGATTAGAGTGAAAAATGCTTCAATACACTTCTACAAAGATTGGTGAGCAATCCAGTCCAGTTGTTCACCCACTCCTGCTTCAGAGCTTCCATCACACGCATCCTTAATCACAGTCACTGACTTCCAATGCAGCCCCAAGTCCACTTCAAGATCCTCCTTATCACCTGCAAAGCTCTCAATAACATCAACCCCTCATAGCTGATCAACCTTCTCAAGCCCCACCTCCCCATCTTCCCATCTCATTAGAGGCTATATGCTTCATTCTACAGCTACATGTCCTTTCAGTGTTTCTCATTTGTTTACTAAACAACTAGTAACCTGAAAGGATGTGTTTGTATAGAGAAAAACTAATTAAGAGTAGACTGTTCGATGCACTTTCCACTAAATATCTGTTAATAGACTTACATATTTCACCTAAGTTATCATCATAGGACATGCTGATTGTTTTAAGGATTGTTTTTCTTTGTAGCAGGGAGTTGAAATAATGTTTTTAGGACACAAAAGAAAACATCTAAAGTCATTCTTTTACCAGACTTTTCTCTAAATTCAGACAGGTAAAACAAACTAAAAATAAGGAAAAAAAATGAAAGATAACAATGTCTTAATTTACTGTATAACTCAATTTGTTGATATCAGAGGATGGACTGTGGATTTCAAAGACCTACTTGTGACCTTTGAATGACTTCCTGCCCTGCTTGTGTCTTAACTGTTTACCTCAGTGTGAATTTTAATGACCCTTTACACAGCTATCCTGTGATTTCCTGGAGGATTTAGTGGTCTGTAAACATGATGTAATATGAACATGGTTGTGAGTGTGCATGCTCATTTTGTTATGGTTTGTGCACACCTTAGATCAAAGGAATTAGTGGGTTTTACCCACACACACAACACACAAACACAGGAAAGTAGACACACAGGCTACGGTTGGTTGCTTGGGAACAACGCTGACAGTTGTTCTCATGGAGTAGGTAAATAAATAAGTAAACATTTTTATGTATTTGTCAAAGTGTGTGTGTGTGTGTGTGTGTGTGTGTGTGTGTGTGTGTGTGTGTGTTTTACAATAAAAAAGTCACATTCTCATAATTTAAGTACCAAAAAACACCTGTTATTCATTTTGCTTTGTTTTTTTCCCCCATTTTGTTTCCTTCCTTCTGTCTCCATAAAAAGCAAACAATGACTCATTGTTTGGTCTGTGTGTTATCTCCGTCAGGAGAAAGAAGCACTCGCTAATGGGAAGTTCTAGTACCAGAGTCACTTGTGTGTGCATGTGTGTGTGTTGTTAGTTAGGAATTCATCTTTTCCTGACACTCTGAAAAGACTAAACAAACAGGGGAGCCTCTAGCTTCTAATTATGCTCTACGCTCCAGCACTTAAACTTATTAACACCAGAAGGGATGTTTACGTGTGTGTGTGTGTGTGTGTGTGTGTGTGTGTGTGTGTGTGTGTGTGTGTGTGTGTGTGTGTGTGTGTGTGTGTGTGTGTTTGCGTGTGTTTGCGTGTGTTTGCGTGTGTGTGTGTCTGTCTGTCTGTGTGTGCTTGCATTCTTGTTCTGTTTGTACCAAGGTGGTCTGAGTAATGTGTTGTGTAAAGTTGATAACCACTTTGATAGCAGTGTGTTGAAGCATCTTCTAATTACTCTCTATACATGCCTGCTGGATACTTTACGTCTAATTTACTGTTGAATACACAGATTCTACAATTCTGCAGTTCTACAATTACATTTAGCAGACCTTTTCCAAAGCAATGTACAGCACAAGCAAGAATTTAAAGAAGAAGGAGAAACCTAATTAAGTATGAAAAAATGCTTCAAGTTACTCGGGTCACAGGTACTCTGCCATCAACACAGAACCCCCCCCCCCCCTTTTTTTTTTTTTTTTTTAAATAGTATTCCATCTAAATAGTAGCCACAACTAGAATCCAATGTCATTCATGCAATTCTCAATATTCAGCAGTTCTTTCATTTGTCAAGAGCTCAGTCTGGGACCTTCTGATCTGACCCCTGAGGACAAAGAGGAGAAGGGTCAGATTAAGTGCCAAAGTGTTCCCTGAACAGGTGAGTCTTCAGACCTCTCTTAAAAGTAGAAGGGGACTCTGCGGATCATAATGAGTTTGGTGATTCATTCTACCATTTGGGAACAACAGAGGAGAAGAGTCTGGCTTGAGATTTAGAGCCATGGTGGGCTGGAAGCACCAGGCGTCTCTCACAGGCAGAGCGTAGCAGGCGGGAAGGAGTGTAGACCTGGATGAGGGACTCCAGGTAAGCAGGAGCTGTTCCTGTCACTGTTTTATGAGCCAGAAGAAGAGCTTTGAATTTGATTGGAGCTGCCACTGGAAGCCAGTGAAGAGAGATTAACAGCGGGGTGATGCATGCTGTTTTGGGCTGGTTAAAGACCAGACGTGCTGCTGCATTCTGGATCATCTGCAGAGGTTTGAATGTAGACACAGGGAGACCTGCAAGCAGTGAATTGCAGTAGTTAATGCGTGAAATCACAAGAGCCTGAACCAGGAGCTGTGTGGCCTGTTGTGTCAGGTAGGGTCTGATCCTCCTGATGTTATAGAGGGCACATCAACAGGACCGAGCAATCGTGGCCACATGAACCTCAAAGGTCAGCTGGTCATCAATCATGACACCCAGATTTCTGGCAGAGTTTGTGGACACAAGTTGATTTGATTGAAGCAGGACACTGATGTGTGGTTGATGAAAGGGACAGGCTGGAAGGACAAAGAGCTCAGTTTTGGACAGATTTAGCTGAAGGTGCCGTTCCTTCATCCAAGTGGAGATATCAGCCAGACATGCTGATATCCGAGCTGAGACAGTTGAGTCATTGGGTGGAAAAGACATGAAAAGATGAGTGTCGTCAGCATAGCAGTGGTAAGAGAAGCCATGTGAGCGGATCACTGCACCAAGTGAGGTGGTGTATAAGGAGAAGAGGAGGGGACCAAGCACTGACCCCTGGGGTACCCCTGTCAATAAGCCATGTGATTCAGAGACATACAGTAAATAGTATGTATTAGCTTTGATGTGTTACGTAGTTATTAAACACAAATATGAACTTTGAAAGGCCACAAAGAAGTATCAAATATTTGAATATTTCTCTGTTTACATTAATCGACTGCAGCTGGCCTGTTTCTCCACAGTGAGCCACTATATATTTATGAAGTTTGACAGAATTGTGCTGTGTGCTGCCTGCTTCAACTACAACATTTTACTGTTGAATCCAATCTATTTTTTTTTTTTTTTTTTTTTTTTTTTTTTTTTTTTTTGAGATCTAGTGTTTTGTATGAACTTTTTTTTTCACAAGTGGAGCTTCGATCTGCAGAAACAAAAAGCCACATCAAGTCCTGATCTTTTGCTGCTTACACATAATGGGAAGAATTTTAACTACATCTCTTATAAAATGATCCCTTAATATCCACTTAAGACTTGTTTTTACTTATGTTTGGAAACTACTAGTGTGGTTTGAGTGTGGTTTGAGTGTGGCCAGGGGAAAACATGTTGTTTTGGTGAAGTACAGAACAGGAACTTAAGCCACAAAACAGGATCTGGACTAATAATAATAAATAATAATAGCAGCTTGAGCTCTACTGGCCTAGAGTGTGGGGACAAACTTGAGGTTTCAATTTGTGTGGATTTGATTCACAAAATAGATCAGATTGCTTTTGTGTCCACTGAAACCCATTTTGGTTTCAGTGGTTAAATACAGCCCAAGCTTTAAACATGTACTCTTTATGTGTTCTGGTGCTTTTAACATGAATCAGTATGAGCCATTAAGTATTCATTCAGGGCAAAATAGTCTCATATTGATACAAATGAGCATCTTCTGATTCATACCTGTACTGGAAATCATCCATTATCTGCAGAGAGTTGGTTGCAACTGCACCTCTGTGTTAACAAGGGAAGTCCCACCTTTTCATTTAGCAGAACAACATTTCTACCACTAAAAATCTCATACTCATGAATATTTTATCAGTGTTGTTATTATAAGGGGTTGGATCATCCTGGGGGAGTTGGAGACTCAACCTGAGCACAAATTCACACTTTTTTTTAACATGTTAGAGGCAGACCAGGCTGCACGGGGTCATAGTGTGATGAGGATGAGAGTGATTTGTATCTTGAAAAGCTTTTGCTTAAGGAAAGGAGCTTTGCTGTAGATGGGAAAATTATTTACCACATCTGTCAAGAATCTACTTGAAACTAACTGCAAAGAATCATCCCCTTCCCACCCAGCTTATCATGTAAATGGGCAGATTTGAGTTCCATCAGTATGAGAGCTCACAGCATTGCTCCATACAGCAGAGGATGGGGACCTTTCCACAATGAAACACAAAACAAGAGAAACTGCATGGAGATGTATGCTTATTATGCTTGCTTATTGATCCTCTACTCCCTGTTGATATGTGAGTCACCTTTTTACTGTTTTTAAGGTTAGGTTAGGTTTGGCAATGTTTCCTGTACCTCCTAAGTAGCTTTCTTTCTTTCTTTCTTTTTCTTTCTTTCTTTCTTTCTTTTTTCTTTCTTTCTTTCTTTCTTTCTTTCTTTCTTTCTTTAAGAAAACTCCTATTTCAGCCTCTGCATGAAAAGCTTTGTTTTATCTGCTGTCCCTTTAAGGCTCCTGGCTCCTGGCTCCACAAACCTCCTTCCCTCCAATTGACTGATGGCTAAGCCACACCCCCTCCACTCACTCAGGCAAACAATGAACATTCAGTGTCAAGTGCAATGGAAGATTTCACAGGATACCATTGATGATTTTTGAAGACAGAAGGATCACACGCCATCTGAAAGACACCAAAACGGTTTAAGCGATTCACTGTTGATAAGGCTGATAAAAAGCTACAGTTACAAGACAAAACTTACCAGGTCCCAGTGCAAATGTGATAAACCACATCTTGTTTCCATCACCATCTCAGACAAGCTATAAGATCAGCATTGGTCATAAGAAAAAATATAATGACTTTTTTTTTTTACCATTTTTATCAAGAGTGTCTCTGTTAGTTTGGTGCTACAGTACATTTACATTGAATCATTCAGCAGAACGTTTGTCAACCTTTGTTATCTGGGCTATAACAGATAAGCCAATGAAGCTAAGCTCCAGAAGCTAACGTTAGTTTAACTAGAGCCCTTTGGACAACAGCTAACAATAAACTACAAACAATGAACAATGAACGATCACCAAAGTACAAAAACTAGAAGTTTAGCTAACGTTAGAGGAAATCCCAAAATGTCCATCAGACTACTGTGACAATTGTAGTGTTGAAGATAACTTTAAATTTCTTCTTTAACAAGTTCACAGCATTCAAGTAAATCATTCAGTGTGACATGATGTGTTTGGGTGAAAGTCTAAGAACCAGATGCTTTCCTGCAATGTTGTTAATGCTGGTTAGCATGTTTACATGTAGACCCCAAACATCAACCACTTATCCACAATTATGTTCATCTGTAAGGCTCTTTCTTTGTAGGGGTCATGGCTTTAGGGGTTAGCGGGAGTTATACCTACTTTTTGATGAGCTTGAAAAATGCAAATGACAGCATCAAATCACGTTAACTGCAAATCATTCAGTGCTTTCACATTAGTATTTGTGTAATATTTTAGATTTTTGTAAGCTGTTGTCCTGATCTGTAATGTTAACAAGGAAATCATAAAATATTCGTGCAGGTTAGAGAAAACTGAGTCTAGAGAGAAAGAAAATCAGTGGACAGGAATTTGGCTATTTTTATGCACCTGTATATATATATGTGTGTGTGTGTGTGTGTGTGTGTGTGTGTGTGTGTGTGTGTGTGTATATATATATATATATATATATATATATATATATATGTGTGTGTGTGTGTGTGTGTGTGTGTGTGTGTGTGTGTGTATGTGTTTGTGTGTGTTCACATATCATTTCCCTACAGACCACAGTAATGAACAGGGTCTGTCTCTGTGACCTCCGTGGTACAGAGTGGCAGAAGGGTCAGAACCTAATCAATATCAATACCTCAATGACTTTCCTCCTGGATGTAAAAGAAGAAAGGAAACATGATCCCAGCCATCAGATATGATTGTACAGACAGTAAGATACTGTATATAAACTCAGTCCCAAAGGCACTGAACAGGATGGTTGTTTTTAGTCTAATGAAGTGTTGGCATACAATATATATTCTGAAGTTATATATTGTAATGATTTACTCTTGTGTACAAAAAGCATGTTTTTAACCTCTGTCTGTATTTGTTGCCCTGCAGTTTGCCCTCCTTACATGGTAACAGAGATCAGGCTGGTTTGTTTAGATCCTTCTTAGGTAGAGCAGCTATTTATAATGGGGGCATTGCATCAATCTATCATCTTTGTTCAGGTTATTTAAATCATGGTTGCCCAGAATAGCTTTATGCTAGAAACTAAGTATTGAAAATGTGTCCATTGTTTTCTTATTTATAGTTGGTGTTTCTTTTTTGCCTTTTTTTAATCTCTGTCATCAATTTATTTATTTGTCTATTTATTTGTTTTGCAGGCAGTTCCTAAGCCCATAGCCATGGAGCCATGTTGGGGGAGCAGAGCAGGTGTTCTGACAGTGCTGCTGTACCTGCCAAGAGTCCCATCTGGGATACCTCCCCCAGGGCAGTCTGGTAGGAATCACACAAATACTGACATATAGTCAACCACACAACAAAACAAATGGGCTTTTACAGCTTTTCAGAACCAGATCAAAACAACAACTGCTTCTTTGCAATCTACAGAAACTTCACACTTCTACAAGTCTTGGGTTATAATAGGAACCAAGGAAGGAAAGCTGGTTGAATCCATTGTTTTGTCACCATGTCATGTGTGACCTTGTACTGAATTGATTTCTCTGCTTTCATGTTTAAGATGATCAATATCAGTTGATCTTGAAATCAAGTTTTTTGGGAACAATATTAATAAATTCTAACAAATGAAAGTAAAAAAGCCAAAAATGATGGCCAGTATTTATCTTCAGGGTTATTCTGCCCTCAGTTTGGCAGTTTAACAGTTCTTCGTGGAATGAAAGACCGTTGTTCTGCTGGTTGTTTATTTTAACTCAGTCACACAAAGGCACTGTAAAACTAAAGATACAAAAAGGGAAACATAATAGATTAGCATAAACAAACAGTCAAAACGATGTAAACAGTTTTATTAACTAGGAAGTTAGTTCCTAGCTGCTAGCTTTAGCTACTAAAAGTCCGCTAGCTTAATGCTAACGTCAATGGAAAATCCCATTGAAAGCCCTCTGAGAGCCCTCTGGTCTGTCTACTGGTTTTATAATACTGGAAATTTTATGGATCTCTTGTTGCTAACAGCAGCATAGTTTTGATCCCTTTTGCTGCCATTTTTTACAGACTTTTACAATTTTTGGAGATTGACTCCTACCCTTCTTCTTCTTCTATCCGGTTATTGGTTTCTTTGTACACATGGCATTTCTTGTATATTGCTGTACAATAATCTGTTTTATGGAGGAAAAAGGGCTGCCTCGATCACATTTTGTGCTGATAACTTGAAAAGGCAGGTCGTACATAATGACCAGCTGGGGTAGCTGCAGATAGTATTTATGTCCAACTGTCAGACGCTTCTCAGGCACAGCTAATTTGACTTTTTATGATGAAGTGTAACAAATATTGTCTCTCTTACTGGTGATTACTGGTTTTTATTTCAATGGTTGCCGTAGTAGTAAACTGTCAGCTGTCTCTGATCCATGAAATCGCACATCTTCCTCACTGAAGCCTCACAAAAGCACCAGTCCACAGCATTTGTGATCCTTTTTTAAGTTGAAACTGTTCTCAGCAGCTCAGTGATGTTTCCAGATGTATCAAGCGGTGCCTCTCGTGTGCCTGGAGGCAGCTTCCTAACAGTCCTTGTGTAAAACAGGCTCTGTCAGTTTCAACAAAAAAACAGCATAAACACATTAAAATGTGATGGCATCCAAAGCATCATCAAAAGTGTCTTGATGGTTCTCAGTGCTGTCATCATTAAAACAGTCTGCAGCCACAGAACACAGGAACAGGATGTTGGTATGCCTTAAAAGGCCATTTTGAAGCTCACAGACATTTTTCCTTTTTATTTACTGTATGTAAGTAGTCACCTAATTGCCCACTGCACATTTGCACCTGAGGTACCACCTCACCATATGCACATACCAGCATACTTGTTCAACCACTCACTTTAAAGTAGTGACATATTTTGGGATTTGAAAATTAAAATTGTATGATCAGTGAAAGAAAATATTAAGTTTAACTCTGTTTTATGTAAAAATAAATTTTCCAAAATTCAATACAATTTAGAGCCTAACATGCACAGTTAGTGCTTCAGCCTGACAGCAAGAAGGTCGCAGGATCGATCGGTAGGTACTCCGGCTTCCTCCCACAGTCCAAAACATGCTCATAAGGTTAACTGGTGATTCTAAATTTCCCGTTGGTGTGAGTGTGTGTGTGAAAGGTTGTCTGTCTCTCTGTGTCAGCCCTGTGATTGACTGGTGACCAGTCCAGGGTGTACCCCACCTCTCGCCCTAGGACAGCTGGGATAGACTCCAGCCACCCGCGATGCTGAACAGGTTAAGTGGTATGAAGATCAAGGTCAAGGTGTCTTTATTTATCTCCTTTGGGAGAAATTTGTCTGGGTCAGAGAGGTCTGCTGCACAGTCAGCACACTCATCACATACCACTCACACATTCAGGATAAGACCAATTACATAATAAATAAAGATCTA
Source organism: Labroides dimidiatus (assembly GCA_030710495.1). Taxonomy (NCBI): domain Eukaryota; kingdom Metazoa; phylum Chordata; class Actinopteri; order Labriformes; family Labridae; genus Labroides; species Labroides dimidiatus. The sequence continues at coordinate 21,702,588 of CM061149.1, read as the reverse complement.
TGAAAAAAAAAAAAGTGCATTCAAGCATCTCAGTGCAAGTTTAGTGCAATGTCAGCATCACATGATTCCAGTCTCTCTTCTCTGTCCATCCAGAGCAGTCTGCTCATTAATGAGCTTCACAGACAGCGGATGAATGAACGAGTGTTTGTATCTGTTATGTTTATATAGAGAAACCTTGTAACTCCTACCTAACTGAAGTAAAACATGGTCAGAGTGCAGTACATGAGACACGTTAGATAGAATATCGTCTGCAAGCCTGAGGGTTGTTTGTTCAAACAGATCGTGCAGGGTTGCAGGTGCAGCCATACCAATGATTTTTCCTGCTGTTTTTTTTATCAGATTCAGTAACTGGGCTTTTGATTTAACAGTTAAGTTGCCAAACCAGCCAGTAATGCCATACTGCAACACGGACTCACCAGTTACTTTGTAGAAAATCACCATCATATTTCTACACCAAACAAGATGAATGAATGAATGATAAAGTCTAATATATTAATTTTAAAGAGTAAAAAGCAAAATTGTGGACAAACTTGTCATGATAATTGCGTATTTGCAAAAGATAACCATTATAAGTAACGTCTAACACTTCCTGTATGTTGAATTTCAAGTTGGTCTGATGATGCTTATTAAAGAGAGAGAGGTTCATGTACTTTACTTAAACTGTTTCTTCTCTCCTAACATTGTTAATGTTGATGTTGCATCAACATCTATGTTTAATTTTTTAAATTTCCCTTCCACAGGTTTGAAATACAGGTATTGATATTTCAAGATGTTTAGTCAGTTGCCCGCCAGAATCATGAACTCTTACCTCTGTCCATCTCTCTCTGCCTCCATGAATATTCTACAAGAAGTACCTGTCAGAGCTTTTTTTGGTAACACTCTAACACGTTTCAACTAGAATGTGAGGGTGCTCAGTATTAATTAAGTTAATAATTGAATGTGCTGTATTTAACTTTAATGATGCCAGGGGGAGGAAGGCAAAGAGAGAGAGTGTGTCTTTTTTTTGGCACAATTATTAGTAGGGATGTCTTCATGAAAACAACCGTCACTGTTAAAGGGAGCCTGAGGCAGTTCAAAAATTAAACTATGGTGGCAGCCTCGAACTTAAATATGCAGGGAGAACCTGCATCCCAATTTACACATCTGTCAAGGTGTTGTGTGTTGAGAAGTGAGTCAGGGAAAAAGGAAAACAAGATGCTTTTTTAGTAAAGTAGATTGTCATCACGTTCTCTTTCTCATTGCCATGAAATAGTGTGAAATTAAACACATCTGATGTATGACTTTCTCCGTTATTGGTGCATTTAAAATTCTTGAACAGTATGTTATTATTGAGAGACCAAAAATATATTCCTTATTGATTTCTTGTAGTTTTGTTTAAAGCTGTTTTTATAAACTGGTGGGTTATAATCCAAACGTAATGGAAAAATTATTTTTAGTAGGTAATAGATGTTTTCTTTGCTGTACTTTTATTTTGAAGGAATTTGTTTTTTGAGCCAGTGTGCCTGCAGTTGTTGGGGAATTGCAGGAAAGATAGCAGTAATACAACTTAAACCTTGCCATTAAACAACAGAGTTCAGCTATTTAGGTAACTGCCATTAAGGAGGTTGGTGGTTGTAGGTCATGAGGCTAAACCAGTTGAAAACCTTTGGGTTTAAATAACTTTTAAATCAGTTTTATGTGTCTTGCTTTTTGATTGGTTAACTGTTACTTGAGGCTCATGTAAAGAGTCTTTCGCTGGTAATGAAAGAGGCTGAAATTACAACAGTAAACCAAACCATTGGGGGCAAAATTGACAGTGTCTGTTTTGTCTTTTACAACCTTTATGGACTTTACAGTCGACATCATGATTTACAACTAAGTATCTTTCTGAAAAGGAAACATAAACCACTCATATTCTGATCCTTTTTTCCATTAGCATTTGATGTTTTTTACAGCAATATGACAGATTATTCAGAAATACTCCTGACATATGGCACTATTTAAATGTGGTCAGACCAACCTGGTTTTCCCTCCAGCACTGACTGTTGGATCAATTGTTCCCCCAAATGAGACATCCTGACTTTCCACAGTCTGAGCTCGTATTGCTGCTATAGATGGATGACATGTGATATCCCCACCTGCCAAAGCTAACAGCCACTTGCCTGTAGAAATCCCTGAAAAGACAGCCGCACTTCCTCACAGACCTGAACAAGGCCTGGAGCTTTATGCACCGTCAGCACGAAACCAATCATCCCTGCCTCTCGTTCATCCTCTACCTCAAACAGCCTTTCAAACTCTCCCTTACTCACATGTGTTCATTTACGACCCCAGACAATAATTGCATCACATTTTCCTTCACCCTTGCAGCTTTTTGAGAGATTACTGTCAGTAGTTTTGGCTTTTATATAGTTGACTGTATGTAACTGGATCAGGTGTGAGGAGCCTCTGTTCCTCCAGACAGGAAGCAAAGCCTTCAACCAGACAAGGATCTGACAGAGGAGATGGACTGCCAGATAGAGAGTGAAGAAAGAAAGACCCCCTCCCTCCCCCTCAAAAAAAAGAGAAGCTTTCTTTTTCAATTAACTTAATCAACTATCAGTCATTTCAACCACAGGCGATCAAACATAATGGCTGCACTCCACTCCACTACAGCAAAATTAAAGTAACACATTTCTGTCTGTTTAAAGGCAAAAGGCATAAGTAAAACCACCTTCATAGCAGGGGCAGATCTACAGGGGGGCAAGGGGGGGCTTTCCCCCACCGGAAAAAGCCCTGCCCCCTGCTGCGCCCCAAATTTTTGTGTTCTGAAAAACATCTTAACAACAAATAACTATGCTCAAAAGTTCCCTAACGCATTTAACTAAAGGCTGAATTTCATTTATTTATTTATTTTATTTTGTTTTATTTTATTTTTTTCAGCTATAAAGAGAATCACTGGCCTGTATAATACTGAGCTATGCCCCCACATATACAGCGAGTTTGTGTGACGATTTCCTGCTTGGCAGCGCTACTGTGTGGATTTGAGTAAGACAGCGCTGGCGGCAGAGGGGAGAGACCAAGCTGCTTCATCTATTGGTGAAATAAGTTTCCACAGGTGATATTTTCACCTATTTTTAAAGTTCAATTGAAGTAAAATCTATAATCAACCCGGAATCGGATTGTTCAGTACGTCTGTTAATCGCTTGCTAAAACTGTCTCTGTACGTCTGATCTGTTGGATCGTTATTCCCTTTTGGTAATCTGATTAGTAACAGAGTATTATATGAAGCATTTATATTTTAAAATATATCTATTAATTAATATCTTTTGTTTATCATCTATCTAAAATTGGCGTGTATGACACCTGAAGGTTTAAGGAGCTTTTGGTTGTGTAGTAGAAATGATGGCGAGGTAAACAACAGTTTAGTACAGTGAACAGCCTGCCATCCTGGAGATCAGTGTCAGTAATCAGGCAGATTAACGTCTTTTTTTAACCAAAATATCTCCACCGCACTGTGAGATCAATAAGATAAAATCTTATCTTTTGAAGCTGCAAAATTAAATTGGAATGAGTCATTACTGTCAGACTGGGTAAATAATACAGCGATAATAGAAAGTCTATACATACAGTAAGTGCTTGAGGGCATGTGATTAGACTATTTGTGGTCCTACTGCAAAATATTATACAAGCAGTTTAACCCTGATATTTTCATATTAGGCCAAAATCAAAAGAAAAATTGAAAATGGAAACATTTCCTCTTATTTTGGTAAAAAAAAAAAAATGCAAGAGAAGAGAAAGCAGAAAAGAGAGGCCAATGAGAGATGAACAGAGCAGGAAAAAAAGTTAAAAAGTAGGGAAGAAAAGTAACAAGAAGACAGTTGCGCGGGGGGATGAAGACTAGAGGGTATTAGAATCAGAAAAAAAGGACAGACACTTAAGAGGCAGGCAATGTTTCACCAATCCATATAAAATTCCAGTGTAGTAACGTAAGATGCTGCTCAAGAAAATAATGTTTTAAGAAAAATCCACCGTTTTAAAGTTAGATATTTAAAGCTTTACAATTTATATTGTTTTATCTCTAATTCTAATGAACCACATCCTGTGGTAGAGAAACAGTTCAAAGCTGCCTTCAGTAATTTTATGTAAAAAATATTTTTGTGGCTCTTTTGTTGACTCCATTAACACATACATTGGAATTTCCTCATACTGCGTCGACATCGCCCCATGCCACCCTGTCTAGACCTCCTGCCACCCTGTTACCCCCCCCCCCCCCCATGTAAAATCTAAATCTGCCACTGCTTTATGGTAAATGGACCAGTACTTATATAGTGCTTTTCTAGTCTTACTGACTACTCAAAGCACTTTACACTGCTAGCCTCATTCACCCAATCACACCACATTCACACACTGATGGCCGACTTAGGCTAATCAGACCATCAGCTACAGCTAACATTCACACGACATTCATACACCACTGAACAACAGTGGGAGCAACTTGGGGTTCAGTGTCTTGCTCAAGGACACTTCCGTATGTGACTGCAAGAGCTGGAATCGAACCCACAACCTTCTGATTGTGGGGCGACAACTCTACCACTGCAGCTTTACTGTCTTCATGTGAAAGAACACTTAAAATGACACTGAACTGTCACATGTTGAACAGTACAGATGTTTTCAGAATGAGATTTTAACCTTGTTTTTCTCTTTAAACTTTAGGGAGTTTAGACCCTGTATGTCCAAGCAACAATAACTTCCTTCATTTTGTGAGACTGAAAAGCCTGATCATCTGTGGCTTTGACGTGGCTCTAGGGGCTTGACAAGCCTTTACAGCCCACATCCTTTTGATTTTGTGCGTTAGCCAAACAGCTGTCCTCCTTTAAGATTTCTCTAATGCTTTACCACATTTGAAGTTGGTCTCACTATCCCCTTAAGGGGGGTTCACATGTAACAATTTTCTAAATCTGAAGAGATTTTTTATATGTTAGAGATGCCACACATAAGGAAAAAAAAATCAGGCATTAAACAGTTTTGATCGTACTGTGTGTGGTGTGCTCAGATAATCTCAACACAACTCACCACACACATAACAATTCTGTCTCACCACCGATCTTGTATCTTGTCCTCCAAGATAGAAATCTTGTGTGACCAAACATGATCTAAAAAAAAGTAGAAGACAAAACATAGCAACAGATGGCAGAAACCGGCTAACACCAAATGCAACATGGAAGAGGACATAGAGGAGGGAATGATGGTGGTCTTGGGACTATTTTTAATGGGAAATTCCCGAACCAAAAAGAAGAAAAGACTGTGGAAAAAATCCTGGAGATGGTGGGAACACGGACTTCCCTCACAAACTTACCAAGTCAGGTCAGCTATGCTTGATTTGTTTACGTCTGCTTCCTTGTTCCTCAGTCAGCTCGCCTCCTGATTGGCTACATTTCATTCTACATCACATCTCATGGAGTCATGACTTGGGGGGAGTCAGCTTTCCCCAAACACATGAAGATTTTTGCTTGTAAATATTGAACAAGTTTAATACTTACGATTGTCGGCCCCGACCTGTTTCGAAGCCGATTATTGGGACAGATTCAATCTTAACACATCTCAGACCAAAGGATACTCTTATAAGATAATCTTATGATTTTAGATAATCAGGCATTGTCCGTCCTTGGTTGGGAAGGAGGAAAATAGTGACAAAAACAATAACAATCATTATATGTGTACCTCCCTTTAGGATTTATTTTTAAAGAGGCCCAAGAAAATGAAAACAAAACAAGACAAGACAAAAAAATGGCAAACATCATGTTACCGTATCATTATGTCATTGTAACTACTGGGTGATTTTGCCACAACAATAAATTTCAATAAATTTAAAGTGAACTTGAAACTGCAAAACAAAAAGAGAAAAAGAAAAAAAATGAAAGGAAAAAAAAAAACTGAAGAATCCCTTGAAGGTACAAAATTACTAGGATGTTTATGCACCACTAAAGGGAAAAGAAGTCAAGGGCTTGATGCACAAGTGGTCGTCAAGTTGGCTGACATTCTGCGAGTGGATCAACACTGAAGTGCCAAAACTATTTAAATCCTGTCCTGAATCTTAAGGAGAACTAACACAGCTAACACACAGCTGGAGAAAGAAGAAAAATGACCACAGCAGGAAACACAAGACTATGATCTTAAGGTCTTGTTGGAACACTCGCATCTATACTAAAACTTGAATAATAAAAAACATGACTGGCCTTTGGCAGAAGTTCAGCAGTGCAGCTTCAGATAACAAAACCTCCAGTTTAAGGCATTCTGAGGGGTCCAAGTTTAAGCAAAAGCTCTGATTTTGTTTTGGTTTTTTTCAACGATTTGTTGTTTGAAGCTGTTTTCAGTGGCTCATCACAGCCTCGGCAGTCTAATTTTCTGGAAATTAGGCCAATAAGAGGCTCCTCACTTCTAGTCAGACTTCTCTCTGGGGGATGGCCAGACTTCTCTTAAGGTTTTTTTTTTTTCCTTGTCGAATCAATAAAGTACCCCTCTTTGTTACCAGTGTTTGTAGCCTTTTTTTAGTTATCAGACTCATGATGATGACAGCAGTTGCACACAGAGACGGATAAACACACATTTTACATCTTCAAAAACACCAAGGAGCAGATAAAAAGTTGTATAAAAAAAGAGGGAAAAAAAAAACAAGAAATCGCCCACCTACCATCCATCCCCAGTCTCTCACTCCTCTCTTCCCTCCATCCTCCCACCCCTCACTCCCCAGAGAGACTCAGCATAGGGTCAGACAGCAGTCCTCCATTGATGTTGGCATGTATGAACATGAAGTCACTGCAGGCTAGCCCCACCCACCCTCGATGGGAGACACTTCAAGAGGAATCCTCGATGAGCAAGCCTGTTTTAGCTCGCCTTCCCTCGCACTATTTTCTCTTTGTTTTTGTCGTGTCCTCCTTTGCTCTGCTCCCCTGAGGTGTTACCATTAACTGACCCTTCATATGTAAGAGGGAGAAAACACCAATTTCAGGAGAGGAGAAAGTGAGACTGCAGCATCAGCCGTGCAATTTAAACCTCCTAACTGCCAATTTCTCAACCTATATATTCTACTTTGTTTTTTTTCTTGTCCGTTTTCTTTCTCTTTATCATTCTAAAGGCATCGAAACAAAGAGTAACTGTTTAGATACAAGTGAAGGCCTCGGAACCCAGTTTTTGAGTCTCGTCCACTAGTATTTGATCCCTCTAGAATATAGTCTAATATTTTTATCATGTTACTCTCTTCCACCAGTCCTCCACTTGCATTTGTAGCTGGTGATGATGTTCTGACCTTAATTCAATCAGCAGCTTTGATTTTAGTGTTTAAGGCTTTGACAATCCAAGAGGCATAATTACTTTCACTCTCTGACTGGGAGTGCATAAGTCTTTAACATTAAAGTAAAGGGTGAGGGTTGGAGTTAGAGGTTGAGTGAGTTTGAGCGTTGAAACATGGGAGTTTTTATTTATTTATTTAATTTTTTTGTTTGTTTTTTGCTTGCTTGCTTGCTTGCTTGAATTCATCACAAGCACTAGCATGAGAGCTGAGTCCATAGTAGAGCTGCTCTGCACTCATGTCTAAAAGGGCCACATGTAATAGCTGGGATATTTACACATGACATCTCCTGATTGCTCTAAAGTAAGGGATTTGTGATTGAACAAAAGTTGAAGGAGAACAGTATTTTGTTTTACAAGATTAAAGGCAGAGTTGGTAATAAATTAAATTGAGCAAAAATATCCACTGTCCACTGCAGGAGTTAACCTGGGAAAACACCAATCAATCCTAGCGATTAGGATCAAGTTTATTAAACCAATCAAATCCCGTCCTGCTGTTCTGCCCGCCTTCTGTGTGTACATTTTGCCAGCATGCACCAGCCCCAATTCAATGCAGGGGATCCAAGTATGCTGGAGAATGGCAGAAAAACAACCTATACCCCGATTACTGGTAACAGAGTGCAAACAAAAACTATGTGCCGAGAACTGATTTTGAGTCTGTGGTTTTGAGTCAGTCACGATCATTTGATCGCAATTCAGTGGCGCTCGTGCATGTGAAAGGGGGCATTGTTTTGGAGGAGCTCCAAGTGTTGGGGGTGGGGGCTAAATGGAGCCCTGAAGAGATGTTACATTCAAATTCATACTGGTTTTCCATTTCTGCCAACCGTGCCTGCAAGACAAGGTCTGTTTCATCTGGACTTCTTTGTGTCTTCAAATGGGTGGTAAGACAGGGTGGGATACCCTTAGGAACTTGAATAGTTGGTGGTGAAGGAATGATGCAGGGTCTGATGAAAGCTGACATTTAAAGACTTTAAACCAGGACCCTGTTGATAAGGAGAGGAAGTGACCAGGATGGAGGAGGGTTGTGGCTATCTTTATTGTCTTGAGAAGCCAATCGTAGTAGGTGAGAACTCTCAAAAAGGTGAGTGAATCAGTTTTTCCTCTGACAAAGGGTATGTGTGGTATGCGTCTTACCTCAAAGTGGTTGTCTGGCACATTCTCCCAAAGACCATTTAGCACGATGGCCTTATGTGGCTTAGATTTGGCCAAGTTCTCCAATCCAAAAAAAACACCATCATGGCCAGTGGTACCTTCCATTTAAGGATATTACACACCTGAAGTGGCAGTAGATCCTTACTTTAAAAGTGTACTTAAAAATACTGCAAAACAATTTTTATTAGCAAATCTCAAAGTCCTGATCTGCTCTTTCTCTCTCTCTCTCGCTCTGTATGATCACGGGCTGGTGTGTGTGATGAGATTACAGGCAACAGAGGCAATAGGGTCTCTAAGCCCTTGTTCAGCTTTCCACGTCTCTGATCCACCAAGACAGTGACACACTTGCATAAAACATATTTGCACACACAACAGCCAGATTGGTCTGTGTAAAGCCAAATGACGCTGTGTGATAACTTGTTATTTTCTGCATGTTTTTAAGCCTAATGATCCCCCCAGGAATCCTGAAATTACCAGCGAACATAGACAACCCACTGCTGTTCAAGTGTCTGACAGCTGTCGTCGGCCAAATTGCAGTGGACGACTCACACATGGGGCCTGCTTCTGAGCCACTCTCACAAGAGAGGAACAGCTTGACCACTGAGTGACTGTTTGACTGATTCAAAGTCACAGTGGCCTGACGTGATGGACAAAGCAGGAGAGAAAGACTGACAGCCAGGACTGCTGAAATAGATGGTGGGACGTGGTGGGAAAAAAGGAGAAAGAGATCGTATTTCTGGATCTAGACGGTGTTTTTTTGGTCTCTTCAGAGGAATCATCTTTCTCCTCCGCCTCTTGCTGCTGCAGTTGTTCCCTTTTGTTTATTGTTTCATATAAAATGGAACTCAATCAGCATTTAATGGATTTACCAGGCTACACATATTCTGCACATAAAGACAGTGGGCTACATTTCCCTCTCAGCTTCCCTTCTCTCAAGCTCAGAGAGTGGGTCAGAGACAGAGGCACAGCAGTTTTCACAGTGGCTTTTTTCTGCACTAATCTGCCTATTCAGCACCAGAGATGAAGCACAGAATATCTGAGAGCAAGCCGGGAGGGGTGGGGGGTGTGAAAGAGAAAAAAAAACTGGCAGGTACTGTTAGACGTTGAAAGTCAACGTGAATAAAAATAGAAAGAGCAGCATTACAAAGAAAGATGGTTTAAAAAGCTGAGAGGGTTTGATAACAGGTACTCTAAAAGTTCCTAAAAGAAAAGGAGAGGAAGAGTAGCTTTATTAGGTCAGGATGGTAAGAGTCTGCCTTTGTCCCCTTACCAACAGCACCAGATTTGCATATTGCTGCGTGAACTGACACTGCAAGACTTTGTGGTTATACTTTGATAAATACACCCTAGTTTCTTCTAAATTCAGAGGTCGATGAAAAAACAGTCTTGCCTTCTTCCTTATGTTCTCTCTGCTCTCTGTTGTATTGTCTTAATATGTTTGTAAGGTTTCATTGTCTTTCACCATTTCTTAATTTGACAGCAAGTTATACTGATGTCTCCTTCTGTAGTAAAGCATACTCAGATCCACGGAATGGTCAATTACAATACACACTGAATTGGGGTAAATGATTTTGCTGTGTAAATGATTCAAGGGTACTTAGCCAAGAGCACCAGGCTAGAAGCACCTCCTTTTAAGAAGTTTTTTTTCCCATCAATGAGACATAATAATGTTTGTTCAAATAAATAATAAACCTTTTTGAGAGCTGAAATGACTCATCACTAAACTCAATAAGTGCCCAGTTATTCTCTGAAAACTAAAGATAGTCACTGTTAATCCTGTGTGCCTGGACTCAGGGCAAACAAACCCTCACTAAACACATTGTAGATTGTGATTTGTGGATTGCATCACACAAAGATACAGCAGAGCTTCCACAAAAGATACATGTAAACAACCAGCTAACTGAAGCTTGCTGTGGTAGCAATGATGTGTATGTCTTCTGCAGCTCTTAGAGCTGAAACAAGACTTAACAGCCATTAATAGACTTGTAATGAATAAGAAATTAGTCTATATATTTACAGATTTGTGGATGTGCATTTGCAATTCTGTGCACAAATCATTTATGGAATTCATTCAGAGACTGTTTTTCTACAATATTTGTTCCAACTGGCTTTCTCAAATTTCCTTCTCAGATATCTATGGTTATACCGTTTTTTTCTTTTCTCTATAAATTCTCAAATTCAATTTAAGCACATGTGTAACAACCTTGCGCTCCCTATGAATTTATAGCTATGTATTTATTACTTCTTCCTCCTCCCCTCTCTCCTTTTAATTCCTGACAAAGCATCTTCAGACTTTCACTGCATCATTCCCACTTTGGCTCTCTTCCTAAAAGGGGGGAAAAAGTCAGATTTATTACCTGTAGACAGGGAAGTGATCTTGATGATTTGCATTAAAACAAATATAAAATACAACACTGTGAGAACAATGAGACGACACTTTAATGGATCAATCAGTCAAACTTCCCTGAGCTTATCTTTCTTTGTCCAGGTTTGGCTCGGCTCGTGGGGAAGAATGGTTTATCTCAAGGGTTATCAACACTTTGGTGTCTGTGTACATCAGAACATTTAGCATAACAGACCCTGATAACCCCTCCTTTTGTTTACCTCAGTAGGAATGCAGTATTCAAGAGTCCTAAAGTAGTGTGGTTTCTGGGTGGTATCCAGTCCCAGGACCTGACCATGAAGTTACCTCACCAGTCAAACATACTGCTTTCTATTTCAGACTGGCTATTTTTTTTTAAGTGTTTCAAGGATGGTTTGGGGTTGAAATAAAATATTTTTTTGCCAGGTTAGCATGTTTTGATCTAGTTATGTTCTTTTTTTATTTTTATTTTTTTGAAGCCCCTGTTGGAAGATAACCAGACCTGCGGTGACCACTATTATTTCATAGAGATTATTTTTAAACCTGTCACTTTTCTCAACACTTGGTGTTGTCTGCTAATGTCAGTTATTTGTTCATTCATCCTCTATTACTTATCCTGTTCAGGCTCGTGGGTGGCTGGACCTATCCCCGCTGTTTTAGGCTAGAGGCGGGGTACACCCTGGTCGCCAGTCAATCACAGGAATGGCACGCAAAGACAGGCAACCTTTTATGCTCACTCTTACGCCTACGGGCAATTGAGAATCACCTGTTAACTTGATGAGTATGTTTTTGGACTGTGGGAGGAAGCCGTAGTACTTCGAGAGAACCCATGCATGCACAAGGAGAACATGAAAACTCCACACATAAAGGTCCACCTTACCTGAACCGGCTTTCACTGGCAACCTTCTTGCTGTGAGGCAGCAGCACTAACGGCTGTGCCACTTTGCCACTGTGCAGCAACAAGTTCAATAATGTCAAGCCATAGAGACGTTGTGTTTTACATTATGATTTATTACAATAGATTTCCACAGTGACAAGAATGTAGGGTGAGATTTTCATTTAAATCAAAGCACAAAATGTGCAACATGCATAAGTAGTGAAATCAATATGAACATAAGTCCCTTGCTGCAGTTTTGAAGAGCATCTGAGGTACAAATTTGAAATCAGTAACTGTGTATTAGCTTTCCTGGTGAGAGAACTACATTATTTAGAGACCTTTTAAAGGTTTAGTATGAGTCCAAGTAAGCTCTTTTATACTTCAGTTGCCATGTATGCAATTGTCTCTAATGTCAGATTCATTGCTGTTTGTAGAAGTACAGTCATGTTCTCTCTTAGACAATGGTTTCAGAGCTCATTTTGGATTGACCAGTTCATCAGAGTACATTCTGTTAAAGCCTGACACATAGAACAGCATGTTCAAGATTACCAGAACTATTGATTTGAGCATCAAGTACAGTGTCCCTATCTAATGGTGTGTAACTGGTCCACAGAGCATGCTTTGTGAAATGTCATTCTTACTCCAGTGCCTGTGAGTTAGTTGTTCTTCTATTCCAGCCTCCCCTTGGTCAAGATTAAACACCAACTTCCATCATTCAGTAATACAGCCAAATATTGTCTTCACTTGAAGCAGCCAGCAAAAGTCATCTGTTAGGTTTCATGTTCTAATGTTAAACTGTATGGCAAAAAAAGATTGCTGTCCAGTGAAAAGTATGGTTTGGGGTATAATTTATGTAGTTTTTCACAATGAACAAGGGGTGAAAAATTGCTTCCATCAAAATAATAAAGACAACAAGTGGGGGCACAGCCAAGTTGGCTGACAGGTGGTGAGTTGGTTAATCAAAAGTCAGTATCCGTCTGCGTATCCAACATGGCCTCCAACATAGTTGGGTTTCAGGACCTTTTTTTTTTTTCAGAAACCAAAAAGAACACATATCCATGTACATAATTCAGCCTGTGGCTACTATTTGTTATCCTAACACAGTTTTGCTGCATCAAACTGAAGCTGAAATAAAATGAGATTGCATTTCAACTTCCCGAGGAAAGTAGAAACTCAGGTTTGCTTTAATACACAATGTGTGTTTATTGACATTAGCATTGCCCTGCATCTGCCTCCTTTTCTCCTGCACCCTACATCCCCTCCCTCACGCTCCTCCCTGCCTCCCACTGTCTCCCTCTGGGTGTCTTGACTGGATAAGTGCTTGACAGGAATCGAAAAGAGGCACTCAAAAACTCAGCTCCATTGACCTGGAATGGATCTCCAATACTTTGATCTGCTCTGTCTTTAAACCATCTGCCCCACTGAGAGGGAGTCTTTCTCCATCCCTACTTCTGCTCAGAATAAACAAATCCAGTATTTACTGTCAGCCAGGTCCACGAGTCTACATTACATTTAGCTACTTTTTATTCTTATGAATGAGATACCTGCCATTTAAAGAAGAAGAAAAGATGCCATTGAAATGATTGATAGATCATTTATGAAAATGTATTAGGATCAAGCAGGACAACTCAAGGTCTTCCTGAGAAACTGGAGCACATGCGTTTAAAGGAAAGCCAATGCAAGGTCGATACTGATAAGTAGCGGTGTATCATAGAGGGACTGCTGTCTTCTTTTTTATGATACAGCTACATAACTCACAAACCTTGAGACTTAAAAGCATGACTCTCAACTTTTTGGGTGTAAACAAACATCAGCCTTTTTGTTCCCTTTTTTACTCAAATAATATGTCTCAGAGATGTTTCAATGAGAGTTAAATTAGAGACAACCTGCTTTTTTTTTACAAGTAAAAGAAATGCCAAACACAGACATGTAATGAAGGCCTTCTTGTTAGTCCTCATCAAACCTGATTACTATGACTGCTTTGATGTTTGTGTATTTTGAAGCTCAATTTTTTTTCAAACCTCAAATCAGTGCTTTGCAGTTAATCTTTTTTGGGGGACAAAAACAGATTAATTTCATCTGCAGTTCTCAGGTTTTCAGTTTTTTAGAGCTGCATCATGTACCTAAAAAGATAAAGTCTGTGCACAAAAGTAATGAAAACCATGTTAGGGGAAGATAAATGAAAGAAAATGAGCAAGGCTTGCTAAGATAGGCAGCATCACAGGGTCCTTTGATGCACAAAGTCCTTACATATGCAAACCACTTAGGAGTTTAATGACCATATTTGTCGAGGCTACAAACAAAAAGAGATCCTTCACTTTGAGTCGATACTTTAACTACAGAAATCTGCACGTTTTTTGAGTTTAGGAAGAAATCAGCCCATTTACTGCCTTTTATTTCCCAAGCAATAACCGGTGTCGAACAAAAACGTAAACCTAAGATACTCAGTCAAAGAGCTACAGAATCCATGGTAGCACCACTATTTAAGCAAATAGAAATCCAACATGGTAGTTGAGAAGTGCCGAACTCAAGATTGATTTCCTTATTGAGAATCAAATGATGACATCATGGTGACGATGTCTGTGATTTAAGGAGTCTTTTACAAGCAAGGCAAAATTTCCAAACGTGTAGTCACTGCCTACCTGATGAATAAAAGACGTAGGTTAGGCCCATGTTTGATTTGCTTTAACTGCTTTTTATGAAACTCGACCCAAAAGAGTCCTCAGCTGTTCAGATCTTCAGATGCTCTCCAGCTGCAGCCCCTTCTCTCCTCATCACCTGTACTATGTGTTCCCGGAGAATTTTCCCACCTGCTAATGACCCCATTAGTCTCTCAGGAGGGAGGGAGTGAGATTGGTGTGTGAGGGGGAAGGTGGGTTAATGACGCTTCAACTCACCTGACAAAACAATCACATTAACGCACCCTGTTGCCACTGCAGCAAATGAGCACCTGCACTCACCTGCAGCATAATTTGATTACTTTTGACCAATTTAATTTTGCAAATGAAGATGTGTGTGTTCAGCCAGAAAAATCAACACAATTATGAAGGTAATTTGTCAAAGGTGAGAGCTATTTTGATGGGAGAGTATTCAGATGTCTCATTTGGAAGGAATAAGATCTGTTCTTTACTTTTTGTCACCAGTACCTCTGTTCTCTTTTTCATATGATAGAGAAAAATAGTGTTTTATATCTAAGATGTCATTCAGACAGATGGAGTATTAGTTTGAATCCTTGTGGATGTGATTTAAGTGATATGAAATAACTGTAAGCGGTTCTCTGGTATTAGTGTTGGCCTGTAGTCCGTTCCAATAAAAAGGAATCAAGTTACAGACAGCTGTTTATCCGATTAAAGCAGATCAAGTGAGATAATGTCTCAACGTCATTTCTTTCTTTTTTGCAAAGCTAATCCTTTACCTTCTGTAATAGATCAGTCATGCTGTAAACTTTTTCTTCCTCTTTTTTCCCTTTATATATTTCTTTCTTTTTTTGTTGATTTTGGGTGTTTTCATCAAAAATTTTAATGTAATGGTAGTTGTTTTTTTTTATTCCTCAACTAAACCATTGGTAAATTTTATATGTACCAAGTTGGAACTCAAGCTGTGACCAGTTGAATTAACATATATATATATATATATATATATATATATATATATATATATATATATATATATATATATATATATATATATATATATATATATATATATATTTACAGAGAGAAACTGGTTCGAGCTGATAGAAAGGCAACAGTAACTCAAATAACTGCACGTTACAGCCGAGGTATGCAGAAGAGCATCTCTGAACACACAACACGTCAAACCTTGAGGCAGATGGGCTGCAGCAGCTGAAGACCACACCGGGTGCCACTCCTGTCAGCTAAGAACAGGAAACTGAGGCTACAAGAGAGCATGAAAGGTTGTCTGTCTCTGTGTGTCAGCCCTGCGATTGACTGGCGACCAGTGTACCAGTACCAGTGTACCCCGCCTCTTGCCCTAGGACAGCTGGGATAGGCTCCAGCCACCAGTGACCCTGAACAGGATAAGCAACATAGAAGATGAATGAATTAATTGATTAATAGTAATAATGATAATCAAGTAAACATGTATAGTCCGACCCATCCTCGGTGAATTCATAATGAAGTAGTGTGGAGGTAAGGTTAGGACTGCATACTCTCTGTACTTACATAGAGGTTCAGTGAAAAAAAAAACAAAACACAAACATTAAACCACTCCAAGTATTGGGTCTCAGATTGCCATGACAGACACCTTTAAAATTACTTCAAACTCAAACCAGCTGCCAAAATGACCCATATTCCAACAGACCAGGTGCTGCTGGCCATTTAGTTTCCCTCCATTGTTCTGGATGAAGAGAGCTCATAACTGCTGGCTGCCATGTATGCTTTTCAGAACTTTTTAAAATACTTCAAAGTACTCAGGTGCAGGTGCATGCACACAAACACTGCATTCACAGAGTTTTCCCCACACACAAACCTGCACAGGCTCTCACTCAGGCAAACACTGAGCGACTACGTAATCGGCTTTACCTCTTCCACCCACTAAAACATCCCAAGAATCACTTGAGTGTGAAATTCTGAAAACCTTCTGCATCCAAATCATATCAAGAGTGCAGCAGATTCCCCTGCACTGTTTGCTCGTTTTGTTTATTTGGCTCCTGCATGCCGGCAGATTGAGCTCTTGTCGTAATGACCATGCATTGTCAAGCCCACGGTTGACAAGAGGGGAAGACAGGACTAGCTGCACTCTCTGAGAGCTGCCATGACTCTAAATCCACATTACCAACAGCAGCTACTGCCAAGGTAACACAATGCTCTGGGGCATCTGAAGCCTTGATGCATCCGGTCCTCTTTCTGTGGTGTGCAGAGCAAGCCAGACATCAGATACACAAGTTCACTCTGAGAGCGGTACCTGTAAGACATCGTGCTAGACAGTGAGAGGGAGACTGACTGAAAAGGAAACAGAGAGACAGGATGGAGGAGATATGCTTCAGTGACCTCAGTGTTGTCTTCTGCTGAAGCCAGACACCAGTGGCTGGACAGACATTGATAAAACGTTTTTCTGGGTGTCTTTTTGAAGGGCCCACAGATAGGACCATTTGTCTCTACCTGTCACATATTGGCTGAGGCTTGTGCTTTGATGTACACCCCCCCTCCTTTTTTTCAGATGTTTTCGTTTGATTTTACTGTCTCTGCAATTCAAGGTCCTCATGTACCTAAATGTAATCTTTCTCTTAACACCCAATAGAAGGAACACTGTGAACATATTTCTGTTTATCAGTTCTGCAAAAGTTTCAGTGTCAGCAACCTGAAATACAGTCAAAGGCATAGAAACAGCATAATTTGAGGCATTTTATGATTATTATTATTATTTTTTTTTTATTTAAAATGGGGGAAGAGAGCCTGTCCAGACACATTGTAAACTACATTTACAATTCAGTGTGTCAGCCCTTGTGAGATAATTAATAATTAAAAATGGTACTATTTTTATGGTCACTATTTAAACTTTCAACTTATTCTTTCTATTAGTTATGAACCAAAGTCATGAGCAAAAACAAAGAATATTTGAGACTGAAAAAAAAAGACTTTGAACACCTAAAACATTCAGATTAGAAACAGCAGGGGCTATTTCATGGAGCCCTGTGGAACTCCATGGCATACATATCAGTAAAAATGTATGAAACTTTGTTGTCATGGCATAGAATGTTTGTTTGACCTCTACAGTCAAGGAAAAGGGACAAAAGAAAATCTCAAAGCCACCTGATAAGCTGAATGCAATGACACTCACCTCATTAGGCTAACTTGAACAACATAATCAATAAAATTTCTACACTTTGAAAAAAAAAAACCCTTCTTCAGTATCTCTTTTCTCTTTTGACTTTCAGGTATTGCTATAGCCAGCGCTCTGGTAGACACGTCACAACAGCGGGTGATGGATTTCAAAGACAGAGGCCTCGGTCTGAAGCATCGTAAAAATGTTGTGCACCATCAAGGGACCTGTGTATGATCTGGATGGCTTCATTAAGGTGACAACGCATTCACTGTGCCCCCAAAGGAAATTTCACAGGAGATATTCTCAGTGTCCTCGGACAAAGTGAAACACTGTTGATAGAGGCAAATCATGGAGAGACTGGGTTTGTCTCTGTTACTGGCTTGGATGGAGAGGAAATAACTCCAATGTTTCATCAACAGTTGGAAAAAAGGGAGGACTGTCTGGGCCTTTTCTTCCTTGGATCAGATGGAGAGCTTCATGGTATGTTTTTTTTTCCTTTGGGGAGACATTTTGGCAATGATGAGCCATGAAAACAATGAAATTTGGAAAAACCTGCAGATTAATGAGATTGTGTTTCTTCAGCACAGCTTTGGTCTGAAATTTACTCAGACAGCTGGCAGACGTTTCTTTTTCCATGCCATGTGGTTTTGGGTCTCTAGGGCTCTGCTTGTCTGTCTGTCATTCAGTCTGCCATATTGATGAAAAAAAAAACACTTATTTTCCACTAATAAACCAAACCAAATGGCTTCAAGCTCCACTGAAGGAAATTAATGGAGTTAAATTGAAGTCTTCCTCACTCACAAACCCTCTCAGACTTGGATGAAAACTGAAAGTAACTACATCAATGCATAACCAAGTAGTTGTTGGTTTTCTGTGACGAGGCTTTTCTCAAAAAGAAAGTCTCCTCCTACATATACAACAACTACTACTGTTAGGATGTTGAAGAACTGCTTCTAGTAAAGGTCGTTGATGAAATGTATCCTTTCTTCAATACTCTTTATTCTCCCCTGCCCAAACGTTTTGAAGTTTTACATTTCAATGCTCAGGTGCTTTGTGATGAAACCGGTCCGTTTTCTGTAGCTTTGGGCCTTATACACGTCTGTATATGCACTAAAAGTAAAATGCTTTACCAGTACAATAGGCCCCCTCTGGGCTACAATTATGCAACTGATCATACAAATGCAATGTTTGTTATGGGCTACAATGTGACCTGAAGGTTGGTATCATCAAACACATACTACTGATGGTATTTGTGTCTCTATCCGTTCATTTATTACTGTGAAGCTACACGTTACGTCTTTTTATGACCTCCAGTAAATTTAAACCTGTGTTTTGTGGTACACAAAATTGTATGTACAATATCTACTTGGTTTTTTTATTTATTAGATATGAAAATTACACTTATACAATAATTTGGACTTTTTTTCTATAAATGCACTAATATTTGTTTTGTTTTTTTGTAACAACAGACTGAGTCTTGGAGTGTTTCTTATTTTCATCCAGTTTCTGATCTATTTAATGCAAATCATATCAACTTTGTTAAATGTCTTAAAGTTATCTTCCCTGTTATCACTTGTGTTCAACCCTATTTTATTGAATAGAGAATGTCAAGTCTGACTTTATGAATTTGTATTATCTATAAATATGGAGCCTGTTTGTCTTCTTTCAGACGTTTTGTCTTCATGTAATTTTGCACCGGTTTGTTGCTGAGACTTGTATTAACAAAGGGCAGCTCACCAAGTTGTTTTTGTCCATGTGAGCATAACTGTGTACATTTACAATTAAAATATTTTGATGCCTCTTCTTATGGTAATTGGATCTGATAGACTGTGGGTACTTTTTCCCCTGGCATCGTGGGGTTGTATTGATTGGATGTCAGAAGGGTCAGATGCAGGTTCAGCCAACATTATAGACTCTGCAATCCAGCACTGCTGATAGAGTTACAGAGAGACTAACTCAGCAGCCTGAATGTACAAACAGAAGCTGAAAAAACACTGATTTTATGGTTCCTCCAGTTTGATTTTGCTTAATATGAAAAAAAAAATCCAAGGAGTCACAGTTTTGTTAAAACAGTTTCATCCACAACACACTCTGCTACAATTTTAAATTCCAGTTCTGCGTGATCTAAAACCAGTCGTCTCAGGAACATTTATTAAATCTGCTGTTAAATCATGGAATACAGCCCCTCATATTTTATTAGCTGAGAAGCCTCCCAATAATCTGTCTCAGTTGCATCCCTGCACCTCTGTAAACACAGCAGCAGCAAAATGGATGTGAATGCCATGGTTTTGCTCCAGCTGACCACCATACTCTACTTCTCTGGGAATGTTCCTGAAGCAGAATGAAGCCCAAAGCAACTGGTCTCACAGAATAACATGAGAAGAAGAAGAGCAAGAGAGCTCCACAAGATCACGGGTGAGTATCAGAGGCAGTCAAGATCCTCCCAACTCTCTTCAGGCAGCAGGACAGTCAGAAGTCCAGACACTATTTTATTTTGAAATTGAAAAGTGTTGAGTATAAATCGTAAATTTGAGCAACTGGGCAGACTTCCATCCATCAAATGTGGATAAAAAATGTAACATTTCACAGATCCGCAGAACAAGCCTGAAATTGTCAATAAATTCTTTTGTTCTGTTTTTCTCTCTCGCTGTCAAACTCAGTAATTGAAGCATTAACATTGACTGTATTCAATCAAGGTTTTCCTCCGAAGGCACTGCAAGTGTGCACATATAATTATATCTGTACATCTAGAGAGTATTTGAGAACGTGGTATTGCATACAGATGTATTTATAGGCATACGTATAAAACCAGTCCAGTCTTTTTTATGTCCGTAAAGCTTCACTAACAAATGGCCTCTGCCTTAAATTGGACCATGGATTATATCCTCAGTCATGTAAACGCTGGGGGACGGATTGTAGATGTGATCTCAACATCTTCGAAAATTAGATATTTTAATGTAAATGAGGGACTGTGAGAAGGAGGAGAAAGCAGAAACATATGTTCTTTCCAGGGAACAGCACCAGAGGATGTAGTGCCTCCTGCACTCTGCAGTCTGGCTGTGTTTTAACCCTACTGCTGCAGGTCTTGGGTTAAAAAACCTTCACAGTCAGTGATCTGTTTATAAATAAAACCTGGGTAAACAATGCTCTCATGCCAGTAATTATCTGCATACATTGTGCCTTCTTTTACCTCAAAATAACCCATTCTATTTAATCAGTTGTGGTACTGTTCACTAAAACACATATTCTCCATGTAGATGATTAGAAATCAACTGCATGTCTAGTTAAGTACGGTCTGATATTATCTATATTGGAGGCTATGTTTCCTCTGACTTTTCCTCTTGACTTGTTTCTTTAAAAGCCTTCTTTGAAACTTGTAAGGGTCCTTCAACATAACATGAAGTCAATGCTACTACTGTCACCGCCATTAGTGACCAGGGGGAGATAAGTGCTCCCCTTAATGCTCTCAGCTGACTGTTATGTTGCTTTTTTCTTAAGATAAAAGAGTGCTGCATTTAGCATTAAGTGGGCTGCTGGCATCTCTGCTCTACTCAATACCTGCACATCAAGAGGCTGCAGGGAGTGGTGCACTTTCCTTTTTAGCCTGATCTAAGATGTTTTCAAACCAGTTCTGAGGATGAAAGGAGAGGTTTGTGTTTTCAGTCTAAAGTCAATACCTGAGCACACAAAACGAAGGCTAACATACAATGCAAAGGGAGAGATGAAGAAAAGGGACCCTGCGTTTTCAGAGTGATGACACTCTGCCACTGTTTGAGTGGGGCTACGTGGGAGTGTTTTGGTAAACCCTTTTGCAGCTGTTTTATCCTCCCCACTCCGCAGAAGAGGAAGGAAACAGAGCCTCACACATTCTGACATGGGTCACAATTGTTCACAGATTTTCAAACACCTGCTTGTTCTTCAATGATTGATGCTCATGTGAATAAAGGGATAGTTTATGGCAGTGGTTCCCAACCTTTTCAAGCTGAGACCACATTTTGACATCACCAATTTCGGAGGACCCCAGCAACATTTTTCTTCTAGAATTAGTTTTTGATCACGTTTGTTTGAAGCTCTAGTTTTTAATTTTCTTCCTCCCCGCAAATCATTTTTACCATTTCGATGGTAGCTGGCAATATTTAGTGTTTTATGAACTTTTTACTTTTATTACTTACTTTTATGAATGACTTTTATGAACTTGCTAACAGAGAGTAAGAGGGAGACTTGAGTAAACTTCTTAAATTTGGTGAGTTGTTAACTTCTTTCATGGTCTAAATCAGGAAAAACTTCATTTCATGTGAACCATCTTCATTTTTTTTTTTTTTTTTTTTTTTTCCAACTAGGTTAGAAAATCTGTTGACAAACTTGGAAAATATGAAAAGTGGGTAAAAGCTTTACGGATTAGGCCCACCAGCTGGCTAATCTTTAGTATCCAAACAGTTTGCATTTGTTTGATTTTTTTTTACAGTTTCAGTCATTTCAGAACAAAAAGCTGAATGTAAAAATATGTTTATGGTTTTAACACAGTAATTACACCAATATCAGCATTAGAAGTCCTTCATGAA
Organism: Labroides dimidiatus; assembly: GCA_030710495.1. NCBI lineage: Eukaryota > Metazoa > Chordata > Actinopteri > Labriformes > Labridae > Labroides > Labroides dimidiatus. The sequence goes on along the minus strand of CM061149.1, from coordinate 21,680,543 downwards.
TGTTAGCTTTAGCTGTGGTACACCAACAGTGTTAGCTCCAAATATATATATATATATATATATATATATATATATATATATATATATATATATATATATATATATATATATATATATATATACATATCTCAGGAGAGCTGTCTTTTCTATAAGCATACCTTTATTCACCTTGATTCAAAGTTCTGTAAAGAGGTCCTGCAGATCAGGTGAAAAGTTCAAAGTTTATAGGAAAGATGAATATTTTAACTGTTGTTTTGGCCGTAAGGAGAGAATGTTAACTGAAATGAACTGTTTTCACATTTAAACAGCACAGACTGACTTTACTCTGCTGTATGATTGGATGTTGTTGAATCTGAAATCTGTTTACCAAGTGGAAATTACTTGTCCTAACAAATTTGTTTTTCTAAAATGCATCATTTTATTCATTCACGTGGCTCAAAGCCTGCAGTTGAATGTCAACAGACTGTCTTGACATAAGGACATTAAATGCTGGTAGTGGAGATTGTCCATTTGAGAGTGGCCCCGACAGGTAAGGAAACCCAACTGACACTATAGAAGTGCCCACCTAAGCATGTGGCAGACGTCAACATGTTTTTTATTTTTTATTACTTATCTGATTCAACTATATTGAGGCCAAGAGGGGTTTTTTTAAATAGTTTTGCATAACTAAGGGTGATTTGGCACTGTGTGCCAGGAAGTCTAAGGTCTGCCTCAGCATCCTCTTTGTCACCGTGTTTGAAAGTTAGAATGAGTCAGCATTTCCTGTATCACATCCATCGTCACTGGGCCTCAAAAAGCCTCCTCAGAAACCTGAGTACATGGTTTTAGTGAGTCTCTCTGTAGCTGTACATTGCTAAGCTTAAGGGAACTCTCGACTGCTTCTTCCAAAAGATCCAAGCAATCAAAAAAACACTTATTGATAAGTATATCATACAAGCCCACTTCACCAATTTCAAAGCTTTTATTTTTAAACCAGGATCAGAAGCCTTTAGTGGGTTTTTTTTTTTTAATAAAAATAATCTCAGTGGTTAAAGTTACAATAAAAGGATTTGGTGTGCAACAGTTCTGAATTTTAGTATCGTTCTACAAGATAAGCTCCTGCTCCTATGTTGCTTACTGTGTTTGTGCACCACTATAATGGAATAAAAATAAATAAATCCAAAATTATGGTTAGAGGCTGCTTTGACTAATTTGCATAAACATGACAAGCAAAGTAAAAACTTGTCCATTTTTTTAAGTAGACATACAGAGTATTCTTCTTTCCCTACCATTTGATTTGCATTTGTTTTTTATTTCAGAGATCACTAACCAATAAAAGTAAACCTTAACCGCACTTTGTAGGACATCCTATCTGCTCACTTTCCATGGTTTTGTATTTCCAGCAGTGCCATTAATCTGAGAGGAGGATGAGTATTTATAATCTGGTTCAGGTTCAAGCCTGAATTTGTGCAAAGTGCGACAATAAGCCTGGAATATTTCATCAGTTATATGTCAACTCAGCAGAGCAATTTCTGTAGGCACCAGTACTGACCCCAGACACACTCAGCTATGAGCTGTATTTCAGCACAGTGGGTGTCTTTTTGTCATCTGACTCTACCGTTGAACTTTTTCCACAGCCTTATCCCTTGCTCTCTCACCCTCCTCTTGTTGAGGACTCAGGGTCAGCTGAGTCACGTCCTCCTGATTGATGCCCTATTCAGACCTCAATCTTTATGTCATTACTTGCCAATTGCGGCGGGTAATTTAGGCCGCAGTCTGAGGACGAGTGACCGAGTCGGGGCTGACACAGGATTACAAAGCACACTGCTGTCCTCTACACCCCTACACACACACACACACGCACATACACACACACACACACACATCCAACCTACCCACCCACCAACCAGTCAGCCAGCCACTGTGACGCTGTGAAGAATGTCGCCCCTGTCAGCTGCGTCCTCTCTTCTGCCCCATCATGCATTGCTCTGTCATAAGTGGCCTTCTGCGCTAACAAAGGGAGCCTTTTTTTCTCTCTCTCTGCACACTAAGCGCAAAGACATGAAGGATGAAAGCGAAGGGAAGAAGCCACTGACGCACTGCATCAGCTTGATTATATGAGCTGTGACCGCAGACACATCACGGGCGCCTGCAGGAGGGTCAGCTGACAGGTCGAGGTCAACACTTTCCTGCTTTGTTGGAGATTTTTCAATCCAGGAGGAAAAATTGTACGTTGCACTGTAATGTTTTTTAATCGTAGTTTTTTTTTTTTTTTTTTTACCTGTGATGGGTTTTTTTTTTTTTTTTTTTTTTTTTTTTTGTTTTGTTTTTGTTTTATGCTTTTTTCGGTTAAATTTGAGCCAAAGAGTTCTTCAAACCAAGTCAAGGCTCAATATTTTAAAAAGGTCCAGTAAGAAATGAGTGAAGGGTATTGAACAGTGTCAATGTGTAGTAAGTTTACCTGAATAAGAGTTTTGTTAATAATAGCATTATTTGAGTTTATTGTGATAAATCAACACTTTTTTTCCCCCTGTGTCAGTATCATGATGTAAAACTACATTGTGTCCTCTTGAAACTAACCCTAACTTACAACAAAACAGAAGTTATAAACAACAGTATTTTTGTGTGCAGATCTGAGGGCAAAAACTGAGGAAAAATAGATCATTTGCATGAAACAGAATTATAGAAAAAACATTTTGTGACTTTTGTATTGATGCTACTAAAACTGAGAAACAGATGCATCTTTACAATATAGCACAACATATCCTGCTAAAAGTTAAGTGGAGAGCTGCACCAATCTAATAACTTGGGCTTTGGAATCAGCAGCTGATCTAATCCAAAACTAGCATTGATTTTAAATGATCTGTTCCTTCCTTGGTCATGGGGCAGTGAGTCCTTCTGTATCCTAAAATTATCAGCATATGTGACTGAGTTTACATATCTTACGGGCTGTTTGCTAAATAGCAGTTAAAGAGGAAGCAAAGCTACACATCTGCATATAAACTACATTTCACAGAATGCAGTTCAAATCTTTATGCAGGAACACAATTCAAAATGTTTTTAGATTGCATCTTATACCCATGAAATTAATATTCCAAACATAAGAGTGCTTAAATTTGTTGTAGAACAACTTTAGATATTTGTCTAAAGGAGTAAAGCAACTACAGAGCCTCATACGACAGAATAGAATAGACTAGAATGTAGTTTATTTATCTCTAAATTCAGGTTTCAGAAGACTGAATGAAAAAGAATACTTTTATCATAATTTTGTTCTTTAAGAAATTAAAACACTGCCTTGTCCTTTAAGTGTTGAGCCTTCCATCAAGATTTCCATCAATGCCCCTCTGCTCTCTCACTGCAGTCTGTCTTCAATCAACTCGCAGATTATTTTTTTTGTATCAGCTCCTGACTAAATAATCAACCCTTTACTGTCCTTCTTACTGACTGTTTTACAGCAGAACAGATATGGGTATAGTTTAGACATTAGAGTTGTAAACAAGTTGCCAAATTAAGCTATGATTGTAAAGAACGACATGAATGATTATGACAAACACATCTATTAATATTCAGCATCTGTTTATCATGGTGACATGAATTGGCCACACAGGACTTTAGTGCTTTCCCTCATGATGCATTAATTGTCTTTAATTTGTGCTGGTGTCAGAAAAGCCAACATGTTTATGTGAAGTTTTATGACCTCCTCTTATAAAGTGTCCATATTAAATAGAGATTGGGTATTGATAAACTGTAAAATATATTTATATATAATAACTGAGTGTGGGAGGATGAGACTGCAGCACGAGGGTCAATTCTACTGATGAGTCTGGTTCATTTTTATTTCTGTTATTACTCATGTGCACCACCTGTTCTTCAGGACCTTGGAGCTAAAGTCAAGGTGTTTGTAGAATTAAAAAGACTAAATTAAATTACAAGACTCTAAAACATGGATGCAGAGCAGATGGACTGAAAGAAAGAAAGAAAGAAAGAAAGAAAGAAAGAAAGAAAGAAAGAAAGAAAGAAAGAAAGAAAGAAAGAAAGAAAGAAAGAAAGAAAGAAACTGGATGCGGTTGCTGGCTGAAAGTCTGGTTATTTGCCCCTATATACAGTGTGATCATGGTCTGACACAAAGTACATATTTTTTTTTTATATGTTGACCCCTTTTTGGGGTGAGAGTGGGGAGTGACATACTGGAAAGTGGCTCTGTCTCGTAGACATGAGACTGCTGGTATTGAACCCAGGACCTTTTGACTGAGAGACAGACAACCAACTTTTTGCAGCAGCCTTACTACGGTCTGCAGGAACTGACCATTAATATGAAAAACTACATGATTTCTGTCCTTCTGACAGCCCTAACATCCACATATGTATTATAGTACATGTATGAGAAAGACATTGATAACTGTAAGATAACATTTTTTCCAGAACCAATAAACCCTTTTAATAACACCCGTTCTTCTCACACACTAATGTGTGAGAATTGATTTTTGTTTTTTATTTTAGCACAAATAAACTCTAAAAACAGTCCAGTTAGCTCTGTTCACAAATGCCAAAGAATGAATAACAGCTCTCAACATGCTTCAGCTGCTCCCATTTGTGATCAACTTCACACTATTCAGTTTCAAAACTAGGGTTTGACATACGTCTGACTTTTTTTTTTTCTGAAATAGATCTCAGAAGTGATTTTTAATGTAAACAGAAGTTTGTTCCTCTCCTTATTTTGGAAAGAAATTAATAAATTAAGTTATCCCAAACTTGAAAAGAATATAAAATAATACTCTGGATTTAAGGAGATCCTTCTATAAAAAACTGCAGTGAAAACAGACGGTTATAAACTTACATAGGAACACATTTTTGAATTGATATCTGCTGAGTGGAGAACAGAGATCAGAATCAGAATCAGAATCAGAATCAGAATAGCCTTTATTTGACAAGTATCTTCAAAAGAATACAAGGAATCTGACTTCAGTTTGAACTGTGGTCGCTCTGTACAACATATATTAATAAACACATGTCATTAATATACAGAGATTAAGTAAAAAAAAAGAAGAATAGAGAAACCTATGCACAAATAACAATCAGCAATAAATAACAGATTGAGTTAAAATAGTGCAATGTATATATAAGTAAAAAAAAAAAAAAAGACTGCAAAAGGGAACAGACAACAGGCTGTAGTGGTAAATGAGGTGTATGAGTCATAGTTTATTGCAGGTTTCTTGTTCAACAGAGTGACGGCTTGTGGGAAGAAACTGTTCCTGTATTTGGATGTTCTGACGCACAGAACTCTGTAACGTCATCCAGAGGGGAGGAGTTTAAACAGTTTGTGTCCAGGGTGAGTGGGGTCTGCAGAGATGTTACCAGCTCGCTCCCTGGTCTTGGACCAGATAAGTCCTGGATGGAGGGCAAAGCTGGCTCCAATGCTTTTTTCTGCAGACCTGAGAGTTCGTTAAAGTCTGTGTCTGTCTTGTTTGGAGGCAGAGGGGAACTCGTCCCTGTCAACGTTATAGATGATGAAATGTACGTGTATTACTAGCTGCTGCTCCGTTTTTTATAAGTTACTCCTTTATTACTGCACAGAGGCCAGGTAATACAGAAGCTGACTGTGTTCCTCCTCACAGTGCTCATATCTCCAGAAACCATCCCACATTGGAAATAATGTATCATATATGCTGCCTGCCATAAAAATCCAGTTCTCCACATTCACAGGATGTAACATTTGAAAGCTGTCTTTACAGTTCTGAAGCTTTGGGGGATTCATTTCAGGGTCACATATCTGAGTGACTCTATTAGCTTTAGAGGGGCCCCGCGGAGCATATGCTGTTTGAATCTGTTCCTGCTCCAGCATAAGGTACATGAAGAGTGACTACATTTACAAACATTTTATTGAATGCAAAAATGTGAAAGGTGGATGGTGATTTTAAGCCTTTAATCATTCATTCACAAAATGTTTTCAGTTTTATTAAACATGTTTGAGTTTGCTGATCCAAGTACATAAACAACTACATGAGGCAGTCAAACTTATTTTTAGCAGCCAGAGTGTATTGGGTTTGTGCATCTAAACCATTTTTCTAAATGTCGTCTGTATTGATTAATTTGATGGTTTATTTTCATCAGCAGACATAACAACAGCAGCCCACATCAGTGATCCAGAGACTTTGCATCAGCACTGAACAGGACACACAATACTTGACAATACAATGAGGATCTCTCTATGACAAACAACAAAAGCTAACATATTAGTGACAATGTTTAGCAAAAGGATGCAAACATAAACTAATGGTTTTACCTCACCTTAGGGTCTATGGTGTCAACAAGCTGGACTCAAACTCCACTGGTTGATGAGACATGTTGTGTTATCAGTTTGTCTCTGCTGCTGCTCATGTTTGTGAAAGTTAATGACCAAGGGGTTTTGAACAATCACAGTCAAGCATCTTACACATCCAGAAGATCTGAAAAAAGGCGGGTAATAATATACTGATAGTAGCTTACTGCTCTGATAAGATATCAAAGTGGTCCACTCATCGTGTGTTTGCTTTTATCTCTGCTCACTTTTTATTTTCTGCCTTTTGCAGTCACTACTGGAGCATTAACAAACCCCTCGTCTTTGCTTATTAAATTCATAAGACATCAAAACTGATGATGAAACTTTTCTGGGGATCAGGTTGAGTACCTTATATTTGTCCAGTAAAAGTCCCACACTTTTCTGTAAAGCAGGGGTCTTAAACTCACACTACCTGAGGACTGCTGAGCATCCAGTCTTGTCACAAGGGGGGCCACTTCAATCCACAAAAAAGGTCTAACGTTGTAAACAACTGTACTTCTTGATATGAATTATTTTACAGTCATATTTGGCTTTTTTTTCCATATGCTTGCTACCAAACACCTGAGAGCACTTCTTCTCAGACAGCTGGGCCACGTTTGCTCTGAGGAAGGTGGATGTTGAAACCCTCAGTATGGCTTAAAGATGGACACCACTAAATCTGGACCTCCTCTATCAGGATATCAAGAGGCGAGCAGAATGACATGTTTTCACGTATCCGCCCTGCAGGCTGTGAGTTTGAGAAGTTTCAGAAAGGTAGAGAGGATGTCTGCCTCCTTAAGTAACATGAAAATTATCCCACTGATGAGAAACCTGACATTTAAAGGCTGGACCTCCCAGACTACTCTTGAAGAGCCAAGATTCCACAAGCAGACCAAGATTCGTTGAGTGCAGTGTTTCACAGGCAGATGAGAGAAACTTCAGGCTCCCAAAGAAGCAGGTGATAATATCCCTTCATTGAGGCAACTTTATCAACTAAAACTGGATTTTATGTTCTGATTTTTTCTGTAAACGAGTTTCTTTTGCCTCCTGCAATATGCAATGGCATTTATGGACTAAGCCCGTAACTAAGTTCCTTCCTGGAAATGTAGTTGCACTGCCACCCTTTTTATTATACTTAACAATAATCAGGCTTTGGTATGTGCATTTAGTCCAATGGCTGTGAACGCTAATGCAGAGTTGTGACTAAAACAGTATATTCAAATGTCAGACTCATTTCCTGCCAGTTCATAATGATGACGTGCACACGTCAGGCTATTCTCCCATCACTTCTTTCTGTTTTACATTTATGTTTTATTCATAATGTCAAGAATGCGTCAGTAAATGTCCTTTAGACGATCAACACCATTTTATGTGACACATGGAGCCGTAAATGGGTCTGTTCAAGTCATCACTTTTCTGTTTAACTCACTGACATTTCCATGAAATTATGAGAGTGTTTTAATTAAAGACTTTGCAGCTCTGAGTGTGGCTGTTGTCTGTAGTAACACTCGTGATGTTTTGGCTCATGAGGAGAATTTAGGTTTTACTTGGGGAATTATGGTTTTAGAAAATGGGATGTACCATCCTTTCAGAGAAAAGATTGTACGATCTTATAGTTACTTTCACGTGAAATGTTTATTTATATAAGCTACAGGGGCATTTTTACAGGGGCAGTTATTATTTATGTGTTTCTTCAATTGTCTCTTTTTAACAAAGTAGATTAAATATGCAGAAGTAGAGTGACAGTAGTGCTGCAAGGCTGTACTAGAAATTGAAATGAGAGCGCAGGTAATTTATTTGCTTTTAAGTTTTTAAGTTGTGTTTTGTGGTAAATTTTTGTGATCTTTTAAAGTCTGTTGCGCTCTCTCATGTTTTAATTGTGCAAAACATGGGAGTCAGGCATGATGTCACCCCTTTGTTTGTGTAAAAAACATTGTGGCAAACACTACCTTGGTTTTATGAAGCCATGTGTGACCATGCTTTGACGGGAAGGTGCTACATCCAGGTTGAAGGCCATGGCCAGGCTATGCAACCTGCCATTCATGGGTAATCAAGCCTTAGAAATTTGCTCAATTAATATTTTTCTTTTTTCCTAGCAACAAAAACTTACAACAAGCAATTAGCATTAGAAAAATGACTTGGACTTGTGATTGATTTAGAATTTAGTTTCCTCTAAAGTTCGAGATGATTCAAAACCAATACACCCAGTGTCGACCATTAAAAGGACTGCAGGTCTTTAAAGCACCATTTACAAACAGGCTTTCGTTTGGAGCCCATATCACAGGTTATTTCTATCCATTTTTGTAAATTTGCACTTAACATTGTCTGATAATAAATGCAGAATAACTCAGTCACTGGTTTTAAATCTTATACAACACAAAAGGAGTGTCTGTTTTCTGTATAGCTCAACACAGCATCATATGACGTATAGCAAAGGGGACTCTCTGGCGAAAGTCGGCATTTTTGGTTGTGTTTATTGTGTTTCATTCAGTGTATTTCATTTAATTTGACCATTCATTAAAGTGGTTAAATATTGTGTTCGTGCTGGATGCAGAAATACTAGCTTACCAGGACACTAGCTGCGTTTCAATTGCACTTTTTTGCAAAATAAAAGCGATATTTAATAAGTTTTGATAAAGTACAATTGTGCCTTACCGGTGTTTCCATTACAATTAGAATTGCACGCACTTGAGTAAATCTCATCCCGCAAGATTCAATTTGCAGGATGCGGAAGAACGAAGGAGGACTGTAACTGATGGTAACCATGGATATCCCAAACATTTTAAGAGCTGATGGCATTAAAATATTGTTACGTCCATTCAGACGTGGCAATGATGATGACACCGATTCATGAACACTTGTGTTTTTATTCACTATTCACTGTCAGGTGTGACTATGCCAAAACAGGTACGAATGAAAGATTGAATGAAATCATCTCCAGCCTTAAAAAGTTTCTATCGAAATCCGAGAGGATTCAAGAGTGACAAAAAATGAACTAAAATGTCTCCAGGAGACTCTGTGCTTTATTCATTTCAGAATTTCATCCAAAATATCATTTTCAAGCTATTTTCCTAAAAATTGCTCAACTGTTTTCTTCAACCTGCAATATGCTCTTTAAAGAGAGGAATTTTGCTCTTTTAAAGGTTTATACTGTCCTTCTAGCACCCCTGTAGTAGCTTCATATGGTTTACAGCTAAAAATAAAAAATCTCTATTTTCTTCCATTGGTGTTTTTGAAAAATACAAAACAAACAACAATAAAAACTTCTTTCATCCTCTGTCTGAAACTCTTTGTTTTAAACGTCCTGAACAGGTCAGGAGATCCTTATGTGATGACCTCATCAGTTAGCAAATCTCCTGTTATGAAGATCTCATGAGATCTTGTGCTTTTTTTTTTTTTTTTTTAGGAGAGACTGCTTTGGAGATTTCTACTATATATGAAGCAGTTTCAAACGGGCTGCATGGTCACAGCAAGAAGGTCGCCAATTTGAATCCTGGTTTGCCCGCTGGGCCTTTCTGTGTGGACTTTGCATGTTCTCCTGTGCATGCGTGGGCTCCCATAGTCCAATAACACACTCATCAGGTTAACTGAAATTGCCTGTAGATGTGAGTGTGCACATTAAAGGTTGTCTGTCTCTGTGTGTGAGCCCTGTGATTGGCTGGTGACCAGTCCAGGGTGTACCCTGCCTCTCACCCTAAGACAGCTGAGATAGACTCCAGCCACCTGCGACCCTGAACAGGATAAGCGGTTTAGAAAATGAATGAATGAATGTAGCAGTTTAAAAATCTGCACACTTTTAATAAAGACATCCAGTTTTGTTTGTCTTGAAATAAGGGAAAGCATAGTACCACATTTTTAAGGATTAAACCCTGCTTTATGTAGACTTACGTTTTCATCACGGAGTACAGAACCCTCACAATCAAACCAAAAAACACCAACACAAAATAAAACAGGTTTGAGAATGCAGCAGAGGCTGCAAACAGCCTTTGTAAAATACATACATCAAATTATCCAGAACCTCTAATAAAATCATCAGCAGATACATCTCCTGAAAGCAATATAAAAAGAACGTGAATCCAATTTAAACATCTTCAGGAAAAAACAACAGTTTTCAAACACTCAACCGTCGATATTTTCTTGCAAAGAAAGAAAATCTTTAAGTGGGTTTGTAGTTGCAATAACCTATCTAAACAGTGTTCTGGCAGCTTCTACTCAGTGAAGTCATCCACAGTCTGCCTCAGGGTCCAACTTATTAGCTGGCTCGCTCTCAGTGTTTAATATAACACATTCAGTCAGCCGTTTTGTCCCGCTGCGCCCCTCAAATACTCTGGAATATTTATGAGCTGAGAATGAGATCTCAGCTCTGGCTTCAGGGATTGTTTCAAACAGCAGCGAGTCTTTGTTGGTATCACTGCAGGTAGTAGTCAAAGCTCAAAGATTCACCTTGAGTTCGCAAGTCAGACCCAGCATGCACTTGTTAGCTGCACCACCATGTTTGATTTGGCTTACTTTGTGCGATGGTTGGCGGCACAGTATTCACCGTCATTGTTTATAAACTGGGGTTTTACACAGTGGGACGTGGACGTGACTTTAATGTTAGTAGTAGCAGTAAATATGATTAGCTGTGACAAAAGGTTTCATACATGCTGATAAATGTGTGTTTATGTGCTCACAGATTTTATCTTATTCCTGCAAAACATTTTTTCTAATAGGTCAGACTTATTAAAATGCTATAAGAGGTGTTTTGGCGGCCCTGACAGCAGCTGTTTAGCTTCTGTGTTCAGCTTCACCAAGAGGAGTCGTAGCTGTAGTGAGTGCTGTCTACTATGCAATGTATACTTGATCTTGACAGGTACCTTATACAATCCAACTACACAAGAGATATAAGTGCTATCCTTTTAAATTTACAAGACATTCGACATGCACCTTTAAATAAAAAAAAGGAAACACCTGGAGTCAGGGATGTGATTCCACTTTTAGTAAATTTCTTAATGAAGAACCCTCCTCATATCTTCTGTATGAGATAGATCTGAAATACAGTTAAGAAGTACAGGAACAGAAATGTATCAATAAGGTGTAAGTTAAGCAATTCACCCTCCCTAAAGTGCAGATGTATTTTTACTGACATGTTCCTGTAAGTATAAGAACAACCTTTCTTTTTTTGTTTTCATTCAGTTTTATTTTATTAAATTTTACTTCTCCTCATGCAGCACTGGATGATACTGACCTGCTGTGTGAAAGGACAAACTGTTGTGACCTCTCTACTTCATACAGTGCATCCATATGTACATAAGCATTCACAGTCTTTGTTCAATACTTTTTTGTTGTTGTCTTTGGCAGCAGTTACAGCCTCAAATCTTTTTGAATATGATGCCACAAGCTTGGCACACCTATCTCTAGGCAGTTTGGTCCATTCCTCTTTGTGGCACCTCTCAACTGCCATTAGGTTGGATGCGCTGGGCTACTCAAGGACATTCACAGAGTTGTCCTGAAGCCATTCCTTTGATATCTTGGCTGTGTTCTTAGGGTCGTTGCCCCAGTCTGAGGTCAAAGCACTCCGATGCAGGTTTTCATCCAGGATGTCTCTGTTCATTGCTGCATTCATCTTTCCCTCAATCCTGACTTGTCTCCCAGTTCCTGCTGCTAAAAAACATCCCAACAGCATGATTCTGCCACCACCATGCTTCACTGTAGGGATGGTCTTATCCAGGTGATGAGCGGTGCCTGGTTTCCTCCTAACATGGTGCCTGGCATTCACTCCAAAGAGATCAATCTTTGCCTCATCAGACTAGTGGATTTTCTTTCTCATGGTCTGAGAGTCCTTCAGGTGTGTTTTGGGAAACTCCAGGTGGGCTGCTCTGAGCCTTTTACTAAGGAGTGGCTGCTGTCTGACCACTCTACCATACAGGCCTGATTGATGGATTGCTGCAGAGATGGTTGTCCTTCTGGAAGGTTCTCCTCTCTCCACAGAGGACCACTGAGGCTCTGACAGAGTGACCATCAGGTTCTTGGTCTCCTCCCTGACTAAGGCCCTTCTCCGCCAATCACTCAGTTCAGACGGGCGGCCAGCTCTAAAAAGAGTCCTGGTGGTTTTGAACTTCTTCCATTTATGGATGATGGAGGACTCTGTGCTCATTGGGACCTTAAAAGCAGCAGAAATATTTCTTTATCCTTGCCCTGATTTGTGCCTCTAAAATGCACCTGGTCACCTGTGGGACCTTATTAAAAAAATCAACGTCATTCTGGGGTGTTGTGTGTAGAAATTCTGAGAGGAAAAAAAAACATTCCATTTTGGAATGAGGCTGTAACATAACAAAATGTGTAAAAAGTGAAACGCTGTGTATACTTTCCGGTTGCACTATACCTAAGATATAATCTTCAGATGACTTTTTCTCTATCCAGTCTCATCTCCTTGCTCTTTAAGTTTCCTTCAGCTCAGTAACCCAAACTCATAAGTTCTTATCAGGATCAGGTCGCCCACATTCTCTCTATTCCGTCATGACACCTTTCTATCCACTTTTTTCCTGTCTGCCTGTTCATCTGAAGGTTATCTTTTTCATCTTCAATGAAATAACACAAGTACAAATAGTGTGGGTGATTTAACAGTTTTTAATCATAACTTTTGTACAATAGATTTTACATTTTCACAAGCTAAGAAGTTAATGATGCCGGATATCTGGGGGACTCTGCATCTCCAAAAAGCTTTTTTTTTTCCTTTTTGTTTTGTATTTTTAACAACACATGGGATGGAGATAGGCAGCAAACATGTAACATCTTTAACTTTTTGGCCTGAAGTGGGATCAATGACCCAAGTATTAAGGAACTTGACCACCTCTATACACTGTACTTTATCTAAGAGGCCAGAGCCAATGGGAATATGACTCTGAGATCATTATAAAGTCAGTGGAATAGAACAGAATGTATTTTATTAATCCCTGAAGGGAAATTCAGGATGGATGCACTGTGAAACCCAAATCTATGAAATTTGTGCCCTTGTAGGGACCTTTAACATTTCTCTTCCATCAAAAACTACACATGTCCAACCCTCTGGTGAAACTATAAAAGCCTCCATTGTTACCATATGGAATATGTTTCAATGTCTCATCTGTTTCTTTTCAGTGCCATGCAATGACCATTGCCTTCTTTGCTTTATTTGTAGTTACAGTAACCCTGGTTATTTCAGCAGCAAAAACAAAGTAACTAGGGTGACCACACTTAACAGTCATTAAAGAGAGAGTATTGTGCCCTGCCCCCACCACTCCCTTTTTCATTAAAGGTTCTTCACTGTCCCTCTGGTACTACCGTAGTTGCTTTACATTATGATCAGCAAAACAATATTTCTGTTTTATCTTACTGGTGTTTTGAAAAACTCTGATACACTTCATTTTAGCTGCCGTCTCTTTAAGGCTCCCTGCTACACAAAACCCCTTCCCTCTCATTGGACAGCCCTCTGGAGGCCTGTCGGGGGCAGACTTTTGGGAAGACCTTGGTGTTTAAGGCCCACAATCCAATGTGTTATAAACTACTTATGAGATTCTTATGTGAGGATCTCATTATTTCAGCAAGTCTCTTAAAGATCACATTAAGTTCTCATACTTTTTTTTTTTCCCAATAAGGCTTTTAAACCATTTTTAGCAGTTTACAGACCAGACGGATTCAGGGATTTCTCCAACACATTAATATGTAGCAGTTTGGAAATCTGCATGTTTGGTTTGTACAGCCATCATTATTACTTTATATCCATTTTTCATACTTGAGCAGCATAATACCCCTCTTTAAGAACCTGAAAGTTTTTTTTAATAAAGTCTCTCTCATTCTCTTTGACTCATTCAAAAACTAAAACATTGGAAAATATAGAAAAATAAGCTCAAATCTTTGCCAAAAAACAAAATAACATTTATGCAATGTAATAAACAGGGCTATTCAACTAAAGAAGTGTACCATTGATATCCTTTTTCACAGATGCAATAATATCCCATAATCATGTACATATAGGGAGAAATATACACAATATAAAAACAATACTCTGCCTTATTCAATGTACCCTATATTGTTGTCAAAATAGCTTACAATGCTCTGGAATAGAATATCATCAGACATTTATTTGTCCAATTTGTATTTCAGCCAAGTACATACAGTGCATATACCATGTTTATGCTTGGTAAATAACATTTAGGTCCTACAATACATTAATTATGTTCAAGAGGCTACATAAACCCAAGCAGCATGTTGAAAATGCTCCTGTCCAAAATAATGAAACTAACTTTGCTGAACATGCCACAGTGATGTAAGTAACCTTCTCGATCATGTGCTGTATGGAAGTGGGCAGAAATAAAAAGCTTGGGTTATGGAGGGGAGAATCTAAAAACATATGGCTTCATTTAAAAGTTTGATGAAAACAGACGCATCACAGTGTGACTAAGATACAAAAGCTGATTGCAATGGTGTGGCATTTTGACTCTTCCAGCAGTCCTCTGATGTGTCTCACATTGTCCAGAGTGGGTTGACTTGACCATTTGCGAAAACTCCTCCCGAAGACTGATTCTTAACTGATCCAAGCTAAGAAACAGAAGAACTTATGGGATAAACACCATTTTCTTGTAGCTGCTAATATCTGCAACCCTTGTAAAGCAGCACATTTTGCAGTAGCACCACTTTGTTTTCAAAGTTCAATAAAGCTAATGCACATAAAACTGGTCTGTTTTACTGGTCATTACTCTTGGGTCCAGTAACTAAAGAGAGCATCTGGTATAGTTAGCTTCTGTGGTCTGCTGAGTAGGAGAATGCCTGGATACATTTTATCCTCCACCAGCGCTTTTCTTTCAAAAAACATGCCAATACTAGGATACCTGGCTAGACAGCCTCTGTTACCAAAGTTAAGGAGTATAACAAAGATAGGGCCTGTAAACTGACACTGTGGATTTAAGGCCTGAACAGCACAGCTTATCCACTTGTTTCTGTTTGTTTAGTGAGCAAAATAAGTCTTGTTCCAAAAACTGTTGCATCATGAAACTTCAGTCAATTTCTTACAATGCTGTGGTGCTAATTTTCTTGCTATAGCTCAATTTAAGTCATTTTGAAATTAATTTTCTTCTTTAAATTGACTTTTTCAATGGCCTTTGACTTACAATCATTAGATTCGATAATGCTGACGTGTTGGGGTTGAGTATTCAAGATATGCTACTTCATGTAGCATAGCCATCAAATGCATAACACTAAGCCCTTATTCACAACAATGATTGCTTCTCATTTCAACATATCTGATGGTCACTAACTACAGTTAATAAACAAGGACTGATTTGTTGAGATTTCACTTAAATTGGAGGCCACATATAAAACAGAGGACCACCCATTTTGGGTAGCAACACTCCCTCCCAATCACATATTTGCAATGCCTTAATAGTTTTAACTGGTTGGATTGTGGCAAATTTGTGGTTTGGCAAATGGTCAATTTCAAGCCATCACTCCCTCTCCAAAGACATGCTGACAGTTTGACGACTGAGGCAACGATTGTAACTGAACTGAGAACACAGAAAAGGAGGCTTTGAGCTCTAATGAGCTTTATTACTTTACAACAGTTAGCCTTTGTTTTCCTTCAGCTCTAATTTTTGTGGACACAGTGCAGCAAAGTACAAAAAACAAACCAAAAAAAAAAGACATTAAAAAAAGATCCTTCAGGTGAAACTTTAGCAGCGTTCCACAGAGAAACATGGAACATAGTTTGGACTTTACGATTACAAATATGTACAATCACAATGAGTAGAGTGGATTTCCACAGCAGCGTACAACCTACAGCCCTGTGATCACTCTGTTGGCAATAAACAGGTGTAAAAAAGATGCAGGAAGCGTGGCACTGTGTTAGTCTGAGTGTGTGAATATGTGCAGTGTGTGTTTGTAGGTCTTTGCTTGTGTGCTTCTGCCAGCATTGATGTTTGTTCAGTAAAGACAATTTGGGCGCACATCTTCTTACTTCTCTGATGTTTTAAGCTACTGGTGTTCACTCTGGAAACAAGGCTGTCATATGACTTTTTTGTGAGTTATATATCCACAACCTTTCATAAAAATGTTAAACACCAGATTACATCATTATCAAAACATACACGAACCACAAAGGGGACTGAATAACACCGAAAAAGGCTGCCCAAGTGATAAAATGTAGCCATTACTGAACTGACTGTGATGTTTAAGCAAAAGATCCCACCTTTAGCCTCAACACACAAACAGACACGGGTGGAAACTTAAAATCTTTGCTCATTCTCATTCTGTGTGTACCTTTCCAAGATCAACCAGCTGTGGTTTATTGGAATGTTGCCCTCCAGTATTTTTTCTTTTCTGTCCAACACATAAACTTTAAATCCTCAAATTGAAAGGGGACACACGGCCAAACTGAGTTAACACATAGAGGAGATCACTGTTTAAGCACACAGCTGCATTGCAAAGAAAACAGAAACATAAAACACCAAAGCTTCTCAAAAATCCATAAAAAAATGAAGTAGGAATCAAACGTGAGATAGAATCCAGAGGGAAATAAAAGTACAACAGGTATTACTCAGAAGAAAGGATATAATTTCTTGTTTTGCTTTTTCTTTTATACAAATGTGTTTGTCAGTCCGTTTTAGCTTGTTGCTGTGAAGCAGCACGGCTACAAGACCCCCAGTGAGGAGAGTGCGAGCAGGCTGCAGTACCAAAGCAAGAGCAGCGGGGGCAGCAGTGAGGCCAGGCCTGCAGGCCGTCTGGACACAGCTGAGTCCCTCAGGATGGCATTGGATGTGCTTGGACCATCTATCTGAGGGTCCTGGGAGAGAGGCAGAGAGAGACAGAAGAGATAGATTTTACCAAGAGTCCCAGTGATCAATCTGTAATCTGTTCTCTTCATTGATTTAAATTGGTGATATGAACTTTGGATCACCCTGTATCACAACTTGAGTCTCACCGTTTTCTTTTGCTTGATTTCTAAAATGTCACATGTAAAATCAAATTGATCTTATTAGCTCCTGGGACAAACTGTTGTTTGTATTGATTTTGGCGACCCCTGTGGACAATATTTGTAGTGTAGTCCAGATTTTTTTTTTTAATCCTCAGGGCAGATTTAGAATAATGAAATTATGTTTCTGATACAAAATCCCAGTGCAAAGGAAATTTAAGAAAATTCATCAGGCAGCAGCAAGAGATCATTCTACTCTGCCTTTTATGGATTCCTACAAACGTGTAGCACTCTGTAAATTTGCACACTGACAGTAACAATATAGAAATAATCAAAATTTACATCTGTGGTCTTGTTTGTTTTTGTCGATTGTAGTCAGGCATCAGTGGCTGCGTTTCCATTACACTTTTTCATAAAGTAAAAGCAATATTTCTGAAGTTTTGATAAAGTACAACTGCGCCTTGCCGGTGGTTCCATTACAACTAGAATTGTGCATATTTGCATAACGAGTAAAAACTAGTCCCGGAAGATTCAAATGTGGACATGGACAGAGGACCATACCTGGCGGTAACCATGGATATCACCATTTTAAGAGCTGAAGCTGTCATTTTGATTGGCATTACTGTTTTTGTCAACAGACGAAGGCAGAGGGCATTTAACTATGAACACAGGGTCCATATGTGTGGGGACGGCCATGTTCTAGGGACTTTTGAAGAAAATTGTGGCTGAGGAGTTCACAAAGGAGTTGAATCCAACACTTCAGGATGACCCAGCCAGTTTGACAATTCGATCGAGGATTTAGTTGCACCAGACCCTTTATCCCCTTGAGAGCCAGTAACAACAAAGAAGCGAGTGGCCATAGCCCTGTATAAGCTGGCAACCCGCACAAAGTACAGCCGGTGAGGTGTTTTTGCAGAAGAGGTGTTTCCACTTTTTTGATAAACTTTGATATCAAAACTTCTGAAAAAACCACCTCATGAGAGCGTAAAAAACTTTTAATCGAAATTTGAGAGGTCTTTCGAAATTTTGATGTTTGTATTACCATTTTTTTTAATTGCAATATTTAGGTTTTGCACTATTCTAGGTGTAATGGGAACACAGCTAATGTGGATTTCATTCAGTTTCATAACCAGTTCAAATTTTTCACAGTAGCAAGTGCAGACATGAAGGATTCTCCAACCAAATAGCAAACTGAATGTAATGCTTCAACAGTCAAATATACTCATTAGGATTTGGCATTGGCAGTCACTTTGTTGTTGGTTATTGTGTCTAAATTGGAAGTTAGTTGGAAGTTTGGTACCTGTTTTGTTAAATGAATATCACTGAAAAAAATGCCTGCTCTTGCAGTGGAAATATAAAAAGGTTGCATTAGAATTTGTATAAAACGTCAAACTTGATAATCGGCGATGACTGGAGAAGGATTCATGGTCATTCTCAAAATGGAATGCAACAGAGTGTCTTAAAGAGACACTTGGAAATAAAAGCGATGTATGGATTTATTCAGATCCTTTTCATGAGTGAAGTCAGTAAGTGTAATGCAATAAGCTCTGACCTTAATGCATGTCCCCTATCTTGTTGGAATAAATAGGTTCCAGCATACACAGTTATTTCCTTTTCTCTTACAGCTGTAAGATGAACCTAAATCATCTCAGAGAAAAATTCCATTGCCCTGTTATCACTCTGTTGAGAAAAACTTTTGGCTTTTGCCTGGATTGAGAAACAGTAAACTTATATGACTCGTCTGAAGCAGATAACTCTTGGTCTTATCCTCAGCAGAGTTTGTCATATTTTTGACAGCATGATAAATGCAAAACCAAAACAAAACAGCCTCACATAATTTACCCCCCATGATGCCTCGTGCAACTGTAACTCTTTTTGACACCAGAAATTTGCAAAATCCATGTGTTGCCCTCAAAGGCAAACTTTCTTGCTCCTTAATACCTTATACCCAGTGGGATGACAGCTTTAAGGTCGCAGTTTTATTCATGCATAGAAAAAAGCAAAACACTACAAGACATTAGACGGTTAAATTCAACAACATCACCTATAAAAACTCCAACATTTTATTCATCATGGGTGACACAGTAAAAATCTTAAAGGTTGTTTTAACAACAAAACGTCACAACCAAGTGCTAAAAAGTACATGTATATTCATATGTGCTCATTTGCATGTGCCACCATGTGTAAGTGTATTTACATAGACTTTCATCACGTCTTTGGCCTGCTAGTAAAGTTGCAAGCTTACGGCTGGGTCCTCTCCTCCAGACCTGTCCCTGCCTCTATAAAATGTCAGTCCAGTGCATAACAGTGCCTTATTATTGTACAATGGCATTTACTGTGAACTTTAAAAGCCAACAGATAAGCAACAATCCTATTTCAGCCTCAAAGGAACTACAAAGACCAGGAGTTTACAAAGGAGGCAGGGCGGACTGCTGTGGCAATCATTCCCCGCAGGAGGTCAGTGACTTTCAGCACCAAGGAGGGATTAGAGTTTGTGATTTATTTTTTTTTAACTAGAGGAAATGCTTTGTGGTCTTAAATTAAACTGCTCTTTGTGATAAATAAGAGAGATGGTTTAAGAGGTCATCACCTTCAACAAGTTGCTGACAGGTTATTATAGACTGTGTTCATTTTTTAAAGAGCTCATTCTTCGAGTTGTTGCACCAAACTTGCTGCATTGCACGCAGTGCTGAAAAGCAGGATGGAAGATAAATCTGGACTTCTTTTATTTCTGTATGTTATAACAATCAGCTTGCAGAAGCTAAAACTCATTCCCTATACAAACACTTCTAAGTGTAAGAAAGCCTGCTTTGGTGGCTACTGGTCAGTCTTAGGAATATCAGACCAAGTGTTGTGTTACAGTCAGCAACCCAGAGTCCAAGTTGACTCTAGAGTCCTCAGTGTTCAACCCTGATTCATGTACAAGTTACCAAAGAAGAACCAAGTCCAAGTCGGTTCCAATCACCCGACAGCCAAAATACTGCAGATACGTCTCTGGTCCAGCTCTGCTCTGTCACAGCCTTTAATGAGATAGGTTTCTACTTAAGTCAGTGAGTCAGCTCACACTGGATCAGCTCCGTTGTGATCCAGCTGTGACCCTGCTTTGGATAGTCAGAGCCAGATGCATCAGATACGCAAGCCTACTATTTTTGATGGATGCGGGAGCTGGATAGGAAGTCATAAAGAAACTGGAAGTGACTTTCAAAATAAAACAAACCGTGTCACAACCAGATTGTTTTCAGCTTAACTATAACAACAAACAGACATAATGAGCACAGACAGGCCATGAACAGGTTTTAGGTTTTACATCCCAACAAAGCGAGGAAAGGATCATCACTGGAGTAGAAATCAAGGGAACCCGTTGGCCTCCTGACTCCAGCTGTAATATCAGTCCTGCACTGTGCTGAACCAAACATGCAGCTGGTGTGAGTTGACGTACGCAGTTAACACGCACCACAGTAGAGTTGGACCAGAGATGCATCTGGTGTATATCTGGCATAAGTCAAAATCCATCACCTCATTCCAAACTGTTCACTGTTTGATCGACTTTCTGGAAAATTTTGGGTGTGTAGAAAACACATTTCATTTGCTACCTTTACATTTTGTCTGGTTCTGTTGGAATGCCTGGAGACTTAAACTATCAATGAAACTGCAGTAGCACATTTCGTGCATAAATATGCGATACAGCTTTCTTAATTATGGGGACCACTCATTAAACCTGCTGTTATCCCTCCAAGTGTCTAATGCACTCAAAAATACCTGCGATCCACCTGCTATTGATCAGATTTAACCATCCAAACATCCTGGATGCAGTGGGTTTGTCACTTTAGCTGCTAACATTAACGTTAGCTTGCCAGCAGTAATCAACAGTCCAAGCAGCTAAAGCATCTCATATAATCAGTTCAGTCTATTCATGTAACAAACCTGCTACAGCTGAATTATCAGAGCAATGATTCCTTGTAAATGTTTTTTCTATCAGAACTAATTAAACACTATTCATGTATAAAATGAGGCCCGGGAAGTAAAATTTACCCATCTCCAAACTGACATGTTTCATCCGTGACTTATTTCTAACAAACACTTATCAGAGTAAAGGTTAGCGGAAGAGTGATCTTTCGAAATTGATTGTAGAAAACCAGTAACTTTAATAACAACAACACATTTTTCAGTACTCAACCTTGAGATCTTTGTAATAATCAATTAAAGTGGCTTGGCCCTCTTTCTAAAAGTCACTTAAAGTTAACCAGAGGTTTTATTAAAATTAGACTGTCCTTGGAAATTTGTAACTCATTTTTTACAACACAATGTCCAGTAATAAAGTTATAAATTTCTCAAAACACCACAAACTGCTTCTTTTCTGGATGTTATGAATAGTGAAACTTACCACACAAAGGACCCCATCAACAGTAGAGTTTGACTTTAATTTCTGAGCCTGCAACAGAGACATACAGAGAATCACAATCCGTTTCACAACAACGAAAAGGCACAGAAATATATTTTTGTTGGCAGAGCATAATAAGACAAAGATGAGGTAATATATGAATATATTAATGTAGCTCAAAGATTTACTTAAGTTTGCATGTTGCGGCATAACACAACAGCAGTTTAATGCTTTTGCACCTAAGCATACACAGAAACTGAACAGAAGGCAAAAGACAATCTGCAGTAATTAATTTTCTTTGATCAACAATCGATAGCACAATCTACAATTTAATTACACTGAAAATATTCTGTCAATACATTTAAAGAGCAGGTGCAATCAGCAAAGAGACATCAGTGTTCAAACAGCGTGACGAAATTTCCAACAACCATCACATTCGATTGCAACATTTATGAAAGCTGGGTGCTGATCCGATTGTAAAAGCAGATTGGGGACGAAAGCCAAATTGGAAAAACTACAATAACCTTGGAGTGTTTACCTTGTGAGCCTGTTAAACTTTTAAAGCCTCTGATATTCTTTCACTCACAGGAGTCTAGGAGTGAGCCTGAGCACAGAGGGACAGTCAAACCCAGACTGTGATTTCATCTCACATTTATCATTCAGTGGTTGTCGCACACTCAAGCACACTATCTTTGATTCTCCTGCTCTCCAATACATGCGCACACACAGGCACACACACACACACACACACACACACACAGACTGTCACTAAGTTTAAGTAGAGGTCAGGCTGGTATGACGACAGTAATGACTGATACTCTGATTGATTTTTGTGTGATTTAAAATTTAACAACAGCTGTCAAATTTTCTTCAATTTTGAAACTTTCCCAAGAGGTTTCCAAGGTCCAGACTTGGGTAAAGCCTAGATTTCACAAATGAATTATAGTCAGTGGTTATGTTTGTCAACAAAGGTGTCAAAAGGGTTTTAGTCCAAAGGGTTATTGTTATTGTGGATTTAAATGCAAGTGTTAAGGTAAAAAATGTAAACCCTAAACTTGAGCAATTTTGATGAGCGTCACAGCCATTCACCACCCAGTTCTTGCCACAACTTTCCAGAAGCATCATTACAAAAAAAAACCCTTCTCATGCTACTAACCCAAGCCTTAGGGACCTTATTTAAAATGCAAACAATATGTTCCAACTGTATTACTTGTGGTTCATATAACCAAGTTTGGATAATGTGTTATATTTCCATTTCATGAACAGAAAAAACAATCCTCATTTCTGTTCAACAAACCACAACCTCTGCTGCTTGGGTACATTTTTGATCATTAGGAAAAGGGATTTTCTCAAATGATGATTTGCTCATTTGCAGCTCAGGTCTTATAATCAGCAGCAGAACATGTTTCTGATGTTGTCTTTTTGTAAATTGAACATCTGATTGTAAG
The DNA here is from genome assembly GCA_030710495.1 of Labroides dimidiatus. Classification (NCBI taxonomy): domain Eukaryota; kingdom Metazoa; phylum Chordata; class Actinopteri; order Labriformes; family Labridae; genus Labroides; species Labroides dimidiatus. The sequence continues at coordinate 21,657,513 of CM061149.1, read as the reverse complement.
TTTGATATCAAGTGCAAAGTTTAAAGCCACAGAAAACTGTTCTGTGTTGATATTAATGTCCTGCATACATAATATCAGGATTCAAGATGAGTACTGTAGGGAATGTAATCCAGCTTTGGCTTCTTGGTATAAATGTGCATGTGTGTGCATGCATGTGTGTGTATGTGAGTTTGAGGATAGTCTGTGTGACAATAAAAAATGGCCCTGGTGTACAGAAGCTTTAATTTAGACCAAAAGTAAGGAAATACAGGATGTGCCTTTCATGGAAATAAAAAACGTGAGAAACTGTATTTTGTTATTGCACCTTTGCTTCAGCACTTAATGAAAACAGAACCAGAGCCAGGCTTAGTAGAATGAGGTCTATAAATCAGGGCATTTGCAGGGCTCTGCATAAAAACCAAAACAACAAGCCAAGAATCCAAAGCATGTTGTACAAAAAATAAGCAGTTGAGTTCAGTCATTGTGAATACAAGGATTAAATATCTAACATCAGTCTGGGTTTCGCAGTGAAGACCCATCTGTGCTTCTGGACATTGTTAAGATGCATTATCAGCATTGAAGACATTTTAACATCTCTGACACAAACACAGAGATTATGATGATAAAGTTTTACTGCTTGTTTAAGTTGTCTGAAAATCCTGAGGGCATTATAGTGTTTCACAACAAACATTTGCAAATTTTATTACTAAATGTGACTCAAGAAAGTAGATTCCATTAGATGTGAAGCACCATCTGCCAATGTGTATATTTTAACTGCTGTCTTTAAAATGTTTAGAAACTGACTCCTACATGTGTGGTTTATAATTTCAAAACACGGACACATGTATAGAAAGAAGTCTAAAGCTTTGGCTTGGCTTTCTCCAAATGTCTATCCTGAACTGGATGGCAATTCCTTTTCTATTTACAGCTACCAATGATATTGTTTCAATCATGTTATCTTATTTACTATCGGTCCAATAAGTCCCTTTCAATTCTGTAATCCATCATTTGGAATTAATATGGTATATTAAAACCCTGTCAACAGCCACAGCTAAACATCACTTTTGTGTTATTGTCTGTGGTTTTCAATCAAAACTACCTTTATGAATCACATCGGCTTTATGCATCACGTACACTCTATTCTACACACAGCAATGCTTTATACAAATAGAAAATAAATAAATAAATCAGATGTCAACTAATTCAAATACATATTTTTTTCCTTGTATCTGCATGTGTTTTAACGAATACCTGGCTCTTCTGAAAAGTCACATTAGCATGTGGTACATTTCCATATTTGTCCAGGGCATGTCCTACTCATTTTCAAGTCAACTGTATTTATGAGACGAGGCTGACAGCACCTGGGGGCCTGTGCTCTCTGTATATGTATGTATATTTGCCTTTTGCTCTGGCATGTGTGTACACGTAGTTTCATCCACACTGGGCGCTGTGGGCCAAGCTTTGTCTGTTGTGTGATTGAAAAGGTAAAGCAGTCCCTCTGGTGTTTTTATCTCCTTTTGAACTTCAAGGGAAAGAACAAGAACAAAGTTTATTCTCCCCGACTGTATGCTCACATGACGAACGGCAATGCAGAGAAAAATCTAAGCTAACTTTGAACCATCTTCTGTTTTTCTTTTTTGACTGGTTGAAACCATTGACTGTATATGATGACGAGCGATGCATCTCCCCCTCCTCCCATTGTTTAAAAGAGTAGTGCATAAATCAACATGCATTTTGAATTTGAAAGTGAACCATAAACCATCTGTAACACTGAAGCTTGTAAGAAGATGGAATTCTAAATGTTTGCACTTCTTTTTGGGTTAAAAGTCATACTTTCCATCTTTTAAAACAGTCTACAGGTGCTTTTGCACTGCTAGAAAATTCGCCAGTAAGTTTCTGGAAACTCTTTTTGTGGAACTAATTGCTTTTAGACCACAGGAGAAACAGCTCCACAGAGAGTTGTAGAGGTTGAGGAACTTTGGGGATTGGGACCTTTTAGCTGAACGTTTCTGACTGGTGGAGCACCCACAGTGTTTTTATTCCACTGTCCTTCTATAATAGCAACTCACACAGCTGTGAACCAAATAACAGGAATGTGTCTGTCAGCTCCTAGTTTTAAGGTTTAAAGAGTGACCCTTTAAACTGGAGACCTTCTGCTGAATGTGTCAATAGATATGGAGTTAACACTGCTGTTCAAATACAGAAGAAGCCCTTCTGAATGCATCCTGTTTTTTTGTGTGTCTTCTTAAATATGTGGGCTAAATGATAAGTTGTGAGCCTTGTATTGAAGAAGTGAAACAGGGATGTCCTTTTTTAGCTCTACAACTTAAGGCTGTGCACTCGAAGTCTGGTATCATTTGATCAGTTTATGTCGAAGAGGTAGCTCTCTAAAGTAAACAAGGCTTACAGTAGCAGCAATGAGAAATTTTGAGTTTTCCAGAGTCAGACAGATGAAGCCACTTCTGAGCATGTAAGAGCTTGTTCAGATATACAGGTTGAACCAGTCAGCTGTTTGACTAACACACTAGTATCTCCATTAACATGGCCTTGCCAATGGCTGGCTGAACAATGTAATAATCTCTATATTACAGGTACTGGAGACAAAACATTAACTGGGTCATTTCTTATTCAGTTTGAAGTGTGCAAGGGGAAGAAACACCTTACTTGTGTCATCATTTTCACAAAGGAGTCATAGTCGATTTAAGAACCTCAAGAAGGGAAATGTGGAAGGAGAACAAGTCTCAGTTCAAACCGGGGAGCTTTTCACCTTTCATTTTTCTCTCAACACTTTGATTCTTTTAAGTAGAGGTAAATGTGCTGTGAGTGTTGTTGGGTTGTCATTTACTGAAAGTGAGGAGTCATCACAGTCATCAGTAAATAGAGACTATTTTCTGCATTTGTGTGTCTGTGTTCAAGTTTGTGTGAAACAAAAGAGAGATCAATGAAGAAAGTGAGGGGAATCTTCTCATAGGCCTGTCAACCGAGTGTGACAACAGCCTAGCCTGCTTTGATGCCTCTGTACACACACTCACACACACTGAAATGCATTCAACTCCTCTCCAACATACAGAGAAACTTCTCTCTCTCTCTCTCTCACACACACACACAAGCTGGAAAAGTGGTTTAACACAACTCTCTCATTAACTTGTACTTGACATGCTATCAGAACAGTGCCGACAGCACACACGCACCAGTACACCAGCAAAGCTCATTATCAGTGCAGACTCTGTGTGTGTGTGTGTGTGTGTGTGTGTGTCTCCACAAGTGAGTTTAGCTGCATCTATGAGTGCAGAAACAAGTGTGTAAATGCAGCTCTCTACAAAATCTGGTTTTGGAAAGTACACTTGCAAGACGGTTTGCCTGCATGTGTGTGTGTGTGTGTGTGTGTGTGTGTGTGTGTGTGTGTGTGTGTGTGTGTGTGTGTGTGTGTGTGTGTGTGTGTTTGGGCCCTTGTGGGGCAATCCTATTAAATTCTTTTCTTGTTTTTCCAAAACAGTCTGGACAGATGCAAAAGCTGTGATATAAATCTAATCAAAGTGGGTTACCCAGGCCACTAATTACTTTGCTTTGACTTTTATCTTTAGGGTTTCAATCAGGTGCCCAATTAACCAAGTTCTGCATCTGACCCTAGCTCTGACTTTAAAGCTAATTAATATCCATATGTTAGAATGAACAAACTGAACTTCTGCTTTGTGAAAATAGTTGTACATCATGATGAACCTGAGGATATGTATTTTGCAGGTCTATATTTCCTCATTTTATCATCTTTCAGTATATTGGATGAAGGGCTCGCAGCTCTTTTTTATTGCTGACTTAATCTCACCAGATAATACTAAGTGGCTCTGATCAACACAGAGAAAAAAAGAAGACAAAGTAAGCATTTAGCCAGTGCACAAATTAGTGCCTTTGGCAGATTGGGTGTCTGTGATAATCTTTGGATAATGGTTGAGAAAACAGTTGGAGGTTGTTAAAAAACATGACCAAAAAAATACACAATGAAACTGAGATTTATATACAAGATTGTTTTTGGCACGGAGGGATTATTTGGGTTAATTTCAATGTAAAATTCGTGGAGCAGGGGCTGCCAGTTTAGCTTAGTGGATAAATTGTGCGCTGCATATACAGAGGTCATACTACACAAAACACAAAGCCTTTTGATACAAGTCATTCCTCAGTTCCTCTTCCCAGTTTCCTCTATTCACTCTCCTTACTTTTTAATAAAAGTATAAAATCCCAGTAGTAAACCAAAAGCAAAAAAAGTACAGTATTTCTTTTGTAGTGGATAAAAACATCTTAAGTGATTTCATTTGGCTCTATCAGCCAGCAGTGTTATTTTATCTGAAACAGTTCTCTGATTCTCTGTCACCACTCTGCAGGTAATGACAGTATTACCCCCACTTCCCCCCTGACCCAGGAGGGGCCCATCAACAGTGTTCAGGATTGCTGCTTGTGATCCCCCTGTTTCATCAGACAGATAACTGTTGTTCCTGTAGGGCTGTGCCTGCTCAAACTCAAAATACAGTTTTACAGTCTTATTGGAGCAAAGGGAAACTCACATTTAGGTATGCTTTTGCTCAATCAAAAACAGGACACATACAAGATAAAGGAAGAGGGTGACATACTTGATATTATAAATTGAGATAGATAAAAAGACGGGACTAGAGTTAACAGAAATAGGTCCAGAGGAGGATGAGGAATTGACGCAGCAGTGAAAAAAGCAAAGGAAACAAAAAAAGGAAGGAAAAAAAGCAGAAGGGCAGCTTTACATGCCAGGGACACTGAGACTGATGGACAAGTACACGGGAAAAAAAAATCTGCAACCCAGACAAAGAGTATTGGTAACTTCAGGAACTTCTGCAAGTACTTTTTTTCCCCAGCACACAAAAATCTTTTCAGAAGTATTTTTATGTCATGGGATCATATCTGCATCAGTCCACAAGGAACCTTTCAGCTTTTTTCCAAATCAAACACTACTTTCTGATTAAAAGTAAACTTGTGTTTGTGTCAAACCTGTAGGTTGCCACAGAAGTGGTAGATTCCTGGATCTGTGTTAATATGGTTGTCGATGGTGTTGGGGTTGCGTTCACGGTTCCTCTGGTAGGGTGTAGTGGTCAAGGTGGTTGTCTGGACAGGAGACATCGGCTGCCATACTCCAACATCTGTCCCATTCCCAAAGGCCTGGATGGCGTTGCCTAAAAGGTAAGAGTTACAATAAATTAGCCATGACAAAAGTGAGCAAAGTGCTTTGAAGAAACAAAATTAGAGATGAAATGAATAAAAATTCTTGGAATCTCAGAAGCATTGGTAAATGTTGTCTATCATCATCTCACCACACTACTCAATAAATGTAGCCAGCAAAGCAGTAAAGACTAAATAACTTCCAGGTGAGACTCAAATAAGTTTGCAGAAATAACTTGATTCTGCCAAAATTTGGTCAGAAGTAAAAATGCAAATTTTGTCCTCAAGAGGAGCAGAGAACAACATTTCAAATGTTTCTTCCTTAAATAAAGGTTGGATTGATTATCACTGATTTGTTCATAGTGGTAGGGGATTTTAACTGATGATTGGTGACTAAAGTCAAAATTTTAGATTTGAAACGGTCAGTTAACTGCTAATGTATGCAGGTATCTATGTGACAAACTGTCCTCAAATTGCTAGAGATGGAAACTTTCTGTGCCACCCACCGTAGCACAAGAAAGCAAGGCAACAAAACCTTGAACCCAGGTAGCCGTTATAGCCACTTTTCTCAATCTCTAATATGCAGCATAGGGAACAATGTAAGGTTTCCTAAATGAGTACCCTGCTACTGGAAGTCAACACACAGCTGAAGACATGAAAAGTTGTTTTTTGCTCATGTTTCAGAATAAAAAGTGAAGTCATGCCAGGATAAAATATTTTGGTTTGACTTTATTTATGTGTGCAAACAATTTTAAAGACATAGTTTCAGTTATAGAAATTACATAGTTTTAGTTATCTACATGGCTAAAGGGATATGAAACCTGCCAATTACATTAATGGCAATTGCCACTTAACTGTTAACATTATAATCACTTGTAGGAATCTTCCAGGTTAAACAAATATCCTGAATAAGATGTTAACTTTGATTAGCTAAATTTTACTGATAAAGTTTTCAAACACTCCTTCTCTGACTCTGTGTATATGCTGAGCCGGCGATTAATGCAGCACCAGATATACAGCGCTGCAATTCAAAGCAGGTCACTTTAGCACTGAGCTGGGTCTCATCATGAATCACAAGCTTGTTAGTCCCCATGTTCAAATAAAGCTTTATACTGCACAAGTCTAAAACCACAATTAAAGGTGAGTTAGAAGGTACTTAAGTTTTGTTATCACTTCCCCCATTATAAATTCACCACACAGTCAAAAAACTGAGTGCTGATGTGGCTATTTACCATTACAGTCCATTAGTGGCCCTATTAATAGCGTTCTGTGGCTTTGATGTAAAAGACCCACACACCCACACACACACACACCCACACACACTTGCTCATACAGACACACACATCAGAGGAAAGCTGAGCTATACAGAGATGCTGTTTGAACGTAATGATGTTCTTCCCTCCAACAGTGAATTATGACCCCAGTGCTGTGGTTAAAGGAGGGGAGAGCTGATCTGCATAACGGCTCTTTAACCCCACTGAAATATTCATGGTACAAACCCCATCTGCGGTGAAGTTGGGACGTTGTTTAAAATGTAAATAAAAACAGAATGCAATGATTTACAAACCATCTGTGACCTCTGTTTAATTGAATGCACTACAAAGACAAGATATTTGATGGTCAAACTGAAAACTTTTATTGTGTTAAATTAATATTTAATCATTTTTATTTTAATGTCTGCAACAGGCTCCAATGAAGTTGGGACAGAGCTATGTTTACCACTGTGTTACATCACCTCTCCTTTTTACAACACTCAATAAGCGTCTGGGCACTGAGGAGACTAATTCTTTAAGCTTTGCAGGTGGAATTCTTTCCCATTCTTCCTTGATGTACAGTTTAAGTTGCTCTACAGTGTAAGGTCTCCTTTGACGTATTCTTCGCTTCATAATCCGCCATACATTTTCAATTGGTGACAGATCTGGACTGCAGGCAGGCCAATCCAGTACCCGCACTCCTTTACTGTGAAGCCACGCTTTCGTAACTTTTGCAGAATGGGGCCTGGCATTGTCCTGCTGAAAGATGCAGGGGCGTCCCCGAAAAAGTCGTTGCCTGGAGGGCAGCATGTGTTGCTCCAAAACCTCGATGTACCTTTCTGCATTGATGGTGCCTTTGCAGATGTGCAAGTTGCCCATGCCATTAGCACTAATACACCCCCATACCATCACAGATGCTGGCTTTTGAGCTTTGCGTTGATAGCAGTCTGGATGATCCTTCTCCTCTTTTGTCCGGAGGACACGACGCCCTTGCTGTCCAATTACAACTTGAAATGTGGACTCATCAGACCACAACACACTATTCCACTTTGACACTCTCCATTTCAAATGAGCCCGGGACCATAGGAGGCGTCTGCGCTTCTGGATGTTGTTGATGAATGGTTTTCTCTTTGCATAGTACAGGTTTAGGTTGCACTTGATGATGTAGCGACGAATTGTGGTAGCTGACAGTGTTTTTTTGAAATGATCCTGAGCCCACATGGTAATATTTTGAATAGACTGATGTCGGTTGGCAATGCAGTGCCTCCTCAGCATTCTAAGGTCCCGGGCATCCAACTTTGGTTTGCTGCCTTGCCGCTTCTTTGTTGAGATTTCTCCATATTCCCTGAATCTTTTGATAATATTGTGCACTGAAGAGGGCGAAATACCTAAATTCCTTGCAATTGCACGCTGAGAAACATTATTCCTGAACATTTGGACAATTTTCTCACGGAGTTCTTCACAAAGTGGTGTGCCTCGCCCCATTTTGGCTTGTGAACAACTAAGCCTTTTGGAGATGCTCCTTTTGAACCTACTAATGACACTCACCTGTTCCTAATTACCCTGATCACCCCTGGGATTCTCCAAACAGGAGTTATTTGAGCATTTATCAACTTTTTGAGCATTTTTTTGTCCCTGTCCCAACTTCATTGGAGCGTGTTGCAAAAATGACATTAATAATGATTAAATATTAATTTAACACAATAACAGTTTTCAGTTTGACCATCAAATATCTTGTCTTTGTAGTGCATTCAATTAAATAGAGGTCACAGATGGTTTGTAAATCATTGCATTCTGTTTTTATTTACATTTTAAACAACGTCCCAACTTCACCGCAGATGGGGTTTGTACATGTGCAAAGACACAGAGGTATGTCTACATCATGATCAGCATGTAGATATACTGCACCGACAGGCAATCTTTTAGAGATACTTTGGAAGAACTAAAGAAGACAGTTTGAATGTAGTGTCAGCCACTGACGTGAACTTCAAATACAACTGAGGTAAACACACATTCACCTGTTAGTAACCTGTCAAATTAACTCAAGAACAAAAGACACCACAATGTCTGTATTTTACGCCCTAAAAAAACTTCACATTAAGTGTGGAAACTGTTACTATAAAGAATAGAAGACAGAATCTGTTGACTTATGTTGGTATTATAATCTCATGCGCTACAATCAGGACATACTGTCTTTGTCTCGATATCTTTATAAGTGCAACCTTCCTTACGAGTGTGCTCATGTTTTGCTCATGCATGTGAGCATGTGTTTTGTATCTGTCAGGTTTTTGCAGAGACAGCAGAAAGCTGATGAGCTAATTGTTTGTGTTGATGGAAGCCGTCTTTTCACCTCAGGCCTAATTACCCTCAGTGTAGCACCACGGCTGTGTGTGAAACACTGTTCTGATCTCAGATCGAGCCTCAGGTTGAAATTAAATATAAACTTTAGTAAAAGTTTCTTTCAAGAGCCTGCCAGATGCTGCTTTTGAAACCATAGACTGTAAAAAAGAACAGACGTCATCTCGCTCGGCTTAAACTGAGGTCACCGCAAAAAATGTTTTTTTTTCACTCAGATTTTACCCAGAGTTCCTCATAAGTCTCTACTATGCAGACTCTTGCTGCACAATGGCCACCAATGGCGGCTCCCGTGACGGAGGTTTTTTGGCTTCAAAACCGTACAATGGTAAAAGGCGGAGCCACACTGTCCATTCTATAAATAGTCTATGGTTGAATAGTCTTTTTTTATTGGAACATAACATAATAAAAAAAAAGGTTAATTAAGTTTTCATCATCATCATCAACAACAACAACACAACAACAACAAATTACTTTCACAGAAGTTAAGGAGCGCGCAGAATTTCCTGAAAAGTCAAAGTTGGACTGTTCTATGGTACATGAACTAATCTGTTACCAGTGAGCAGCTGCTCTTTTGGGATCTGCACCTTTAACAAGTTACACATTGGGCAGATAGTTTACACTCGACCGGAGGCTTATTATACTGGTATGACGTATTGTTGACAAGAGCCATTTTACAGACAGTGATGCCCTTGTCCATCATTACCTTTAAGGTGTTATACTCCCAGTGGCCTTAAGAGTAATGCAAGAAAGATAAAGTACAGAGCATTTTAAAGCACTGTACCAAGAGAGGATGAATGAGGCAAATATGATGCATTAGAACATACATGGCATCTTCCAGCTGCTGCTTGTATGATCACCTGTTTTACCTTGCATGTAAAAAGGTTTGCTGTAATAATAAAGTTATGTTCAGGGTGTGTGGTGTGAACTTTGCATATTCAAGACATATTCCAGAAATGAAAAGGCAACACATTACGTGCTTTCAATCCATCCAAAAGGATACCAAATATGAGACAATGGAGAGCATTAGTGGTCATAACCACTAATGTGGGCAGCATGATAACTTATTTGGAGATTTTTAATTTTTTGGCTTCACAGCGGGGAAGCTGTCGTGTCATCCATGTTTTTGTAAAGTCTATGGTAATAACTGATAAATGTGTTATATAATCTTTAATGACAGACAGTAAGTTTAAATTGTCTCACTTTAAAACGGATTTCTGATGATTTTTAACATGCAAATGCTTCTTACACATTTTGTGTCTTGGGTATATCAAAACCACCAACCAATTAAACGATGATCTCAAAAGCTGATCATAGTATCCAAGAGGTTCTTAAATCTTCTATAGAAAAGGTCAGGCTAGTTATGTCCAACCCACAATGTTCTCAGACAGTAAGAAAAAATAGCTTGACCACTAATCAGTGTCAAAAGAAATTAACTTTCTCTAATCCTGCAACAATGAACAATGGGATGAAGGTTTAAATAACACATTTTGTTCTTAAGGGTTCTAGAGTTCAGAAATGTTGGCAATAAATGTGTTTTTAAGTCTGCCACAGTTTGATTAACGTATCTCTGGCATTTCTATTTCATCCCATAAACAATAAACCATCTAACCATTCTATCTACTAGAACAAAAGTCATTTGCTCTTTTAGTCTTCTTCTTCTTCTTCTTCTTTTTCCTGTTCTTTCTTTCTCTCTTGAAGTTTCTCTCTAGTCATGACCCTGTAGCTGACTGTGTGTCAGGCTCTTCTGAGTTGTCAGTTCCAGTTACTGCTGAGCAAACTTAATGAGTTTAGAAAGAGGAAGGGCATGAAAAGAGGGAGATGGTGATACAGAGATGGGATGAGCAGGAGAATTTAGGTGAAGCAGTGGAAAGAAAGGAAAAGTAATGGTGAAATACATTTGGGATAAAAAAATGAGGCAGTTCAGACAAATAATATAAATGTACACAAGGCACTTTCCTTTACTTATCTCTCTGCTTGCATCTCTTTGATGGTAAATATTAGATAAAAATAGGGAGAACGTATTTACCTATTAACCTTCTTTGATCTGGAAATCTCTCACAGAGACACTTAAGCATGCATACCTTAACTTCTGCCACTATGCAAAGAAACAGACACACATGGTGCAAAAATGCACACACACACATGCAAACACTAACCTAACCCTAAGACAGCAGAGGAAAAAAACCCAAGGATGAAAGGGGAAAGGATAATAGAAGAAGAGAAGATAAATGAGAAAGTGAAAGAAAGGAAAGTTGGTACAAATGAGGCAGCAGTTTGTTGACGTTCTCTCAACCAGTAACTGTCATCGGGACGGCATGAAGTCGAGCTGAACTATCAAAGATAACTCATCCTTCTTGTTTGGACTTGGGCTCGCTTCTGAAATACAAAACTCTCACAGGAATGGGTTCTCCCCAGCAATGTTTCCAAGTTTCTCACGGGGTATTTGAAGGTGTTTCTAGACAAGATGTATAATGCCTCCACTGTGCTCTTGGCCTGTCAAAGGGGACCAAGTACCTGGACTGCACAACATTATCATTAACATCTGATTGGCTTTCCCTTCAGGAACTAGAGAACTGTCACCTTACCAAAACTTGGTACTTAAGGTCTATTCCAGGGTTTCCTCATAGTAGTGTGTGCCCTTGAAATCAGCATCTTTTTCAGATGTTCAAACCACCTCAACTTTACAAAGAAGAAGCAACTTTTCCCCAAGCTAGCTCTGCAGCACACCATTTATTGAATGAGAACCAAGGCTGCCCATTTAGAGGTGTTGACCCTAAGCTGCTTCTGCAAACTGCCCCATTGTCTGCTAGAGGTCCTGACCTGAAGAAGCCAACAGCATCACATCATCTGCAAAAAGCCGAATTGAATCTCTATGACCCCAAACCAGCATCAATTTTCCACATGGCCATGTTTGTTGTTGCGTCTTGGGTACGGTTACTCTTCATCCTTATAGTCCAGGATGTTTACATGGTGTGAGTGCTATTCACAGCCCATTAAAACACAAAGAGACGTCAAACTAAGTGAGAACGTGTAACCATGCATTTGGCACAAATCACACAAACTTTTGAAAAACATCATCAAATTATTTAGCTATGTCATCAAACGTGAAACTGACAATCCTTTCTTTAAAAACCTGAAATTAAAGTTACACTTCACAACTCAATCCAGATGCCTTCATTTATCAAAATACATTCTTTACATTATCCCTGATGTTAATTAGATAACTCATTAGTCACTAAATAGATAAACAAAGGATTTAATTATACATTGCAAATATGTTTTCATCCGTCAGCGATATCTGATGGCAAACATTCATCCAGCTAAGATGTCCTTGTGCAAAATGCTCCTCATGTGACCCTTTGTTCTGACCTCCGTACAGCAATCAATAAGGAATCATGTTACACTTTTACAGGAGGACAGTGGCAGGCAGACTGACACTGTGCAGGCCGTCAAAATAAGGGAAACAAAATGAGCTCTTATGAAGAGGAAAAGAGGAACAAAGAATTCATTTGGCTCTGATTACAACACCTAAAAACAAATGTGCAGCAACTTATTAATAGTGGCTAGGAATAGGTGTTAGAGGGGATTATGTGGGGGGTGGGGGGGGGGGTATGTGCTGGAGTGGAGTTGTTAATTAAAGTTGTTGTGTAAAGAGGCTGGGTGAAAAAGCGGCTTTCTGTCAAAGATGTGGAGCAGGAGTTCCGCTATGGCTTCTGAGCACGCACACGCACACACACACACACACACACACACACACACACACACACACACACACACACACACACACACACACACACACACACACACACACACACTCAGGCACGGTGGTGCAATATGACTGGATTCTCTAAAACGCGGAGAGGATAACAATACAAGCATGGCAATGGGATATATTTGGTTAGAAGGGGAGACGGGAAAAGAAAAGAGAGGATAAAAAGATTCCAGCAGAGCAAAGAAGGTGAAAATACAAATTTAGAGAGCAGAACTGAAAGGAGCAGATATGACCAGAGTACACTAGGACAGAGCAGAAGAACACAGTACTTGTGAGATGAGAAGGACGACTTACGAAGGCAGGTGTTCTCTGTGAAAAACTCAGTGAATTTATCACAATCGTCCTTGTTGTTGCCGCTGTTGTTGCAGTCGCAGTAGGGTGAGACGCTGATTTTGGGTGAGCGGAGGTAGTTAGGAGTCATCACAGTGCCTAAAAGACACACAAAGAGGTTTTTATTCACAAACTTAGAAATTTAATTCATACACAAAGCTGAGCAGGTCAGTTGTGCTGGTCAAGAACCTCACTATCAAACAGACTGTCAGGAAAAACGAATATGAAAAGCCTGTAAGACTCAGTCATGGTCCTCCCTCTGTGTTACATAATAAATCCCATCATAACAGAGTTAAATGTTGTGATATTTATTCCTCTTTCTATCCTCTCCATGTAGAGTAGCAACACAGTGTGGTGGAGTTTCTGCAGGGAGCATAATGCAGAGAAGCTGGAGTGAAGAATAGGCTTTCTCTCTGCGAGGGAAAGTAAATAGCTTCAGTCAGTGATTTCTCACTCCCCCGATGGATTGTTCCCTTGCGCTGGCTGCGCTCCAAAACAGGCCTTTTTGTTTTGCAGTAGGCAGAATGAATTGGCAGTGTGTGGACTGGGTGTGCATGTGTGGTCTGGTTTAGTGAATTGTGAGGACCAATTCTTGACAGCTCATTAGGTGTTTTCGTACCAGAGGAACTTTTAGTTTAGATTAGTTCTAAGAACAGTCACAGGACCGTGTCCCTGCAAGAAATCAGAACGCTCCTTAGAGGGACATTTTCAATGCCTACTCTAGACTAGATGCTCTCCATACACAAGAGGCTCTTTAACACAATCTATGGTGATGGGTCCAGTTAGAACTGCATGTAAACAGGTCACTTTCATGAGTCAATAGCATGAAGTGATTTGCCATGCAGGGGAAATAAGAAGTTGTTTTGGCTTGTTTATATTCTGATTGTGAGTTGTTTAAAAAGAAATTAAAACGGAACTATTGGTTTAAAAAACTTCTTTACACTTACAGTTTTTTGATCAGTAGGAGCTTAATGCAGTTTTGTCAAACAGCAGTTTAAATTGTTTATTGTTTAAATTCATTAATGACTTATAAATCATGATGAAGGTTATGAGCCTGGAAGGACAATTTTTTGATTTGTTCTTCCTCTGACTGGTCTGTCCAGATAAGATTGTTGCAACAGGATTGGATCAGGTTGGACATCACTGCTTTAAACTCTCAGCTGCTGCAACCTGCTTTTTTCAACTCCTGCCATTTCAACTGCTCCAACACCGAACTGACCTGTGCGTGCTAGATTTCATGTAAGAGGGGAGAGTTGGGGTCACAGACGTTGTATCCATGTTTCTCAAAGACTGAGAACATAACACAAGGTAGATTAAAATCCTGGATTAATCTTTTGTTTAATAAGAACTTGGCAGGTAAAATGTTTTCTAATGAGAAATTTTTTAAACTAACAAACCGAAGTCCAAACCCCAAACACTCAATTGTTCAGGGTTTGCAAAGTTTTCTTTTTACCACAATTTCACCATTTTTCAGAACCATGTTGACATGTTGGAGATGCCAATGACCCCAAGCTCTCATGTCTTTCCTTATTCTTTAACTTGGCTCTAAAACTATTAAAAAACAAAAAAACAAACAAACAAAAAAACTGTTTTCTTTTAGTTTATGGATCTTGTTGACTGCGATGACACCAAGGATTCACAAGGACATAAGAGCTCTTACTGTTTTTTGAATCTTTTTCTGTTTGTGATACATGTCATTGTGATTTTCTGCGTGGTAAAGTTCAACTTTTGAAGCAGTAGTAGAACACTCTTCTTTTTTCTTACCTTGCTTGACAAAAATGTGGCTAGCATAGCCCTGCTGAGATCTGGGTTTTAAAATGCATGATTAAACATACATTTTTCTGATTTGCTATCTTTGGGTTTGCTCTAGTAAAGTGGTCCGAATAAGAACTAGTCTGTAAACCCCACTGTTTGTCTCCCTTGCCCTATCAAACTCTATGGGTACAGAAACAGTACAATGGAAATAATAGGAGTTTTAAAGTGATAAACAGTAAGAACATTCTCCTCAACCCTGGTGTCAATGCCGGGGAAAGGCCGACCAAAAACCATCAAATGCCAGGGAACTCACCAATCAGCCCAGAGTACGAGAGGAGGCAGTCTGCGTAGTTCTCCTTCAGACAGCCTGACAGCGAGCGAGGCTCCGGCTGGCAGTTGACAAAGAAGTCAGCCAGTCGTGACCTGAAACAAACACACGTCCCAAAAAAATGTCAGAGCCAAACATCATTAGAGCTTGGATAGATTTCATATGAGAAATATAGATTGCCAATGTGACTGGAATGTACAACAATATGCCTGGTCCAAACGAGCAGTCACTGGAAGTCATTCCTCTCAATGTAATTAAGCATCTTAATGGCTGCCGTCAGTGCAGTGAGATGACCCTCTTACGTACGCTGCGGCTGGTTTATATCCTGGAATGAACGAGGCCAAAAGCTTTTCTCCAGCAGGTCTGTTCTCGTTCATTTACTACCTTCATAAATGTTTGTTTACACTTTGCTACAGGTGCAGTGGCATGTGAAATTAAAATGGAGTTTGGACTCCGAAGGAAGACACCATAAGAAATTAGATAGCTCGTGATATACTAACACTCTGATGCAAAGATAAACCTTCTGATGATACGTCAGAGTGAAGAGGTTATTTTATCATCTGCTCACATGTTTTAAAAATCTGTTCTTTAAGCAGTTATCATCAGTTTGAAATAGAAATAGATAAAATATTTTTTTACAAAAAAAAAAACAACAAAAAAACAAACAAACAAACAAACCCAAAACAAAACTGAAATGAAGCTAATTTCCAAGATAATCCATGTAGAAATGAATTCCAAATCCTTCTTTGGTTAGGGAAATCAATGGTATCTATAACAGTGTTTACAGATTGGAATCCACAGGGGGCTGCAAACAAGGGCAGGTATGAAATATCTTCAAAAATCAAAAACTATTTAGAATTGCATCTTCCATCCATTATTGAAAAAAATGAAAATAGAATAGGAACGAAACTAATACAAAAACAAAAAAGAATTGTTTAAAAAAAACAGTTGTAAAAAAAATACATATTTTTTGGGGAAAAAAAGAAGACACTATAGATTGAACAGATTTCTTATGGACTAACTTAATGGGTGAAAGTTTGGCTTGCTACAAAAAAAATTAGCAGGAAAGACTGAAAACCTTCTTGGTGCATTCATAAATGGTTCTATCCAACACACCTATCTGGTGCAATGACCATGCACATGACATATGGTTAGAAAGCTGGTGGAAATGCATAACTTTAATCTATCTGTGCTAACCTACAACATTCAATTGACCAGAAGACGCTGAGCTGCAGTAAGATCTGTTTTGCAGCTCTGTATGTCTAATGGATAGAGAGTGTCGTAGAGATCAAAAAAAGGAAGGGATCGGAGGACAGAAACCTGCAGCTTGAATTTACTGTTGCCGTGCTGCTTGTTGTTGAGTAGAGACAAACTACGAGGAAGGAGAGAGGGAGGGAGACCTGAGGCCACAGTCCAAGTGGAGCTCATTTATGATGCCTAATGCTTCCATTTAATCCCAGAGAACCACACCGAGGCTGCTATGGGCTCCAGGGATGACATTAAACACACACATACTCCAGTACTGGTGATGTCAGCTGTCCATCACAGGGTTCCTGTTTCAGACCACATCTCTCTCTCTCTTTCTCTCTCTCTCTCTTCTTGTTTCTGCAGTTCAGATGACCACAGCGACTGTATAAAATGTCTCTAATGGGCAGGGTAGGTGTTTGCACCTGTGTGAAGAGTTTTATGATGTGGAGACAGACACTTAATGAAGACACTAAAACACTAGTAGTTAATGGTTAAGTTTAAGTGGTTAGGATGTGGTTTATGGTTAAGATTATTGTCTAAGCTCACATTTTTATTAAGTCCCCAGAGCAACGACCTGAGTTAATGTGATGTCCTCTATAGGTACGAAAGTCAGTGCACGTATGCTTAAGGAAAAAACCTGTTTATGCAAATGTTTGATTTATGTCCTCATGGCACAAATTTTAGGGATAGCCAAACACTTTTTTTATTTTATGATCAGTGCCCACCAACATTCCTACAGAAGGATCAGGTTCGATGCTATGGATGCTATTTTGTTGGCTATTTCTGGTCTGGTTGTATTTTACATTTCCTTTTCCCTTCCTGTTTATCTTTCAGGGGAAAAAAAACACCCTGAAAATATAAAAACTGTATACATTTTTGAAATTCTTCCGATTTCTACCTGCAGATGTAGTTGGTCTTGCAGGAGGCCTGCAGTTCCAGACAGTTGGGCTTCTGTTTTTCTTCATAAGAGCAGACAGGGACAATAGTCTGACGCCTGCGCTCGGAGCAAGCTGTCTGGTCACTAAGCGGGCAAGAGCAGAAGAGCATGCCATAGCTGTGCTTGGGAGGAACCTGTGCATTGGAGAATGACAACACAAAATTAAGTGTAATGAAATCAATATTCAAAAATAGATCTCCAAGACATTCATTCTTATCCATTACTTGGTCTTTTTTTATTTATTTTTGCACAGTTTTGTTATGAATTATAATTGAAGATTAATTTTAAGGATGAAAAAATGTTGCCTATCAAAATTGCAGTGGAGTGTCATTATAGTTTTATATCAAACAGAGAAAAATCAGCTTGAGGCTGTTTAAACAGAGGCGCCTGTTGTGAAAAATAAAACTACAAACCATACTAAGTTTAACAATCATACAGTCTTTGAACTTTTGTATTTATTCACATTGTTGCTTATTTGAAGCAAACCCAGTTAAGTTATTCCACTGGGGCATGATGGAAGCTGGGCTGTAATTACAGTGTTTCACATCATTTTTACAGCACAGAGAGCAAATACATCTTTTGTGTTTGATGACCGAATCAATGTCAAAGCTCGCTGCTGCCGCTGGAAAAGCAAAGCCTGGACAAAAATAGACCCACATAATTATTCATTGTTATTTTGACAACCACTCTAACTTATGCACTTCAAAATCAATCCAGTTTTTGAAGCAGGTCCTTTGTGGTGGACATTCAGCTTTTATCAGATAACAGTTGTGTGGAAAACCTCCAGTGAATGTGCTTTTAAGTGGCTTCCTATTTTTTCTTTTATTTTTATAAGCTTGAGTCAGAAACGCCTTGCCTTGTCGAAGAATTGCCGCAGGGCCTTGTGGCACTTCCTCTTGTTGCAGACTTCAGCGGTGGAGACTCGGCTGGTGCAGGGGCTGATGTAAGCTGAGCGGTACTTCTTACATGTGTCGTTCAGGTTGCAGGCCTTAGCTGCGTTCAGACAGTTGTTCTCTCTGGCAACTGCAGGTTCACCTGAAGATGGAAAGAGGGGAAGTAAAGGAAAAACCAGGGTTAAAAGTGTAAGTATATCATCTGCATATTAAGAGATTTGTGCATAGATCACAGCTAAACCAGACTATCCTTAATCTTTATATAAAAACAAAGCACAAAAATACATACTGCTTCAAAAAGACATCCATAACATCATTTGGTCCAAGTAACATGGAAATCAAATGTGAGCATATTTTTGTCCTCAAGAAAATCTCATGTTTTTTTGGGACACTTTCCAACAAATATGAAATCTGTGCAGATTTCAAGCCTGCGTACTTTCTCAATGAAAATAAAATAAAATTAAAAAATAGAAACAAATAAATAAATAAAAAATAAGTAATAATCTTCAGATAAATGGGCCAGATAAACCTGTTCTCCATCTCCACAGGCAGATCCAAGTTTGGCAAATACCATATGAAACCCATAAAAAACAAGATAAAAACAGTAACACTGAAGCATTTGCACACGTGTCCCTTTATGAGACTGGGCATTTTTCCAAATAACTAGAAAGCAACAATCTGTGTTAGTCAATATAGTGCTTTGGGGGCAAACCTGACATATTTAAACATGGCTTTACACCGCCAGCAAATTTGGAGTTTATGTCCTCTGAAGTTATTATCTAGCAGGGAAAAAAGAAAGAGGTTTCTCATTTGATACCAACCTGTGCTGACAAGAAATTATTTTGTGATCACAAGATATTATTGAGAAACTTTCCACACTCAAAGGAACGATTCTGAGAATATAATAATTACTCTTGAGCCTGGAAAGTATCAGATGTGATGTTAGGCAAATGTCTTCTATCCTGACATGCAATCCATTTCCCTTCATTTTATGAACACCCACCTGCACCAGTGGATGCAGCTGGCCAGATTATTGCAAATATCCATAAATTAAAGTAATCACACAAGTAGCAAATGAAGACAGAAAGCAGCTCAACTAGCTTTTTGAGTATTACATTTATATTAGAATTAAATTGAAAAAGATGGGTTGAAGGCACTGGTTGGTCTCTGGTGCACTCCTGCAGTTATCTCATACACATGTAAATCTTCCTCTTGATTACAGGAAAAATTTTTGTGCACATGTAAAACTTTTTCACAAGTATGGGAAACTTTCTTGTCAGCACACAATAATATCTTGTGATAACAAGAAAAAATTTCCTGTGAGCACACAGGAGCCCATGTTTTAACTTTCTGTCCCATGTGATTAATGTGAAACAGTTACAGCCAAATGAGATATGTTTGAAACTTCGGGGAAAGTGTTTAATTTTCCATTTAAAAAACTGACAGAGTGCATATGCTGTATCTGTCAGAGCTTCAGGCCCCTAAAGGTTTGGGTCTTTTACTTTCCTAATTTTCGATCCCACCTTAAGAACAGCGTCAGCCTTATTTCTGACTCATGAGGACATTTTGAATCAAAGTTAGATCTTTTTTCTTAAGTTGTTTTTTTTAAACCACATCTTAAATCAAGAGGTATTCATTGAGATTAAAAACCTTTTTCTTCTCTTTCTTCCTTTTCAAGTGTTCCAGCCAAGACAGGCAAAGAACACACTTAACAGGTTTCTGATAGACAAAGAGCCGCCATACTTGCAAAATAAAAGAACGGCTCATAATTCATTACTAAACCCAGAATAACAAGCAAAAAGCAATTGTGATCATAAAGATATCAAGCTCATCTACAGACAGATTTTTCTGCCTCTGTGTCAATCAAAAGTGACTTAAAAAGATCCCTAAAGTTTGATTCCTGAGTTTCAGGTGACTCATTTTAAGGAGCTGATTCCACTCTCCAATAATGACATCTGCATCAGCTTTAAAAGCTGTAGCATCATTAAGGTGTTTAAAAGCTCACTGAGAATTCACCCATAATTCATACAATCTGGCACCCCGGGCTGCAACAATTAAGTGACAGCGGGAAAGAAAGTCATCAGCACCAAGAAATCACAGCAGCATAAAAGTGTTTATGAAACAAGTAAATGACCCCAGCAGCACATTATTCTGTTTGTATGTGTGAGTGTTTCTGTGTTAGTGTTGGCTGATGGGAGTGTTTACTTTCATGTCAACTCTCCATCTTTTCAAATTTATTACCATGTGTGGGCTAATGCCGAATAAGAAGACTAGACACTGTTTGCAGGCCTGGCCTAAATCAAACAGTGGCCCTCTTCCACATGGCTCTGGTCGCTAACTGAGCATGTTTCTCTCTCTATCTGTGAGTTTGTATTCGTGCAGAGAGATTCTGTTTTCATTGCAGTCTCTCGTGCAGTGCCTTGCTCATCTTTCAGCCTGCACTAATTGCCCCGGTTGTCCTCCATCCGCTATCAGTTAACATACTTATACACACCCCAAAACAGATTTGATGGCAAAAACAGAGCAAAAGCAGCGTTTTTATTTCGTCTAATGAACACCAATTAAAAAGGAGTAGAGGCAGGCGTGACTAAGGTACAGAAACGGTGCAGGTGAGGTGGCAGAGGTTAACACAAGGAGCTATGTAAGCAAATCAACAAACTGAGCGGCTGATAGAGCATGGACTGTTAGTGGAAGCAAATGGTGTTAAAATGATTCAACACATCAAGGGGAGAGAGGAGAGGAGTAGGGAGGGAGATTAAAGAGGGGTATGAGTTTAAGGTCATCTGTATTAAAAGGTGACAGGGAAGATGATGTTTATTCTACCAAGCTGCATCTGTGAGCGTGGGCCCTGCTACGGTGGTCAGTAGGTGTCTGCTCCAAGACTGTGAATGTATCACCAAACTGTTTTCATCACTTCTCCATAAGTAAGAGATTTATCAGTTGATAGATATGACTGTAATAATGGCAGAGAGTGTTAGAAAGGTTTCCAGAGTACGTCTTTGTTTTACTGTAGCAGTCTGCAATACAAACAACAAGAACAAACAAACATGTTTCTGATCTAAGATGAAACAATACATAAAACAGACTGTGGGATTTCACCACTTCTGATCGATGACAACACAAACCCTTTAACTTGACTTTAAAGCACAAGATGTCATTTAAAGTCTAAACCAAATGAACACTTCTAATCTGTCTTAAAACTTTGATTTTCTCTCCATTACTTCAAAACTCTCTCAGGCACCTCCTCTTCTGCTGCGTTTCTCCATTTTTCCAGCCCTCATGTCCGTATTCAACTGTCTTCTCTCCTGTATGTATGAGTGTGCAGACACGTACCTTTCTACTCGTCTTTCTTTATTTTTGTTTTTCTAGCTGCCTTAGATCTACTGACTGACTGTCATCTACTAACCCTGCAGTCGTCTCCCGGGCAGCTGAGTGAAGTTTGTGAGTATTGTTGTTTCTTAGGTACTTGAACAGACTTGGGCTGAGCAAGATTTATTATGTGTTTTTATGCAGACACGTGCTTCAAAAGTAGTTCAGTAGTTCAAAAGTATGGTGGGTTAATCCTTAGCCCGTTTCCATATGTAGATCATAGGCCAAAAGCAAATATCCCCTCTTCACTCTTTAAGATAATTTCTTTTCATCAAGAAGACAAATATATGGAGGGTAAAACGTCAATGACAGGAGGAGAGTTAATGTAAGTGGAAGAAGAGAAAGGAGGAGAACTTTAAAGACACTTAGCCACAGTTTGAGCTTGTGTTGTAGGATTAGTTCACATCAAGAGTCCTAAAGACTGTTTGAGGTGGAAGGCGGCTCCCATTAAAAACCATAAAGTCTGAGTATTTAAAGGCTTTTAATACTTTTAATCCTTACCCTGTTCTGAGTACTGGGGGAGCATTTTTTCCTCCATTTATTTAATGTAAGCAAAGCTGAGTGAATGTTTAGCCACTTTATTTTATTTATTTTTATTAGAGATAGTAACCTGTGCCAATATAAACACAAGATTTTGGGATGTATAATTTATGATGTGAGATAAAGGTCATCCATGTCAGACCATATCACATTATTTGACAACCCCTAATTATTTACCTTTCAGATTTAAGGGGAAAACAAATGTTTGTTTTGAGGTATAAAACACTATTAGCAGTCAAAGACAGAGACACTCTGTTAGTGCTATGGCTTCAGACTTCTTTAGGGCTAACAGGCCAGGGTTTGAGAAACTTGCTGTTTCAAACTTAGCTGCAATGCATCAGAAATCTTCCTCATTGGCCCCAATTATCTCTTGACGACCATCACCAAAACCAAGCACCTTGCGTCTTGGAAGGTGGACCATCACCAACCAACCTGTCTGAAACTCTCTCCAAACACTGCAACTTTGACTCATTTCTGTCATTTAAAAATTCACTTAAAACCTACCTTTCCAAATAAGTCTACAACAAGTGATCACTACTGACACCTCTTGCCAAGAACAAGTTATCATCTAGTCTTGATTTGCCATTGAAATGTTTTCATAATTGAAATTGAAGAACTTTGTTATGGAATTAACACTATACCTGTCAAAATCTCTTAAATAACGAGGCTTTTTGACACTTCAAGTCAAACAACCAGAACAGCACAGACTTCCAACGCTAGGCCCCAGATGTATCTTCACAAAAACGCAGTATGTGTGAAATTTTGTGTTGTGGCTCTTTTGCATTTGACTCGTGGGATCAATCATTGAGGGTTTGACATTTGTTAAGATAAATGTGTACAGTCATGGCACAAAGCATCACATATCCTTCAGTGTATACACACACACACACACACACACACGCTTGTGTGTTGCCATTGTCTATACCCCACTGCGCCCCTAGTGTCAGCAAATACATCTGCTGAACTCCCTTTGCACTCCTGGCAGATGGCATTGTCTCTCAAAAACACACACACACACACATAAACACTCACTCACACACACATATGTACAGTACTTGCTCTGACAGCACCCACACAGGGTTGGGGCCGGGGCCATCTGGAGGCCTGGTAGGGGGAACGAGGCCCCCCCAGTGGCTCATGTTTCCGATCCAGTCTCAAATTGATTATCATGTCGCCTGTTTCCTCCAGTCCCATTGCACCCCCAACCCTCAGCCCCTCCCCCTCCTAATTTCAATTACCATGGGACACCACAGGGTCAAACCCTGACCTCACCCACCTTTGTACCCGCTTACAGCACTTCTGGAGTCCCTCTCTTCATCTTCTTTCTTCAGCCGTCTGGACCTCTCTTCCTAATTCTCACAAAGTCCACCCTTCTCTATTTTTTTCTTTCTGCTGCTCTTTCATGTCTTTCTCCATGCAGCGCTGAATGTACTCCTCTCATTACCTCCCTTCCTCTTTCTCAATCATCATTATCCATCTCTACACTGATCTCTTGTGACTTCCTTCTCTCTTATCTCTTCCTGTGTCCCTCCTCTCTTATGCCATCTGTCCTTTATTTTGTCTTTGGAGTAAAATAGAGACATTTAGTGGCCTTTGGTGGCTTTTGGACTCTTGTCAGAAATCCTGTTAACCCTTCACTGCACATCAACAGTCAAAGTTTGAACGGGAGAAGAGGGTTGCAGCTTATGTGAAGCATTCTTGGGTGAAAACTAAACCAACGGCTCAGTGGCTCACACTACCAATAGTAAAGAATTTATCTCATGCTACATGTGCACTTGTTAAACTTAAAGTCATTTTTTATATTCTTGAGCCACTTATCTAACAAAGCTGCCTAAAAGTGTGACGATTTTAATATTTTCTTCTGACCATTTAAAATACTGAGGAAAGACAAATAAATAAGCACATCATCAACATACAGAGGTGCAATGAGGCCTTCTTTTCAAAACCAAGCAATCAAAACACAAAATATTTAATATATACTAAATAATTCAATGTTGACATTTAAGAAATCCAACAGGTATGCAGAAATAAAACTTACTTTAACACCCACTGCAAGTTTCCACACCCACCTTGACTTCCCTCATTCATGTGACCATCCTGCTCGCTAATGCCATGGTGTGCATAAATCTGGTAAAAGCCACAGTGCTTTAAATATAACAATCCCAGTGGATCATCATCCTTTTTTTACCCCGGGCCAAGCTGAACCCATTTCGCGGGTCAGTGAGGGGAAACTGGGGAGCACTTGACAGGTGTATGTGTTTCCACTAGTCAAGGCTCTGCAGCAGTGGAAACAGTCAGCGGCTGCATGTTGTGCCTCTGAGTGTCTGACTATAATTCACAGCCTCTTTGTTTGCTAAGTACAATAAAAGTGCAGGGATTTGTCCTGCTGGCATGGCGGCAGGGGATTACAGAACAAACAGGCTGACGCCGACGGGTAACAAGACTTCATATACAGTGAAAGGAAACAGTTTGTGTATGTGGCTTAAGATTAATATTATACATTCAGTGAAGTAATGTGCTGAACTCTCATACTGCAGATACTGTGTCCTCTGCAAGGCTGACACAGAAAGCACAGCCAACTTTTACTCATTTAATCTCTGCGTCAATCCTTCAAAAAGTTATCATTTAATGATAGATTTTTTTTTAAATTCTTAAGACAATTAAATCTATCGCAAACCAAAAACCATGTGACTTTAGACTTCCAAACATTAAAATCTTCATAGTTTTAAAGTATTTTTACTTAATAAAAAGTTTTTTTTTGTCAAAATGTTCCTCTTTTTGAACTTACACACTTAGCTTATCAGAAATTTACTTCTAGGTTGTACCAAGTGTGAACACATTTCAAAGCAACGTTACGCGTTCTTGATACATTATCTTATATAGTACTCAAATTCCTTGGTTTATCTGAATAAATTCATCTATTCATTAGATAATCCACCTTTGACTTGTTTGTTTGATATCCTTAGCAGACCTGTGGAGTCTGTTGTTTTATAACTGCAGTGTATTCACTATTAATGGCAAAGGCAGCGTTCAGGCCTTTATTTGAAAATGCAGCATTGACTTTTTTTTCTCCCTAGAACTCTAATAAATTGAAAACTACATTTGTCCAAACCTCACCTTTATTATTCATTGTGTAAATTATTTTCCCACTTCATTCTCACTTTGAGGAAATGCAGCACAGTCCGATTCATAAGAAAAAAAAATCAAGCATACTAAACAAGGCCTGGGATCTCCTCTTTCTACAAATCTGCCTTCTCCCCTCCCCCTCCCTGCGTTGATTATCAGCAGTGAGTTACACTGTCATCCACTTTAATGGGCTCCATGCTTGAAAGTGCAAGACAAGCAGAAATAAAGAGAGAGTGGAGGATTGCAAGGGGAGGGATGAAAAGAGAGCCCCAAGGTTTACTCATCTTTTTCTGTATCTCTTCTTTCTCTTTCCTTCTTTAACACTCTGCCTTTCTTTCAATACTCTCTGATTTTCCGACAGCCTTCTTCCCATCTTTCTGTCTTTTAGTGTGGCTAATAATCTCCCTCCCCCTCCCGTCACTGTCCCAGTGCAATAAAGCCACATGGCACTTGGTGCAGAAAATACCATAACTCACAGTTCCTAGTAATTGATCCCTGTAGTGCAACAGTCTCCTTCTCCGTTCTTTCCAAGCTTCTATCTATATCTCCTTTTCTTCCATCACCTCTTGCCGTTCCTACCTGCACTTTCTTTCCAATTCTGCAAAATTTATTGAGTTTTATTGGCACACAGTCCAATAAAAATCAGCCAAAGACAATTACTTCTGTCTCTCCTATTAGCCGTTTCTTTCAGGCTCCTGACATCTCCTGCCATAGAAGTGTTATATTTTTCTCTTTATCAACAAAACCCCTTCACCTCACCCATCCTTCCAGCTTTACTAACATTTCAAGCCAGGTCTCAACAGAAGTCCTCGCCTGAATACAAAGCATGCTCTCAGTACCTCATCAGCTCTTCCAATTTCATACATGAAACTTTTTTCCAGGCCTGAAAAATCACTTTTGGTCCAAATTGCTCTTCCCAAACCTGGGATTCTGAGAGCTGGAACTGATGGGGGAGTAGAAAACGACCCCACGGCAAATCTTGAGAGTTGGCCAAAAAAGTTTTGCTTCTCTCAGTTTTATGTTGGCCCTTTTTCCATTTCTCAACGTATTCCCTTCTGAACCCCCCGGTCTACCTTGTGATGTGGACATGTTATTAACTAGTTGAGTGGCTAACTTTAACACCACAGCTACAAGGTTTCCTGCTGGCTGCTATACTAACTGAAACGTGAATGTGTTGTGGTTCTCCTCTGCCCCAGTTTTCATTCATCATTCCATGGGGGGCATTCCATTTTTTTTTTCCAAATCATTTCATTTTTAGGCAAAGTTTTTTTGCACTTTAGAGAAGGAGTAAAACATGAGCCACATCTGTCCCAACTTGCGAACTTCTGCCTTTATTCTTGATACCTCGTATCATACATGTGTTTGTAAATGATCCAATCATTGTGGCAAAACTATCCCATCTAAAAAAATTGTTCACTGCATAGCAACCATCTTGTTTTGTATCACAGATGGCAGTATTATTCCCACGACAGTGAGCAAAAGCAAATAAAAGCACTGTATGTTTAAGTTAATTTGTAATAAGCCAGAATTGAGGTAGAGTGCTCAGAGAAGGCGTGTAGATATTTTGGCTAATGACAACTGAATTTAAACAGTCATTGATAAAAAAGTGCTGTGCAATACGGTATAGGTCTGACATTGACGTGTTATTTTATTAAGCTGCCACAGTGTCTCCCTGCTTCCTGCTGCTTCCATGATGAAATTTAATGACATCACTGAACACTTAAATGGCACATTTCACTCCAGGCAGCTCAGCTTGATGACATGTCTTTAATAATATGCTTTTTATGTCCGACAGAATTTATGAATCACTGAAGCACTATAAATCTGAGCAACCACCCATGAGCTAAGCATACAGGTGCAGCTTATCCAAACAGAATAGAGAATTCAAAGAACTACAATGCCGGTTACATGAGTGATAAGTGATTCAGTATTTATTCAAAGTACAAACCTACAGGTCAAGATCATGGTACATTTTGTTGCATCCATTTGGTTCCCAAATTCCCAAATAAATACGCTGGTAAAAAATGGACCCTGGATATATTGTTGCAATTGCAAAATGATGCAATTTTAATAAGCAATTAAAAATATGTTATGTCTCAATTAACTATTGGAACAGTTGGATTAATCATTTTCAAACAACTTATTCTTTAGCTGCCCCAAGTGAAACACAGAAACAGGAAAATCTCCAAGTATATCTGTCTAATTTTCTAGCAAGCTAACCCTGCCAGTGAGCAGAGAATTAAGGAGCTGAGAGGCCAAAAAGCTGGCAGTTGTTAGGCACCTACTGCATTTAAAAAAAAACCCAAACTGCCAAATGTTCTGTGAGTTTGCATGCAATTTTCATAAAATAGTTAGCTTTAGTGCTACTGGGTAGACTCTGGGGATTTGAGCTGACCGAAAGACATCATTAAAGCTCTCCTTCCATAAAAGAGGAGCAGTAACTGATGGGACAGAGCCAGACTGGGACTCACAGTCTTGGGACAGAAAAATCTGAAAAGACAAGATGTGAGTTTGTGTATGCTGTGTTTGAACCAAATGCCTCGCAACACATTCAGCCAACCAAAACTGATAAAGAGAGAGTGGAAAAAAAACAGCTTGAGTGGGAGGAAGACAGGGAGAGTATCGCCTTGGCTCTACACAGTGATGAATCTCCAGTGAGGCCTGTTTCATTACCCGTCTGCCAGAGTGGAGATCAGCCGGTAAGAGCAGGCCCTTTGGGGCTGCAGCAGAAATATATGGCTCTTTAATAATCTCCACAAACACATTCCCTTACAGTACCGTACAGTACACCGCCCCCACAATGTTCCCTGGCTGTTGGGGGCCAGAGCCCTGCACAATATCCCTACTGCTACATCAGCTTTTCTGACTTCAAGTCTGTGACCATGAGTCAGCTGCAGCAAAGACAAGATTTATTTTACACATAAACAACTTCTACTCCTCTAAAGTTTTTTTTTTTTTATCATAAAGCATAAATGGTTTCAATTAAGTGTCTGACAATCCAACATTAAAAAGCTAAATTTTATGGCATAATAACAAACTAGACCAAAAAAGGATGTCGCTGCAGAAAACTCTGTGGATGTGTCATAGAAGATGCACTATAGTTTATTTTCCCCACAAAAAAAGTGGTTTTCACCCTAACATTGCAACTAAAATGGTAGTTTAAAATGCAGGGGGAGATATTTTATGTTGTCACAGTGTTTTAATAAAATGACAGATCTTCCAGAAGATGGATCTATGATTAAGCTCAAGCTTTTTCAAGGACATATATGACCACCAGTACAGTTGCAACCCACACAATAGTCAACAGTCAAGGGACTGCAAGCTTGACATGGCTAATACAGATGGAGCCATCAGTGGAAACGGTATTACTTTGCAGAATGTAGTGGAAATTGTCACAAAGGAAGACAAAAAAAGTTTGCTGCTGCTCCCCAGCCAAAGTCAGATGACCAAGAATTTAGTAATAATGTCTGAAAGCAAAACTACACATGAATAGTAATAAAATAAATTTTAATGCACATTTTTGATCATTAAAATATAAAGAGGAACACTTTTTTTTCTTTTTCTGTAAGACTCTCAAAAACAGACTGCATCCTATATCAATGTGCATATATTCTAGGTTTTACAGTAATATTTATTAATCTGGTTCAAAAGACCCAGATAGTGTTCGAGTGCAGATGGCCTAGTGGTCTAGGTTGCGCTCCATCAGCCAAAGCCGTTGAGCAGACAGCTCGGTTTGGAACCCAGCTTGAGGCAACTTTCCTGCATATCACTTCCCACTCTCACTTCGTTTCCTACTCCATCCATTGTCCTATTCTTTCAGATTAAAGGCATAAAAAGCTTTAAAAAATTACTTGAAAAGCAAAAACATCCAAAAACAAACAAACATAAAAGACCCAGCTCGTGTTCATGTCAAGCAGGCTCCATCTTTGAATCTGGTTTTCAGATCTTACAGCCATGAATGGAACATACACCATTTGTCGTTACGCTTCCAAATCTCCTCCACTGTTCCTTCAAGAAGAAACCCCAACCATGATGTAGGTTACCCTTGAAACTACATTTATTGCACCCTGCACGCTAGAGAACACTACCACTTTTTCTTACATAGCATAGCTCTACACCTATATCACGAGGTTTGGCTCTGTGGCTCCTAGTACTTCACCAGCTAATGCATCTTTCCTACATCTCACCCCAAGCTGCCACCTTCATATCTCTACAAAACCCCAAACACCCATTTCCTCTTGTTTAATATATCCAGCCATTCTGTCTCCACCAGCTCCTACTAGAGGTACCCTTCTCAAATCGCCTGTCCCTGCTCCCCAGCCTCCAATATCTCCAAGCTCTCCTGCCTTCACCGTTCCCTTCCTGAGGTCCCACTCTGAACATCAAACAGTCCAACGTAGAGATGGATGCGGACATCTAACAACTGGATAGCCTGTTCACTCCTGTGTGAGTACAAATTGCAGCACAAGCACATGGCGCATAATTGTATTCAGTAGCTTACCTCAGAGTCTGTCAGATTGATTTACAATCGTGGCAGCGATGTGCCAATGAATTTGTTACGCATCTGGGAGTGTAGTGGAGCTGAGGGGGGGAGTTATTGTTGGTCCATAATTAGTCCTGCTGGTGCCCTTTCAGGTGTGTATGAGTGAGAGTGGAGAGGAGAAGAGAAGGAGCATAAGAGGGAGGCAAAGCTGCCAGCTCACACTAAGCTCTTAACACTGTTGGAACTCAGTTTGATGAAGTTACCAAGGAGAAGTTTCCTTCATCTTGTTCTAAAAGCTTATCAATTAATACATCCTCACATTTTAATTTATGCACTCTAAATAAAAGCAATAACTTCCTAGCCTTGAATCCATCAACTATCTTTTTATGTTTCTTGTCCACTAAAGCCGAGTAAAATTTGTGTTGTTTTTCCTCTATGACAGAAGGAGGCGATGGCTGCTGAAAGCAATCTGTCGGCTCAGGACTTTTGGATCAGTACTGAAGGACAGCAGTGCAGTCAGCTAACTCTGCATTCTGACAGTGAAGAGAGTTAAGAGAGAGAGGGAGAGTTTGTCACTGTCTGGATGGAAAGATCACCTGGATTACCTGTAGTTGGATCTGACAACCAAAGACACTGTCTTTCTTATCTCTCAGACTGACAGAGGTATCTTCAACAGAATGAGAAATAGGTAACAATTTACAGAGCTGTTTCACGGCACCTAAAAATTGATTTCAAGCCGGAGTCAGAAAATATCCACTTCAATGACCGGGCAGTTGAGGGGTTAAAGAGAGAAACAAAGGATTTTAGTTCCAGTCTGAAAACATAAATCCTTTCCAAATGCCCTGCAGCGGGAAACTGAATGCCTAAGAGCTGCCCTGGTCTGTAGTAAAACCTGTGCTTAAATAATTAAGTAGTCATCAATACAAAGGAGGATCAAGCTTTTTATTTAACAAAGCTATGCACTCTCCAGATTCTTAGTAAAAATCTCCCAATAAAAAACACATTTTGTTGTTCTCCAGAGTTTTACTCTTGTATTTTTCTTGTAGTTTCTGAGTTGTGGGGGCTGAGTCAATGGATAAATCTAAGGGAACATCATTCTTTAAAAAAACAGGTTCACTGGGTCCTGTTTGAAGAGTTTAGAGGTGACGATAATTATCGGTTGATGGTGTCTTACGATGGTAAAGGCTGAAAAACTCTTACATACAGATTTCAGAATGAACTGAACTGCCGTTAGAAAGTGGGAATGACCATGAAGTTTCACCATTTGAAAATGAATTTGCTTTAAACAAAGTAAGTGTTTTTATGTAAGGTATTCCTCACACACACATAAGGGTTAGCCTAAATCTTGAGTGGTGGAAATCAAAGAAAAAGCAGTCAGTCCAAATGCTGTAATTGTGTGATAAGCAATGGTAACACTTAATTTCCACCTAAGAATTGGTGGCAGGATTCATAAGCCTAAACAGAAGGGATATGTGAGTTATAAAAACTCCAACAGAACTGTGATGGAACCGGGTTATAATCCTTGTCCACACTACTTTGAATTAAATTTGAAAAAAAGACAAAAAAAAAACAAGACCAGGCGTAGGAAAAAAAAAAATGCAATCAGCTAAAATTAAAATCCAAATCCAAGCATAGGAGGCTTTGGCCAAAAATTTTAATCAACATCTGCTTTCAGAGCTCCATGCCTACATCGACAGAGAAACCATACATCACATCTGTGTGATGTACAGACTAATGGATGTCTTAAAGGCAAGCAGTGTCTTTCACACAATCCCAGCCTTGCTATTTCAGTCGAGTGCATGTCACTGCTTCAGAAATGTTGTATCTCAGGAGAACACACATTCCCTGTCACTGAAACAACTTGAACATCACAGAGAACTGATGATACATTGTTTGTCTTTTTTGCTGCCTCTTGTCTGGTTTTATTGTTTAATGATGCAATTACATGTGTGTACACTTTCAAAGTTTGTAAACACACACACCCACCCGATAATTGGCTATTTGGTTGGCCGGTGTCAGACAACACTTTCTCCTCTACAAGCTTTGGCGAAGATGAAGGAAGGTTTTGATGGATGATGTTCATTTTCTAAGGCGTGTCTTGGACACTTTGGGTGCATACAACCCAATTTTTGGGGGCTATATGTTTTTAATTTAACATCCAGACGTGTCAAAGTCTGGCTGCAAGATAGATGAGAACTCCTTTACCTATGCTGGCAGGTTGAAGCTGAAAAACACAGAAGGAGGGGCTCGAGATTTGTGTGGGAAGGGATGTATGGATAGCAAGATAGAGTGCATAAAAGCAGCCTTATAAGGACTGAAAAAGAAAGAGAAGTCAGTGCTGCTGACACCATCCAGCTGGCTTACAAAGGCAGATGAGGGCGAACGAGAGGAGGAACAAAGAAAGAGAAAGACAGGCAGAGTGAAAGAGGGAGAGAGGGGAAGAAGCAAAACAGAAACAGAGCCAAAGTGGAGTTTGGGGAGGAAAAGTGAAGTGGGAGAAGAGAGAACAATGCTATTCAAAAGTTAAACAAAAAAAAAGGTAGACAAGCAAGAGAAAGAGCCACTATCTTTCTCAAACAGAGAATCAGTAAACTGTGTTTTAACAGAGAAAAGCTACAATCACTGTCCAGTGAGGGTGAAATGTTTTACCTGTATTGTTGTAAAATGAACTATTATCTTGAAACATTGTACAATTAATGTCAATGAAAGGTAGCGAGTTTCCTGCTTTTTAGACATGTAAAGCCATTTAGCTTCCCATTAGGAAATTGTCTGGCTTTATTTCAGAATAATGACAGAGACAGAAAGTCCTGTTTGTTTATTACTTAGCAACTTTGCAACTTTGTAGTCTCAAACCAAATGATCTGAAATGTCTCACAAGAGGTTCCTTCTGCAGACCATGTGCCACTTTATAAATCCATTTTCTTGGTTCCACTTCTGGCTGCAGCAAACGGTCAAAAGATAAAAACACTAACACCTTTAATAAGCAGCAAAAGGTAGGAATAAACAGAATGGATACATTTTGAGACAATGACGGATGATAATCTTCTCTCCTTGTGGTTGAAAAGATCACTTTTTATGTTCTAACATGTAGTTTAAGCAACATTCGAGAATAGGAAAAGCTATATCTTAGTGAGCAGGACACATATTAAAAAATCTAACTCAATCCAGCAAAATAATTATTGCCCTCTGTCATATTTTCTTCCCGTCCATGTAATGTCTTTTTCATGTGTAAGTACTAGCTCACCACTGGGCTATCAAACTTATCAAACACAGTGGACTAAAGTCAGTTTTCATGTCTATGGTAACACTTGTGTCTCTGGTGTCATTGTTGATCTCACTGTTAATGTGTGTAGAGATCATGTCAACATTAAACGGGACACGTAGGGAAAATTCTGAAAACTAAGGGTGTCTCAGTGTTCCAATGTTCCAAATACACAGTTAGATGGGAAAAAGGAAGTTCATCAAGTACTGTAAATATTTTTTAGCTGCATCTACTGCTACTTAATGTGTTTAAAATGCATCTTTATTGTCATCTTAATTGACCGGTGTCAGAAAAATAAAGGATCTTTTCTCCTCCAGCTGGACAACTTGCAGCACATTTTGTAGCTGTTATTGTGTTACCCTTCCTCACAACACTGATAATCAATCATTAACATGGATGACATCACTTTTGCTCACTTGTCAGTTTTTTGTTACTCGGCGTGCTCTTCCTCTCAGTTTGGTGGATTGAACTTTCGGATTGAACTCTTAAAAAGTTTTAGGTTTCAGCCTGCATCAAAAATAGATTGTTACCTGTCTGTAAACCATGAAACAAGTTTAACCCAACTACTGAATTTGTCAAATGCAGAGAAATAGCCACAAAGAGTTGCAAGAACAGATTCTGCATCCTCATATTGCTGTAATATCTGTTTGTTCATTCAGTCAGTGATCTGAGGCTGTGATGTCTGTAAAACAATCTGGTTCTGGTGGGTGCATGGGTGTTCAGGGAGAGGGATGAGGTCATGATTAAATGAGATTAGTTAATGATTACTTAATGACTTGACAGGCGACCCCAGGCTTGTTTACTGACCGATGACTTCCCCTTCATGCTCATTATTTGGAAACATGAGAACAATGGATCAGTGTGCTTAGACGCGCACTAATTACATTCAATATAGACGCTGTCTCCAAAACAGAGAAAAAACCCCAGACACAACTACAACTGTTGTGTCCCACAGCAGTATTTTTTTTTTTTTTTTTGTCAGCTTGCATGATTTAGTTTGACTCACAAAGCTGTTTCATCACTATGCTTTTTATCATTCATTATGCATTTTAAAGATGATTCCAAGCTTTGCAACTCACTGCATCATCTTATCTGCTTTACTTTATACTCACTCTGTATCCGTCTTCATTTCTCGCTGCCCATGTTTTGTTCAAACACCAACCTGTACCTTTCAATAAAATCAAAGCAAACAGAAAGCACTCAAAGGAAATAAAGCTTGGCCTCCAGCGTCTTTGCTGTCCATTTGGCTTCAGCACTACAGCAGCAACAAAATCACCTTCTGTTTCTTTTTGTACAGTAAGGAAGCCAGCTGAGTTAATCAGGATGTGTTATCTTTTTCTATCCATCACAACAAGGTTGAAGTGAAATTGGAAGATATAAAAGGGGGAAAGGCTCTGCAAAGTTGTCCTGAGTGACTCAGACTGTACTGATACAGTTAGTCGGTCTTTTCTAAATTGCTACAGGATGTCGAGATGTCTGGAAATATGATTCTTACCTTTGCCTTCAAACTCTTCTTGACTTTTCCTTCTTTAAAGTTTGAAGTTGTTCAACTTGTCACTATGTAAGTTTCCTGTGTATTCACTTTGAACTTTAAAAGTCAAGAGTTTTAAAAGCAAAGTAAATGTTAGATGGGACTGCTTAAGAGAGACGGGAAGAGGGGCTTGAGCAAAGGACCTGGAGTCCAACCAGGAGTGCAAACACCAGTGTGATCAGGAACTATAGTTTCTGTTTACCTTTAACTTGAAGATCGAGTGCGCTCAGCTTTTGTGTCCTTTCAAATTAAAAGCACATAAGAAAAAAAAAAAAAATCAAATTAAGACATATGGCTTTGAACAGTTGTTGACCTTGTATTTTGATGCAAGTTTGTGTGAATGGCATTATGTAACTGTGTGTGTGTCAAGATGCCTGCCTGTGGTTTATGGATATTCATTTCAAAACCATTACAGCAGAGGTTACATGGGGCGGGAGGAATGTTTTATCTACTAATGCATAAAATACCCCCCCCCCCACACACACACACACACACAAATGTCCATATCTCTTGACATCTGAGGAATGAAAGCATCTATCACCCTGCATGGCAGATCGACCGGTGCGTCTGCAGAGGCTGTGTAGTGAGATGATGAGAAACAAATCAAACAAGCACGCAGCTATCTGCAACTTCCCAGACTATTGAATCACAGGAAGTCACAGAGGCGGATTGCAGCCTCGCAGGCATGCCATTAGTAAAGACGACTCGCTCGTAATTGAGCTTTATTAAAATGGGAGTGTGTCAAAGATGAACAGATTACTAGGCATGAGTTTACACCAAGCAAACTTTCATTACGTTCAACTATCATTCCCCTCCATGAGGGTTCAATCCCATATCCCTCGCCTGATCAATAGCATTGATCACAAAGGCTGATTGCATCATGTGACGGTAACTGCCAGCAGATGTCCTGCCTGAGGTGCTGTCAGCTGAAATAATGAGTGTTTTTATTTACTACTCACTCCATTAAAATGAAATAGAACAAATATGAGCCTGGAACGTTCACCTTTGATGGTGATCACTGGAAACCTCAACAGCATGTTACAGCAGTTATGGGAATATAAATAATATGACTCGAATTAAGGATCAACATAAATCAGTTTCTAAGTAGGATTTTTTTTTTTTTTTTAACTGATTGAAGATGGCATCCAACAAAGAGCCGACACCGTTTCTGAAGCTTCTTCAAAAGCACAGATAAAAAAATGTCAAGTGATGAATAATGTAAACTTGTGTTTCTTAAATGCTCTTCCAGCAGTCCTGTAAGAGTTCATGACACAGAAAGCAGAGAAGAAAGGCTCCAACAAATAACCCAGAAATGTTAGATAGAGCAGAAAAAAAGCAGAGAAAATTAATTAGTGGGAGGACAGTTTCTTAAAAAGTAGGTCTCTCACACGAAACAATACAAGGTTTCTCATTCTTGCTGAGCTCACAGTGTTATTTAGCTCCTTGTTTAAAGTCTAACAAATAAAGCTGAGGCTTTGTTTGAGTGCAGAGGATGGGAGGAAGTGAGCTCCCTGTGTGCCTGTGGTCATGTTCAGGAGATTAATACAGGACATTAGCCTCAGGCTGGATGAGCCTCAAGGGCTACATGAACTAATCTGCTCTAATAGACAGCACACATTTACTCATTTAACCCAGAGTGTTCACAGTGTTGGTCACTTCATCACTGTTTGAGCTGTGCAAACAGGAAAGGGCAAGACAAGAGAAAGAAAGGCTAAGTAAGCCCCTGGCAAGGACAGCAGGCAGTAATCAGAGCCAAAGACTGCACTTTATGATTCAGACAAAATCTTCAGAGTAAAATCTAAATTTGTTAACCTAACCCTAACCCTGACATGCTTGCAGAAACACTCAAACTCTGAATTTGAACTCTTGTAAGGTAAAAGCCCCACGGCAAAGTTATTGAACGAACACTGCAGCTGGATGAGAAGTACAATTCTTTAGCTGTTTAATAAACAGCGAGAGAAATCGGGTTAAAAAAATCAATGTAGACGAGGAAATATTTCTTAGTGTACAAACAGACAAGTGCTAAGAAAAAGTACTTGTTCAAAGGCACATAAAAAGGCTAGGCCTGGTTATTATGTTCACTTTTTATGAGAATGTTTGGCCCCTTAAACCCCAAACCAAATGGTTTCCGTAAATCAGGTCTTGGGCGATTCTCAACATGGAATAAACATTGTTGGAGAAGAAGTCAAACTTTGAAGTAGCTGCAGACATACAACCTGTGACAGGAGATCAAGCAGTATCTGCGCTAAAAGGTTGGAAACGACTGCCTTCTGTCTGTCTTTGTTTTAAAGTGAAAGGGATTTCACTTCAACAGACAGCCGCTGACACTGAGGCATTAGTTCAGCCTTGTACTGAAGACAGTGACGACAAGACTGAGACAAAGAGTGACAGTGTGACAGAGAGAAGGAGAGAGGCAGGCAAAGTGAGACAGAGACACGTCAGGAAAGACACTAATGGAGAAAAAGAAATAAATGACAGGCAAAGATATTGGGTTTGTACTTCTAAGCACAAAGCCAAAGCAGAAAACAATGCAAATTTAGTCTTACCCTTCCAACAACCAAGTGTTACACCTCCTCCCTCTGTGTGCATGCATATCGAAGAGGCTGCGCATAAATTCAAACGAGCAGTTGTGCTGCAGATCACATGTGTATTCAAAGTGAAAAGCACATTGCACCCCCAGTGATTGACCACATTTCCCCTAGAAGGCAACATAATGTCTGAGCTTCAATGCATGCATCACCCAGTGAGCCGAGAGCCCGACGATAAACCGGCAACAGCCTGATTACCTGCCCGCTAGATTCACTCGCTCAACAAAATCCCACTGAGGCCGAGGCCATGTTGTAGATTTGTATTCATCAACGCACACTTTACCCAGAGTCAATCTCAGAGGTGTGCGCTAATCAGAACCTTCACAACAGCATTGGAGACTATTAAGTAGGACTCAACACAGTGGAGTCCACTCCATTTCTTAAAGTACGCCCGGAGAGGCACGGATGGAGCCGTCGCCTCTGCCTCTTGTTAATTCACTCCTTTTCACTCTGTTGCTCCCTGTCTCTTGGTAAGTCTTTCTTTCCGTTTGTCGTCCTTCCTCTCTCTCTCCTGCTAACCGCTCCTTAACGACTCGCTCATGCCAGTTTTGTCTCCTGTGAACTTTCCTCCTGTCCTCCTGCATTTCTTTAAGCTGATTCTCTTCATTTCCCCCGGCCTGTCTCTCTCACTGTTGATAAGAGGAGCTGTATCGAGTGCTGTGGCTGTATTAATCAGGGACACATGGAGCCGTTCCAGAGGCTCTCAGCCCATTACTGAAACGATTAATAATTGATCAAGAAACTCAGAAACACATAAGAGTGTACACACATAGACACAATTAAGCACTCACATGGATAAACTTTGTCAGCACTGCAGTACATCTTTCTTATTGATTGGACATTAGGCTGCCAAATGTGGAGTGGAAATTAACAACATCCAAACCTACAAACATTCACATAAATATTTGAAAGGGCCACAAGTTCATATATTTATGATATAAAAAATAGAACTCCATGTCCCATTGGAAAGACTGGGGAGATAGCAACAAATATTCACTCTTAATACTTTTCTCTAAAAAGGCTGTTCATTTGAGGATTTTTTGTGCTTGTTTGTTACAATGGTACCTTAAGGAAGTATGGATAATGTAAGTCATCCCTACATCTGTCTGTAAACCGCTCAAAATGGTCCAATTTAAAAATAGCACAAGATCTCAATGAGACTTGTTGAAATGATGAAGTCATCGCATAGGGATCTCCTAAATGTGTTTTAGGAGTGGGCCTTAAACACCAAGGTCTGCCCATAGTTCTGGCCCCAACAGGGCTAACACAAAGTGTTTTAGGCCAAGCCTGGAAGAAGGGTTTTCCAAAACACCAGTGTGAGAAAAACAGGGATTCTTTTAAAGCTGTAACTCTTGTTAACGTACTACAGGGATGCCAGAGGGACAAGATAAAGCCTAAAAAACAGCACATTATCCCCATTCAGAAAAAAAAAAATCTCCTAATGTTGGACACATGAAAGAAGGTTGACTATATGAACCTTTCTGAGTGGATTTGTTCGAGTACAAAAAAATCGATACCTGATTAGGGTTATTGGCTTCCGTACATGGAGATTTTTTGTCAAGCAAAAATACTCCGACTGTATAGGAATGCAGGACAAAATCATTATGATATAAAGCCAGATGGTTTTACTGAATCAGGTCTGCGGTTCTTTTCTATGTTAACTGAACAGAATGTCAGATTGGTTATTTCAGATTCACCATAGTGAGTCAGGGAAATCTCAGGGATTTTAAATATCCAGCATTGAGATAATTTGTCACTGGAGTTAACCCTTTATTGCAGAACATATCATATTTGATACATGAGTTTTGGAGATCTCTATCTCATAAACATGATAAATACTTTTCTATTCATCTCATGAAATCACCCACACTCTTTTTCAGGAGAATCAACGCTATTTTTTAAGAAACTGGGGTAAATATAATATCTAAATTGTTACTTTTGTTGAAAAAAATAAACAGAAAAAAATACTCCCTATTTATCAAATGTGATACAAAAAAAACATGAACAAAATATCGCGATTTTTTGTGGATTTTGTTAAAAGGGTTAATAAACATCTCTGTTTCAAAAATTTGAATTTCTGGCTAGTTTTGGATTGGGTCAGGCTCTACAGGGTTAGGATTTAGAATTTTAACATCAATACAAATAGTGTGAATTCCATACGGTCATAATGAGTCATTTGTAAAAACCAAGGCCAAATTCA
Organism: Labroides dimidiatus; assembly: GCA_030710495.1. Lineage (NCBI taxonomy): Eukaryota > Metazoa > Chordata > Actinopteri > Labriformes > Labridae > Labroides > Labroides dimidiatus. The sequence continues at coordinate 21,618,383 of CM061149.1, read as the reverse complement.
AATCATCTTCAAAAACTCAGAACCATTTTGCCTTTTCCTTATTTCTGCATTTTTCTGGGCTTCTAATTCATAGATAATTTCCTTGTTTTATGACATGATCAAGTGATACATTTTTAATACATTTTGAGACAGAGGCCTGGGGCACACCTGTAGAAAGTTGACTATCTAAGACTTTGTCAGGCTTACACAAAAAGAGACGGATGTTTGGTAGTTTTGTTTTAGCTGCCCTTCAATGTTAAAAAAGAGATTTCATTTCCAAGAGCCTCAGGCAAGCTGTGAAAGCTGAATGTTGTTTAAAACAGTTTGAGATTTATGTAACTGAATACTGTGTCTTTGTAAGTAAAGCTCATTAAATACAGTCATCGATCATGAATAATGAATAAACACTAGAGAAGAACAAAACTTCACAATCTTCTTACCTGACTTAGAACTGAGAACAGGTGTATGAGCACCCACCACTTTGACACATCACCCTTACTTCTTAAGCATTATGTCTGAATTTTTTCTCTTCAGTTTTGTCTGCTTTACAGCCATCTCATAGATACTTTTTTTTCTCACTCTGTTGCACTTCTAAGATTCAGAACTGTATTTGCATTTTAAGATGTTTTTCTCATTTATGAAAACCTCCAGGTCTTCCATGATGGAAGACAATGAGGAGGGAAAGAAAGACTGAACATTCCAGATGGTTGCAGTCTCAAAAGCCCTTGGGGTGTGATGGAAACCTTGGTAGCTGACTTCCAGGGACATGACACCCGCTTCCTTCCAAGTGACTCCTTGGTGTCTGGGGTTCAAGAGACACACATTACTATTTTTTTTTTGTCTAGCAGGTGAAGAGAGAGGTGATGCTGTTTCATACACACTGTCAGGAATAGACTTGTCACAGCTGGATGTTTTCAGGCTTGCACTTTTTCTCCTTAAACATAAATCAATCCATCAATTTTTATTTTTATTTATATCACATTCAGGAGGGACTCTCAAAAGAATCATCTGTGCATCAAGCTGTTACGGGATGTGGTGTTGATTCCTCTGGTCCATTTCATAAACTGTATAAAATATAAACATAGCAACTGTCCTCCCCACAATTTGTCAGGCAACTTAGCTGTGCCCCTAAATATGCTAAGCTACACATAACTCTTAGTTTTAATGTCTTTGAAACAGATCAAGAATTCACATGCTGTACTGCACACTGCATAGTAGACAGAGCTGTCGGGCAAAACCACGCTACTCAGATCCAACTGTTCATGTCCAGAATAATGTCATAACACAAATTTATAAGACAAAGACAAAGAAAACACACACACACACACACGCTTCTGGCATAACTTGTAAAACTGGCTACACCATCCATCAGCCTGGATAACAGAGCCTCACCTGCCTGACAGTGTTTAGAAACACTGTCTGAACAAATCTGTGACGATGGAAGAGTGACCGCACAATGAACCCCCCTGTGACCTTTGACCCCAAAGAGATACTCCAGATAACACTGACTGCCCTTGTGGTATGCATCATTTTGTCAACAGTAGATGATACAGAGCTTGAGAGCAGAAGGCTGGCATGTATCCCTTTAATTGTATAGTTTCAACACTTCACTGCTATCACTCAGCACCCCATTGCTGAAGAACAAAGTTACTATAAAACAAAATAATTAAATGAAAAAAATCAAGTAGAGGTAATTTTAGATTGACCCTTTTAAAAAAGAAGATGAAAAAACAACTTTACTTTACTTTAAAACTACTTTACTTTTAATGATTTCAAATGGTTATTAAGCTGTTGTACAATTTTGTTTCTTTACATTCAAAAGTTTTGAGAAGCTAGTTAGTTCAACTCAATGAAATGGTCCAAGACAAATTTACTTATAAGACTGCTGAGGACTTTTGTGTTGCATCACACTGTATCAATATCCTGATGCATCAAACTGTATCCTAGAGTATCGTTTCATGTTGTACTGTATGGTACGGCATCTTTGAATCCTGGAAAACAGGATATTCCTAGCACATCTACTAGCTAGCTTTCAGTGGAGCTGTTCAAACTGAAAAACACAGGACAAATTAGGTGGATGAAATAGCTCATGAAAAAATAGGTATCTGTTCTGGATTGGCTTCATATTAAGGAAATAATAAAAAAAAAAAACTCTTCTAAGTACATGAACTTTCCTTTGCTCCTACTTTGTGTTTTATTTGTGTGATACTTTTACTTCAACACATTGTCGTTATCAGTGTCCAGGAACATCCCCTCCATCTTCTGGACACAATCCAGATGTGCAATTCTCTTGATGCCAGAGAAAAAGTGAGGACATTCCCAGGTTGTAAACATGATGGAAAAGATAAACAACATGAGAAGGGAACTAGGGAGCGAGCAGGAGCGAGCAGGGTCCCCTGTTGTTTTGCGTGAGCGGCCATTCATCAGGTTCTCAAGTTGCTGGGCAATCTGTTTCACTATCCTTATAGTCATGTCATTGAGCTACGGCCTGGCAGACCTGTGGCAGAGGAAATAGGCTGCCTGTCTGCTTCCTCAGGGGAACAGAGTTTATTTCCTTTCGTATAAAATAGAGCGGATTCTATGAAACTCAAGGTCTTTGCCAACAGACCTGGTGGGCCAACAAACTGCTGACTTAGATTAGTGATAGTGTAGATGTTTCTTCCTGTCAAACATTGGGGTAACAAGTCAGTGCTATGAGAGCATGAGACAAACTGATCACACCTCCTTGAAAAAAATACTGAATTGGCTGCATGCTCAAGTACTTGAAACTACCCATGCATGACCTTTAGCCTAACGGTGACCTTTGGCAGTCATGCCTGTAATGGTCCCTCTCTGCACAGCCTAACATTGTGAGCCCTTAAAACCATTAAGGAAGGAAGTTCAGTCCTTGGATGGAAGTTTCATCTCCTGCTTTTATCTTTTAACCATCAAGGCGGTCACCCTGAACCACAGCTTACCACTATTTGCTGCTGTAAATGAACTACACCGCAACCTGAAAGGTGGAGGTGGATGGAAAAAAAACTTTCTTTAAGATTAATTAAGATTCAGTTTGATTCATCATGAGCAAGAGGCAAAAACAAAAACAGGCAAAAACAAACAAATTTCTTTCACAAGAAATAAATTCAAGTTTTTGTAATGTAGATCTTGAACTCAGCACCTAAAATGAAGACAAGTATAAAAAAAAAAAAGAAAAGAAAAAACAGAACGTGCACTGCCTGCACACATCCTAACACGTTAACTCATGTTTTCTTTAAAGAAGTATTTTCTAGCACTGATGGTTTTTAAGTAACTGAGGGAAGAAGAAAACCACAGGCTTGGATTCAAAACGCTGAGGAATAATGTTGATTCATTGGAGGGCAGGCGGCAAGCTGTGCTCCTCTTGAACACTGACTAAAACACCTGACTTATCGCTGCACTTTTGCAGCATTGGGAAGCACTCAAATAATATGTTTCCCCTGCCCATTCATAAGGCGAGAACTGCTCTTGTTTCTGAGACATGACATTTCAGGACATGGTTTCCAGCTGTGAAATATGATTTCAATCTATCCAAGTATCTCCTTTCTTTTCTTTCTCTCCCTCTCTCTGCCTTTGCTTCGAGGGGGCAGTGTCAGGGGGGCCAGTGATGAAAGCCGAGAAAATTGAGGTAGCGGATGACGGTTTCACGATCCCCTGCTGAGCTTTTGATGTGTTTGAGTGGTTGTGTGAACGTGATGGGAGCTAAGGGGAACAATGGAGGTGAACTTTAGAACAGGAGGATGACAGGGGTTGGCGATTAAAGAACAGGTAAAGGCTTTTTGACCCACAGGTGGGCCACAGTGAAAGGCTGAGCAAGAATAAGAAGAACAAAGGTAAAGAAGGAGCAAACAGCTAAAGAAAAAATGCATTATATATAAACCACAGACAAAAGAATAATCTGTTGTCTTTCCTTGTAAGCAGGATGAAAGACAAAAGAGATTAAAAAGAGGAGATTTTAGAACACCTTCTGTCATGTGTATTTCCCTTTACTTCATGCTATCAAGGAAAGAGCAATAATCAATCCTACTTTATTGACGAGGTTAGCTCAAATAATTCCTCCTTAAAAAAATCAATCTGAACAAGAAACAGCTTTATTTATTCAATTAAAAGAGACAATGTTGAAGTGGAGAATTAATTCTCTTTTAACTGCTGCCAGCACAATATGGCTCAACCGACATCCATATTAAACACCCAAGTGCATTAATTAAAATCTGAAGCAACCAGTGCACTCAACTGCAATTTGAGCACACAAAAGAATTCATTCATTTGGCCTAAAATAATCATTAAAAAGCAGAATATCCTGCTCCTCTAACTCACTGTTGGGTTTTCCTGTTATTTATTCATTGAATGTCGATTAACCTGAAGGCATTTCACAGAGAGGGTAATTTATTATTCAATAAGGTGGAGATTGCGGCGCCATCGCTCGGAAACAATATTTATTTGAGACAAATGTGAAATAAATCTGTGGTTAAAAGATGGAGAGACTGAAAAAAATGGAATTAAAGGTGTGACTGATTGATAGTGTTTTACATCAAATCACACAGACTTTTTTTCTATGTGTGCTGCTGGCAAATTTACTTTAACAATGATGTGAATTTCAGCCTTCAGGCTACAAATGGCATGTGCAGTTTCACAACTTATTGACTGTCTGTTTAGAGGACCTAGTGTGACCTTGAAAGGCCCCAACAGATCTGGGTCAAACAGCTCCACATGCTCATACACATGCAGCATACATGCATACACAGAGTTATGGAGGCCAAAAATACACTCCCATCCCCCCTCCCTGCAACTGAGCAACTCTCGCTGGCAAACCCCAGAGCTCCTGCATCCTCTCACACCTTTTGCATCAAAGGTTAAACTATTTAGCTTTACTTGATTCTAAAGTTAGTATATTGTGCAGCAAAACTTTGTTAACATATATAATGGTCAACACACTTTCCAGGAGAAGTCACAAATAGACAGGTCATAAACTTAAACAGGTATAACGTCGACTAACTCATAGTTCATCTGTAAGGAGAGAGACCACTTTTTCCTAAGTGTGTAATATCACAGATTTAGAGACATCTTACACTTTATTTGAGTCCTCATGAGAATCTCCTAAAGGTTTTTTTTTTTCTATTAAAGAATGAGGCAGTTTTCCTTACCACTGTTGCAAAGTGGTTTCTCATAGTAGGAGTGATCCTTGAATATATTAATATTGTCTAGATGTGCTGAATATGACAATAGCATGGGCTGTTTTCCACTATTTCATCAGCATTTGTTTTCTCTTATGGTGGAACTCTATTATCGAATTAGAGCAAACAGAAAACAAAATGAAAAACATGTCTGTATCTGAGTGACTTCTATTCTAAGAAAACTAAGTCATACCAGATACAGGAACTACTTATTTACTGCAACACAATAACAGCACCCAGATTGCAAATGGGAAAAAAACCCCAACAGTACCACAGAGAGAATGAAGTTGGTAGTTTCATTTGTAGATTTAAATCCATCAGCCAGCATTTATTTAGAGCCACGTTTAAAATAAGGTGAAGCACAATATCCCCTCTTTAGTATTCATTAAAGGCACGGTTGGTAGTCACGGAAAACTAGCATGAATTTGAATGTAGCATCTCCTCAGGACTCCATTTAGCCCCTGCCCTCCCACACTCAAAGCTCCTCCAAAACGATGCCCCCGCTCACATGCACGAGCGCTGCTGATTCGCGATCATATGATCGTGACTGATTAAAAACTACAGATTCCAAATTGGTCCTCAGCACATCGTTTTAGTTTGCACTACGTTACCAATAATCAAGGTATAGTTTTTCTGCTGTTCTGCAGCGTACTTGGACCCCTCTTGGTTATGTGCATTGAATCAGGGCTGGTGCACGCCTGGGAAATGTACGCGCAGGAGGCGAGCAGGACAGAATTTGATTGGTTTAACAAATTGGCTGCCAAACACTAGGATTAGCTGGTGTTTTCCCAGGTTTACTTCTGCTGTAGAACACATAATGCATGAATTGCCATTGGGACATAAAGATAATTTTAACCAGTATAACAAAAAGTGTATCTTAATCTAATTACCAACACTACCTTTAAATAATAGACAATACTATATTAAACAAAACACAGGGCACACTTTGCACATGGTAAGTTGCAAAATCAGTACCAGGTTGGCCTATAACTGATAAAGATACCTAACACAGCTTTATCATTTCTCTTTCCCAGATGGGGTCAGTTCTGACTTCAAAATCAATTTGGTGGTGGTGGCTGAAAAGCCATACTATAGGCTTTGTCATTTATTTACCCAAAGTTAATTCTGGAGGAAGTGGTTGGGAATTCATCACTCCTTTTACCCCCAAATTATCTGTAATCTACAGAACATGTTTGAAAGGTCCTGTAAGAGCACAGGATCTGATTTTGAGAGACGAGTATAATTACAGTGGTAGCCTTTCAAAAAAATATCCTTATCCTGCATCTACGCTGCAATTATCTTCTAGCAGTTCTAAAACAGCCTCTATACCAACCATTATTCAATTTTCTGATAGCGCTGAGTTCATATATTGTCCCAGAAAGAGGCAATCTCTAAAGCCACAGAGGAACCTGACAGAGGGTTTCTGGTACCTTTTAATGGCTGAAAACGCTTAAACTAAAGTTTTCTCTGTGGTAAAGGATCAATCACAGCAAAGTGTAAAAAGTCAGCCTCAGCACTGCCTATGAGTAAAGTGCAATCCTTATCATTTTTGATAGTTTCCTGCAGACAAATGCAAGTCATCCTACCCAAGTGCACTCCAAGTGGACTGTAGTACGGAGAAAAAAAATAAATAAAAAAAACGCATCCCAGACTCCATTATTTTCCTGGCTTTCTTCCAGCATGTGGATATTTTTCAGGGTTTAGTGAGTAGAGATAAAACAAGCACACACCAAATGGTTGCCGTCAAATTTCCATCACGGTGTATGATAGCTGCAGGTGTAGAACACAGCCAGCGTGTTTCTCTCTGGAAATCTTCCTGTTTAATTTCCCTGTCCACCCGCCCGCCCGCCCGCCTGCATCCTGAGAGGATATGTTAAATGTGCTTGGCCTGGGGATGTTTGATTTCTCTCTGCTGTGCTCCCCTCCATCTGACAGATTGGAATAATAAGTAGAGCTAATTGGAGAGGCTGTTCATTTGCTGATTAAATGTTTTTTTTTTTTTTAAAGAGAATTTGCCTCTTTCTTTCTCTCTCTAGTTATTCCTCTCCATCTCCGTTTTGATTTCACACATGGGAGTGTGTGCTTGTACGACAGCAGATATACTGCAGCAGAGTGTGCCATTATATATGTCCTGGGCATTGCCTTGACTCTCTCCAGCCAGCTGATAACAGCAACAGGACACATTTCCAATTTCTGCTGCTTAGCATTACGACGCCTCTTAATCCGGTGGAAAATCAATGCCTAATAACGTATGAAAATGTACATTTGCTGTTTTACCACTGCCAGAGACCTCGTCTGCCTCCCTAGGGCATTAGCTATAAATATGCCTGCATTAGCAGTCAGAAAAAAAAGGGACTGGCAGAAGTTTGAGTTAAAACTGAAAACTGGAGAGGGGGAATAGAAGGAAAGCAAAGAGCTACGTTCACTACAACTCTAGTTTTAACATCAACACTGCAAAAACTGACATCTAAGCAAGTGTTTTTGTCTTATTTAAAGTAAGAATTGCCTTATTATACTTGACATTCAGAGCCACATTCAACAGACAAGTCCAGGACGTGTCTTATTTCAAGATATTAAAAGACAAAAATAAAGTCTGAATTACCTGAAACAAGTAAAAAATCTGCCAGTGGGGTAAGAAAAATGTACTTGTCAAGTTTAGAACAATGTCTAAATACAAGAAACTTTCACTTACTCTACTGGCAGATTTTTTTTTTTACTTGTTACAAACAATTCAGAGCTGATTTTTGTCTTTAAATATCTTCAAATGAGACACGTTTCTGGACTGGTCTGGTGAATGAGCCTCATATAAAATCTAAAAAGACATTTTTACTAAAAATAAGACAAAAGCCCTTCCTAAGATTTCAGTTTTTTGCAGTGAAGTTTATGTGTGTGTGGAGAAGACAGAAAAGGATGGTGTCAGTGACGGGAGCCTTCCTTGTGCTCTCTGTTTCTGCTTCTGTGTGAACTTCACTCCTCTTAAAAGAGTCCAAATACTCCAGACATCCAGATTGAACACATTTCACATTGTCTACTTGACTAAAGACAACAAGGACCAGATGCCACTACAAGAAGGGCTTATGTTCCTGACACATAACAGCTTTTGAACTGAATTTACCAGCTCCCTTGTGAGAGTTTTTGTCTTAATTTTACTGGACTAAAGATGGATGTGTTGTCTTTGAGGAGAATACAAGGGATTACATTATTCATCATAAATCTTTCACTCTATAGCCTGTACCTGTTAATACTCGAAAATGGAATTGACACCGACTCATATTCAGCAACTTTTCTCTTAAATGCTGCTTCAATTTCTCATTTTTGCTGGGAAAGTGAAACACGTCGTGTCTTGTAGAAAAAAAACTCCCCTTGTTGACGTGATTTATTAATCTCTCTATCTTTTTAGCCAGTTAGGGTGCTCGATTATCAAAAAAAGCTATTTATGTCAAACCTGGTTAGAGTTCAACAATTGTGACAGAGAACTATTTGTAAGAAAATACATTTATATATGAGGTTCCTGAGAGGAAACCCACGCCTGTCAAGCGTCTTGAAATAAGAAAAATGTCCAAGTCCATGTGCAAGAAGCTAAACGAGTTTTTCTTAACACACTGGCAAATCTTTTGCACTCATTATGAGCAATTCAGGTGTCACTTTTTTCTTTCTTGAAATGACACATTTTTATAGACTTGTCAGGGAAATGTGTCCCATATCAAGTCAAATTAGACTTTTTTTCTAACTAAAGATGAGAAATAAACACTTGTTGAGATTGCACTTTTTGCGATAAATTATCCTGCCACTTTCTGTAATTTTTTTTGCGAGGAATAATTTTTTTTTCCGCTCCATCTTTATGTACGATACAGTTACTTGACATCCTCTCTCTCTTTAGCCATGGCTTCAAGTCTGCAGCAGATTTTCTATGTGTAACTGATCAAATATATGCTCTCCTCATGTATGTCATGTATGTATAGTATGCATCTATTACTTACATGTTCAGGTCTCTCCAGTTGTATCTGGCCTGCTGTTGGGAGGATCTAACACTGGTGGGGCTGAGCAGGGAAAGCCTGACCTTGCTGGATGTAAACAGCTTCAGATGAATACACGAGCTTAGCAGACAGACTGGCTGGAAAGATGAAAGACTGCAGGGCTTAGCTAAGTCCTCCATCAACATACCTTCACACACACACACACACACACACACTCACACACAGTTCACACATATCACACATAATTGCCACTATTCCTGTGACCGAAGCTCTAAATCTTGGAGTTCCATTTTGCTCAGTCCTGCTCTCATGAATGCATATTGACATGTTGAGCTGATCGCTAGCAGCCATGATATTAAATCCATCAAGTTGGCCTCTGCCTCAGGTGGAAAAAATGTACCTGAGCACAAACAGAAGACAAACAAACATGGGAAGACCCTGACATTTTCAACCCTAAATGGAGGAATACATCTCAGCGATAAGTCAATAACTTCCCTTACAGCATGTTTTCCCTCCTCATTTGATGGATGACTGATGTGAAAATTATGCTGCAGCTACAACAAAGACAAGTTGACAGTCAAAGCTACATGCAGAACACAAACACACACACACACACACACACACACACACACGCACACACACACATACACACGCACGTTTGAGGTGTTATCTATCTTTTTATTTCTTGTTGCCTTCCTTTCAGAAGCATCTTCCTAATAACGTTCATAACTTGTGCCTGGCGAGAGCACTTCTGCCTGGCCTTGACAACTCCGATAGCTCTTCGGAAAATCAATGCTCAGATAGGACCAAATCGGAGCCTCAGGGTGAAAGGAGGGGAAGGCATGAGGGCTAAGTGAACTTTTGAAAGAAAAGCAGGGAGGAAGACAGTTGGGAAAGAGGGGGAATTGAGATGTTGGGTGAAAAAAAGAATAAAAGTATGAGAGAAGAGAGGAATGCAGAACAAGCTAAAAAAAAGGTTGGAGGAAAGAGAAAGTTAAGCTGAACAGGTTCCTTCCTCCGTTTCTTTGTTTCCAATGCATCCATTTCGTTTGAATATAAAAGGGTACGGGTGTAAAGATGGAATAATATACTGCAGAACAGAAACAGCTGTTTCTACATTTAAACAACTTTTAAACTTCCCTTTATAGACGAGTTATGACTAAAATTACGGCAGCATTGGGAGCATAAGTAATGCCTCCCATTTCATCACTGATCCAACCAGTGCTTGCAAATATAATTTACCTTACACAAGTGCAAAGGACTCACAGTGCCTATAGGTACCTATATAGCTATAGTTCTGGATTACTCCAGACTTACAGCCCTCTAAAGCTGTGATATCGCTGGTTGGGGAAGTGACATTTCTGCAAAAGATACGATATGAAACAGATTTGGGGAAATTTTTTAGCATAATTCAAAGCAATGTGGTGTTAGAATTTCACAGCTTTTATAAGGACACTGAATGTAAATTTCTAAATGAAATTAAATGAATGACACATAATTCTCCACATATGCCTCTCTTGGACCATTAATGAAGATGTTGCTTCTAACTGACCAAAAACTTATATATATAATTCCAACTTGTGCAAAATTAAAACTGAGCGTTAAACTTCATAGAAACATCCAACTGAAAGGACAAATTAAAACTGTCCTACAATGTAAGTGACATTGAACAGAGCATTGAATATATCCAACTCTTTTTTATTTTTCATTAAAGTGTCACTCAGAGGTGCTAACATACAGGAAGGATGAGTTATACTCTACAGGAAAAGGGACAAATGCTAATTCTGGCAGGATTTCAGGACAGTGTCAATGAATGATTGATAACTCAGGATTTACTATCAGCAGAGAATAAGGGAATACAATTTTAATACAGAGGAACTGTCTTTCTGGATTCAGTGATAATTAATCATTGTCAATCCCTTTCAAACAAATATGAGTGGAATGAAGACTTCAAGAGAGAAAGTATTTAGAAGGTGGCTACAAAAGCTGTACAAGTTGATAGATTTTTGGACCAACTATCCAGATTTCACAGGCAAGTAAATGCTCAACTATGATTCAAAAGTCAAGTATACACTGTTTACAGGACATTTAAACTTTTGGTTTAAAAAAAAAAAACATTCATACCCAGGAAAATATAATGAAAGTGAGTCCATTCAGTAGAATCATCCAAAGTACTGGAAAAAGCAAGTGAAGGGCCTAAGATGCATTTTTTTTTTCTAGCAATCCTATTACTCAGAAGTATATAAACAATATTCTGTGAGCAACAGACAACGTTTTGAGACTTCTCTAGTAGGTCAGCTCATAGCAATAAAGGAATTCCCAAGGCCTTAAATTCCTGTGCTGCTATCTTAACAGAGGGCTTAAAAGACCGTCAGTCAAGATGAGAGTGTTAGCTTCACATGCATACAGACAGATGCATGTTTATGAGCATTGATTAAGTCAGAAATTTCATTAGATGAGTGCAATAAGGTTCTGGTGTTGCATCCCACACAGCCTCTTTCCCTAAGTTGGACTAATGCCAACTGCAACATCATAGTGAACAAAACAGTACATCCAGAAAGAATTCACAGCGCTTCACTTTTTCCACATTTTGTTATGTTACAGCCTGAATCCAAAATGGGATCAATTCCCTCAAAATTCTACACACAACACCCCATAATGAAGGCGAAGAGGTGGGTCCTTTGCCTCTTCACAGACAGCGTCAGTCTGACTGCCTGTCTGCCACATCATCAATGCCTTTATGTGAGCAGAACTAACAAGTAAAATAACTTGAAGAAGTTTTAAAGATCACAGTGAGTGCTGGTAGAGAAATGAGGTACTCAACCTAAACCCCTTATTTGATCCAAGCTGTAAACATGTTTATTAACAGTGTAAAAATGGTCAGTTTTGGTTTGGTGTGACTCTTAAAGAACTGCAGTTTTTTTTTGCACTGATACATAGGCTTTGTATTTTTAGACCAGAGGCTGTCGATTGCTGTTGTTTCTCTGTATAAATTAAGTTGGGGTCAAAATTTAATCAACATGGCGACAGCTACCTTTGCATTTCACTGCACATCCACAGAAACCAACATGTGACGTTACTGAGATTACATCCATGTTTTAACACAGCTGGTTGTTTTATACCAACAGATTTTTTCTAATGCTGTGCAAAATCTGTAATTTGAGATTATGCTTTGTGCCAAGAGGCTGAACGAGGAGGGCTGGTAAACTTTTCAAACTATAGTTGACTAACTGACTTGCGATACTAGGCAGAGATACTTATTCAAGACAAAAGGTAAAGAGGGCATAAATAATACGATGAGTTATGACAACTGCAACAGTGCTAAAAATGTCAACCTGAATGAGATATTCTAAAAATAATGAGTCAAAGACATTTAGCTATGAAAATGTGAACGTGGCAGAAAGTAACCAGAAGCTATACAGAAGCAAAAGCTGGTAAATACCCAACAAATCACAGGCCGTTGGTCTATTTCTGTGACAACAGTGGTGATCAGGCATGATTTGAGACTAAATAAAGCAGCTTCTTGGAAAATCCGTTATTTAGTTTCTTAGAAAAGCCATTATACTCTGAGTCACAGTGACACAAAACCCAAGTCAAATAATTACACCAGAAGAAACGATGTAACTTTGTATCCGTACATTAAAAAGGTTGTCAGAGGTTTGATCTGCTGTTTAGGGGCGGATCTGTAAGTAAACGTCCTGTATCTAATAAAATATCCTTCCTGGAGCCCAAGACACTTAGTTCCAACTTGTCTGGAGCACCATATAATTCTGCTTCACCTCTGCACGCAAACGCATATGCTAATGAAATCTGGAGCTTAGTAGGGTTACCACAGCAACCGCCTCCTCAGATGTGTTTTTCCCTCTCGTTCCTTAAATGAGAGTCACCCACATGGAAATGTCTGTGAAGTATTCTTCCTGACAGAAGAGGACAAATAGTGCAAAACGAACAGTGCATTACACTGTCTCCTTACCTGTGAGCAGCAGATATAATGTACACAAATGATTCCTGCCGCTGCGCCTGTGGGGAGAGCCGCAGCAATTCAAGACAGAATTGACTTTTCCAGCAGAGGTTTATGCAAGTGATTGTGTATTTGAGAGTCTGTGTATACGTTTATGTGTTCCTAAATCCATGCTTGTGTGTTTTATGTATTTTAATCTAACTTTTAGATGGCCATTTTTTTCCTTGATTCACAGTGCCTTCTCCACACAGACGTAAATGTGCCGCTCCCCGTCCGTCTGTCAGGCGGCTGATTAGATCTAGTGTCAGCGCCTAAACAGATTTCTCAGGCAAGAGGCAAGAAACAAAGCAATAACACACCCCCAGCTTCAATTTGTTGTTGTTTAACCTTATTTCACAAACAGACTCCTCTCACTTTCAATATGTGCAGCAGTATCGCAGCTGAGCTGAAAGAAACAAGAGCTTTCACAGGAAGAATCGGTCTACTACTGAATGACTGACACATAGTGTAAGCAGTGTAAACAGAGGGCTGTCAACATGCATGAGGCCCATAGAGATGTCACTCAAAGCTATAAGATCCTGCAGAAACCAACAACCACAAAAAAGCAGAATAATCACAAAGTAGAGTCATTTAAGTGTGAAAAAATGAAACATTACATCAACAGAGAGGACAAAATGAAAGATACCCAATATTTACTGTTTGTATAATGGCATTCTTTAATCCTCTTAGCATTAATTATACAAACTTTCAAAAATGTCCAATAGTGCTCTCTTTCTCCTTTCTCTTTACTTGTGCCCATTTACTGCTCTCATTGAGCTATTGCCACATCAGAAGTTACATTCTTCTGTTGTCTGTCTGCCAAGTCCTGTTTCATTTTCACTCAATCTTCCTCCTCTCTGCTGCAGCCACGATAATGAGCACACTGTGCTTCACTTAGCCGTATTATAGGTTGATAGCTATATACATTAAAAAACAAACATGATGAAAAAATTGTGACTGCAGGCGGATGGGTCTCATTATCCCTGATGGTTGTTTCCTCGTAAGCAACTAAAAATACCAACAAGCTGACACTGAATCAAAAGTGGTTTAAATGATCTGAATGAAAAAAAAATGAATGGAGCTAAAACAACAACAACAAAAAATCTTTTTTAGGAGATAGGATTGCATATTTGCTACATAAAGTTGTCGACTAAATAAGGTTGCTAAATTAACAAAAGCTGCTAAACATTGCTAGCTTGTGGTTGTGTGCATTTTAAACCTCAATCTGATTTGTTTTCATAATAAAATAATAGTGGTGGGTGGATCCATCCAAAATGTCAATATATTGATACCAACGTTGGTATCGGTATTGATCAATACTTGCGTGATAATATTGACACTTAAGTTTCAGTTTCTCTTATCTATGTGTGCTCCTCTCACTCACTTCACTCATGCTTCCCCCCCATTAGGGGGACAATTTACAGAGATAACCAAGGACAGATCCAAGGCAATAGGCAAATTCCACCACAGTAACCTGTAGTGGCTTTAAAGGATTAACATCTTTAAAAAATAGAATTCTATTTTTCTCACACAATGGTGATTTTGAAAATCCTTACTCTAGCCTCCGTCTGAAATAAATCGTTTTAGCTGCTTTCTCTTTAAGACTACCCACTGCACAAACCCCCATCACTCTAACTGGCCAGCCCTCTGGAGGCTGAGACATGAGCATTGTTTGAGGCCTGCCCCTCCAACCTCCAATGTATCAGGTACCAATTAGGAGATCTTTATGCAAAGAACTCATCACTTAAGCAAGTTTTGTGAAGATTTTGTGCTATTTTTTCAACAGACTGTTTTGAGCAGTTTAAATTTTTACATCGCACAAACATACAGACACACACACTAACACACATACATAGATATATACAGTGTAAATATCCATAATTGTCACTACATATATTCATGTTTAAGATATGGAAAAACATAATAACCCCTCTTTAAGAACCTTGTCCTCAGAACACCCAGCAAACCCTGATCAGCTCTCTGATATAAGCTCTGTCCTCAATGAGAAGATTTTTGAACTGGATTCTTAAACTGATTGGAAGCTAGTGTGAAGAACTGAGGATGGACCACTTGTAGGTGGTTCAGGGATTCTTTGCTCAGAAAAATTCAGCCAAGAAACAAAAGAATGAATTATCACCTCTATCTCAGCTTTGGACCCAAAATTTCTGATTGGACAAAATTTTTTAAATGATGAAACAACAGAAAAAAACAACAAAAATAGACATCATTAAAAAGAGAGCAAAAGCTTATCCAGCCATTTTTGACAGTCTAAATTTTTTAAATTTTGTGAGTATGTCACTTTCTGAACCTTAGACATAAGTCAAACAAAAAGAAGAGCCAAATGGGTAAATGTAATGACTTCTTTTTTTGTTTTGTTTTGGCAGCAAAATTCAGCGCCACCTTCTCACCACTTTCCCCCCTACATGGCTGCCAGTGTTAAACTTTATACCCTAAACTTGCAGCTGCCACTTCTTTTATTGGATATCACTTTTCACAAAATATGAATGGTGTTGCATGTAAGTGGAGAGTGCTGGAAGTTTTCTTTTTCTTTTTTAAGAGCAGCAAAGTTATGATCAGAACAATGAAACCTGTAGATCAGCATCTCTCCTCCACTGACGTGGACAGGATATCTCCCTCTAATCAAATTGTTGATGGCAGGACAATAAATGCCTTTGCAAAACAACAACAAAGAAAATCTGAAAATGAAGGTCATGTACCCATGATGCTCAGGGAGAGTTGAGAGACACTTATTAATTGCTCTTGTGAGACTTCACGCTGGCTTTGTGTAATTACCTTCAACCATGTCTGTGGCAACTGGAGTGGCTATATGATCTACTGTGTAGACAATCAGATTAGCTGCAGTCACAGACATGCCAGGCCAGGCTTGAACGGGTAACATCTGTTCTCTACATCCAGATTTATGGCTTAGGAATTAAGCTTTCCTACACCAAGCCTCTAAAGACACACTGGGGAGAGTTTCAGGGTCTATTTTGCTCAGCAGGACAAAGTCAGGCTCGGATTTAGTTGGAACAACAGGTTGCAGCTGGCAAGGTATTCTCATTTCTTTAACTGGGAAAAAAAAAGAAAAATCTCCTTCCTCTGCTTGAATTTTAATGTGCATAGTAATATATGAAGGCTCAATTATGTGATTTATGAGAAAATATATTTCCTCTTCACCCTGTTTGATGCTCAAAATGAATCAAAACAGGCTCCTCTGCCATCTATTTGAGAAACGTAATCTTCATATTCATAACTCTTTCAGAGCTTAATATTAGGAAATAGTTTCAGGCCTTCCTCCAACTGATTCAATTCCTTGTGTAAATACGCCGTAGGCCAAGAAGCGTAGAGCGAGCAAGCCTAGCATAACTGGCAGCCTGAGCACATAATCCCAACTACAACATGGCACAAAGCAGAGAGGAGGAGAGGAGGGGATTGTGGAGGAAAGAGGGAAAATGAAAATAAGGGGGATAAAAGGGAGGAAGAGACTGCAGAGTTGAGGGGATAAGAAACAAAAGAGCAGATCATTTGCAACAGGAAAACAAGTTATGGCGGTGTGTAACTGAGCAACAAAACAATCAACAAACACTTAAGTTAGCATGTTGTCATGTTAGGTGACAACATATCAACAAGGTGAGTGAGAGTGTGTGCAAATATGTGTTTGTTTTACCTGAACTTCTTGTGAATAACAAAAGTAGATTTGCAACAGGAAAAAGAAAGCTTTCTCATATGAGCTGAATTATTGTTTTCATAGACAGCACAGAGCGAAGACTAAATTAAGTCTTGAGGGAAAATTAGATAACGTGTTATTTGAGTCATTTCAGTGACTTTCCATTTTAAAAAGTTGTGTAATGAATAATTCTACACCATGACAAATAAAACCTCAATGACAGAGTGCAGCCCTGGAAACTCTATCATATAGACTCGGTATAGATGGTTGAATTTTTTGGTGAAATAAGAAGCAAATTTGGAACAAAAATGTATGTCACTCTAAGTAAGAAAACAATGAATAACTGTCTTGTTGTTGTATACTCTCTGACAAAGCCAAGTCACAGTTTACATTCATCAGTGACTCACACAGACAGACTGTGTAACTAAAGGCATAAGTGGGCCTTCATACGCTCTCGTCACAGTAATTCAGTAATTCTCACTCTCTGTCTTTCACCCTGTTTTTCTGCAAAGCAAGTAACTGTCAACAGACCATTCTCAAAAAAGGGATAAACAGGTTCCAAAATTTGGGAGCTTGAGGCCCCGTTTATACGACAACACTTCACAGCATTTCACCCAAAAACGCAAAAAACGCGGAGAAAAAAATCTGCGTTTATACGGAAACGCTGAGGGACTGAAAAGGCTGTAGTATGCATACAAAGCCAGTATGTGGTGATATAGCTGAGTCTTTTGGTAGTATGCCGCCGAAGAAGAGGTGGGCTGATCGTCGTCATGCTTCTTATCTGAGTGCAGAAGTGGACCAACAGATGAACATTTTGTTGAAAGGCAGTCAGCAGATTCAGCAGCACAAGCAGAACCCGGTAAGTCCGCCATTTAACCGTTATTATTGTCCGGTTCACAAAAGTTCCCACAACGAAAGTGGAATGCGCACGCGCAAAACGGACATCGTGCCGTTTATATGGCAACGAAGGCTGCAGCGTTTCAGAAAAATTCCACTCTGGAGGGGTTTTTAAAAAAGTTGCGTTTTAGGTCAGGTTAAACTGCGTTTCCGTATGAACGAGGGGCCTGAGACTCTCAAACTAGCTGGGCTAGAAACCAGCGACCCTCTGTCTTGGGAATAAACAGATAGGCCAGTCCAAAAATGACGGCAAAACAGATAAGAATGCACAAAACCAAAAAACTATGACACTTAATTTAGCGAATCACCAAAAATGATAAAATTTATATGGATATACTTCTGTGATTCTTATATTAATCTGTCACCACTGATATAGTCTCTCTCTCTTATTTATTTTTTTTGAAAGGTAATTTCATGACCCCTTTATCTCTGTTTTGCAACTGTATGTTCATGCCGCACTAACAGAACCACTGGCTTAGATAATATGACTCATTGTTCTTTAGTGAAAGGTTTTGGTCTTTAAAAGTAGACACCACGAAGCCGGAGCATTATGAACAACACTTAACTGGTGATGGAAAAAAAAGCACATCTGCTGTTCAAGAATATCTTGGATTAAATTACAGGGATGTTTCACAGACAGGAGTTAAAAGTTAAAGTTGCCAAATGACGTGAAAATACAACCAATTTGTTTTAACACCTGAGGCAGCACAGTTGTTTTAAATTGTGGCACAATAATTTAATAATCTGGGTCCTCTGTGGCTCAGTGGTAGGAGTCAGTTGTCACCAGGTCAGAAGGTTGGTGGTTCAATCCCAGCTCCTTCAGTCACATGCCAAAGTGTCCTTGAGAAAGATAGAGAACCTCAAATTGCTCTTGCTGTTGGTCAGCTGCGTGTGGATGTGTATCAATGAAAGTAGCTCAGACTGATACTGTTGCAGTCCTCTCCATCAGTGTGTGAATATGTGAATGGTTGAATGTACTGGGGGTGTAAAAGTGCTCTATATGAATGAAGAGACCAGAAAGTGCTTTATAAGTGCAAGTTAATTTATCATACACCATCATTCAAAGCTTAACATGTATCAAAGACCTGTGACTGGGAGTCAACAAGCAGCTGATACACTGAGGACTGTAACCTCAGATACTAGCTCTTCTCACTGATATACACTGATCTCGTGCCCTATCATTCCATCAGTTTAATTTATCTGAAATGTGTGTGTACTTGTGTTCTTATTTGCAAATAATTTCAGTCGGGATATTTTTGTCTATATTGGATGGAACAGAACCAGAGTGGGAGATGACATGCACCATCTCCTGTCAGGACTAGGAACTGATCCCATGACCAGGGTGACAAGGAATATAGTCTCCATACATAGGTTGCCTGCTTCAACTCTGGATTCAAAATGGGTCCAAAGTAAATCAATTGATGAACTGTATCACAAAATCGTGCATGACCTGTAATCTTTGAAAGTATTAAGTCTAATCAGTTAACCTTTTAGTGAAAGTTGAGATTTTTACATAAAAACATATCACTGCCTCCAGCTGTGGGCATCACAATACATTAAAATCCAGCCAGTCTTTATTATTATATGACCCCACAATAAAGGATTTCATCCCCTCTTTTTCAGACTGTTTGTAATATTTGGCCTCAGGCTGCACGGATCTATTACTTTGAATTATTAAACTACTTAACATGATAATGTTAGAGCTGGCTGAGAAGCTTATTCAACTTAGTTTCTTAAGTTTCAAATATAATTGTTCTCCATACCTGAAGTAACTTTCCTGCAAACTTCACCTTAATCTGAAAAAAAAAAAAAGTCTTGAAAGTTATAAAATTAAAGAGTTCTGCTCCTCATGAAAGTGAAGCCAAATTGCAAGAATGACCTCAGACTCCATCAGGATCAAATTTTCTCTCATCCAACAAATGAACCGCTGCTCTTACATTCATTTACACACTCAAGGAGGACTTTTCCTCTTCTTTTTATCCGTGCAGCCTCACTGCAACCCCGAGGAAGAGTCTACGTAATATGATGTAGACTTGTAAGACACGTCAGATTAAAGTGGTTCAGATAAATGGAAATATTAGATAAAAATGTTTCATCACAGAGCGTCTGCTGTGTAAAATTCATTAGTAAGTGTGCAAAGGGGCGGCTAATTCTGTCTCAAAGTGCACCTGCCAAACAGCTGTGAATAAAATTAACTTATCATATCTCTGCCTTGTTATTCTGGGGTATAAATCTCTTTCCCTACAAAAACAAGTCAAACGTCTTAAGATGGAGTGCGGTTGAGTGTGCGAATACATTACTTTGAGTTCCCACTTGTAAATGAAATTGGTTTCCTCGCTAGTAGTAAGCGCATTTGCACTGAGTACTTTTCAACCTTCACTTCCTAAAGTTAAGATGCAGGAGCACCGGCGCTTTGCATGTAAATCTCTCAAGTTTAAGCACACAGCCTACGCTCACTGGCTCTCGCTCTCTCGCTCTCTCTCTCTCTCTCTCTCTCTCTCTCTCTCTCTCTCTCTCTCTCTCTCTCTCTCTCTCTCTCTCTCTCTCTCTCTCTCATGCCCCCACTCTCACAAAGCTGCACGGCGAATCTAACTCTGAATTAAACTCTAAAACTCTTTAACATGTATTTCCTGTGAAATTCACTGTGGGGCAATTCCTAAACAAGTCACTGGCAGGATTGCAAATTCAAGCGCGCATACACACTCCAATTAACACACCTGCAAACCTAAGTCACTGGCAAGCATACACATACACGCCTACACACACAAATCAATATTCCCCTGTCATCTGAAGGTGCCAGTATCTTCATTTTCTCAGGACTTAACATATTTTGTCTCACAAAATCAGGTAGAAACACAGCAGTGCTCGATAATCTTACTAATTAAATGTTTTAGTTATGAAAGTCCAGCAACAAAATATCCTAAACTTGGAGGGCTGACAGAGGTCAGCAGAGCTTTTAAACTCCTGTACTGCTGATTATCATTAAAAGGTTGTGTGTTTACATCATAAAGCAAAGAAAACAAAGAAAAGAGGTAGTTTTCCCACACTTTACAAGCACAGATGAAGGGAATGAACTTAAGTAAAACCTCTCTTCTGTGCGTTTTTCCATTAAAACCACAGTTTACAAACCATGTTTCTGATGTGTACAGACACAAATTGAGTCTCCCCAGGTCATGCAACATAGAGACCTGGGCGTGATTTGAGTTACAGGACCACACATGTTAAGAACAGGAAAAACAAACCATGCTCAGTCATGATTTTAAACGTCTACACAGAGAAGAGCTCCAAACCAAACCAGAAAATCACTCCCAGCATTTGATAGAGCTCATTTCAAGAGTTCATGCAGCGAAATAACCACAGTTATATAGTTATGTACACACCAACTCATATCATTATCTCCTCCATCTTCTCTGTTTACTGAGCTTAACCAGCCCTGCAGCATTGTGGCACAGGCCTCACTGTGCTTTTTGTGTGCTTCTTGATGAGTAACACCACATGAAAAATATTTTTAAAGAATAAATAAAAATAAAATTGAGCTGTTTTTGAAAAATGTGAAAAGCATGCACCGCAAGTTGTTGTAGATATAAACTCTCCTCAGTTTACAGACAGGAATGAAAGCAACTTTCAAAAACTTCAACTGTTCTAAACTCTGATCATCTAAACCTGTAAACTCCATTAAAGAGGGAGTATTGAGCTTTAACATTTCTTGAACATGTATATAAAGTGACAATGCTGGATCTCCACATTAAATGTGTGCAAATAATTAAATTTTCATATGTTTGAAATCCCTGAATTTGTCTTTACAACTTCTCAAAACTGTTCACTCTAAAAAAAGGAAAAAAAAAAGGGGGGGGGGGGGGGGGGCGCATCTTCTTCATGAGACTTGCTGAGATGATGAGGTCATTGCACATGGACCCCCTAATTGGTTCAAGAGATGTTGGAGCGAGGGGCCTTAAACACCAAGGCCTTCCAGATCCCCAAGAGAACTCTGGAAGGCCGGATAACTAGAGTGAAGTGGGTCTGTGGAGCTGGTAGCCTTTAAGAGCAACTAAGACAACGAGTTTCAAACAGAAGCTGAAATAAAGGTTTTCTAAAACAGCAGTGTAAGAAAAAAAAATATATATTTTTGCGATAAAACATGTAAAGTGACTACAGGGTTATGAGATGGACAGTTTAAAGCCTAAGAAAGCAGAATATCCCCTCTTTAATTCTTAGATTCTACAATTCTTCAATTTCATTTAGCAGAAGCTTTTGTTCAAAGCGACATAAAACAAGCAAGAATTTAGACCGGATGGAAAAACGGTAAGTGCGACAAAGTGCTTCAAGTTTATTTGGCCGCAGGTGCTGCCATCAAGTGCCAGAAGAAGTTCCTTCCTCCCTTCCTTCCTCTCTCTTTATTCATTTCTTTATTTATAATTTCATTTGAAATAAGCCACAACTAATAATTCAAGATCAATAATGTTGTTCAACAACGTTCAATATTCAGTGCTTTCATTCACTAAGAGCTGGGTCTGAGACCTGATTCATTCTACCGCTTAAGTACAAGGAAGAAAAGGGTCAGATTAAATACCTAAATGTTCCCTGAACAGGTGAGTCTTCAGATGTCTCTTAAAAGTTGAAAGGGACTCTGCACTTCGTTTGGCGTTAGCTAATTCAGCTCATTCTGCATAGATCATTTCTTAAATATACCATAGTTTGTTTGTCAAGAAATTTTATATTTATCAATTATTTTTTTCTGTAGTTTAAGCTTTCCGAGCACAAACAGGTGAGTAAATCTTGATGTAGTGCTCTGCTTTTAACTGGCACACTTTCAAGACCTTACTGTGCTGTTTTTGCTGGCCAGGGAACTCACTGACCTATTGTAAATCAATTCACTGAGGGCTACTGAGGTACCTGAACCTGTGTGTTCTCAAAAGCACAATAGCTTTTGTGTATGAGTGAGATGCAATCAATAAAGACCACAGCTGGAGAAATTTAAGGGAGCAAAAACTTATTTAAATTAGCATTTAAAAGGGGAAGAAATAGCACTTTTAGGATCAAGAACTGACAGATTTCTTTTTCCCCAAAAGCTTTTTTTCCACATTTTCCCAGTTGTAAGGGAACGCGTGAAGCATGATGTCAAGAAAGACCCTTTCCCTTTTCTCAATCGAATTAATGTGTAACCAGTCCGGGAAGTTAACATTTACATTATGTTACAGGAACAGAGGATTTTCTGTTGCATTTTGCACATTCCTTTCACTGCAAATTGCACATTTCTCTTTAATGACTTATTCATACATTGCACTATTTGACTTAAATTTAGTTATTTTTATTGTTTATTGGTTTTTTTTGTACAGAAGTTCCTTTGATCTTTTACTTAATTTCTTTTATTAGCGATATTCAGTGTTTATTCATATGCTGTAAAGTGAGAGCACAGTTCAAACTGAAGTCAAATTCCCTGCATGCTTTTTTGAAGGCACTTGGCAAATAAAGGCTTTTATTATTATGTACTTACTTCTCAAACAGGTTCAGTGTAAAGTTAATGTCCCTAAACACTTCTTCTATATCTAGAATAGAATGTCTGTTGATGTTTGTTCAGAGTCTAAAATGGGAAATATCGTCTCATTTTAACCATAAAAGTGCAGAGCTGTCTGAAGCTGAATGCACCCATAAGTCCACTCATGTTGTGTTGAGCCACAGTTAGAAATGAGGGGATTTAATGGCCTCCCTGTGGAGGAGAGATGTCTGTGATTTAGGTGAAGGTGAAGATAAATTCTCTTCACTTTGATGCTTGTTATATGAAGAATTAAAGCTCCACATTTACAGCGATGTAGTTACACCTGCTCTGTATCTTGACCGAAAGTCATATTTAATGTGAAAGTTGAGTTCAGAGTTGTTTGATCAGTGTCGCTGAATGTTTAATGTCTCAGTCCCTTAAAAATATAACACTCCAAATCAGCACAAAATACCGCCACTTCTCTGCCAAGTCCTCGAGCTTGTCCTCAGGAGCATAATGTGTCAAACAGCTCGTCAAACTGCCCACCGGGGTCCGAGCCACTACTGTCCCTCCACTATCACTGCATACTGGGAGCAGTGGGAAGAAAATGCCCCTGCTCATTTTTCAGTCCACAAAACAGAACAGTGGCAGCACTCCGGTTGTGGTACGCGAATGTGTGTGTGTGTGTGTGCCTGTGTCAACACTGAAGGATGCTCTCCAGAGGCACGACAGCAGAGTATTGTGAATCACACATCAGGACACCTGGCTCTCTGCAGCACGCACAACATGGCTAACTAGATGCTTACAAACACATAAAAAGCCTGCACACAGACACACACTAGTGAGGCACATTAGTGCGGTTGGCTATGTAATGGCACATTACGTCCCTTTCACCTCTCCCTCCCTCTGGCTGGACTGTGATAAGTCCCTTGCTCTCAGTCAATGCAGAGCTGTGAATAATGGATGAAGTACAAGTTGTAGCCACCGCAGAAGAGCGCTCACATGATGGACGCAGACAAAAAAAAGAGACGTGGCAGGTACAGCGGGCATCCGTCTCTGCCTTTTTTACTGCCTCTGTCGACCGCCTCTGACTCTCCCTCTTTAGCACAACAAATCAGCAGGATTATACTTGTCTTTTTACTCCATAATAACATGCTTCACATTACTGAAAAACTTATTTTGACAGTCTGAAGTGATTTTTTTGACCCCTGGGTCAGCCAGCGTCACTATTAAACCGCCTCTTTTGACCTTAAAACCACTCACACCGCGTCTGTCTCCATGTATGAATAATAGCACCACCAACACACACAGCTACACACGCACACATACACACTGCTCTCCATCCCCTCAAGGTGGCACGATCATGCCAGCTCCGATTCTCATAATGCTCGTTCTGTGTGTTATTTCGAGCTCTCCTGGAATGCTCCTCTCTGTCATTATCCCTTTTTTTTTTTTTCCTCAGCAGGCATGTGTACAAAGAACACGTGTGGCCATCAGTGAAGACATGATCCTAGAGTGGCGAACAGTCCAAGTGATATTTTGCGAGGTGTTTGTGGCTCAGTGCCAGTATCCTGTGGGGGGAGCAGTAGGGTATCTCGCTCCCGCCTGGTTAGTTGACTGCTGTGGTTTCCTTCAGGGCTCAGTCCAGGCTCAGTGACCTGTGCTTTGCTGCTTGAAGAAATAACACTCACTCAGGTGAAGAAGGGGGAGATAAAGATGGTCTGAAGATCAGTCGAGCACTCTAATTTGTTTTCACTGGAAATATTCACTATGCTTTCACTAACAAAAAACTTAAAAGAGAGGGAATTGTGCTTTTTTTCCCATCATCAGTACATGATTTACAGCTAAAAAAAATCCCTTTTTTCCTGCCCTTGTGTTTTAAAAAACCTTTCATTTCAGCTTCTGTCTATATGCTTTGTTTAAGCTGCTGTCTCTTTAAGATTCCCTGCTCCACAAACCCCCTTTCCTCTGATTGGCCAGCCCTCTGGAGGCCTGTCAGGGGCAAAACTAAGGCCCCGTTTATACGACAATGGTATCAGGGTAAAACGCAAAAGTTTTGTTGCGTTTCGGCCTCTCGTTTATACGGAAACACCGTTTCAGCCGACCTAAAACGCAACTTTTTTAAAATGCCCTCCAGAGTGGAATTTTTCTGAAACGCTGCAGCCTCCGTTGCCATATAAATGGCAAGCTGGCGTTTTCAGTGAAAACGCTGACGTCACGCTTAGTTTTGCACGTGCGCATTCCACTTTCGTTGTGGGAACTTTTGCGAACCGGACAACAACAACAACAGTTAAATGGTGGACTTGCGGGTTGTGCTTGTGCTGCTGAATCTGCTGACTGACTTTCAACAAAATGTTCATCTGATGCTTCACTTCTGCTCTCAGATAAGACGTATTTAATATATACACCGGATGATCAGCCCGCCTCTTCTTCGGCGGCAGACTACCAAAAGACTCTACAGTTTTATCGTCACCTACAGGCCTTGATTGCATACTACAGCGTTTTCAGTCCCTCAACGTTTCCGTATAAACGCAGATTTTTTTCTCTGCTTTTTTTGCGTTTTTAAGTGAAACGCTGTGAAGTGTTATCGTATAAATGGGGCCTAAGGGTAGACCTTGGTGTTTGAGGCCTACCCTGAGTATTCAAGATCCTTATGTGATCATTTCAGCAAAACTCATAAAAGATCTCATGAAGATCCCGTGCTATCTTTTAGACCCAACTGCTTAAAAAAATGTAGGGATTTGTACAACATGTGAATAAGAAGCAGTATAGTGTGTATACTTTATCAATGCTGGGGTAGAAAGATTTAAGGTATACTGCTTCTGCAGCCTGGAATTTGTTGCAGGAGAATTTGGATTTCAGTGAGCTGGTCTCTTTAAGTGTTTTTAAAAACAGACTGAATGAGCTGAAGGAAGATCTGCTTTTTTTCTTCAAATCATGTGTTACCGAGCAGGATTGCAAACTCAACAAACAGATGGTACCAGGAGCCGTCAAGCCGTTTGTTGTGGACTTTAAATGTAATTAAAATTGTCTTGCAGGAAAGCAATTTAACCTTTTATCATTCGAGGAGACTCCAAACAGCAGAGTGTTTCTTACAGTATAACCTTTTAATATCCTGGATATTATGATAAATGTAATCTTAACATGGACGTGTAACCACAGCACCAGCAGTCATTATGAATGATTGTATAATAATCTACCCCCTCTCTGTGACGTTTTTCGTTCTTTATGAGTAACAAAAGGTGACCAGTGTTTGAACGTCATTGTCTGAGTCATGAACAGTGGAACCAGCAGGGCCAAATCCTAAAGCACTTCACTTTAAGCTTATGTCTGCTTGTTAAAAAGCCTCTACTTGAATATTGTAGATTTCTGTTTACATTATTGTTCCACACTTTTCACCTCCCTGTGTTTCCTGCTTATTTAATGCAGATTAGATATATTTGCATTATTGTGAGGTGCAGTAAGTTTTCTCTAAAAATGCAAATTTCAGGCATTTAACAAGAGTAAGGGGATAAATAATATATTAACCTTAAAGCTCTGCTTTTAATTAATCATCAGTATTTCATATTAACTCCATGAGAGTTTGCAAAGTTTCTAAGAATGGAATAAGAGGATAACTGCTCAAGGCATGGCCCATCTTAAGCTCCTCTGACTAAAAATGCTGATTTGAAATAAGCTCTCTCTTTCAGACAGCCATGACTCATTTGGTTCAGGAGAAGATTTTCAGCTTCCTCATTTAATGATAATGCTTCATCCAAGAGACGACAGGCTTGTGGCCAAATCTCCTGAGCTGATGAGGCTACAAGATGATGAGAGTTTGTTTCTGGGCGGTGGGAAGAATGGTAAGGGATATCACAGGTTTGATTTCTGCAATGGAAATCACAGTAAATATACGCTAAAACTGCTCTCTGTATTTAAAACCCTTTGATTAGACTTAAAATAAGAAAAGCTAAACAAAACAAAACTATTGGAACAAACATGAGAAAAAGCTATATCGCAGCCAAATTTCACACCTGACTCTGATGTCTTGCTTGTTGAGGTGCCATGTTAAAATAGCTTGTAGTTCATGCAACTCACTGGAAGCAGTTCCAAAACAGGCGTTTTATAAGATAACTATTACAACTGTTTTCACTCTGTTAGGTCTGTGGCAGGAACAAGCTTAACTTAACTATTTTAATTAGCCTGAAAACCTAAGATTAAAGCCCATAATCAAGCTGTTACGCAGTGGTTTTGCTTTAGATCTGACAGACATTGGGAATATGATGTATTTGAAAGAGGAACGAAAAAGGATGTGATGGTGGTTCATGTGTTACATTTAAAAAAAAAAAAGAAAAAAAAGGGGGTTGATGCTTTGAGAGTCTCTTCGGACATAACGCACACTTCTAATCGTTGATCCAATCATGTTACACAGACCTCAGTGTACTCTGACTTTTATCCACATTCCTCTCCCATCATACCTTTGATGTTTTAAAGCAGAGCTGATGCACAACATGCCCATCTGGTTAACCTATGGCAACATTTGTCGACTGCTCAGCGTTAAAATAAATGACTCAAATGTTTCTAATGTTGAGATGATTTCTGTATATTGATCAACATCAGTTTCTCATTTAAAACCTGACTAAAACAAACAGACTTTGCAAATAAGATCAGTTGACATTGACTGGTATGGAGGAAATAAGGAAGTTTAAACTATAATATGAAGAATGTGCGAATGAATTTAATCTTAGATATTTGCCCAATTATCTATTTTTTTTTTATATAAATATTTTTAAGAAGTGAAACTGCGGGAGGTTGTTTTTAATCCATTTATTTGTTGCTTTTCAGGTCCTCACCGTGGTTCCTTATGCAATGCGCTACCTGTCAGAACTTTCAAAATAAATACTCTTGAAAAACAGCATGTACAGTCAAACCACAGGCGGCATCCACATTCCTGTCAGAAAACAGGGGGATGGAAGTTTTTTAATTAATCTAAATGCCTGCATCCCCCAAGGTACAACAATAACACTCACTCACAGTCCTCTACATAAAAATACACACAGACTGAATCACTCCGTCAGGCACAAACTCACACAGTGGAGACTATGACTGCCTCTGAAATCGCGCATTTCTGCGCTTACACTTTCTATTTTGAGTATATATGTGTGTTCAAACTGACAGTATGGAAAAACGCAGTGCAGCGCATGGCGCATGGCGCATTCAAAACGGTCAAAAAGTGGAGTGTGGAACTGTTGACACTTCTTACATTTACTGGTCGCCATAATTAAAGGGATGAAGAAAATGTCCAATAAAAAGTAAATCAATGCTTGTTTCTATTAACCATGGTAAATCATGGTGGTCCACAATTTACACGTTTATAATGCAATAACAGTTTATTGCAAGGCTTATTCTGTAGATGTTGCAGTGATGTAGTTGCAGCAAGCCTCAGGACACTTTACTTTTTAGTGTTTGTGCACAGTTAAAATATGTATTACATTATCTGTTTCACTTGTCTGTACTGTTTCCTCTCTTTACAAACGTGAATTTAAATTCATATCATGCCATGTGACTGCTTTAAAAAAATCAAAATCATGCAGCGAAACAGGTGAATGGAAATGCAGCAGGAGAAAGAGTAAAGTTAAACAACTGTGTTTCAGTAAGAGTACAACTTTCAGACTGGTTCAGCCTCGAACCCTTGATTATTTCTATGTTTGCTCCTTGGCAGCATTCAAGAGGACGTGTACTAATACACCTGATGGCTGCGTCTCTGCATGTCAGTGTGTGACTGTTCAAAAAATAGTTTTAAGATCATATAAACATGTTAAGTTTACACATCTTAGGGACATATGTGCACATAAATCTTAATACTGGAATGTTGCACTGATTTAGAAAATAATTACTGAATTTGTTACTGTGGGGCATAGCAAAGTTAATTTTTCCAATATGCCAAATGCAATGTTTTCACACAGCATCACAGCCAGCAATAAGCTGTTTTTGGCCATAAAACTAATGTAGCAGTCACAGACATTGACTGCCCTCTAAAATGGAAATTTATAAGCTAAAATGGCACAGAGGGAATATCAAAATATGACATATCCTCTCCTTTTTCTACACCCCCGCTTTTCAATGTCTCTTGCCGCCTCCATCCCCGGGGTTTTTTCAACAGAGAGCACATCTGCTGTAGAAACTCCTCTGAAGGACATGTCAACCCTCCTTGACACAGCTGACTAAACAGACAGAGAGACAGGCCAGTGGCCTGACAACTCCCTCACATGGTCCCAGGAGAGTCAAAATCTATAACAGACTTAATCTGCTACCAAGAAGGTAACAGTCAGTGTGAAGAGATCAACCGATTAAAGGGGAACAGGGATTACAAGTCATGTGTCTCAATCTTAAGCATCTCTAAGAGAATACAACTTAAACTTTTGAAATGTGTCTAACTGTGGGTTTAAGGCTTCGAAATCATTTGGTCCCAGTCTAGTTTAAATGCCTTTTTCTTTATCTGAACTAAGTGCAAGGATAACATCCTCAAAATGTCATTCTCTGGGCACAAGCACGCAGATGATATTTATGAAAAAGCAGTTTCTGTGCTCTGGGGCACAGGATGTGTTCCTTAAAGTTTGATGTGAGCTAGCTGTTTAAGAGCAGGAAGTCAAAGCTTAACTGCTTTTAACCTGCATTTGTTCTCTTGACTGACAAAGGGCATCTTCATGGGTGTTAATAACCAATCCAAATGGAGATAAAGATCCTAAGTTCATTCTTCACTTCAGTGACTATTTTGTCTTCTAAAAGGGAGCTTTAGATGTCATGAACTGTTGTGAAATCTTCTCCTACACAGTAAGAAGTGCTTGTTTTTACAGGCACTGTGACGACTTCCCAGTTAACATTGATTGAAGTGATACCTTTGGCTGGAATCGGCAGTGTTTTCCGGGATGAAGACGCCATTTCCCATGAGTACCATCACCCCCGTCATATTGACTTGACTCTTGCAAAGACATGCATTTGTAGTGGAAGCAAATGAAGAAAAGCAGATCTTTTTAACTCTACTTCATTCAAGACATTTTTACAGGATTCAAAGGTAATGTATTATCAATACATAGTTATGTAGTGCTTTTGTTTTAAACGCAAACTTTGTAAATCCTGGCTCTGTCCTACCAGTGCTATTTTACCAATAACAACTTCACCAAGCAGAGCTATCATAACCTCACTCTTCATTTTATTGACAGATTCTCAAGTTTGAACAGATCGCTGCAGTATAACTGCTGCATGTGGGTTCTAATGAACATTATCATAAACAGCTTAACCCGTGTCTTAGCCCATGCTCTATCACTGTCCCTTTAAGCTTTCTTCTGCTCCTCTGCCCCTTTTCTTTTTGACAGTTCAGCTCCAGCGTACAGCAATACTACAAAATTAATCAGAGAAATCATCTTCTTTCCCCTTATTCACATAAACAGTGTGAGCATCGCGGTCCATCAGCGCCGTGCACTGCGCTTTATTTCGCTGCCATTCAAGTCAATCAGTGCATTCACACTGCCCGCGCTGCGGTCCGTCTCCGACTCGTGCTACCAATGGCTGCTCGTGGATGTTCCACCGCGAGTCTATTTTTCCTGGAATACACTGCAGAGACACGTCAATCTCCGCAGAGCAGATCGTACCAAGGAGGAAAACAGACACGAAAAACGATCAGAGTTTCCAGTCTTTTCAAAATAAAGCACCATGTTCGGCCTGTCGATCGTAAAATTATCCTCGTATATCAAAACTATGACACTGGCACAGGGCCAGCAGCCATCAGCAGGTCAGACCCAGAGGAAATCCGACACCATGGACGAGGGAAAGTTTATATTAGAGGCAGAAAACCTTAAAATTATATACGATATGACACATCCTTTATATAAGGACACCAACAGGCGTATCCAGCTGCTATGGAGTACTCTGAGCTGCACTCCACTCCGAAGACGGATCCAGTGTGAATTGGCTCGCGCTGACGGAGTATGTGTGAATAAGGGGTTTAAGAAAAAGGCCAGATCTTTCGTCTCACAGCTATACTTTGCCAGCCATTGTAGGGTGCCATAAACGGATTCTCTCAAGAAAATCTGACCCAACCACGGATACTGAGAAATGGCATTTAGAAATAACTAGTTTTGGCAATGATGATCTCATTTTAAATAGTGCATTATGAAGAGGCACATTTACAAAAGTGAGACTATTTTCAGATTGCTTATAAAGTATTACAGATCAGATGGCAGCTGCATAATGGAAGGTTTCAAAATGCTTAGCTCAGTCTCTTGGTTTCCAAACAGTGGTGACTACAACGCACGGAAAGCTCTGTGTTCTACTGCTTAACACGACTCCTCTTACATTCATAAGTCTTTCAAAGTTGACAAAGATTTTACTGTCTGTGTTGAAGTCTGAAGCCTCACATGAAGATAACTGAAGCAACTACTTTGGGAATGTGAACAGTAATTCTGCAGTAATTCAGCTGCGAATATAAAAAGGTGACTACCTTCATGAGTGAGTACAGTAAACAATGTGTTCTATTGATGAGAAATTTCTGCTTATCATAAATTCTCAATGATTTAAGGCACTCTTTCAGTCATTTACATGTGTTGGTACATCTACATATATCTACATCTACATTTTCATGCCACATTACATAATACCTTGTGTGATCTCTACATTTACTCATTGTGTGATTCTTATAACATTGTGTGATTTTTAACACTTGTAGTACATAGAAATCCCTGAAGCTGTTATATCCTGAGTAAAAAGGCCTCAAATAATGTTTTATGCTCGAGCCTTCTAATGAATGTGAAGATCGCTCTATTTTGACCCTGAAAGCTTTCACTGGCCTTGAGAGATACTTGCTGCTTTGAAGCCTCAGTCTGCCTCTGCCTCTGGCCACAAGAAATCACCTGTAGAGTTGTGCAAACAAGCGAACAGCAGAGGCTGCCAGGGACTTTCAAGAGTTGTACCACTGTACACAACAGTAAATAAATAAGTATCTTTTGAGGGCAGTAGTGGACACCAGACACAAAATGACACCACTAAAAAAATCAGCCAATTTTGTAAAAGATAAGAGTTTTGTAAAAAAGATAAGGGTTGTCTGAAAACTGATTTGCATGACAAAAGACGCCTACTCTCAAAAGTATAAAATGTGACACATGGACTGTACTTTTCAGTTTTTGATTGTGCACTATCAAAACTCAATAAATCTGTAGACTCCAGCGCCAGTCAGGTGCAGCGGGACATCCATCTGGCTTTAACCCGCAGAAAAGATACCACACTGTCTCTCACTACATTAAGACATCAAACGTTCACTGTAAAGCACACACAAGAACACAGCTTGTATTTGTTACCCAGTATGGCCCAATTGGGATGAGCTCTCCTGTTTCTACTGGGATCCTGGAGTTCCGTAGAGGAGGGGCTCCCTCTGCCCTGGGCGCCCCCCCTGCTTGGAGCCGAAGTGGCCGAGCTGCTCCAAGGTTCCCCACCCTCTGTAAGAGATGCACTTCATTCAGGACCACCAACCAAAACAGTCATCAGGGGTCACCAGGGTTCACAAAGATCACAGGAAGGTCAAGACTCCGAAAGACAAAAAGGGGATACTCACAGGTCAGAGAAGGAAAGGTCAGACAAGAACCAGAAAAGAGTGCATTCAGATCGGTCGGAGAGGGAAGTTGCATTCTGGGTGTTTTCCAGGTAAGGAAAGGTGAAGGTGGAAGAAATCACACAAGGTTTAAACAAACACATCCTGAGATTCTTTAAAGAGGAACTGTTGCAGATCAGAGTGCTGCAGAGAAGAAAAAGGAGAGAGGAGGAACTGTTGCCTGTAACATCGCTGAGGGAGTATAGTTCTTATCTGAAGCAGAGAGGAAGATGTAAGCCTTTTAATTTACTGCCAGAGACAACCACCGAAATCACAGCTGAGAGGGAACAAGATTCACATCTGACATCTTTCACATCAGTTTCCTCTGAATGTCTCAAACTAAAATCATGCTGTAGGTAGACTTAAACAAATAAAAAAAAACTGACTGCAACAAAAGAGCAACTTGAGTTTTGTTGACTGAGTGACAAACTGCACAGTTCATGTGGTGAAAGCTCACTGTTTCGCCCACTAGTGTGTGAACAGAGTATATTGATTGACAGTCACGCTAGCCTCACATGGGGAGGAAAAAAAGGATCAGAGTAGTAGCATCTGTGGCTGCCTGGCAAATTGGGGGCATGCAGTTATAGATTTTTAGTTAGCATGACTGTGTGGATGAAACAAAATGCAAATTTATGTATCAATGCCCTCATTTAACATCTCCGGGAACAAGACTGGCACAGAACAGGAGCTCAGCTGGATGCCTTTTCTGTGAATATGTGTTTTTGGGTGCCCCGGAGTGTGTGTGCACTCCAGGCTATGTGTGTGTGTTAAAGGCTGTGTTTGCTTTTCAGGGATGCTGCTGTTCTGTGATCAAAAGAAGAGGCACAGAGGGAAAAGAGAGAGAGAAAGACAGAGATCGAAAAAAAAGGGTGAAGCTATTATTCTCCACAAAGTAGGGTTTGTTCGTTAGAGGCTCTGCTTTAATCAGACACACTGTGACTGTTGACAAACATGGTAAGAGGAGAGGAGGCTAGAAATATAAATCAAGTGGAGGAGACACTTAAAAAAAATGTGTGCCACTGTAACAGTAGAGACAAGAAAATTTATAAAAAAATTCTGAGATTCACGACTTGAGGGGGCAAAAAGATACAAAAGTGACTGAAGCTATTTTAGACTGCCTGATGACCGCAAACTCCACCAGATGACCATTTTTCATCATCTAACATAGAATATAAACATACGAAAGACATGTTTAGTACTGCCACAAAGAGAATGTTGAAACTACTTACATGCACCATCAAACAGGATAATCTAGGACGCACTGGAGAAAGAAAATAAAGCAAGACATTCATTTTCTTTAGTAATTAATGAGTACAGGAAAGCC
The DNA here is from genome assembly GCA_030710495.1 of Labroides dimidiatus. Taxonomy (NCBI): domain Eukaryota; kingdom Metazoa; phylum Chordata; class Actinopteri; order Labriformes; family Labridae; genus Labroides; species Labroides dimidiatus. Next base: position 21,584,252 of record CM061149.1, on the reverse strand, counting down.
AACGTGCTGAAAAATCACAAAAACAACCAGCTGTTGTGACAGAAACACTATCCTACATTAGCATTCACATTGTAGTGGCATCGCATTTTGAACCAAATACATAAATTCACAGCGTGTACTGAATGTACTGGAATAACAGCCTTGGCTCGTACAGTAGCGTGAGATGTTACACTCCCTACCAGGACATCTTATTATTGTAATTATTGCAGAACTACTACTATGCTAATATCGTCCTAGTTGAAGTCCGTTGATGAAAGCTGTCTTGCATAGATTTCACAGCATCTGTGGTGCTACAAAACTTTGGTTAACGAGGTCAAACAGTGAGATTCAGCTGAGAACAGGACGATTAAATCATGTTTGATATCACAAAATGTGACTGATTGACTCAAAGACACATTCCAGCTATAGGAAGCAGCATAACTCATCAAATCCACATCCATGGAAGAATGATATATAGCTCAGTCTAATGTGGTTCATTTTGTAAGAGTATGTAATTCTATTAAGACACAAGTGAAAGCCCTTATGGCTGCAGCCGACCATGTTAATCCTGCGAGTTGACTGTGTGCATCTGAGGGCTTAAGAAGCAGCTTAACACAAGGCCAAGGCTTCAGTGCACCTGCCAGTGGTCAGTCATGCCCACAGCCAGCCCAGTGAAACACAATGAGAGGATAAGACATTGTAATTAACTAAACTGTGCTAGAACAATCTTCCCCTAATTACTCCAAGGTGGTTATTCAAAATATTGAAATGCATTTGAAAGGGATAAGTATGAGAGCGATGGCTGCACAATGTTGAAGTTGCAACCCAATTTTTAAATGATATAAATACAGAATATGTCAAGTATGTTTCAACAGATACAATAATGAGGTTACTACTGAGGTCATTAAAGCTCCACTGAGTAAATTCTGATTTGTGTCAATTTTGGTGCCCCCTGGTCCTTTGATCACTCTGGTGATTATATCTGTTCACATTTGAAAGTATTCTTAAATTATTCTCATATGTGGGCGTCAGTTTTGATTTCAGTCTGTTTCATAACCAGGATAGCACGACTCAAATGAGCTTTAAGTTGCTTTGAAATGTTTCTAAGCTACCTCCAAAAAAAAGAAAAAAAAAAAAGAATTAAAAGCAATTCTTGTAATAAGTCACACACCCCTGACAAGTCCCTACAAAACTATCTCAAAATTATCAACTGCACTTCAAGGTTAAAAGAAAAGCTTTTCAAGTTTCTTGTATTAACATATTATTCTAATTTCAAAAAACTTGTCACACAGCCCTAATACAGAGTGTCTACACATTTATATCTAGACACTTTAAATCTAGGCTCAGGCAAGCTGTCATGCATTGATTTGATGATTGTCAGGATAAACCAGACCTTAAAGTCTTAGTAAGACCATGTCTTTAAGGTTTGTTTGTTCAGCATTTGCACAGGTTTACTCTATCTCATGAGGAGGTGTTGTGTTTTTTAAGGCTCTATACTGCTCTTTAGCACCCTCCTCGTAGCTTTACATAGTTTATGGCTCAAAAAAACAAAAAAAAAAAAATATTTTTACTCACACTTTATGAAAACCCTTATTTTAGCCTCTGTCTGAATCACTGTTATCAACTGCTGTCTCTTTAAAGCTCCCCACTCCATAAACTCCCTTTCATCTGATTGGCCAGCTCTCTTGAGGTCTTCTTGGGGCAGAGCTAAGTGCAGTCCTTCATGTTTGAGGCCCACCCCTCCAAAGTGTCATGAACCAATTAGAAGATTCTTATGTGAGGACCTCATCATTTCAGCAAGTCTCGTGGAGACCTTGTGGAGATTTCGTGCCCTTTTTTTTATTTTTTTTTTAGAACAGACAATTTGGGCAGTTTACAGACAGATTTGGGGATTTCTACAACACATGAATGTGTAGCTGTTTAAAAAAGTGCACATTTAGTATGAACATCCAGCACTGTGACTTAATATCCATTCTTTAAAAAATACAGGAAAACATAGTACCCCCTCTTTAAGTATAACTTGTTTCAGCCTAAAAGTGTGTTCATAGGCCATAAATGAGGCTATTTTATCACACCTAACAAAGTTTTTGAGAAACTGCAGTCACACTTAAAAGTTTCACCAAAGAAAATCCCTTTTATTTCTTTAGACTGTTTACATCAAAGCAGTAAATCTCCCTCTGTGAGACATGCATTGCAGCATGTGCACAGATAAATGGCTATAACTCTATCAGCGTAGGTGTCTGAAACTGCGTATGTGAAAAGTTAATTGTCCATATTTGCATGCATTATAAAGCAGCGGGGAGACACCGACCTGGCACATGCTCCCTCCTGCTGATTTGAGCTGTCAGCCACATTTATTAAGTATGATGAATCACCCCTCCAGCTCACATCCAATCAAAGGCCTCTCAGAGGGACTAAAAGCTGGTCACCTTTAACTAAATGATTTTCTTGGCCCATGGTGCGCCAGCCAGCAATTGGACTGGCAACCTGATGATATGGCTGCTGTTAGAATTATTCTGCCAATGTCTCACAGCTGGATCAGTCAATTCTGAAACAGTGTGCTGGATTAAGTGGCCTGCTGACATGCAGCTGCATGGGAAGAGAGAATTTTAAAGAGGCTAGTTTGCATGAGGAAATGTAAAACTGCAGTCAGTGATACATACTATATAAGGTGTTCTCTTGACCTTGCCTTGAGGATTTGGATTAAATCTGAACAAGGTTCAGCCCCTGCTGCATAATAGAGTACATTTTACAATGCAAACTGACAGCTACTGAATAAATTTTCTTCCACAATGAAGAGGAATTTCCCCTAAGCTCTGCCATTCTGCCCAAACCACACAGAACTCCTATCCATCTCTATTGGACTAAAAATACCCTCATTCATCTCCAAGAATCTCTTTCCGGATTCATACTGCTGCACGTTTTATGCTAAAAATCGTCTGTACAGTGCGTAGACAAGGTCAGTGCAAACACAAATCCCCTACAGACAGCGTCCTTCTCTCAGAACATGAGAGCGGAGCTGACTCTGGAACTGTACACCTTAAACCTTGCTGAAGGAGAAATCCTTTGATCCCAGCCTGAGTGGAAGAGTTTAGGCGGAAAAGGAGGAGAGAAGAGCGGAAAAAGGGGAGAAATCAATATATTCTTGTAGACACAGCCTCAAGTTTCCAATCTAACACAGCGCTTTATTGATTGGGGTTCATATGAGACGAGGCACAGGGGCTGTGATGTCGGCGGTGGATTTTGGGGTCTTTAACAAAACATTCTTCGATGCAGGGTAGACAAGAATAAGATATTCACTTCTTTTAAAACGATTGAAAACAGACGACACGTTGCAGATGAGGGCTTGCATTATGGATGGATGGATACAGCATGAGATCTGTGTTACAGTATGGGAAACTCAGCACAAATAAGCCTCAACAATCTGGAAATGTATTTGTATCAAAGTTTTCCACTGATTAAAATTTAGTTTGAAGTGCTTCACAATGAGTTGGAAATCGAACACTGACATTCCTTGCTTAAAAGAAAATGGGAGCGCACACAGCTCACTTAATTCCACTAACGTCTCTTAGAAGTCAGAAAATGAACTTAGACTGGACTGAACTTAGTCTGTGATTAACTAACAGGAGAAGAAAAACATGTATTCCTGAAAGGAGCAGCTTGAGCCATTTAGCTAACTTACAAAGGAAATGAAAGGGTTTAATAATTGAATTGATGAGGTCAGAAAGGCATGACTGTGACACCACACACACCATTCTGGGAACCTCATGACTCCATCAGCTCGTTCCTTCAAAAACAGGTCACCAGATATTGTTTCAGCTCCGTACCTCAGGGCTGCCATGAAGATTACGTAAAGGTGCCACTTGTTTAGGATTTTGTCAGTCAAATCAGATCTGGTCACTCAGTGCTCAGCTTTGATGAGGAGTTCCTTTTCTATTTTTTTATTTTATTCCATTTCACAGCCAAACCAAACTCTTTAATCAGTCCATGACTTTCAAGACACGTTATCTTTAAAATTCAGCTTCATCAGAGTCTTCAATAAGCCCAGGATGTTGAAACTCTTCCAACAGGCTACTTTATGGGCATTCCTTCTCAAGTCTTGAATCTTAAATCATATCATTTGACAACATGATGGATTTAATTCATCTGCTAACTCGATTTTTAGTTGTAACAGGAACAAGACAAGCTAAAGTTAGCAGTGGCCCAGCAGCCCCAAAAATTCTGAGGGAAAGATGGAGATTTAAACTTTCGTTCAGTGATTATACTTTTAATCAACAGGTGTATACATATGTATATCCACCGCAAAACTGTAATCAAAGCAGGTGTATGTCTTATTCTCAGTATAAAATTATCTCATTAGACTTCATATACCACATTCACCTGACGGTTCCAGGAAAAATGTCTTATTTTAAGATATTTAAATCCAAAAATTACATCTGTCCAAAATCTGCCCATGAGATTTCTTACTTTTCCTAGCAATGCGTTGGACAGACAAATATTTCTATTGTTTTTTTCAGTGATTTTACCAGTAGTTACGAGATACTATATCTGTTTCAGAAGTGAGGAGACCCCTTCAAAGGTAGTTCAACTCCTGGAGAAGTCATGAGTTGAAGAAGTCTCAGACTCAGGGCTTGATTTTCTTAAGGATTTCATCACTGTGAATCTATGTTGTTAGAATTTAATTTAATGAGACGTTCTGCATATGAACGGGATGGAAAATGCCATTTTTATGCAAATGAGTCTTATTACAAAAATTACCTCACTCATAAACACTACACACAGTTTGAGTGAAGTTTTGAGCTTGTAAGTTGGCAGTCGCTGCGCTGCACTTTTTAAAGGTGATGTCAGGCTCAGACTCTCCAATGATAACAACAACAATTCCACATTCAGCCAGTTAATATTACTTTTACATTACTCTATAATAACGGTTAGACTTCTTTTTTATTTGATGGAGCTGCTTTTTACCAGCTCACTCCAGAGAGTTAGCTGAAATGTAAAATTTTTGTCACATCTGTCATCAACCAACTGATAAGATGCCTCCATTGAACTAATGCAGACTGATTGGAGCACAGTCAGGATGATGGTACACAGTGCACCTCTTCGCAGCGCATCATGGAGTTATTACAGTTCATCCCCATTTTCAGTCACAAAACAAGAGGAAACTTTTACGGAGCTGCAAAACTTTTTCAACTTTTCAGCACTTAGAAAATCATTCTTGGAATTCTTGGGATGGACCAGATGACAGGGATAAGTGATGCAAAGTAATTGGTGCTTGTAGAGGCCAATATTCACTCACAGTAAACTTTCCCCTGAGAGTTTGTAAAGTCTAAAACCTGCCATAATATTTCTTCAACTTAAACCTGAAGTGCAGACCTTCCACCGACAAATAAATTTGTCTCAAATCTGTGATTAAAATTGTCAACATTTAGGGATAGGACCTAATCCGATTTTTGCATCTCTGGGCTAAAGACTAAAAAAAGTGAAAAACCCACCCCGTCTACAACTTCTACAAAGAACTAAAAGTGCTCAGTGTCAGAGTGCAGGACTTTTCATAAACAGAGAAACTTCCAGCTTCAAATACATTCGACTGAGAAAGCGTGAAGCGAGGAATGGCAGTGTGTGCTCAGTCAACCAAATCTGGATGTATAAAAGCGGAAAATAAATTTAGAAGAATGTGCCGGATTCTCTCTCTCTCTCCAAAGGTTACAACGCGATAAACTATGTTGTTGCATCTGTAACTCCTCTGCATCCCCTGCCTGACAATCTATCTATCGCACACGTACAAACACACACACACACACACACAAACACGAGCAGGAACAGAGATAGTGGCAGACTCTCTTATCTCTAAACATTGGCAGCTCATAATGAGAGTGACTTCCTCTGCAGCCAGCGGTTGAGTGGTGCTGACAGCCTCTCAGCACTGCGTGTCAGCATGCTGGGATTTGAAGCGCTGCCTTTGCTTGACAGCCGGGGCCACGTATTTACAGATGTTTTCACACCCGCACATACGCACACATCGGAGCAACTGCACTTCAAGGTTAACTTCGTCAGTGGGAGGGGAGGAGGGAAAAAAAGACGTTTGAAGTCTTGACACATGGAAGAGACACAGTATTGAGCTTTGGCATATTGGGGCTTATGAGTCGTGAGTGGGTGATACATAAAGAGCCAACTGGGAAGAGGACGGAGCTTAAGGAGAGCGTTTAAGCCAAGCAGACATCAATACGAAAATTCATTACAAGCTTGGAAACATAGTCTCTGATTTCTTCGTCGCTGCCTGCGGAAAAAATCTGAAACATGCACCGGTTGGAGATAAGTAAACTTATTAAGAGAAATACTCTTTGAGGATTGGAGCTTTGGAAGACCCTGAAAGGTAACAACAGGGGGAGAGACATGAAGGAAGAGTTTATACAAGGTTTGTAATGCTGTAAAAGCTTAATCGCAGACCTGTTTACAACAGAGTTTTAAAATTAAAAAGAGACGAGATGTGTGCTGTGAACTTTAACATCTTAGAAAAGGTCAGTCCAAATAATCAACATATATGCTCATCTTTATTCAGAGGTCACACCTCCTGTAATCTGTGATGTTCTTATGTGTTTTGCCACCCCATCATTTAACCACAGCTGCTGCCTTAACATTAAATCACATATTGGCTGCAGCCCAGACTGTCAATTGTGGTTAATGTCACTTGTTCCCAGTCTAACATTACACAGACCTCTCATCTTTTACTCACTGTTTTCACAATAAAATAAATATAATATTTTCTGCAGTTATCATTGCTGCAATATTTCAAACTTTCAAAGCAGTGTTGAGTAATTCAAGCGTACCTCTGTTGTACTTTAAACAAGAAGGAATAACAGATAAGAGGTCATGATGATGGGGCAACTTCTTCTCTTTGAAGATTTAAAGTATGTTACAACATCATGATGCAGAGGAAGACCAAGAAGCCGCAGCCTAAGAGAGGAAATGTGTTGAAAGGCACACAGGAAACCCACCTGCAACAGCAAGTGTTTATAAATAAAGTGAATCAAAGCTACCAAGGCTGTGTACTCATCCATTCCCTGCACCGCTTTGACTTCCTCACCACCCAGACCAAATGGTGTGGCAGTAATTCCAAGTCCACTTTAATCTCAGAATAATGCTCTCTGATTCTATGTTGCTCCCTCCTGCATGGATCAGTGACTCATAACTATGAGCGGCCATTTCATCCAAACTCTGCTCTCTCCTTCTCTAAAGCAATGAACTCATGGGGGGGCGATGGGATATTGTTTGTTTTACTGCTAAGCATGACTGCTACCTTCATGTTTAAAGATTTTCCTAACATCTACTTTAAGATATGCAGATATACACGTGTATGATGTCATTTAGGTTGTGTCCCTTAATGCAAAGTGAGAAGAAAACAGAGTTCAAAATGCTACATAAAGAGTAGTCAGGACTTTTGATATTAGTCATTAAACTTCAGCCCTGTTCACTTGCATCTTTGGCACTAAATGACAAAAGGGAGGCAGAAGTTTTGGACTCATTAAAGCTGTGAAACAGGAACCATTTGGGATGAATATGCATGATCAAGGTGTGTCCTCCATATGTATGACTCACCAATCCAATCCGGGCATCCAGTTTAAGTCTGATACAGACTCAAAAAGTTAGATTGGATATCTGTGACAAAGGAACGATCCATAGGACAGATCTATTCAACTCAGTTCTATGCTCTTCTGTGTTTTAAATAAATCCTTTTCTTATTTTGGTTTACAAAGTTAGAAAAGCCTGGAGTTGCCGAAACTTAAATCTCAGGCTCATCTTCATATTAAGGATTGGAATTAAATGTTACTAATTCTGGCATTGTTTTGGTTCAGTATCGCATCAGCCGATAACAAAGTCAAGGTATTGGGACTTAAAAAGTTCAACTAATTCATCCCTATTCATAAGTCCATGCTTTTGCAAGTGGTATGACTAAGATAACACCAGCAGCTGTTATCAATTGGGGCAGTTTAAAAAACTTTGAGCACCTCTTAGTTCTCCACATCATGTGTTAAAATAGGGCCCAGGTTAAACTGTAAACTGAATGAAATGACACAAAGGCAGTGTAACACATAGAGCTACTGAAAGGGGATCGAATATAAAGGGTCTGAACACGGGGCTCTTTATAAAGGAAAGGCAATCAGGGCGAAGAATCAAAAGGAAATCAGGAGGAAGCACAGATGCACATGCTTCATTATATCCACAAACAGTAGGTGATGTTCATTACTGTAACAAGTGCATCATGCAAATATGAGTTTAAACTAATTCTTACAGTTGTTATCACTTTTAAATAAATAAATATTAAATTAACACAGCACTCAGCAACACTGCAATAAAATTTTCCAGGAGTTCTTAGAGATAGCATTCAGAGGACGTTTTCCCTTCTGGATGAAAAATAGTAATGAAAACAATGGCGTTACCAATCACACCAATGGAATTATAAACCGAGATTAAAAATAGTTAAGAAATTTGTGTTTGATGGATTATTTCTTTGTTGTAACAATGTGTCTCAGCTTTATCCAAGTAATGCCGCAGCCGCAACTTGGTTTTATGAAACATCAGCTTGAACTTGTTATAACACACGGGGTCTATATAGATCTATCAAATGTAGCATGTCGGTTCTTGGAGCAGACACCAACTGGTCACTGCAGCAGGGCCCCTGCCTGCAGACGCTGCCAATCAGGCACCTAACTGGCAGCACCTGAGGGTACAACAATCTCATGAGACAGTAGGTGCCATTGCCATTCAAAATAAAGATTTTTCTATCCACTGCTACAGAATTTATTATAGAATATTTGGTAGCTCACTCACTCACTCAAGAAGAAAATATGGACAAATGAGAGGCTATGTATCAAATCTATCCGTTTTTCTTCATGTGCTCTTAAAAAGGTGTTGTCTGATTCCCATCTGTGTGAGAATGAATGCAGTGATCTTTAAACGTTATACGACTGCAACACATACAACACCTTCTACAGAGCAAGTATTACAAGAGCAGCCTGTTTGTTATCCACTGATTCATGAGACCAAAAAAAGTAAAAGAAGTGTTACTATGGCTGCAAAAGCAGGACTGAAGCACTAACAATCATAGATCACAACAACCGTTGTTCTGTGTATTTTGATGCACAGATAAAGGGCTGATTACACCTGACTGTGACTCACTGGACTACGCCAGAGGAACAGAGACACTGAGCCTCTAGTAAAGATCTGAAAATACAAATCATCAGCGAAATGAAACCACAGATACTGCTGTGGCTTCACATAAAAGCTCTCTTTAAGATCTTTCTTTAACATTTTATGTAATTTCTTTTCAGAGTTGTTTCAATTATTCATACAAATAATCCTGGTAAAATTGAATATGTGACATTAATTATTTCCAAGCATAATCAACATTTTAAATATTTCCCTAATGAGATCTGAGTGACGCCCAGCAGCATCTCACAAACAGGTGTCAAGGGCAGAACATGTATGGGTGTCACCATGGATTAGTCTCTTCAGCCAGAGACATGGAGTCGATGAGGGTATTACAGGATCACTGCGCCTAGCTATTGTTCCTATAGCCCGGGATCACCAAGTTACGCTGCCATTCTGAGATAAACATGAGACTCATGGATTTCAGAGGACAGTGTGCTAACCATGAGTTCACATGACTATCTGAGAACCTGAAAGCATCAACAAAAGTAAAGCCTTAAACTAACAAATAAAAGTTTGGTCTGCATTCTATTATGACCTCTACCTCCAACATAAGGCTGATGCAAAAAAATAAATAAATAAAAGCAAAACAAAAAACAAATTAAATCCTAAGAGAGTTCTTTCAAATTGTCCTTCTCAAGTAATGCTATTTTTTATAGCTTCCCTGTATCCATTTCTCCTCCTCTGCTCAGTTTAGCGTGCTGTAGCGCAGAACCGAAAGGCCGTCTGAGTGATCAAAAACAAGCTCTAAGCTCCAATCATTTCTGCCTCGGTCCCCCTCCTGCCACCTTGCCCTTTAGTTTCCACAAAAAGAGCAGAGGAAGCAGAGTGATCTCATGCACTGTTTCTGAGCTTGGCATCCTCTTAGTCTTACCCGTGCTACTCGCTGATTAACCCTCAACCCCTGCAGCCTTCTCCTCCCATCCCTCCTCCATCCCTGGCTTCATGAGTCTCCTCTAATCATCAGACACTTTCCTCCATCCAGCTTGGTTCCTGTCTGCCTTATCCGTCTGCTCTTCTTTGTGTCATCGCCACATCATTCTGTTTTGACAAATTGATCCTCATCCACATGAATGGAAAGCACGGGCTGACACAGGAGGAATCATGCGCTACATGACTGCACTAGGACAAGCTGTCAAACAACTCTGGACTGGAACACTTTATTAGTCCTGTGGTTTCAGCATGAGGGCTTTGACTTGCCAAGAGGTTCTGGAATGAAAGCCAGGTGTCAAAAAATATGCAGGACAAAAAAAAAGCAGCAATTCATCAAAACTTGGTTATGAGTAAATATTCCAGGCTTTCTATAACAGTGATCTAACCTACTGAAAATAATCTGATTTACTCTTATGCTAAAAACATGACATCAGACAGTTTAGGAGAATTCAATGACTCATCGTAGGTCATAGGTGATGACAAATGGAATCAGAAAACAAAAAATAAATAAATAAAAAAAGGAACTAAATTCATTGATTTCAGTGGAATTTTTTTTTTCAAATCAAAATCATCAAGGAAAAACATTCCTGATCCTATATAAATCAAATTTATTAGGTTTTATACTCCTGCGGATTGAATGGAGCTACACTCATAAAATTCATGTCCAGCCACTGCTGATCACAAAGACAGATATATTGCACATGCAAAGCCATCAATAAGCATAAAGATGCATTTAAAACATCATATAAGCTCCTGCTTCCACGGCTAGAATGGCCCCGTAAATCTGTCTGGTCTCGCCCCTGAATCCTCCAGCTCACACTATGGAGTCATGCCACCTGCCTGTAATCTGAACTATGATCCTGGCCTGCACATGCCTCAGCATATAAAGGGTCAGAGACATATATATATATCGTGTGACATGACCATCCCTTGAAGGTCCTCCGCTGGAGAATAGCAGGAGGAGGGAGCAGGCTTTAGAAAACAACCTGCATTTTCAGCCAGTGATTTTTTAGAAGCAAATTGGTCATGAAGCCGCTACCCGGTCCAAGATTTTGTTTATCTGTACCTCACCACCCACATTATGATCTAACCAGACTGTGGGAGAAGCTTTGGTTTGGGGGCAAATCAGTCTATTGTGGGATAAAAATGACAGAGGAAAAGGAAAGAAAAGGCATGTCTCTATCAAAAGGGGTCAAAATATCAGCCTTGTTCTTTGAAGATGTGGAGGCAGAGTGTGTCTGTTCAATTCGACACACCACTCATCACCTGCAGTGTAATAATGAAAATGTAAGCAGCAACATGATTGCACCACATTCATAGATCAGGGCTCCCAAATAGCAACAACAGTGGGGCCAAGGAGTACCTGAGCGGCTGTGAAGAAGGGAATAACATCGCCATCTAGAGGCCACAGTCTGCATTGCTTGAACACAGATTTAAAGGGGGAAAAAAAACGCCCGTCATGCTCTTTCCCATCAGGGCTGCTCACTCACTCACTCCTTTCAACAAGTGGATCCAAGCTGTCCACAACCCACAGTGAAACACACGAGCAGCAACAAAGGCCCTCTTTCGGCGTCTGAAGCACTTTTATCCACTGCTTGATGAGACTCAGAACTATAGCTCCCCATGCAAGGTCACTTCCAACTGGCATGCAAGTGTTGCTGGGGCGAGAGGAACGAGCGGAGAGAAGGATGGACAGATAGCAGAGTGAGAACGGATGAAGGAGGGAAAATAAAATACTTGACAAACAGATAACCTTCAGTGAGAGCATGCACAGCTCGGAGCTTAAACCATATTTCAATTCGGAAAGATGACCAAGGAAACAATGAAGAAATATCCTGAGGGCTGGAGAGAAAGCCACAGGAGAAAGAGTTTTCTTTTTAAAATAATCTTACCTATGATGGGAGCGAGGCGGAAAATGTCAGATAGACGGCTGTTAACTGGTTCGTATGGAGAATCTTCCAGGAAATCATTACCTGCGTGGGAAGAACAAGTATTAGACAGGCAGTAAGAAAGTGGATAAGCAGGCAGGTATGACTGTCGACTAATGAGTCTGGTTGTACTCAAGGTTTGCTACTTGGATGACTGCTGCTTTCTCTAAAACAACAAAGATAATGCTGCAAACCTGCTCCCTGGAGAGTGTCCTGGAATAGGGCCTTGTGTTTGTAATAATCAACTGATAGATGGGTGGATTTGGTTTTGAACCCCCCACCCCCCTCCAGTTTTGTTTACCCTCCCTCACCCCTCACATTAGCCTGCATGTGACCAGGCTTATTTGGGTCAGTCGATATCCATGCTGGCACACAGCAACACGCTTGATTAGGCAGGTTGGTCAGCTGCGTTGCGCAACTGGAAGTTGACTGTCCAGCCATGGTCTGGATGCAGTTAAGGAACAAAAAAAGGGCCCCCCTGCTATGATCTCAACCCTTTGAGATGGCACTGCCAGCCAGTCAGCCAGTGCTGAGGGGCTTCATGCTTCATTACCCAGGAGGAGGATGATGGTTATGATGGTTATGGAGGTCAAAAAGTAGCTCGGCTCTGCAGGTCTGGGACTTTGAACTGGGTCCAGGGGCCAAATCTGGGTGATTGTGCATGAAGATACTGGATCATTTTAAGACATTTGGTGTGTGTGTGTGTGTGCTACTTTTTTTTTTTTTTTTTTTTTTTTTTTTTTTTTTTGGGGGGGGGGGGTGGGGGGGGTGGAAAGATGGGGCGGTCAGAAAGCTTCATGTACAGACAGAAGTGGCTTTGACAACTATTTATATTCACCCCTTCCCAGGAAAATGTGCATTCCACATTAGTTACGGTTGAAAAGTGCTCTCACAATTTTGCTAATTTGAGCCAGTCAGAATTGACGGCTTTATAGCAGCCCCAGGAGAAGAAAATAATATCGCTCCATTCAGTAATATAAAAAAAGAACACATTTAAAATTTCACTATCAGAATCTGAGAACGAGCTGAGTGATTTAGACGTGATATTATGCAAGAAAAAAGTGTAAGCAAAAGCGCTGAACCCACCTTGTAACGTTTGATAGATCCCCCAGTAAATGCGCAGGCAGTTCTTCTCTTTCTTCATCCCCCTTTTACACCGGCAGTTGTACAGCGGACTCTGTTTGAGCGCATCCATGGCGCTCCGGCACTCGTCTTTGGCCTCCAGGCCGGCCACCATGCTGAAGTTGCTCTCCTTGCCTCCGGCCACGCACTGCCTCATGGTGCGGTACTTGGTGCTGCACGCCTGCTCCTTCAGACACTGATCACTGGCTCTCACACAGTCCAGCCGGGCGCGCAGGTTCTCCTCGGCGAAACACAACACATCTGGAACCCAAAGCCAGAATTATTTTGTATTTAAAAGCAATAAGCCGTCTATTTTACGTTCTTTAACACATATATTCCCCGTATTATTATAAAGACAGCACTTTGCGAGCTGCTTTTTTGGGCTGTAATATCCCCGTTCGAGTTTCTTTTCTTTTTTCCCCCGCTGCTGTAAGTCAACATGAAAACAAACAGTTTCATGAGGATAAACAATTTTCCTGCGTAAAAGCACAAGTTGCGAACAGTTTCATATCACTACACAACTTCCGGACCCACTCCCGCGGTTTACATTCAGTTTTATTTTAACAGACAGCTTTCCATAAGTGTTGCTCTCCCGTTCACACTGATACGCGCAGATATTGTCGGTGTCCATGCAGTTCGCTCTTTTGGACCGGTTTGGACCACTATGCTCTTGTGAGACTCCTGGGACAGCGTCGCCACATCTGCTTGACTCCCTTTAAATACTATACTCTCTTTTTTTTAACCCCTTAACACGGTATGCACCTATGGAATGACTCCGTATCACTCTGGTGGTTGAAGAAAGCGTGAAACTTACCCAAAAGAGGCAGAAGGACATACAGTACAGCGAGGATCATTGTCTTCCTTTCCGTATGCGACATAAACCCTTGTTGGAAGGAAATTTACAAACTAAAAACGACTTAATAAGAGTTTAATTCCCAGGGTACCTCCGCGATACCGGAATCCATTGAAAAGACGTAGCAATGTGCGCTCCACTGTACACAACTCATCCAGCTCGACTCATGCGAGAAATAACTTCCCTCTTTAAAAAGTCCCGATTTTCCAGTCTCTTGGAAGTCTACAAAACAAGTGCTTCTTCAATCCCTTCCCTCCCGCGCGGGTGGTCTTCTCACCGCCGGGAGTCAGAGGACAGCGGATCAGAGCAGCGGTGGAAGCGAAACGGCCGAGTGTCGTCCAACTCCAGCCAGTGTGGATGCTTTGCGTCTGTGCGTCTGAGCGCACACAGCCAACTGGAGCCCCACTGCTGTCTACAGCGCATTCAGCAGGAGGAGAGTGCCAGCTTCCCCCCCTTGCCACGAGCTACAGTAATCTGATCGTAAATTAGCAGAGATATAAGCCATCTATCACAGCAGACTCACTCAATCATGACAGTGTCACAATAAAAGAACTATGGAATTTAAAATCACGGGAGGCGCAGAGCCTATTATTTCAAAATGTAACAGTCCCTGATGAGTTTGACACTTAGTCGAACTCTTAAAGGTTATTATTGCATGTCTTTATTGTGCTTACTTTCAATAAAGCTCACAAGAAAAGAACAAAATTAAAGTAATCATCACTTTTCCAGTCCATTAAAAGCCGCGCTGGTTGTAAAACCAGAGGGCATGTGTTGCATTTAAACCAGGAGTAAAACTTGCAACCATCATCTCTTTATGTGTGTGGGCTGGTTTTACACTCCACTCTAACTGCGCTGACATGGAGAGGGCAAAGAGCATGACTCGAGTGCATTTTTATGACATGATTAATGGCCCATGGTAACATGTGCGGCAGCTTATAGGCTATGGCCATTCATTAGATCTGGATCTACTTCTAACCTGGAGTGCTACTTGAACTGCAAAATGAATGGACAGTTTTGTTTTTTTCTGCTCTTTTGCATGTGGCATTTCAAGCATGCGTGTGTTTTTTGTCTCCTCGTTTGCCATGATAATAATAATCCAATTTCTGAATGACAAAAAAAAAAAAGTTATGCAACAGTAGCTGCCAACTCCGAAGAGGCAGGGTTGGTTGAAACACTTCAGGGGAGTTTTATAAAATACAGCCTGGGAATAAAAATGTGTTTCTGATACTTGCTAATTGAAGCAGCCTGTCAGCGCCGCGCTCAGCCCAAACGCAGCAGAGTGGACACTGTGGATCTGTCGCCATCTGTTGGTGAGATTACAGCAAAGGTCCCTGTCAAAATCCACATGAAAGCATGCCAGATCATAGGTCTTAGTAGATATTTCATACTTCATTTGGGCATCTCATTACAAGCAAGATATGTACCAACAGCGTGAGTTTAAACAAAAAATGCATCTTGCAACGTGTAACTCATCTATTGCTCATTGATCGCCTATAAGGGGCTAAATCAATCAAAGCTACTGGTGTCCACCCCCAGTAAATCAACCTAACCATACAGAAAAATGGATGGGAGGGATTTAACCAATCAGCTCTTTACATTTAAGTGAATAAACCTTTACTGAAAAGCAAAGTTGTAATAAAGAGGGTAAGATGAATCAGTCTTTGAAGGTGCATTCTTCTCTAAATTAACTTTAAGTTTTGATACAAGACGTTTAAAGAAAAAAAAAAAAAGTACCACCCTTCACAGCTAATTTTACAACGCATGACAAGAAAAGAGACAGCGGTAGGCTACAAATGAACGACAGGCCCCGTCTACTTTCTGGGATAATTGCCTGCTCGCAATTTGATGACTGTGCTGTTATAAAGTCTCCAAAGGGAGCCTTGCCAGTCAGTGGAAGGCTCTGTCTGGTGATTTATGAAAAGGCTCAATCAATATGTGTTATTAATTTTGCAAATGAATGTCAGAATGATGTAGTCCTCGGGTCATTTAACGTTTCACACTGTAATGTGCTTATGGCACAGGATCAGATGCTTTCTCTGTCCCAGTGGTGAAACCAGAGAATTGGTCAAAATGAGGAATTGTGTGACAAATGTAAGCAGTATGGACTCAATGGATTACTGTTGAGAAAGCTGACTGTGCTGATGCTGATACAAAGAAATTCAGTCAACACTCCAGTGAGAGTGTTTTTCTTCGGTCAGTTAAGCTAAGGAACCAGCTCAGTTCTACAGCTTAGAGCCATCAGCTGCTCACCTGACACCAATTTTACTCAAAACAGGAAAATTTTAATTTCACAACTTAGATTTCATCAGCAGTTTTTCCCCATAAGAAACCACCAATCCAGGTAAGAACTGAGGTGCACTGACCCACTGTTCAAACTACCTGTGACGGTTTCTGGACAGTTTCGGCCCTGTAACCAATTTTATTGTCTGGTTCTTGAATGTTTAAAAACTGCACATGACGAGCTTCCCTCTGTCTTTTTGTTATTTGCTAACAACACAGGAAAATGCACTTACGCTCATTTCACTGTCGATCTCGAGGGTTGAAAGTTTAAGTCACTACAAAGAGCGTTGCCAGATCTGACTGACGGTTTACGGCCCTAACGTAAACCCCGCCCACCTAAAAACGCTCCCTCTACAAACTCATGGTAAAACCATAGACTGTATAAAATACAAAACTCATGGTAAAACTTTTGCACACATAGAAAAAAAAATCGTCCTAAGCACACAACTGCACTAAATAAAGAAGAGGAAAAAGCTAACCCAAACAGGTTCCCGGCAAAGAGTGCAATCAGAAAACCAAATAGCCAACACAGATTCGGCTACTGCAAAAGACTTGACACTTGATATCTTTGTTTCTGTGGCACCATGTCCCTTTCAATTATTTCGCTGCCTTCTGATACAAAACATGTTCAAGAGAGGGCAAACTGTGCTGAGAACCGCAAAATCTGGCAACACTGAATTTGCCGTAATAATAATTATACCGCGGATATTTATGACCCGCCTTCCCCTACCTCTGATTGGTTGGTCTTCGTTGCCTCTTTTCCTTCTGATTGGTCTATTGCAGGCATAATGAATAGGATTGGTAATTGTAGCACTCAGATCGTAGGGTCAGCCAATCGGGTGTAGAGAAATATTGATAACCGAGTGTCGTATTTAAAACGGGCTCTGTCTGAACTTAAGCTATTTCTTTGGCTATTGAACGTTAGTCTTTCCCTTTTAACCTTACTCTGCGTTTCCAGCTAATAAAGAATGAGTTTGAACTCACTCTTTCAGCAAATACTGCTTACTGAGCAACAGTTAACTGAACAGACACAAAAGTTGAAAGATGGTAATTTCAACTTCTGGTTAGCAAAATAGCTTTAGCTACCCTTTCAGACAGAACACTTGAAGCACCGGTAACCGGTGACTCTACTTAAATCTGGGTCTGATTTGTTATCCAGGCCTTGTATAACCTATATGATATATCAGTTTCCTTAATTTATCAATATCCTTTGTAATCCAGTTAAAGCAGCTGTAGTCAAATACAAGGACCAGATCAAGAGCTCCACAGAAAATCTCGAAAGAACCAAAGAAGAACTTGATGAGAAAGTAAGAAAATATAACAGTGAGGTTTTTATTTTATAATTTTGCTATTGTGTGACTTCTGAATACAGTGACTATGGGATCAATATGATACAGTGTGATTTGCCAACAGGAATGCTATAACATTTCAGCATGAGCAAAATTATGCAAGTGATCCTGTATCATGAATATTGGCATGTTACATAGATTAAATCTGGGAAATGTGCACGTTTATCTGGCTGTCTTCTGGAGAGGACAACAGAAACATGTATCCTTGCTCAAATCATCCAAATGTTTATCTTAATTATGTAATTCTATATATATATATTTTATATTTTCCCCCACGCTTTGTGAAAAGAAAAAAGGAACAATGACTGTTATAATAGCCTACTCTGAAGCACCATAAGTTACAAGTGGCATGGACACGAGGAGTGAAGAAGTGCATATTGGCAAATTGATCAGCTGATCTGCTTTATGATTGAAAACACTAATCACCTCCATTCATTTCATCAACAGTGTAAAATGCAAGGGCCACTGTAAAATCAATGACCAATTTCCACAGGATAATATTAGCAAAACCTTTTAGCATGTGTGAGATATGATGTCAAAGGCCAGCTTGTTGACCTCTCAGGAATATTGCTAACTTCTTCCTGTGCTTGTGAAAGTGGACAGTCGATTAAAAGAGCAGAAACAAAGAGAAGCTGATGAAACCTGCACAGGATCTGAGCAGGATCTGCTTGGAAGCACATGACAGAGACAGCTTTTCTGAGCCTGCAGAAAGAATACCAAAAGTGTTTATATCACATAGATATGCGGGGTTGTTTACCTTGCAGTGTGTTTACAGCTCTCACAATGTGATGTCTCACCGTTTATGAGAGCTGTCTTAGGATAATTACAGTGTTTAGAAAACGTGGAAGCTGATTGTGCTTGCTGAGCTTGTCCACTTACATTTATGAAACCTTAAACTCACCTCTGTGTTTACAGCTGAAACTAAAGGCTGTAATAGCAGCACATTTGCAAATCATCCTACATGAATTTACCTTTCTATATAATCTGTCAATTTTCTTTGTTGAGCTGAACCACAGTTAAAGAAATATCAGACACCATACCATACAGAAAGATTTAGAGGTCTTATGTCTTTCGTATATCTTTGTCTTAACTGCTCGCTCCTCTCTGTGAGCTCCAGGTTCAGCAGTTATCCATGATGAGGCTGCAGCGGGACCTGATGAAGAAACACGAAAACCAGATGTTAGTGAAAATTGAGGAGCTGCTCTGCCAGAAGAAAAAACTACTGGGACATCTTGTGGGTTGAATTCTGAAACATTTACATCTTATATCACTGAGAACATGTCAACTCTGATAGTTCCATTTCACGTAGGTAAACACAAATTTACTCAAACCTCTGTTTGTTTCACTCCAGTCGGGTGAAACAACAATAAGTTATGGTTTCAGGTACGTAAACATCAAAAGAGGTGTTAGACACAATGACAGGTTATATAAAATTTGTTTCTATTGCATACCCATCAGTTTGTGTATAAAGTGTCAAAACAGGGAAAGTGCCTGTTATTTTTGTCTCCTAGAGAGAAATGATTTTCATGCTACTTGTTTTTTCCAAACAGAGGTCCAAACTCTCAGAGAGAACATAACATGTGCACACTTAGTGAAGCAAGGGCATGTTCAGTGTTTTATGTTAATGAAAAGCTTTATTCATTTGTTTTCACGTGATTGGAAATTAATCAGCTTTCAACCAGTTGGTAAGTAGCAGTGGTGGACAGTAACGGAGTACATTTACTTGAGTACTGTACTTGAGTACATCTTTTGAGTATCTGTACTTTGCTTGAGTATTAATTTTTTTGGCAACTTATGACTTTCACTCCACTACATTTCAAAGACAAATATTGTACTTTCGACTCCACTACGTGTTTTTCTTTTCTAAAACGTAATCGGCCACACACTGTGCCCCTCACAGAAGGGAACCAATCGTAGTCACTGCTCACATCTGGGATGAATTTAGAAATATGTCTACAGGACTAAATGTGCATCATCTTATAGGGATTTCCATCACTTTCCACAGACATGGAAAAATTCAGGGTAGATTTTGTGTGGGTTACAGGTTTTATTAAGGCATGTGTTATGTTGCCATGTAGCCAAGTGGTTCAACAGGAGGATGAGTTCTTGACAGCAGAGTTGTAGTTTGTTCGTTGTAATGGACTGAACAGTAAACTTGCAACTCCCACATAGCGAATGTGGGGAGAAAAAAAAGACCCTTCTGTTTTTCTTGGTGGAGATATTTAAATAAAAAAATGGCAATAGCTCTCCTTATTGTTTTTGATTGCATTTTTATGCTGATGTTTTTACAGGGGCTTCTTTAGAGTTTTTTATAGCAGAGCAGTTTTACACCTAAGTCAATACATCATGGGGTGGTTTCAGAGAGTTACAGGGTTCTGTATAAGCAATGAGAAAACAATACAGCAATGCAGCAATGTAATGATATTCGAAAATGTATTTTGTACATTTTACTTTTAAATACTTGAGTATTTTTAAATACATGTACTTTTGAATACGTAAGTATTTATAAAAGTAAGTACTTTAATACTTTAACTTGAGTAAGATTTTGACCGAGAGTATCAGTACTTTGTCCACCACTGGTAAGTAGTTATTTCAGAGTTTCAAAGTTAGACTGTGACAGGAAGTACGCAGGTCATGGCAGTGTCTCCAGAAGCTAAGCACACATAGAAGTGTTTAATATGCTCCAAAGTAAAAACTAATATTCTCAACAAATAAACTTTTCTCTCGACCCCATGATACAGATTTCATTGTCTCCATTTCATTTTTATCACCTGCAACCACATTTTTTGGAGTTCATAGAAACTAAATGAAGGCTTTGTTTGTTTTATCTCTGGGATCTATTCTCATCATCCATCTGTTCATACCAGGTCACCATAAGAGAGGAGTCAGTGGAGGAAAAGGAAAAATTCCTTCAAGAGATCTCAAGGTTCAACCATGAGTTCAGCCTCGGGAGAAGCAAAGAAATTGAGTCTGAGAGCCGAACTCGCACAGAGATCCTGGACCTGGAGAGGGAGGCAGAGTCATTATATAAAGGTCAATGAGGACTGTTAATTATACCGTCATCAGGGTGGGCTTTGGTTAGATGATGCTCTGACTGTTCTTTTTTTATTTCTATGTATATTATGAGGTGAAATACACAGTGAAGGAGACTGAGTGATGACGAATAAGGTTTATGGACATAAACAATAAATTCTTGGAGTAAACAAAAGTAAAATACTACAATCAGTAATTGGATTAATTCAGATACAGAAGAATTTCAAATAACAGTAATTATCAGGGGTGAGACAACACATCAGTACTGCATCATAATGTCATGTTGGCTTGTCCCAGACAATCAAATTATCCACTTTGTCCAGTCTTGGCACTTAAGATACATATTTTTATTTAATGATACAGCTCTCTAAACACATTTCCTTCAACATTTTAATCACTACTTAGTGACTTCTTGGCAGTGCTGCTGATTGCAGTAATCCTGCCCTTTACGAACTCAAGGCATTTTCATGTCTTTGAACTGAACAGAGTGAAAAATGCAAAAATTGAACACTGAGGTCCCCTGCAAAAAGCCTAAAGGGATTTGAAGCATGATACTCCTCAGGTGTGAAGTCCCTCGGTTTTGGCTGACATTTAAAACTTGTTCAGCACACGCACTGCCAGCCGACCACTTCAAGAAATTATGATGATGACATCATGACCCCGGTTTTGAACATAATTTCATTAAGTCACCGAATTCATGTGTGAGAAAATTCGAGAAATAAAAGTTGAATTTCTAAAAGTCTGTAGTTGAGTTATCAAACTCAAAGTTGAGCAAACTAGGAAAACAATGGAACCATATATTATTCCATTTATTCATTACATCATTAAACACGTGTTATGATAGGGGCAGTGAGCAGTGCATGTTTGGACAACAGATTAAAGCTATAGCACCATATTTGAACTCAACTGTCCAGTTTCCTTTATATAAGTGTAATTTAAAAGAGTTATGATGATATTTCTGTCCTTAAAAGCAAGAAGCTGCTCTCTGTAATGAATCCACGCTCTTTTAATGATTTTTTTTCCCTCTTGATTAGTTATGAAACATAATCAGGGCTCTTGTTTTATTTTTCTTTATTCAGAGATGGAGCTGATGAGCCACAGGAACAGTCATATGAGCTCCATGCAGGAGGAGAGAAAAGCACTCCAGCTCGAACTACACAGCCTGGAAAACACACGGGAAGGTGAGTTCAATATTTTGTAGATAATGTGCTTTTGGCGGAGTTAATGTGAATCAAACTTTTACTCGGTCCTAACAAACACAACAAATCCCTAGTTGTTTCTTTCACACTGCCTGTAGCAGGGCAGGAGTTTGTCAGATTATTTATTACATATTCTGTTTGCCAGAAATCAAATCTAGAGAAAATGAGATGGTCATACAGGGTCCTGAACCCAGATGTCCTGTAGTATTTTCTGTCTGAGGACAAAGTTGAAAGGTAGGTTATAAATGGTTTGAAACGGATGGGTTGCTTCGGGTTTTAGTAGTTTTGAAGATGAAACACTCTTCAGAAAGTCTGTTTTGTAACAAATAGAATAAACATGTATAAAACTGTCTGCACAACCTTCTAACTTATGGATCTGTCTCTTAAAGTTCTCTGTTTTGGAATTTATGTAATAAATGTCAAACCCAGCTTCTAACATTGCACGATGAATGACTGTACATTGTCATATGTACTGAATTTTCTTCACGGTTAACTCTGAGGTCTTTTTGACCCCCTTGTTCCGTCTCCCACTGTGCTGAAGTTGTCTGGAATGAGGCTTTTCCTTCAAAAGTACTCTTGTTGTTTCTGATTCCAGCTCAGTTACAGAATATCTACTTTGGGCGAGAGGATGTTGAGTGCTTTAGACTGGCTGGGTTCCAACCACTGGAGTCTAAAAATCTTGACCAACGTTAAGATGGGTTTTCATCATGAACACAAGGAGAAACTTTACAGATAATCCCTCAAACAGGAAATGAAAGTTATGGCACTGGACATAGGCTATTAAAAACAAGACATTTAAGGGAGCCAGATCTTGAATGAAAAATAATGAATAAGAATAAATGAAAACTGATGTTGTGGAACAACTTGCTGCCTTGAGGTGTGGAAAAGAGGGAGGCAAAATGTGCTTGGATGGAAAATTATTCTTGGAGATTCCTTCTATTTTCTTTTTTAGGTTTTCCAGCAAGAACTGGAGATGAGAGTTTTGTTTTCCAATGTTTTTGCAGACGATTTGTTATCTTCAGGGCTAGAGAGTTTATGTTGGTAATATTTTCAGCAGCTCTGGGTCCATGAAAACGTATTCTTAACCAACTTGGATCCTAAGTATGAAACATGTTTCATTTTACTGGATTTGCATTTGTTTTCTGTCCAGGGGGGTTGAGATTGGATCAGAAAACTCCTCATATCACTGGGTATATGGGCCAAACATCAGTGCTGGCCATTATCCCAGTCCAGAAAGGAGAATCTGGCATAAATCAATCAGCCAAAAAAAAAAAAAAAATCATGTAGTTCAAGCTGGGCATGGCTGTAAGATCATGCCAAAGTTAGCAAATCAGCAAATAATACAGCAATGTAGGTACAGCCTGTGTCCGTCCTGTTAGGAGGGAGTCATTTTCAGTTTGATTTATTACTCCTGA
The DNA here is from genome assembly GCA_030710495.1 of Labroides dimidiatus. Lineage (NCBI taxonomy): Eukaryota > Metazoa > Chordata > Actinopteri > Labriformes > Labridae > Labroides > Labroides dimidiatus. The sequence goes on along the minus strand of CM061149.1, from coordinate 21,560,954 downwards.
CTGCAGACTTGGACCGACAGTTGAGGGAGGCTGAAGCAGTGACAGAATCTCTGCGAGCAGAGAGCCTGTTTGTGAGTCAGAAACCTCTCACTGACAGCACCTGTCAGAGGTAAGTGTCACCAGATTTCTGTTTTTTATTGGACACCAAGACCCAGTGTAAAACATCTGACTGACTTGAAACTACATTCTGCTGAGAAAATGTTTTTATGAGATACAAACAAGTGAACAGTAAATGCTACAGTATGCGATTATAAAAGACAAAAGTGGACAAAAAAAACCCAAAATCCAATCAAAGCTATTTAAGGTGCATAAAACAAGCTTCCTTTAAGCGTTCCAGTATTTCAACTATAACTACTGAGCTGCTGTGTAAGGATTGTAAGGATTTGATTTTAAAACGTGCAAAAAAGAGTCAATAATATCAACACAAAAAAAATCAAATACGTAACAGTGATTGCTGCAGTTGCTCCAGGACTTAGTGTGAAACTCTTTTTGTGTGTTTCTGTTTACAACTCAATTCAACGCAGCGACCTGCAGGCCCATTAAATAGAAGGTGTTATTTATGACGAGAGGAAGTGAATCACATCATGAGAAGTGCTGAATAAACTTTGTTTCTCTCTCTGTATATCCTGATGGCTGGGGTTCAAATCCTGAAGTGTAAATAACAGAGCATTAAGACCATTTGGCTTAATTAATGCTTTGATCTGCACTGTATTTCATTCAGTCAACAAGCAGAAAGACAGCGAGGCTAGAGTGATTGATGCAGGCAGGTTTGTAAAGGAAGATGAATGAGGGGCGGAGACTTCAGCATTGACACACAAATTAGAAAACTTTTCACTAAAGAAGAGAAACACTTCCTATTTTGTGTCATAAATTACTTTTTTAATAGAAAATCTGACTTCCGGTTTAATACTCATCAGTATACACATCTACCCAGTTCAAAATACTGTTGACTTACTCTTTGTAGTATTCAATCTGAAAAGTGTACAGTACCATGACAAACTCTGAAATGTTGTTATAGGGAAAAAAAAAACACACTGAGTAAGAATTATATTATTTAAAATATTGTGCTCTCAGGGAGCCTTTATGCAGGTGACTGCTCCTAATTTAAGCTGTGAAACCAGCTATACATTCTTCAGGTGTACATGTTCATATCACACTGCATTTCACAGTGTTTTTATTTTAGTAGTGATGCTTCCTTGTATGTATCCTTCACTCCTTTTTTTTCATGTAGCACCTCATAAGACAGATAATTCAGCTGCTCTTTTCAAAGCCAGCAGACTTCAAAAGGTGATTTCTTTTGTGTGATTTCTTTTGAAGCCACTTTTTTGATGGTTAAAAAACAGGTGGAAATTAGTGCTGGTGCTTCTAAATCAAGGATTTGAGGGGGTTGGGTGGATCCAATATTGTAAAATATAGACAAAAATTAGAGTTATACCTCATAGAGAACATGCAAACAGAAATTATTCATTTATTTTTTCAAATTTAAAAAAAAAAAAAAATCCTGTGTGAGTTTAACTAAAGCATTTAAATTAAAGTAGGGCTAGTTACTTTCTTCTAGAAAACACCACTTATACAAACAGGACAAATTCAGTAAAGAGGTCAGAAGTACATCTTTGTGAACAGGAACACTCAGGCAGGACAGGACAAACAGCTCCTGTTTTCTGTGAGGTATAATTACCACCTCTGTTAATGGAATGTGATGGCTTAAATAAGTGCAGTGAAAATACTGTTTTTTTTCTGTGTAGTGTCTTTTTCTTTTTTTCTATATGTATGTATGTGTTTGTGTGTGTGTGCGTGGGGATCAGACGGTTTTGATAACAAATTTTACCCCATGAGACAAAAAAATAAAGTGCATATTAAGTGGCTTCATTTATAAATTGACACAACTACAAAAGAACTCTGCAGAGTTGGATGCAACCGAATGAGGAAGAGAAGAGTATATAGGTCTCAGGTAGAGAATCAGTGGAACAATGCTATGAAAGGTTACACATAGATGTACACATATCTGTGCTGAAAGATTATTGCTTATTATATTATTTCTTTCTGAAAATGTGCAGAAAATGAACCCCAAACCTAAAAGTCTAATCAGGAACAAAAATACTGACTATTAACTGTGTTTGCACACAGTTGAACATTTTTACTCCTCTAACAACTGCAAGTGTTTGTCTCTCAACTTGCCACAGTAGAGTAAGAGCCAGTTGTATTATATGAATGAAGAGCCTCCTCCCTTTTGAAACATGACTGGTAGAGCTGGTCCTCCTTGTTTCTCCACAAAGGGACTTCCTTTATGTGATTAAAGGCATTAGATCAATAGTGTCCAGGAAGGAAGGGTCATTGTTATTGCTGATGCCACTACTTTGGATAATGTCTTCTCTACAATACTGTGGATGTAAAGTGATTAAAAACCCCAACCTATAAAGTCAAGTGCAAACAGTCTTTTTTAATCAAATTCAGACCAGGTATTTATTTAGTATGAGACCTTTTCATTAACTGTTTTCTCCAGTATCTGGTGAGAGGTGTGTGTAATCTATGGGGAAAAAAAGGTATAATCCCTGCTTTGGTGCTGTTTGTTTTGCACATTATTATTTATTTTCTGTTCTTTATTGCCCCCGCATGCATGTTCAGCTCTTGGCCTCTTCTTTGCCTTCCCAACACTGACTTAAATCATGCATGTGGATAGCATGTCCTGTTCATCCATCAGCCTCATTAAACATACTCGATCCTTCATTACCCTCAAGCTTATTAGCCTCAGGAAGTGCTGAGGATGTGGCTTTGGAGGAGAGAGCCTCCTCTCACTCATTCATATGATCATCCACTGGAACAGAGACCATCAATCCTCTTCTCAACCACTGCTGTGTCTCTTTAAAGCGCATATTTAACTCTCCGCTCATTGATTGTTGGAAATTGAATGCATGTCAATTTGAATGAGTGCTACAGCCATTTAAAAAGTGTTCAGTGTGCAAAACAGGGTGGCTGCCACCATAGAAAGATACCTGAAATATGCAGTGCTTGGGATTGATGATTTAGGAGTTGTGTGGATTTTATGATGTGTAGGATTTTCTTCGTTGATATATTACTGCTACATTATTTCTGAAGGCTCATTTGAAGATGTCATTGCAGTGCAGGAATCTGATTTTAAACTGCAGAAGCTACAGATATCTCCCAGGTATCAAGCTGTTGGAAGCATCATTCTGCTGTTGAGAAAACAGCACGCTTGGTTTAAAAATCTAATTTGTAAGTTACACAAAGGAGTGAAAAGTTTAAAAAACTGTGCTGTGAATGTAATTTAAGCTCAGCTTCTTTATTGTTTCATTTAGTTCCAATAAAAGAAAAGGGAGGAGATGTGGTGTTGAACCTTGGAACACCTGGCAGAACTGTTAAATCACAGCACATTGGACCCAGGACACATTTTTTTCTGAGCAAACTGAATTAAGATGAAACAATTGTATGTATGTTTGTGCCTCTCACACATTGATTTGCTTTATGATAGAGGTTTGTTTTGGAGCTTTCCCAGCTTCTTTTTTTACAGGCATTTTCTAATATTCTGTGAATGATTTCTTATTAAATAAGGAAGATGAAACAAAGGGACATTTTTATTCATCTGAAGTACATTACTGGGAAGTTTTCCAAATTAGAGATGGGCTGACAGACTGTTGAGACTACTCACAGAGATGATGGCTTTTCTCTTCTCTTAATTTCATATTTAATAATAATTATACCTCTGTAGCTTCATTGTTTTTCTTTATCTGCAGTAGCTAAGCACATCTTTGAGAATCACTCCAGAATTGCTCGAGTCAAAATTGATTTATTACTGTCAGTTCACTCTGTGCGTATTAATTTGTCCCTCAGGGTCCTCTGTATTTCATCACCCCCGTGCAGCAAGGCCTTATGGATAACGTAATTAAAGACAGAATGAAAGCAACCTGACAGAGATGACTGCAGCTTGTTAGAGTAGGAGGGGATCAGGCAGTGTTGATTGTCACTCATTTTTGCTACTTTTTACACTGTGAGATATGTTAAGACTAAAAAAATAAAGATATATATTGTAAACCAGTTGCCTTTAAAGTTAGTATTGAAATATGAGAACTTGTGTTGATTCAACTAAAAATCCTTAATGCAGAAATCAGAAAAATGAATTCATAACAACTAAGAAGATTTCATTTAAAATCTTTAATTACCACCAGTCTACTTGAGTCTACTTTTTTATGTAAACTGGTTGTTGCCTTGACAGTTAGGGTAGTTAAGATAGGCTGGAGCCAATCCTAACTATCTTAAATAACCTAAGATGACAGATCGAGTCAACTTACAATCATGACTGTTATCAAATATGTATTCAAACATGTAGGTATACTTCAGTACATTAAAACATATATTTTAGCGTAGTCTGAAACAAGCACCGATGGCATCTTATCTCATGTTGTAGTTAAGTATATTTTAGTTTAGAGGAGATGCAGTATTTTGTTTTCCTGTTTTTTCATCTTTGAATGATATCTGACTTGTAGAATTTAAACTCAAACAAGTGTGTGCTTGTCACCGTCTTCTCCTTGATGGTTCATTTACAAGGTCGACTGATGTTTCAAGGCCTCTCCAAATACTGACTATGAGTAGTCCATGAGACTGATAACCAACAATTGGACCAATTAACATGGTCAGCAATAATAATAATAATAATAATAATAATAATAATAATAATAATAATAATAATAATAATAATAATAATAATAACATAAAATAAAAATAATAAATAAATAAATGAATAAAATTTAAGTTCAGAATAGAACTCTAGTTCTTTGACATGAAAATGTCTCACAGCTCTTGCTTGAACTGAAAAAAAAAAAAAAAAAAAACAGACTCTGTGACTTGTAAACACCCACAAACATCCTTGATTGTTGTGAGTTGATGGCAGTTTATCAGGAAGTTTGCCTAGGAATTATTGGAAACACATCACTAAGGGCACCTCAAAGTCATTTGACTTTGTCGTATAATATTTGAAATCAAAAGATTTATTGTGTTTCTTTTGGCATCCCTGCAGGAACTGTTGCTGTGGCAAAAGAATGCCCAAGCTCAGACTGCTGTTTTGAAACTGAACTGTAAGGCCAAGTCCTGGACTTGAGAAAAACAACACTGGGCTCTTGAGAAAACAATCATAGTCAAGATTTTTCCCACCTATCAAAGATCCTGACATAATCTCAAATATTTATCAGAAATTCTCAAACATTACAAACTGAAGAACTTTGTGGATGAAAGCACACTTCAAATAGTATTGTTATAGTCAGGAGTCCTTCAAGTGTTATATTATAATACAGTATAATAGTCCTTCAAGTATTATTGGGATAAATTGAACTTATGTTTCCTCTTTATTATCAGGACGACTATGTAAGTAAAAATCAGTTGTCTTTTCACGTAACTTGAAACATTTTGCCTTTTCTTTATGTATTGACACTTTCATGTGTTTTGTAACACTTGGTTCTCCAGGCTCAGAAAGGATCTGGAGATGCTTAAAGAGGGAGAGCTGGAGCTTCGTAGAGAAGCACTCAGCTCAGAAATACAGTTCTTGAAGTCAGTAAGTTTCTTTCCAATGAACAAGGCTTTTACTCAGGCTAATTAAACCTATTTTAGATGGGACAACACAATTTAAATATCTCACCAGAATTTGACAGGAGTCACTGAATGTCAGAGCAGAGCAGAAATTTTGGTATTTTTCAAATACAGAAAAGATGTGGAGAACTGTTATTCATTTTCAAAATGTAAAATTGGTAAAGGTAATTTTATTCTTTGAATTGTTACTTAAAGTCTTTCATTCAGTTTTCTTTTCTATTTTCAGAAACTGGAAAGCAGCCAGGACAGTGAGGCCCCATTAGGTTTGACAGAGTGGAAAGTGTTTCACTGATCTGTAAAAAAGAAACGTACATGGTGATGAATAAAGAGCAGTGACAGAGAAGAAAACCAACAGGAAGAAACAAATAAAGAGAGATTATTTACTTTGAAAGGAACTTAGAATGAATAAAATCCATCCTGTGAATGACTGAACTCCAGAAACAGGTTATACTTGTTGACACTGTAAAGGCGTCTGATGAACTGATTTCAAACAAAATAAATACATACTCAAACTAAAAGGTTTTTTTAGTGAATCTGGTTTCTTTCTCCACCTTCAAACTCTAAATATGAAATACTGTGGGCTGGTTGTGACTTCTACACGGTGAATGTATGAATGTATTTACACTGGACTGTCAACAAATCAAAGGCATATTTGAAAGAAGCTGCTTGCAAATAAAGATCGCTATTAAAAAGTGATTAAATAGCTCCCTCTAGTGCACAGAGACTAACATTGCTGGGAAAAAGGTTTAGGAACTGATTTACACATAATGACAATCGAGAATCTAACACCATGTTTATATATATATATATATATATATATATATATATATATATATATATATATATATATATATATATATATATATATATATATATATATATATATATATATATATATATATAGTGATTTACAAAAAAGAGGAAAAAAGACAAAAGCATATTATGATTTTGTTGACAAATTACAGTTATGTACTTTAATTCCTTTACAGAAAATGTGTTTTAGTGGTTGTTTCATTGAATTCAGACTTCTCAGAGTGTTCCAGTGTGAAGGCTTAAACCAGTTTGAAACTACACTTGATGAAGCACAGTGAACTAACTGAAAAAGAGTTTGAATTGAAGCACTTCAGTGTTTACTTTAAAAAAAGAAGTTGACTGTCTTTTGTAAACCAATGCTTCACACCATGCCTTGTGTCTAAGCTAAAGACAAATGTTTGTCAGTTGATGCGCATTCAGAATACATATGAACTACAAATAAATGAGAATGTAAAAAAAGAAACTCATCACTGAGTACAAATATTGAGTGCACAAAACTCTTACATATTTCAGAAACAATAAAATGTTATTAAAACTTTGACATAATAAAGCCCCCAAGAACAGGAAGCACACAAGACCACAAGACTTACCTCTTTTTAAAAATTACTTCAACATAAGTTCACATCTGCTGTGTTCTGCAATTTGATCTTCATTTTGATCCATCACAGAGAAAGCTGGGAGGCCACTTTTACCAATTTATGTCACACAGTTTTGGTTCTTTGTTCGGTGAGGGTTTTGGAAGGGACAAAAAGTAAAATCAAGCACGAGCAAGTGTTATATTACTTTACACTAACATTAAAATGTCATTCCTGGGAACTACACAGAAATATTTACATGTAGGTACACAGTTTTTCTTAAGGATGATTCTGATGATGCTACTAGAAACTGAATCTGTGGAAATTAAGGTTTCAGGACATACAGGTCTGTCACTTTTACTGGTGAAGTCAGTCACCAGGCAAAAACAGGATGAGAGAATTTGACGTGTGTGTCTGTGACCACCTAGTGGAGGGTCTTTAACATCACAGCCTCCCTCAGACCGTTATTCCAGTAATTGATGATTAGACGGTCTGTGGGCCTGCAGCAGGGGGTCATTCGGCGGGTCATTTTCTCTCAGATTAGAGTGATTCCTAATTGAATAATTTGGAATGTCAATGGTTACCTAATGAGATGCTGCAATCTCATTTTGACTTTTTAACCCTGACCTCAGTGAATATAGTCTGTATGTATTAGCAAAAAACAGAGAGGAGACAGAACCGCTGAAAAAGCAGTATATTTGGCAGAGTGGTTAAGCTCATTGGCATTTTAGCTTTTATCTACATCAAACAGAGAGTAACTACTTGTAAAATCAGGTCAGGGGGAAAGCAGTGAAGATGGCAATCAAATCATTGCAGTGTTTTCATGACTTAATTTGCTTTATGCTTGCAGAGAAACATTGCCTTTCATTTGAAGTGTTTGTAAAAATTTTAGTGTAAGCCGTGTTTTCCTTGTTTCTAGTTGTCTTTGCTGTGTTTAGGAGCATGTTATTCTAACCAGAGACAGCCCCATGGGAGATGCTGCTCTCAGTGTGGTGGTTTGTTCAGAAGTAAAACTCAGACTTACTCTCCGTTCCATAAAAGAAAATGTGTTTTTGCTGGTAATTTTTTGTTCAACCAGGCTCTAGTTTTCTGATGGACATGCATTGGCTAAAATGCAAACTAAATGGCTATTATTGGGGAAAAAACTAACTTTTTATGAATCAATTTAAGGGCGTATTGCTCTTTTTGGGGGACCGTATATTTTCCCCCTTGCACCCCTGTTTAGCTTCACATGATATACAGCTCAAAAATTCAATAGCTTTCCAATCGAGTCGGGCAGGACTGGATGGGTAAGTAGTGAGAAGAGAGATGTGTTTTTTGTCTGCTGAAAATGATTTCTGGGATTATTTTTATAGCAATGGCAGAGCTTAACTCTAAGACAAAAGATGCAGAAGAAAGCTAACTGGTAGACTGATAGAGCAAGGGCTAAAGACTAAACCACAAGCTAAACACTAAAACACAGGCTAAACTGTTTGCACCATTATTACAACCCACATGCAGCAGTTATACTACAGTGATCTGATCAAACTTGAGCATCTATCAATAAAATCAAGAGTGAGGTTACGTTAGCTCTGCTTGGTAGATGAGCAAGACAGGGATTGGCAAACATTACACATTATCCTACGGATACATTTCAGAGCGCCGGCTACTAAACTATGATACAAACTAACAAAGTTTGCTTGTTGTATTTCTCATATCACCAGGCTGCCAGCAGCGCTAAATATAGCCGGCTACTGAACTACGGTACAAACAGACAAGGTTTACTTATTGTCACGTTTCAAACAACAGCGCTGCATAACTGTTGGTAAATACCTCACCTTGTTGCATTGTATCTGGTAAAAAGTTGTCTTGAAGAAAGAAAAGTAATGTTAAAAAGATGATCTGATCTCCATTCATTTCCAAAACAAACACTCCTTGCTAAGAGTCTTGTGATTACGACAGTGTGTGTGTGCTGCAGTCCACTTCAAACAGATTGTCTTCACAGCCTCTTAAGAAAAAAAAAGGTAAGAATGGACCCAAAATATAACAAGAGTGTAACAACTTGTTACATGTTGTTACATGTTGGGCAAAAGTTATTACATAGTAATTACACTCAGCATCTTGTTACATGTTGAGTCAGTTATTACTTTGGAGTTTTATTACTTTTTTTTGGTCACATTTTGGGTAGTTGTTGCATTTTGGGTTGTTGTTACATATCAGTGCTTAAAAATGAAAAACAAAGTTCTTCCCAATGATCCAATCATCAAAGAAGACAAAAGACTTTATTGATGACACTTGAAGCCAGTTTAATTTCATTCCCACACTTCTTTTGATTCACTGACCTCCACATACAAGACATTCATGCTGTGTCTGTCCCTCTATGCCCTGATTCTTCAGCTCAGAGGCAAAAAGCTCAATGATGTGTCTCTTCTGTTGGCTGCTGCTCTTGGTTGTGAGGCAGTCCTGATCTTTAGGAAAATAGGCCGTTGCTACCCCAGAAACTTGAGTGGATGCTGCTTGAAATGGAAAAGTGGGAAAAGTTAAGTTCAACTTCTCAACTTAACATCCTACATTAAGTGCCGCTGCATAAATATATAATGTGCGTTTTTCGTGTACAGAGAGTTAAGGACATTAAAAAGTCATTAAACACAGCTGAACGGAGGAAATCAGGAGTTCACATGAAGAAGGCTGGAGCTGAAGTTCACTGAACAAGGAACAAATTTACAAAAAGATCAGAGCTAGTTGATTAAACACAGGCTTACCGTCACACACAGCCAGTTTGTTTCCTCCTATGTACTGAGTGCTCCATCTATATCCTGTCTGTTCACTGCATTCATCATACACACGACTCCTCCTTAGGAAGCCAAAGTCATAACCCTGGGGAGAAAGACTGACGTGTTTTTCTTTCCAGAAAAGTGCCATTACCTCTTATGAAGTGTTTTTATTACCATGCTGGATAAAGTGTTGTAAGTTTGGACCACTTACATCGTTGCACAAAGGTTTGCAGTAGCGCTTGTTGTCCACTGTGATGCACACTAACCCTCCATTGTCAGGCACTTCAGCATCAGGGCATTGCCTTGGCTCAGCGCCTTGACATTCTGTAAATTATTTATCATTTATTTAATGAGGAAAAACTGAAGTATTCAAATCAATAGATCTCTTATTTTAATACACATATAGTATGATGTATTTTGGATGTATTTGGATGTTTATAAGAAATCAACCTTAAATTAGATGAAGTCTCAAACTGCTTTATTTTATTCAGAACATTTCACCAGTGCATGAACAGCTACTTCACCAATTACTGCCTCCAAGAGTAGACCAGCAGATATGAAACCAAAAATAGATCATCAGTAATGAGAGTATCTTAAGAAGAGGATAATTTTCCTGTTTGTCTGAAAAATTTCACTTAATTTAGTGACGGAACTGAAGTGTCTTGTTATAATAAGTATATCTGGTAAACTCTACTGCTCTCCATGAGCTCATGAGAATTTTACAAAGTCCCTTTAGTTCTTTGCTACATGAACTGGTAACTAGATTTTATGTTGACTGTATATTCAAGAGGGATAAAGAATACCATGACAAGAAATAGGTCATATCAGTACAATTATTGTTGGTTTGCATGTTTGCTTATGACAAAATAGAATCTTTAGTGCCAATACCTGGTACACATATGAGAGTATTTTTTTTCTGTTTGTTTTAATGTTGAGTTTTTCTGCTCTCAGGAATTTTTAGTCTGATTTTGCCAATCTTGTCTTGTTTATGTGTAAGTTTGTTTTCAAAAAGAAGAAAGAAAAAAAAAGAAAATCATCTTTCTCCCGTCACTCACTGTGAATGTTTCCTGTAGGAATAGTAAAGGTTTGTCCTTCACCATGCTGTAAATCTCATCTGTCACCTACCCCCTCACAGTGGTTACAAGCATTAAAATTATGAAGCTTACATTTTTAGTATTTCAATTTGTGGCCTAGTTTTCTTTTGAAAATCATCAAAAGGCAATCAGTCCTTCACTTCAGTCCTTTTTAATAACAAAATAAATATCTACTCAGAGGAGCTTTAAATCGCTTCCAGAGTTTTTAAATGTCTGGTGTTTGTTGAATTGTGACCAGGTACCAACTCACACAACCTTGTTTCTGACACATCCTCTTACCTCTGAGCTGCTGTTGATGCAGAGAATCAGTCAGGTTCTTCATGGAGAGCAGGAGGGAAAGGGCCTGCTGTGCATTCAAAGCAGTCTGCAAGTTTCCTGTGCACTCTGTCACCGCCTGTTGGTTAAAGCAAGAAACAACACTTGCTTTACTTCTCTGAAAATTTGAAATGCAAGATACAAACAAAAAAAATACAAAATAAAAAAACAAAAGTTATGGACTGACATCCATTAACACATTTATGTGAATGTTACAGCAGTTTGCCTCATTTTATTCTTTTACCTGAAGATCAGCTGACAGTCGGTCAAGGAGCTCAGTTGTTAAGAAACAGTTTTGAGGAAGCGTGTCTTGAGCTGCAGAGAAAGACAAAACTGCAAGAAAATACAGCTTATTAATCTCATCTTTATGTCAATTTAGGATTTTCTGTGTCCTATCTCTCTCTCTCCTCTCTCTCTCTCACTTATGCAGAGGGACGTATGCATTTGCATAATACACAGATACATGTCCAAATAAACCTCAAAATTACCTGTTAATGAGCAAAGCCAAACAAGTTTTCCCTTCAAAGCCATCGTCTCTGAATCTGACTCTTTCTGATGTCAAAGTGAGCAAAAAGCCATGACAAGTGAATTTGTTGACTCAGTCTGGAGGGACAAAGTTTACAGAATTGGCCAATGTTATAGTCTGTGGCCAAGTTTGGAGTCACTGGTGTGCCAAAATTTCACAAACCTTATTTTAAACTCATGATGTAACATGGACTTTGTGTTCAGCCACTCATCCTCATCTGCAGAGCCACAGTTCCATTTTTTCATAATTGTTTTGATGCACAAACTCTGTCCCAGTTTTCCCTTGTAAGAGGTTTTTGCACTTTGTACTGTATGTCCCAGCTCTGCACTGCTGGGGGAGCTGGTAGTACATGTTAACTTGTGTAATTGTCTTCCGTAATGTTTGTCTTCTCGCAGGTTGTCATTATTTCTTCGCTGTGAACCCATTATGAAGCCAAATGTTGGCATCAGACGTACACACACAAACACCCCAGATACACTGGGTGAGTCAGTGTCAGTCAGTTAGTTGTGCCGAGAAGAATGACAGTGTAAATAATTCACTGTGGGTGTTATTCATTATGGATGTCTGACAATCTGGGAGAGAATGAATTATTGAAGCTCTTAGAAAAAGTCGTTGAAGCTCATTAACTTGGAGAATTGCCTTTTCATGTTTGATTTGACGAACAAAGATTAGTCCTTGAAAATGGACCTCAAGAGCTGTCATTGTGCTATTACACACAAGTCCCCTCGTGCTTAAACTCTGCCTGTCTGTGAGGATTTTTTTCTCTGGTTAGAAGAAAAAAAAGAGTGCTGTTCAATTTAACACTGACATGATGCACATTATGCACAGCTCACAGCTGATTATTGTATGTTTTAGTTCAGTTACAATGATGATAAATAAATTAGAGCTGGATTTGTGATGCTCAATGCAGCTGCATTAGTTCAGAGGACTAAAGGGCAGACCTGCTGTTTCAGTGGAATACAGGGAAAATGTGAGAACACTAGAATGCATAGTTGAAACCACCAGTTTATATACATTTATTATTTATTTTTTCCACATTAAATCAGACTAAACATTTCTTGTTTTAGGTCAGCTAGTTGCAAAATGCCAGAATAATTACAGGAGAAATTTGTTAGTGTCTGTAAACTTGAACTTAAACTCCTGACTTTGTTAAAAAGAAAAAGTCGCCAGTCAATCGCAAGGCTGACACACAGGGACAGACGACCATTCACACTACGGGCAATTTGGAATCACCAATTGACCTTGTGAGCATGTTTTTGGACTATGGAAGGAAGCCGGAGTACCCGGAGAGAACCCACGCATGCACGGGGAGAACATGCAAACTCCACACAGAAAGGCACACTGTGCCCAAATCGGGATTCAAACCGGCGACCTTCTTGCTGCGAAGCAACAGCACTAACAGCTGCACTACCGTGCAGCCTAAAAGGAATGCAATCTTAGAGAATTTCTTCAATTTGGTAAAGCGTAGATGATGATGTCATGGCTTTAGAGGCTTTTGATAGGTCACCTGACATCATTTAAGTTAAGTGGACACTCTCATGAGTGTATTTTAAAGGCACACCTTAAACACACTGCTTCCTTGCTTGACGTCACGAGAAAATCAAAAGAAATCTGGCAAGATATCAAGAAGAGGACTGTTGACGTCCACAACTCTGGTTCACCCTTGGGTACAATTTCCAGATGCCTGAAGGTGCCACGTTCATCTGTTCAAACAATTATACACAAGTAAAAACACCATGGGAATGTCTAACCATCCTACTGTTCAGGAGGGTGATGGATTCTGTGTCCCAGAGCTGATTTTTTTTTTTTTTTTGTCATGAAATGGGAAAATCACTCCCAGGACAAAAGCCAAAGGTAAGCGAGCACCATTAATAAAACTGTCATAATTGACCTCTACTGTGAGAGGATCTGGTGGTTCTGGTATGTTTGTTGGTATACATAGTTGATTTCACGTTTATTTATTTAGTTATTTAGTCTGTGAGTGAGTACGTGGGAGAGAGAGAAAGTAAGTTTATCTGAGTATAATAAAATGTTTTGGAACCACAGGAAATGGTTTCCAAAGTATAACAATGCTCCCATCCATTTGATGTAGGTGCCCACCAGCTGTTACACCTCTGCCTGAGGACTTCTTCTAAAAACTCTTCATAAAATTCACTTTTATCTCATGTTTACCTTCAACTGATGTTATTCCTGTTATAGCTGAAAAGAGAGGTGGGCCCCTCCTGAGGGACTCAGTAAACAGAGCTGAAGAAACATTTCATTGGCTTCCAAAAAGTGATCACAGAGATTGCCAGAATGTGTGTGAGGTAGTTTACAAAAAGTTCACAGATACAAAGGTTTTTGGGAATTTTCCAGTTCTCACACTTTATATCAGAGGGGTTGGCTGTATCTGAGGTAAATGTTACAATCTTAGGGGTTTGGGTTTAATTTTTTTTTCTTTTCTCTCTACTTACTAATTAAGGAGGAGTCCCAATAAAGTTATTAAAGATCCTATTACACACCTCATGTCTCACGCCATCTGTTTCGACTTCTGAGTCTGTGCCTTCACAGGAACTCTGATTTTTATAAGATCACACATGAATGCAGACTTAAAATGGGCCACTTTCACCTGCACACACACACTTCCACACACCGGCATAGACAGACTTACAGCAGTCTTTTACGACTGTGGTATAAAAGTGATGATGAATGGTGTGTATGATAGCAACACGCTTTTGTCTGCTGTCTAACCTTTCTCAAATAATCCTGACATTCTCCCCACGGCACTGCTTGGCTTGTTTGTCTTCCCTCAGAAGCATTGTGCTGAATTAGCCAGCCGTGGAAAACGGCTACTCTGTTGTCAAACGATTCACACGGTTAAGCTGCAGATACCTTGATGCAGTCAGACCTAATTGGTATTCAAGAGGTTTCTGCACCACCTGTATCAAAGACATTTCTGTTTGGGAAGATCACTGTGCCTCCAGGGAACATTTCAATGCAATCACAGCTGACAAATAGCTAATAGCATCTATTAGTTCATTTTAATTACCCCTTTGCTTTTATCACAGGGCTGATTTACTGTCTTAACTTGCTGAAGCCGTGGCAGCTGCATAGATTTGAAGGTGCAACACAATAGTTTGTCAGAGATTTTGGAAGATTAATGCGTTCAGAATCAGAGGCTTAACACTGACAACCAACTCTGAGCTTTTAAAGATACAAACAAACTGATCCTGTCAGTTGCAAATGGTTCCTCTGTCAACATGAAAATCAAAGCGAGGGAAAGTGAGAAACAAGCAGGGAACAGGGCAGTTGAACGTGGGCCTGAAAACTCCAGCTGTGCTGTATCAAACAGCTGAAGCACGGCAGGAGGCTCATCGCATCACCCAGCCTCTAACATTTATTTACTAACTGGTGAGAGAAAAGAGGTCAGTTAGGGGGGTGTAAAAGCCTAATCAAAATCATGATGACAGCCTCTCACATCTTTCATCTCCTTTTATTAAATATACATTATTGACAGCAGATAAAATTAATCTCATGTCTGCTTCCTTCAGTTGTAAACATCCTTGAAGACAAGTCTTCACAGCAGGACACATGCCAAACTCAACAAAATCACATTCATTCATCCATCCTGTTCAGGGTTGCGGGTGGCTGGAGCCTTTCTCAGCTGTCTTAGGGTGAGTTGGTAAGGTACACCCTGGACTGGTCGCCAGTTAATCACAGGGCTGACACATAGAGACAGACAGGAAAGTAAGTGAGAAAATTGGAATTTTAGGATGTGAAAACCTTTGTCCGTCACCTGATTCAAGTCATGGTTTTATTAGCAAGTCAGTGCTGCCCCAGTAAGCCAAACTGCATCACTTTGCTATGTTGTGAAGCTCAACCTTGTGTGATGACATCTGACTATTTATGTGAAGTAGGCAAGCAAACATAAAACACTCCAGTGTTGTATACGTGCAAACTAAGCTAGTTTCTGTGTTTGGTGTGAATGCAACATTCAATGTGATTTTTCGTAAGAACAAACAAACAACAGCTGCCAAAACCCGCTTTCAAAAAAGTGTACTTGTTTCAGTTTAACTCTTAGCCCGCTGAATTAAAATTCCCCCACATTTTCCACAGTGCTGAATATACTTTAAAAATTACCACTTTGGAAATCATTCAACATAAGTTGAGATCTTCACAGAGATGCCCTGGGAATGCTTTAAAAAGGCAGATTATTATTATTTATTTTATTTTTTTTTGTGACGTTTTTCTAGACTCTCTATCCTACACATAGTCTCTCTGTCTGTGTGTGCGTGTGTGTGTGTGTGTGTCTGTGTGTGTGTGTGTGTGTGCGTGCTCAAGTGTTCATGTCTGTGCATCACACACTTCACAATTTAAATCACTATCTGTGGGTCTTTCTCTGATATTTTGAAATACATCAGCCCTTATCCAGACAAGAGTGTGCCAGTTGCGGTTTTTGCTAGCGTCATCGTAGCATGCTGTTTTGGCTGTGTTGTTCGGTGATAAAAGTCTTTCGGCTGAAATTTTTCGTAGGCCGAAATTTCTATGAATCCCTAACAAAAACCAAACATTCTCAGTCTCAGCACTGGTGGAAACGGAAGGGCTGACCGACTATTCTCAGTCATAGCAGGCAAAGGGTAAATAGCTTAACCACTGATCTGACTTATGGCATTTAGCCAAGGGGGGAGTTGGGTGGGGAATAGCTTAGCTATTCTGGATTCATTTCTGGGACAATGTGATGTCTTCCAAAATCTTATACAATCTACATAAATAGTTTACAAGGAATGTATAACATCTAATAGGTGATGTGCAGTGAGCCAGATGTGATAGCTGAATGGAACCCCAGCCCAGTGAAAAGGCGCAGGGGTCCTGCAAAAATCTAGTCTTTATCATCAGCCTGCCTGTCAGCTATAGCAGACCATTTCTATATGTATGGACCAATAATCAACCACATAA
Source organism: Labroides dimidiatus (assembly GCA_030710495.1). Classification (NCBI taxonomy): domain Eukaryota; kingdom Metazoa; phylum Chordata; class Actinopteri; order Labriformes; family Labridae; genus Labroides; species Labroides dimidiatus. The sequence continues at coordinate 21,544,345 of CM061149.1, read as the reverse complement.
TACGGCTATGTAGTCATGGTCCCCACATTTTGTAACTAGTGCAACAGACTGGACTTCCTCCAATCACTTTGTCTGTCAGTCCCTCAAATAAACATGACAATTGCTAAACACCAAGTTAGACAGAGAGAACATCCTCATACAGAAGCAACAGCCAAGAACACACACCAGATGGAGGGATATATGTATTTATCAAATATTTATAAGATGCAAATGTGAGTTTTTTTTTTAAAAAAAGGACGTCTCTGAACACCTGTTTTCCTGCCAGCTTACCGAGCTCTTGTTTACCACCTGTCTCCTCGGGAACTTTCCCCTCTCCTGAGCGCCAGCACATCTGTGACTTTTCAACGTGTCTCACTGCATACTGCTTCTGGCACTGGATGGCTAGCTTTTCTTCAATGGTACATGTTTAGTTTCCTATTTAAGAAAAAAACACTCTTCTTTATACTTTGGCTTTAGGACTGTGTGCCTTCTTGCCAGCCAATCACTGAAAGCATATCACTACTCTATGCTTATTATGTCCTCAGATGCCATCCATTTACTTCAAAGGCTACAACCTAGCGAATCTCATAAACTTTGTCAGAATTAGCAGCTGCTCATTAATACAATTTTGTAGTTCGATTGAATATAAGAAACATGTCTCAGCACAATTTTGGATGATCTCACTTACTTTTTGTACTTATGCTCACAAGGTGAGATACTGATTTTTTTTTTTTTTTTTTATTAAACAAATATAATCAAGAACAGAGAGTAAAAGGCGTAGAAACAGTAGAGAGGGTGATAGTTTTGATACAACTTCTCTACTACAACTAGACTGGGACAATTTGTCATCACCATGTAAAAGTTGTATCTAATGTTGAGTTTAAGAAGTACCAAAATAATTCAATATAAATGCAAATCTAACGTAAGAGCCTGTACAACACTGAAGGATGCCTGCTGCATCAGCCAGCAGGGATCTGTTGGATGGGCCATTCTGCACTGCTTCATGACAGAGAAGCAGTGGCATACTGTGGGATTTCAGTCAGGGCCTACACACACACACACACACACAAACACACACACACACACACACACACACACACACACACACACACACACACACACACACACACACACACACACGCAGTCACAGATGATCATTAACAAGCACAGCGTTACACATATTTCAATTGATCCAATTCAATATTTTGGGGGTCAATCAAAAATAACTGGAGAAAAATGTCAAACTGGTGGATATAACAAGATATGGGAGGCCCAAGGACAAATCCCTGAGGAACACCCAACATTCATTTTCTATCCCTTTTATCTTGTTTAGGGTCACGGGTGGCTGCAGCCTATTCCAGCTTTTAGGGCGAGAGGCGGGGTACACTTGGACTGGTCGCCAGTCATCGCAGGGCTGACACAGAGACAGACAACCTTTCATGCTCACACTTATGAGTGATTTAGAATCACCAACAAAAACTCTAATATGTTCTTGCATTTTGTTACTGCTTTGTTATAAACATGTCTTGTTTACACTTAACACAAGTAAAAAGGTAAGAAAGAAAAGTAAAGGCCTGAGAATATCCCTAAAGGTTGCCTTAATTTATGCAATATTGTAATTACTGTTTTACAAAAACATTTCTGACTTATCTTCAAGACAAAACACCAAAGTGAATTAATGCCAAATATGAATTAATACAGTATAATTTACTTTTAGATGCTTATTTGTTGAAACTGCATTTTCTTTGTTTCCCAATCATTTCCCCCTTTCTGAAATACAACAAATACTTCTAATGAGCCCTGCAGAAGTCACTTTTTTCCAGACATGTGCTCTTAAAGCAGCTTTGGATCACTGTCAGTCCCCGCTGGAGCATCACTTTGTGTTAGGTGCTTGGTTTCTACAATGTTTCGTCACTTCATGTAAGCTGAAGTCAGTGTGACCTATGAGAACTTTGAAGACTGAACTGTGATGTCAAAATATTGTGTGATAGTGTTTTGGTAGATATCCAGCGGGATGGTGTGCATGTCTGCGTATGAGTTATAGGTTTAATTTTCCTCTTTATGTGACTGTCAATGAATGCTATTTGAGTAAGACAACTGAGGCTCATAAAAGTGCCTGTGTTGAGATAGTGGATCTAGTTAAGTTCATTCCCATGTCAAAGTGACGGGAGCTGATGGGCATTGACAGAGATGGGAGCTGAATAGACAATTTTTCCTCCCCCTCTTTGTCAGTTCAGATATCTGTTAAGTCAGATTCACACTGTCTGTTGGCTTTTCCTGCAAAATACATAAAAAACTGACCTGAAAAAAAAAAAAAATGAAAACAGGAGAAAGTCTAAAATAAAACGTGGGTGGAAGCACAGTCTGTCAACTACACACATCTCCATTTCCATAGCAGCCAGCCTGCCTGCAAATTAATTCCCATTACTCATTTTTCTTCTCTTTAAGATTGTAAGAGAGAAGAGGAAAGGATGTGAAGGAAAGAGTCTTTTATAAACTGATATACTGTTTTGAATAGCTGTTACTTGTCATCTGCAAGATCATTTTGCTGCAGCGGAGGTTATTACACACCCAGAAACAGCATCAATTTGTCAGAAACTCTTTAAAACAATTCTTTTGAGCACTTATATTATAATTATGTGTTGATTTATTCATGTAGCCTCATTTTGGATTGCAAATGATCAAATTTTCATGGTAGACAAAAAAGCACCAGGTTTACTGCAAAGACCTGTATCATGTTTTTGATCATATTCCTCTTGAGAGATGACTGCAATGTGACACTTTAAATCCCCTGGGATGAATATTAAGGTCCCGAGATTTTCCATCCAGAAATGAGGACACAAGTGTTTACAGTAAATTTGCATGTTGTTATGCAGAACATGAATAAATAAGATAGAGGTGTTCACTTAACAGTTATGATTCACATTTTGCTACCATATTGTTCATCAAACATTCAGCTCAACAACACACTAAGAATTGAAGCTGTTAACAACTTACCATCCCAAAAATGTATGACTGGAAAATATAGAACATAAAATTATTTTAAGCATAAAAGCCTTCTTCTAAACCCATAAAAGTTTCTTGTTGGATTGACTGAACATTCTCTTGTTAAAATACAGTGTATCTGGAAAACACTTCACTTTTTCTACATTTTTTGTTACAGCCATATTCCAAAATGAAATAAAATAATTTTCATTCCTCAAAATTCAACACAAATTACCCCATAATGACCACGTTTTTAATTTATGAAAAATATTTTAAAAAAAGTAAGATCACATATACAAAAGTATTCAGTCTTTACTCGATACATTGTTGATGCACATTTGGCAACAATTAAAGCCTAAATTCTGTCAACAGGGTGGATTGACGTTGGTACAATGCTATATCAGATCTCTCCAGAGATGTCTGATCAGATTCAAGTCTTGGCTCTGGCTGGGCCACTCAAGAACATTTGCATAGTTGGCCTGAAGCCACTCCTTTGATATCTTGGCTGTGTGCTCAGAGTTGTCGTCCTTCTGAAAGATGAACTGTCGCCCCAGTCTGAGGTCAAAGCAGTCTGGAGCAGGTTTTCATCCAGGATGTCTCTGTTCATTCCCTCAATCGTGACTTGTCTCCCAGTTCCTGATGCTGAAAAACATCCCCACAGCATGATATTGCCACCACCATGCTTCACTGTAGGGATGGTATTGGCCAGGTGATGAGCGATGCCTGGTTTCCTCCAAACATGGTGCCTGGCATTCACCCAAATGTGACTTTCACTAATGATTAGCTTTCCTCTGGTCACTCTATCATACAGGCCTGATGGGTGGATTGCTGCAGAGATGGTTGTCCTTCTGGAAGGGTCTCCTCTCTCCACAGAGGATTGCTGGAGCTCTGACAGAGTGACCATCAGGTTCTTGGTCACCTTCCTGACTAAGGCCTTTCTCCCCGGATCGCTAGGTTGCGACCAGCTCTCAGGAGAGTCCTGGTGGTACATTTATGGATGATGGAGGCCACTGTGCTCACTGGGACCTTCAAAGCAGCAGAAAATTTTCTTGACCCTTCCCCAGATTTGTGCCTCGAGACAATCCTGTCTCAAGGGTCTTCAGACATTTCCTTTGACTCAATGCTTGGTTTGTGCTCTGACATGTACTGTGACCTGTGGGGCATTATATCAGCAGGTGTGTGCCTTTCCAAATCATGTCCAATCCCCTGAATTCACCACAGGTGGACTCCAACTAAGCTGAAAGAACATTTTAAGGATGATCAGTGAAAACAGGATGCACCTGAGCTCAATTTTGAGCTTTGTGGCAAAAGCTGTGAATACTTATGTAAAACCCAAAAATTGGGACACTGCACCAAATGTAAATAAAAACAGAATAAGATGCAAATCCTTTTTAACCTATGTTCAATTGAATTCCACAGGTGAACAGGCTAATTGGAAACGGGTGAGTGTCATGATTGGGTATGAAAGGCGCATTCACAAGCAAGGATGGGGCGAGGTTCACCACTCTGTGAACAACTGTGTGAGCAAATGGTCCAGCAGTTTCAGAACAATGTTTTTTAATGTACAATTGCAAAGAATTTAGAGTTTTTATCATCTACAGTCTGTAATAATATCAAAAGATTCAGAGGATCCGGAGAAATCTTTGCACATAAGCAGCGAGGCTGAAAACCAACATTTGTGCAGAGGGTTTGTGACCTTTGATTCCTTCCGGTTGCACTGCAGTGAACACCAATATCACTGTGTAAAGGATATTACCACGTGGGCTCCGGAGCACTTCAGAAAAAAACATTGTCAGTTAACACAGTTCATCACTACATCAAGAGGTGCAAGTTTAAACTCAACCATGCAAAGACAAAGACATCAACAACACCTAGAAACACCACCGGTTTCCTGAGCTCATCCGAGAACAACTGACGCAAGGTGGAAAAGTGTGCTGTGGTCTGATGAGTCCACATTTCAAACTCATAAGGATTATAAAACACAACTGAACATATCAAAAAATTTCGGCCTGTTTTGGCAACAGTTAAAGAAGATAACAGAAAAGTTATTTGAGAGCTGGCCACAACTTTATATCACTGACACTTTAAAAACACTACTGAAAGTAAATTCTTACCCTGGAGCCTAATGTGGTTTTACACCATATTCCTCTGTGCCAGGCAACTATCTTTGAAGTGTATTTGGACTGAATTTTTAATACTCTAAGATTTTTACTTTGTAAAAGCTTCTATTACAGCTCTGTTGGGCTTGCAGGTGCCAGCAAGATGGAGATTATAATAACATGCAAAGATACTTTCTTTCCTTCTTTTCCTCATCTCTGAACGATTCAGTGCATAATTGTGGGTTCATCATTTGTTTTTACAGTCTTGCCCTCTGATTCTTCAACCAGTAGCATTAGCCTATGAGTAAGACACTCAGAGGGTGACACATGCTCCAACATTTAACTCTTTAAAAATACAGAGCAGCGAAAGACAGCTGGCTGTTGTGTCAGGTGTTATTCACCTCAAAACCTTCACAGTGGGAGTGAACAGACGGAAATGTAGGAGTCAGAGGGAATATGTGTGTGTCGGGGTGTCAGAGTCAACACCACAAGGCCAAAGCAGATGCTTCACGAAACTCATCAGAGAGGGCAGAGCTTTCCTTCATTATTTTTAAATGTCACTGTTGTTGTTGCAGAGATTTCTTTACACTTAACCCTGTCCACTGAAAATGCCACTGGCTCGGCCCAGTGTCTGTTTTCTGTCGGCCCTTTTATTTTTTCCTACTACCACACAAAAATCAATACCTACAAAATTCTTACAGGCAAAGTAAACAAGGGCCTTGTCCCTATGCAGGTACATTGAAAGGTGCCTCAAGCCAAATAAGTCAAGTTCAGTATTCTCCAATAAAACAATGGGAGACTGGAAGAACCGAGCAGCTTACAGCTGTTTAACTCAGTGAATATGATGTGAGGCATAATAGAAACAGCTATAAATAAACCAAACCCCATGAAATTTTTTTTATCAAACTTTTTTTTTTCACATGGAGTTGTGTGTGTTCTCTTAAGTTATCTGACTCCACATTCTCACATCTCCTGACAATCACTGGAGCATGTGTGGACTACGTGCAGTGTTTGCATACTAAAGGGCATGTTGTGTAGCAGTTTTTATAACCTCCGCAGGGTAAACGGTGTGGAATGAGTGAATCAGCAACATGTGAGCTCAGAGCACAGATGATTGCACCACCTGAAGCTCAGTGACTAATTGATTGATTTTTTTCCGCAAGCAACAGCAGCTGGTGTTGACGTTTGGAGGTGCAACAAACAACAACCTGTTTAGAAAGTGGTTAGGTTAAAATGCCTTGTAAGTTATGTTTGCTGAGGTGTAGGAAGTGTAGCCTATGTAACACACCTTAAAACCAGTAAAAAGACAAAACCATTGCCTCATGCATGGATGTCATAATGAGTGTACATACAGTATTAAAGCCCCCAATTTGTTTAAAGAAGCAGCGTTTTATCCTTGTTTATGGCCTTTCAGAAAAAAAGCTAGTTTAGATGTTTTTAGAATATGCACTATCCAATAATATGGATAAATTCCAATGTACAGTATTGCCAAACAGCCTTTAAATGACTGAACAGGGTTGCCATGACATTATGTGGATTTCTCTTTCTTGGCATTTGGAGGATAAATCCTGATGAAGGAATTACCTACTTTTCATCCAGCACATAAAACATGATGGGTGGGGGAAAGGAGTTTTATCTTAAAAGTGAAACTTTTTATGTTATCACTGAGTTAAATTAGCAGCTCATAAAAAGAGTAATATCTAAAGATGGGAACTTTTGGGTTTAAGTTGAAATACTTGGAGTTAGTTTCATGTGAAAGAATTAAAATGTTTTCTGAAAGATATGTAGTGTATAACCCACTGTTTTGGTGATGATAGACCTTTCCGTTTTAATGAAATATGTGTCATGTAGTGCTTGACAACATTTGTCCCTTTCAATTTAACAGGATTTCAGAGAAAAGGGAGAAGTGATTCAAGCTAAACGGAAGTTTTTAGGACAATTTGAGGATATTTTTTATGGCTCCACTTTTTTCTTCTTCTTCCCTTTTTTAGTGGCTTATAGAGACATGATGAGACAAGTATAATAGGGCTGATGGCATGAGAGATAAATCACAAGCTAATGTCAGAGTCATTTAGCTCTTAAAGGGGCTACATGCTTCATGAGCTCCTATGTGAGAAAGTTTTATTACCTCATGTGACAGGTCTGTGAGGGAGTCTCTCCTGGTGCATTCATTCAGCCTGAAACTAAATGTTAACAATTATTCAAAGTTACTATTTCCCATTACAGATTAAAGTGCAAAGATGGAAGCCTTTTTATGGATTTTAGTCAGAGGCAGTACTACCAAATTTTGGAGGTGCTTTAATATGACGTTTAGATTAAAAGCTGACGAATGATTTAAATGTTATATTAGTGCTTAATTGTAGTAATTTCAACACGTCATTAGAGAGACTGAACTTGAACAAGTGGAATTGGGATATAACTTTCTCTCAAGTCAAAGGTGGTTATAAAAAGTGGCTTCAGTTAAACAAGGCCGTATGCCAGAATATTGATCTTGAGGTTGAAATAAATTTTTAAAGGTGGTATGAGTGTGAGGCTATCTTTTTTTTTTTTTTTTTTTTTTTTTTTCCATTTTTGATATCTCCCTGAAACCCAGCAGCTGTGCTGAGTGTCTTCCCTCAATAATTGTCAAAAACAGTTATGAGAACACACTCTGGAATAGGAGTGGAATTCAAGAACAACCGGAAACTGTTATTTGTACGTTTGTACGTATTGAGCTATGGGAGAACAATTACAACTAAGCTTTTGGATCAGCAGTTAATAATTTGACAAGACTCAAAGTAAGCCCCCCACCCCCCCACCAAAAAAAAACAAAAAAAAAAACAAAAAAAAACAGCTGTAGCTCCAAGAGATTAAATGATCAGTAAGCAAAAATTCATAAAACAAAATCACAGTACAATGCTGGAAATACAACAGGTAATTTGAACAGAAATACTCAGCAAACACTGGAGAGCAAAGTATAAAAGAACAAACACAAAATCTCAGCTAGTGCCTGAAAGGAAAAACTTCAAAAGGACTAACCGAAGAACGCAGCAAAAGCTGGATTGCAAAAATACTAAAGTGCCAACAAAACACTTAGAAACAGACGCTTGACAAGGACAGACAGGCTCAGGAACACGAGCGAGACGACAACAAACTGGCACAGGACAACAGGAAGCACAGACACTAAAAGCACAAAGGGGAACAAGGTGGAAACAATCAGGGCGGGAGGAACAATCAATGAGGCCTGACGACATCAAGACAGGAAATAGAAACAAAAACAGAGCGCTAAACAACAAAATAAAAGATAAAAACACATAAGACAAGACAGGACGAGGAGTCTGACTAAATAACCTGACAAGACATGACATAACTGAGATTGGATAGATGTCCAACAATCAGCTTTAACAGTGGAAGAGCAACATAAAAACAACATGCACTTAAACCCTTTGAACCCTGAGCTGATTTTTCAGTTCTCTGCTTGAAAATTGCATACTTATAATAAAATGAGTATTTCTCTGCCACTACTAGGTCTATTTAAATAATTTTGGTATCAAAGTAAAGAGGAAAGTTGTAGGTTTGCCTAAAAAAAAGACATTTCAGGATGAATCTCTTTGAAAATGATGCAGCTGTAGCTCTAAACCTTTATCAGACCATAGTACAACATATGAACATTATCTCTGCAAAGGTTGACTCTGATAAAGTGAAGAAGAACAAAATTAGAGAGGTTTTAGTTCAGAGAGTTCAGAATTTTCTCATGTCTGCTGGGGTGGAAGCCGGGCAGAGCAACCAGTAGCTGCTTTACCTGGGAGCGAGGATATTTGGGCTCAGCCACCTGACTGCCCTGGTCTAAATGCTAGCCCTATTTCATATGCTCACAAAAACCACCTGAGTAGCCTGAGTGACTCTTGCCAGCATAAATGTTTATTAATGGCAGCTACCCTCTCATGATCTGTGCATTTCTTGGTTGCTGGGAAAAAGTTTAGTGATCTGGAAAAATGATCCCAAGGACATGTCTAAATTACTCAATCTAGGCTAGAGAAACCCATAAGAACCTTTTACTAAAAATGTGCACACCCCCTGAGACCAATATGCATCAAAGTGAGGTACAAGTAGAAATGAAAGGCATAAACATTACTTTAACTATAGGTGGTTACTATATTTAGCAATTTAGCATGGGCAAAGCGTAATCTTAAAAATCAAAACTCAAAAATCACATTCAAAAATTGTTCTTCGTCAAAAATGGGAAAAGGGAAATCTTTAAAATCAAAAATAGGAAGTTTTTTCAAAACTTGATTAAAAGATCTTTAAATTACGAACAAAAGAGTCTCTTTCAAAAATCAAAAATCAAAAAACAGAAAAAGTCTTCTTTAAATCAATTTGGAACTTTTTGTTTGTGATTCTTTGGCCTTTGTCTCTCTGATATTTTGGTGTAGAGAGCTTTGGCTTATATTATTGGAATCTGTGGAGTCTCTGCTTTCTTTTGAGGTGTTGGACTTTTATTCAGCATAAAGCAACACAGCGGTAGGCCTTGAAATATGCGAGTGGGTTGACACAGTGGAGCTGTGCAGAGTTCGATATGTCATGATACATTTAGCTGTTGTTTGAGTTGTGTTTGTGGCATGTTAAAAAAGGTTTGATGTGCAACATCACTATATTCTTTTTCGTTAATACATCATTTCACGCTGTGTTTGCAGAGTGACATCAAAGTCCCCCAAATGGGGGATCCTCAGGTTCAAAAGGTTAAAGTACAACAAACGTGTATGTATGTCTTTGAATTTGTCATTAGTCATGCTTCAAGGTTTGCTCATTTCTCCTCAGCGATAGCTGTAGAGATTGCTTAACACAATTAATATGTCTTCAAATGGTTCACAATTAAGAGCCAACTGCGAACAGCTTAGGTCACTGAAGTTAAATGATGCAGCAAAGTGTTATGGGTGCTGGTAAATTAAAGCTATTCTTTTTATTTTTTCTTCAAAGGGTATGTTCTACATCAAAGTGGCTTTATTTATGCACAGTTTAGTTCTGCCCAGTTAAACTCGCTGACCAGTGAATCTGTTACGCCAGAGCTACAGCTGTGGCAGACTTCAATCCCTCAGGCCGCACATCTAAAGATTTCATCCAGCGTCCTCTGAATAATCTCTGCTGAGACTTTACAGTGGACATGGTAGTGTTTATAATTACTGAAAATAGCCTTTCTAATTTTCTAATTAAATCTATAAAGGTAACATTTTTTTATTTGGAAAAATTTAGCTGACAGCACACGTTGCTCTTTCATAAGCAATGTATTTTACAGAGATTGGCAGAAAAACAGGGAAATGTTTGAAACATTCTCGGTGTTGTATCTAATTCAGTTGTCTAAATATTAATTTATAAACATCTGTTTGTCTGTCTGGAAATGCAGTGCACTCATATGATCCAACAATTCTCCAATTCTCAGTGACAGAAGGATTTTCCTTGTTGCACTTGCGTACATTAACTCAGATCTGGTGTTGGATTTGAGTGACCCTTTGCCTACATTCAGATAAATTATTGCTGATTTGTGCGTGGAAATGAGTGTACACACAATTTTTGGTCATATGCACGTTTGATAAATGGGAGCCAATGGGTGGAACAAAAGAGATGCTGATCATTCAGTTAAAACTTTGTAGCCTTGTATGGCTTATACCTCTCAAATAAAACTGAACATCCACACTGATGGTGATCAGGGATAAATGAATCAGAACAGCACCTTACTGAATTCTTCTACCTCCTCACAATCAGAATCCATTGTTCCATTACGATATTTTTTATCTTCATTGTTGTAGTTTCATAGCCAACTGTTTTTTTTGTTTAAACTCTTTCCTCACTTTCCGTCATTTTTTTGTTACACATAAAAAGTCGTATAATAAAGGCAAAAGTACAGAGCAGCCATCAAGAAACCCAAAGTTTTGGATTCAGACAGCAGTCCTGCTAAATTTAGATAGTGGTGGTTGGAACAGACCAAATGAGGCAGTGGCTGTAAAACACCACAGTGTTGATAAAACAAGTTTTGGAGTTTGAGCCTACTGAAGAGGAGCCAGATCTTGTTTATTCCTGAATTAGAGCCTTTTCTGTTTATCTATTCATTTATTTGACTGTTTTTAAGAAGCTCTTAGAGCAGGGATGGTAACTTGAAGTCACCCACACAGTGTCATTTAAAAGGCTTGATTTATTTATTCACCAAAGTGGAGTCTAAGATGAGTGTTTTCTTCTGCTGCTGTTTATTAAAGGCTGGCTAATCCTCAGAGAGCTGCATCTCTGCCACCAACCACTCTGGAGAGGAACAAAGAAAGAGGACTTTGTACAGGCATTGAAATTTTGGCACAGTGGTTAAAAGAATGGCTGGCAGTCAAGTATGACTGTTTGTCTTGTTTGTAGCACAGAGCTGTTGAAATGATTTGCAGTGGAAAACACTCCTAAAAACAAGGATGCATTTATCAGATTCTTCTACTGCCTCTTCTTTCAAAACTAATACATCTCACTAAAAGAAATCAAGTATTATTATTATTATTAAGAATTATTTTGTTAACTTCAAAATAAATTAAAAAAAGTAAAATCCCTATTGTAACTAAGTGTAATCATTTTGTTGTAGGTCAAAAGTAATATTTAATAGAAATTATCCACTTCAATGCAAAAAATAACTAGGTGTTTCAAACAGAGTTGCACTTTTCCAATTTAATGTAGATTACATTAATTCAAGACTGCAAACTAATTGTCTACTGAAATTTTGGCAATACCTTTTGTTAATTATAAGAACCACTCTAAACATCATTTTATTTTTTTCCACAAAATAGGTCCAAGAAATGAAAAACTAATGTCACTTTAAATTGCTGAAATTCTCAGCTCTGAACAGTATGGAGGAATCCCTGTTTGAATAGAAATAATGACATTGTGTCCCATTATTGAATAATGCTGGAGAACCAGTGGTTAGTCAGGGATTGGCCCTCAGGTGGACCATCTGCCCAGACAGACAGGCAGACAGCCAGATGGCTTAACATATTTACTGGCCTCAGAGCTCCAACAACAGACAGACCAGGAGGGAAAACTGGAGGCTTTCCACATCAGAATAAACACACAACAGATGAGCATACAGAGCAGAATGGAATGTGATTTTCTAATCACAGACATTGATATAATCTGAAAGAAATGAGTAAAATGATACTGCAGTCAGGGAAATTTTGCTTTAACCAGAGCTGAAACTGTTGTGCAGATCTGTGGTATGTATTATGAGCCGTGTTATATTACACTGGAAATGAACATGATGAAATTTTCTCAAGTTTCCACACCAGAAATTAAGACTACACAACAAAGCAACCTTGCTTTAGGTCCTACTCGATTTTGACTAACCAAAAGGAGAAAACAAACACATCCTGGTTTTTAACTGTCCCTCTGGTCCCTTAGTAGTTCTAAATTGTAACTTGCTAAATGCTGCAAAGATCTGTACTCATGGTGGGTTAATATGAGATAAGACTTCTTATCTTGTTTTGATGTTGGGTCTCTGTTTATAAAATATATTATCATTAACAGCTCCAGACCTGTTAACAGTTTTGGAAAGTGAATGATTGATTGTAACAGTGTTTTGAAATCAACAACTCTACAGTTGTTTTGGAAAATGCAAGAAAGTACCATGTTCGACTCATAAACCTGTAATTCACTTGTTTTAAAAAATGACAAAATATGTGATATCAAAAATTTTTGTGAAAGTAACAACTAAGCATTACAAAACCAGAACAGCAGGGAGAACATGAGTGTTTTTTATTCTGTGTTGGTTAACTTTTACTATCTTAATATGAAGTCCCTTTGTTCAAAAACCCTCAACTCATGCCGTCCTCTTGGTTTTCTGACCCATGCTCTGTCTGCTAAAGTGTCTTTTACAGCTTCTGAACTCCACTTCTACTTATCTGTAAGTCATTTTCCTTTCACTGATTTTGTAATCAGCTCCTCATCATGACTTTCTCCAGCCCAGTCTTAATGGGTTTCCCGTGGCTAATATCAGCTCCTCGACTCCGTTTGCCATTAGCCTCTTTAATGAAAGTATGACCCCTATCTGCTGCCTGGCCTCAACTGTCTCCCTTTAGACCCATCCAAAGCTCCAGATAACACACGAAAAGGTGATAGAAAATGTCACTTCTCGTCCTTATTCAATTTGATATTAGCAGTTATGACTCCTTAGAGGCTCACGCACAATCAGAGCTGGAAGTTATAGTGAGAGCAAGATCACTGTGTTTTTCTGCTTTCCAACATAAAACTTGTTTGTGATTTTTCGTAGAGTTTATCTAATATGATGGGATCATGGCGCAGCCTTAATACATCATTTAAAGTAGAAGACCAACAGATTCTTGTTTTGTTGTTCAATACAAAGTCATCATGGAAAGTAATAAGGATCACTTTCCCACTGTTTTCAGAGCACGGAGAGGCTTTTCTTGAGCCCAGAACTATGCTCAACATTGTTTCTTTATTTCTTTATTAAACTTCTGCTAGACTTCAGAAGAAAAGAAAATGACAGTAATTCACCTCACAGAATTGTGGCTGTAGCTTTTCCTGCTGTGTTATGTTAGATTTTGTGTGATTTATGTAATATCTACCAAAAAAATCCTTTAATTTCTCTCCTATTCCAGAAACAGTCCCATGCTGAGACCAAAATATATAAAGGTAGGGCTTCAGATTATTTTCCTCAATAGAGAACAAACATGGAGTGCAGAGGGCCTAGTGGCCTAGGTCACGCTCCATATGGTTAAAAGCCCTTTGGCACACACACACTGTACAAAGAGTGATTTTTTTATCCATCTCAGCAGTTAGGAAGTTATTATGATTTCTAGGAGGGCCAGGTGAGTTTAACACACTAATCAATTAACATGCAAGTATGTTGTCATGGGTGTGACTCCTGCAGGGATGTATGGTTCTCCTGTGATCTTGTGATCTCACATGTCCAGCTGCTATGGAGTGCGCTGCGCTCCACTCCACTCTGCTCCAGAGACAGATCCAGTGTGAACTGGTGTGCATCGAAAAGCGCAGCACTGACAGACTATGGTGCTCACAGAGTATGTGTGCGTAAGGGGTTACACCCTGAAACATCACAGCAAAAGCAATGGGGGCCTTAGCTTTTGAACAGTTTAATTATTATAATACAGATAAGTAATAAACAGTCATTTGTTTACAAAATAAACAGAAGTGACCCTAAAAAGGAACTCTATGGAACCCCATGATTGATGGTTTTGTAAGATGATTTTTGGTTGTTGACACAAACATATTGGTATCTTTCACTCATATGACTAATGAACCGGCCTAGCGCTAGGCCTCTCATACCATAGTGTTGCAATTTATTGATCAGAATGTTAATTAATGGTGTTGTAGGCTTTAGATAAGTCTAGAAAATGCCAATACCTTTGTCACTTTTCTCAATTGAATCATTGATTGTATCAGTAAGATCAAGTGTTACCATAGAAGTAGGATTATTCTTGCTGAAGCCATGCTGGGATGGGACTATGATGCTTAGCTTGTCAAGAAACTTGGTACTGTACGCTAATCATTCTAAGACCTTGGAGAAAGCAGGCAAAATGAAAATGGATGATAATAGTTTAAGTCTTAGCACAGGATCTGAAGACTGGTGCAACTCGTGCTATTTTTATCATTCGGGAACTACCCTAGGAAATAGAACCATATTGATATAGTGAGTTAAAGGTTTTGCAATGTCACCGTTAATGTTTGTTGGGATTTTACCAAAGGTTTCATCAGTTCCCCTGGAATCTGAACTGTTCTTATTCATGATGATTACAAGATTACAAACTTCTTTCCAATCAGTTGGCTTCAGAAAAAAGTTTGGGTAGTTACCTGATAGGTAGTGCTTAAAAGAGGCACCCTGGAGTTGCCTGATTTTACTTGCTAGGTTTCCCCTATGGAGGCATAATGGACATTAAATTTATTGGCAAGGTTTGCATTACTGGTGACATTGGTCATGGTGTTTTCATTGTCAGGAAGCACAGGGTTAAAACCTATTCAAGTACACAGCAAGATTTCTTTGAGGCATTAATAAGTTCTGCTTAATGATTACCTTACTCTTTCTCATAATATGTGTGACTTTATCTCTTTAATTAGTATTTTCATTTTTATTACTAATGGTTGGCTTTTTTATGTACTATTTATATAGTTTGTTTTTGTGCTTAATAGATTTCAATATGCCCTTTGAAAGCAATGGATTTTAGCTGGTTGTTCTGCATATGACAGTCTCAAGAATGGTCCTCTGAATGGGATCTGTAATTTCTTGGGTCAGAGTGTCAAATGCAACATCAACATCCCTACAGCTGTAGATTCTATTCCTTAACTTGGACTACACGTTCTCACTCAGACATCATATGGGTACTTCATTGAGTATTCCCTTTTATTTGATGACATGAGTGAAGGCCTAACACCAAGGTCAAGAAACAATACAATAGGAAAATAATCAGAGATCTCAGAGATTTTTACTAAGGCGTGTCAGAGGATTGTAATCTAAGTGCTTCTTCCTAAAACTCTACCTGAAGGTCTGTTATGGTTGGGAAGAGCTTGGTCATCATCTTTTTGAATAGAAATAATCTTGGTTAAGCAAAAGAAATAGTTTCCTTTTAGTGAGAGACTAAAAGTGTGAGTCAAAGGCTTAACAATGTACCCAGAGACTGATCTCCGAAATTTAATGTCAGTATTGGACTCCCTAAGCCCCTCATACCGTTGGAAACTGGTGAAAATCTTAAATTATCATTAGCAGATTTTTTTTTAACTGGAGCAGACTGGAGTAGAAACTAAGTCTTACAGAGTTTACTGTTTAAAGCCTTTTAATTCCAATTATAAGCAGCTTGTTAAGCACTGAGAAAATGTGTGTAGGCAGTACAAGGTAATAATGTTTGTCACTGCAGAATTAAAGTGGTTAAAGAAATAATAAGCAACCAGGTAAATTTTAGTGTAGTGTACAATTAATGGATGACTCTAATTCAAATGGTATTGTTCCATTATATTTTAAAGAAGCGTTTTAAAGAGAGAAACCTCTTGTGTCTTTGTAAAGCTCTTTTCCAAATGATGTATTTCAAAAGTGTTCTCTCCACCTGTACGGTAATTGTTTGGACAATTAGCCTGTTTGCACTAATAGCTGCTGTGGAAGTCTCCCCAGGATAAACACCAGAAACAGTAAACACATGCACGGTATCTTCTTCCCTGTTTCCAGATAAAAACACCTGCTTTGTGGTCTATTGCTGAATAAAGTAGCATCAAGTTTAAACCCCTTGCTTAGGTTTCTAATCACTGCCTGTTATGTGGACAGTTTGTCTTTGAGTCAGGTTGGTAATTAATTACACAATGGGATGATTGATGATATAATTTTGGCTTCAGGGACTGGCTGATGCCTGTTGAAGTTGATAACATGTTACGTGTTTCATTAGTGATGACTGAGAGGCCATGTAATGGTGTAAAAGCTCAGCAGTGCCATCATTGTGTTTGGCATTTCGATGAGGTCATCTTAACAAAAACTGACGACAGACACAGAAATGTCAAGGACTCAAAGACTATCATGTGTGATGGCAAATTATGTTTTTCATTTCTAAATTCAAATCAATTACAGGCTCCAGCCCTGAAAATCTTTATAGACATTATTTGCTTGAAACCTGTACTCCCAGGTGTATCATTACTTCCTTGTTCCGTTGGAGCTGCAATCGTGAGAACTTTAATTATTAACAACAAGCTCTTCTTTTAAGTACTGCTTTGGAACTGTGGTTCCAACCTCTAGACTTTATCACAAACATGTCTAAACTGCCTTTTAAAGGTGCAATGATTGTTCCAACAAATGTTACGATTTCCCGCAACAGCACTTTTGGGAACAGCCTATTGGTAAGTGGCTATCTGCTAATCTTTAATTTGTTAAAAGAAGCTTTTCACCTGTTTTTGTGCAATGAGAAATCTACCCCGTGCTTCTTTTCCTTCTTGATGCAATGTTTTTCAGACCCTCCTCTGTGGATGAGTGCTTTTTGTGTGGTTGTAAAGGTAGACTAAAAGAGAAAACAGAAAATGATGCATTTTTAAGCAAGGATGCATTAGCGTGGACAACCCAAAAGAGTGGTTCTTAAACTGTGGGTTGGACTCAAGAAAAAAAATTGGAGCGTAAATTAAATCTTTTTTTTTTTCAGACTTTTCAGAGTTTCTTTGAGGCAGAAAAGTGTCCGTCCTTTTTCCCTCTCCTCTTGTTTTTCTTTCTTCTTTCCCACTCCCCCGAGACCTTGTCTCAGTTGGCTTATCTCACTCTATGTGAAAAGCATCCTAAGAGCCCTGACTGTTGTGAATGTGTAGCCTATCCGACTGCTACATCTTTGCAATGCAGATGAGGTTAGAACCCACGAGTGCATCTTCAAGTTGAGGACAATGTTCAGGTTTCCAAATCCTCAAGACTTCAGTGCTATATAATTAAAAAATATTAAATTTCTGGGTCAATGGTAGAGCTGATCTTTCAATCAGGAGATTATGAGTTTGATTTCAGGTCCTGGAGCCCACATGCAGAAGTATCCTTGCGCATGCCACTTAACCATCTTGGGTCTGTTCTATGAGTGTGTGAATGGGATTTGTTAATACTGATGGCTGTCTACATGGCAGACTCTGCCATTAGTGTATGTATGAAGTGTGAATTGATGAATATGGTGCGTAATTTGGAAGCTCTTTGAGAGGTCAGAGCACTAGTCAAAACATTATTTAAACAGAATATTGTTGTTGTGGATCATTTGCTGTGACTAATGGTGCATTCCAGTTGCACCATAACCTCCTTTTAGGAGGTTGAAATATCCTACTGTGGGGGATCCAAACCAACCATGAGTCAGCAAGTGAGCTCTGGTAATATTCTGTTAATTGTAAAACTTCTATTTTTTGTCACACTAATGCAGGGCACGCTAACAGTGGCTAAAAACAATAGCCTCGTATATCGGCGCCAGACCTGCTGTTTTCATGTTGTTTTAGTGACTGTTTATAGAGAGAAGGGATAAAGGTAGTGTACGGTGAAATGACTGGAGGATGACTGTGGATAAGCTCTGAATTTCTTTTTAGATTAGATAATATTAGATAGTACTTTATGCGATCAATAGTTTTCAAGAAAAAAATCAACACACTAAAAGAAAAAATAGACTACCTTCTCCACTTTTGTGTGTCCTCTTCATCTACGGTGGTTGTAGGTTGCAAAAAGACTGCATGCTTGTCCAGAGATTGCTTATATTGGGACATGGCAGGCGCAAGAACAGCTTTCATGGACACTGCCATCTTGTTTTCTTACTTGTGTAACTGGAACGCTGCCAACTCTGAGATGACGTCATTCTGACTTCCTTTTTCCCAGTTCCAATTTTAATGGAATGCACCATAAATCAACATCACACATTTGAATTTTACTGGAATGGTAACAGCAATAAAAAGATAGACGTTAGACAGCTTTGCTTCAAAGAAGCATGCAATTTATAATTTATATAATTTTCTTTGAATAAGGTTCAACTCCTCTAATCTTTAGTGTCTGTAACAGTATCTCACAAATTAACCATTTGGCATGTGTCAGCTTTCTGTCTCAGAGACATTTTGCAGACATCATAAACAACATCATATCCACAAGTTGCTTTCAATCTAGCCAAAAAGAGATCACACGAGGAGAAGCAGGACAGTGATGATAAAGGCTGACACTGACACAGCATGTGGTCTTTATCTTCCTGTGTCTCTCAGAATCACAACTGCACACTCTCCTGTTCTCCCTCTATCTCCTCTGTACCAGCCACCCACATCAAACATAGAAACACACAAACACACAAACACACACTCCTTCTTCCATCCTCCTCCTGTCTTTTCTCTCTACACTTTCTCTCCCTCTCACCCTCTTCTCTGCAGGTGCTGATACAGTGCACTAATCACCAGCTCGATAAATCAATGGCCCAGGCAATAACCATTACTTCAAATTAGAGCTGCTCACTCCTGTGAGGGAAAGCAGCTGACACCTTCATAAAGGCGCCTTTCATTAGCGGCTATCGACCTGGCCGAGCTAGCACAGAACCTACAGGACAACACACATGCAGGGGGGGAGAGAAACAGCAGGAGGGAGAAGTGGAGAAGAGAAGAAAGAGACAGACTGCTAGAGAAAAAGATAACCCAAAGTTGCGTCCAGTAAATACATCTTGGCTGTAGATAAATTCCCTTCTGCCAGAATTCATCCTCCTTGAACAGATGGGATTGGGTTCAATGCAAAAGAGAGGCAGAATTACTGTACCCATGTGTTTGTTTGTGTGTGTGTGAGTGTATGTGTGTGTGTGCTTTTTGGAGGCAGAGAGGCAGGGATTGGTGGGTGCATAAAATGGCAGCCTCTCTGTCTCTCTTTCCCTTCCATCTCTTTCACTCCCCCTTGATTTGTCAGAAGCACCAAAGTAGTGCACGGATGTGGGTCACATGTAAATCAGCATGGCGGGTCGAGCTGGCGATGCCTCCCAAGTGAAATCCCCCCCAGCTGAGCATCATCTCAGCTTGCTTATTGTAGGGGAGCTGCTCACACTGCTGGTTTATAGATCACTTATGTAAGGGAAGGCGTGTGCTTTTTTTTCCCCCTCTTCATCTTTGGTTTTCACTCACTGACCAACAGATGGCAGTGTGGGATAGCCTGCTTGAGCCTGAAGTGCTGGTCATCACTGTCTGGTTTGCTGCTTGAAAAAGATAAAGGTAGGTTTAGGTCTTCACACACACACACACACACACACACACACACACACACACACACACACACACACACACACACACACACACACACACACACACACACACACACACACACACACACACACACTAAATGTATCCCTTTGTTTTTTCGAAAGCCAGCTGTGCATGATGAGTCTAGACACCCACAGAGAAATAAAAGAAGTGATATTAAATGGGCTTTAAAAAGAATCTTCTAATCCTGCTGGAGCAAAACACAGATGCACCATATTTACCTTAAATGATTTAAGTCCCTCCAACAGTTAAAGCTGCTACTAGCTTTCATGCAGAGAGGAGTGTTTTTCTTCAACTCTGATCAGTTTATAAGACTACCTTCCACTCATGTCAGGGTTTCACGACCAAAACAGTAATCACAATGTGATCAATCTCTTTTATACACTTAAGGTACCTCATTTGTGCTCAAGACATGTAAAACTTGGATTTTGTTTAGAGTTATAACCATAAAATCGATGAATGTTGGACAGTTTCAGAGACATTAGTCATTGCTTTGTCGACTGCCTTTTACTTCTGCATTTTAGGCAACACCATTGGTTATCTGGATCCAGAAGGGACCACATTTGGTGTTGGAGATGGTGCTCAAGAGGAATTTTTTTGACAACCCTTAATTAAAACTTCACATTACCTGTGACTAATTCATTAGTGGGTAAATGAGCTAGTTCGCCTAATGTTTCCTACAGAGTGAGACTTTGTTGTGCTGGCTAATACAGCTTTCATTTATCAGACTAAAGAAAATAAGAAAGCTTTTGAAACTTAATGACTTAGCGCGCTTGCCCACATCTCTGTAGGGCAAGTAAGTGAACGGCATGAACCAGATAAATTTAACCCTCTCAGGCTCAAATTAAGTTTTAGTAACAGGAAGAATCTGATATTTGGGGAAAATTATCCTATGGGGTAATAATATACGATTCTCACCTTTATAAAATATAGGCAAAGTAGCAGATAAAGCATGTGGCATTCATTGGTACCTGTCCGGCTCCACTTTGCAAATCTGCAACATTGAAATAAAGCTACCCCTGGGGTAACCCAGAGGAGATAAAATCTACTAATTGGCATGTACTGTATCTATATATACTCAGGATTCATTTTATGCAGTTTTGGTTTCAAATTAATGGAGGTTAGTAGTGAAACTTACATGAAATTGATGGCTTGAAAATCTGTGTCAGGGAAACCAAGGAGGCAGCCATGTTCAAAGTGACACAGCTCTGCCAATTGGTGGGAAAGTGGAAAACTGTTTGTTGCTAATGCACAACTAAGTCCTGCAGTGGTACTTCTGAGTAAAAAAAGGCTAATTAAATATGGATATGGAGTATTTAGCTAACTAGCATTTAGCTGTTGAAAATCTGCAATGCCTGCCTGGAGAGGGAAGAACAACCTTTTTAAAACTTTGTCCTACTGTCCTCTCTGCAAGGTTAGGCCAACAAACACCCCAATGCACTAGCAGCCAGAATCAGTCAGCATATCAACAAAAAGCAGCAGCAGATATATCCAAGTATAAAAACTGTAGTGGTCAAAGGGGTTGTTTTCATTTATCTATTCACCTTAAGTCAACACCTGTAAAAAAAAATCCCAGTAATAAACTAGTTTGATAGTTAAACCTTTGTTTCAGTTTATCATTGTTAAGCTTTAACTGGTTACAGGGTGTTTTAAAAGGTCAAAAGGACAACAAGATGAGAAGTTGCCCCCTGGATGCCCTGCCATTGGATGTATGGACCCAAGCTCCAGCTGACTTTAAAGATTAGATTTGCAGTCGTCACCAATGGAAGCCAAATGATGAGGAATGTGAGTACAAATTTAAGTATTACCATGAGTAAAAAAGTTAATTTAGAATTTAGTCCCACTGCATTAAGGAGTGAAGCTTTCCTATCTTTCTTTAACAGTGATAGAACATCAAATTTCATGCCTAATTATATCCTAGGTAGGAAGGATATGTAACTTGTTAAATAAGACACTTTTGAAGAAAAATATTGTAAATGAGCCAGTTTGAAGGAGCATTAAAGATGGGGGATGGTCTCCTATAAAAATTCCCAGAGTTTCCTCACAGATTAAACTGAACCCTCAGGTAAATGTGATTTATTTTGGCTGAGAGAAGCTCTGTCTCTGTAGTGCACTGGAGCCGTACTGATGTGGAATAATGTACGTGTAAGTCTGATGAATGTTTTCATATCTACAGATGAATTAGTATGTGTAGTACATTCATTCCCCGGTTAGCTTCTCGCTACAAGTGATAGGATCCTTCATTAACACAGTTTCTTGTGGAAAGTATTTTGAACGTGTCTTTTAGAGTGGTTTGTTGTACTGTTCTTAAAATGGCAACACACTAAAAGTAGGTTTTGGCCACAGCACATTATGTTCATTTACATAGTACACTCACTGGCCACTTTACTAGGTCTCCCTTTTAAACTGCTCATTAACATAATTATATAATCAGCCACTCACATGGCAGAAACTCAGTGCATTTAGATTTGAAAAGATTAGAATTAGAAATTAGAAATTCCAAGATAGGATCAGAATTTGGTGTAGACAGGGATCCATCCTTCCTTGTATTAACGGATCAGGCTGCTGCTGCTGCTGATGTAATGGTGTGGGGTCTTGGCACACTTTTGGTGCCTTTGTAGCTTGAGCTTGGTTTAAAGACCACAGCCTACCGGAGTATTGTTGCTGATAATGTCCATCTTTTTATGAACACAGCGCACCCATGTCCTGATGGATACTTCCAGCAGGATAACGCGCCATGTCATAAAACTCAAATCAGCTCAAACTTTCTTAAATATGACAATGAGAGCACCTTTGGGATGTGGATTCTCATCATGGATGTTCAACTGACAGCAACTGTGTGATGCTTTTGTCAATATGGAGCAAATCTCTGAGGAATGTTTCCAGCACCTTGTTGAATCTACACCACCAATAATTGTTTCCAAATGGTGGCATAAATTACCCAACTCCATATGATCCGCAGAGCCCCTTTCTACTCTTAAGAGACGTCTGAAGACTTAAGTGTTCAAGGAACACTTAAAGGCCAGCGTGGACAAGCCCTGATTCAATGTGCATTACCAAGAAGGATCCAAGTACGCTGGAGAAAAACTACCTATACCCTGATTACTGGTTACGCTGTGCAAACAAAAACGATGTGCTGAGGATCAGTTTTGAGTCTGTGGTTTTGAATCACTCACGATCATATGTTTGTGCATCAGTGGCACTCGTGCATGTGAGCAGGGGTGTCGTTTTGGAGGAGCTCCAAGTGTGGGGGGGTGGGGGCTAAACAGAGTCTTGGGGAGATGCTACATTCAAAATTATGCTAGTTTTCTGTGAATACCAACCTTGCCTTTAAGCGGGGAAAACACATCAGGATTTTATAAATCTGAAGAGATTTTTTTTTTTTATGGTAGAGACCCCACACATGAAGATAAAAAAATCAGGCACTGAACAGACTGTGTGCGGTGTGCTCCGATAATCTCAATAAAGCTCAACACACTCATAACGATTCTGAACCACTACAGCAGGGGTCCCCAAACTTTTCCTGTGAGGGCCACATAACACCTCAGATTCACCAGCTGTGTCTGTGTAGCAGCTCGCCCCGCTGTGTGTTGACTGCGTTTGTCAACTCACACTGGCTGCGTGTTTCGTCCGACACGCCGCAGGACTGACAGACAGCTGGAGTTGCGAGACTGCAGAATTCCTACACTTTCCCCTCCATTAATAAGCCTCTCTTCATTCATGTTGTGCTGTTAAACCTCAAGCCTGTTGATTCCTGGTGTTCCGCTTTCGTTGTGGGAACTTTTAACTGCAAAGTGCGAACCAGACAACAACAATGGTTCAATGGCAGACTACCATGATGTGCTTGTGCTGCTGAATCTGCTGACTGCCTTTCAACAAAATATGCATCTGTTATTCCACTTCTGCACTAAGATAAGATGCATTCAATGTATACACTAGATGATCAACCCACCTCTTCACCGGCGGGCTACCAAAAGACTCTACAGTTATATCGCCATTTACAGGTCTGTTATGCATACTACAGCATTTTTTAGCCTTTCTTGCATTTCCGTATGATAACATTTTTTTCCTTTAACTCTGCTCAGAAAAGACACTGATAAATAAACACTCGCACCGTTAACTCCATCACATTTATATTGACAGTAAAAAAAAACAAAAAACGCCTGCTTTATCTTCTTTTTCTTCCTTTGAATAAATTTCAACTCTTCTTTTTCTCTCCTGGGCTGTTTATCTTTCCTCTGCAGCACAGTTTCCACCATTTGTCTCTATTTGAGAAGCTGAATTGCAATGTTAAACATAACTCAAGTCTCTGTAATGGAGACGACAACCCAGTCCCCACTGATTGGCAGTCTACCAATGATCTCAGCTCATCACATTTTCCCACCGACCGGCTTCCCTGTCCCCTGCCTGTCTCACAGCTAATTTTATTGATGGTGCCGTCTTACTCAAGACAGGAAAGTGAGTCAGTTAGATTTTCTGCGGCAATCTTACGCAATTTTAAGACATTTTCTCCTCTCCTAGGGCAGTCAAAGTTAGCGGTAAGTATATCATAATTAAAGGAAAATTGGTGATAGTCAAACCACAATTGAAAAAAGCAATTATAAGAGCCATCGGATGAACTACCCGAACCTGGCTTAATCAGTGGAAACAGCTGGTGCTCTTTATTGTAGAGAGGCATAATGTATATAGGGTGCTATCAAACGGGGACAATCATTTCATAACTTCAGCTCTACTGTCTCAATGTAGGTGGCTGTTCTGGATGAGTAATTTCAGCTTCAAGATGAGGGCACACGAAAAGACCGTCAGGAGTGGAGGTGAGAGGAAGGTGGATGAAGGCAAGAGGTGCTGGAAGACAGAAGCAGCATCGGTAAAGGCACTTAGGGACTATTTTTACCGTCCACTCTACCTGCACTTACAGGTGTCTTTATCTCCCCTGCTTAGCTTTAGACTTACAGAAATAAAAGACAAATCAAAACAGGAGTAGACTTCCATGCATTCGTCATCTGCAGTATTCTTTGCAGGCTTTTAAGTCCACAATAATGTATAGTTAAAAATGAGTTAATGGCACTAGAACCCCTAAAGGGTGTAAAAAGACCCTGACACAAAGTTGAGGCTATTCACACACTAGCAGTCTATCACGTTTTGAGTGGTCAGAGACTAGAAAAGTGGTGTATAAGCACAAGTCCATTTACCATTTTACAGTCATTACCACTGCTTATGTTCAGGGTTCTTTGTATCCTAGAGTTACTCTCACCTGCTCTGCTGCTGCCATTAGGATTGCTGTAAATGATCCAGCATAATAATATCCATGCTGTGTACTCTGCCGAATTTGCTTGAAAACCTAAACTGAAGTTATACACCAATATGATATTGATGGAAGCTAACAGTTTTACCTCATATTGTGGTCTGTGATGACAAAAAGCAGATGTAAAATGTGCCAGAACTCCTTTGCTTTGAAAATTACCAGGCAACAATGTGGAAGAAAAAAATCTCTCCTTGCCTTGATATGCTTTATGACGTAATGGTACAATAAAGGATTTTGTTTTCATGTAACTTTAGGCAACACCCTGTGGACAATGCACTGCTGGTTACTTTCTTGTTGACTCTGTACAAAAAACTAAGTAGTGGTCTGCACTTGGGAAAGGCAGCCTTTCTCAAAGTGTGCTAAGCGTACCGCTAGTGGTACTACATGGAGGAATCATGGAATTAAATATAAATAAAATAAATAAAAATTAAGGGCGCGATCACACTGGCTATCCAAACTGTGCTGAACTCAAACATGATTGCCACCCCCCTTCAACCCCCGCAGCGCCGCAACTCCCTTGACCAGTACCACCCGTGGTCACACTACTCTAACATGAACCAGACTTAAGGCACATGTGTGGCTCACCTACGTCACCATGAAGCGTTTGTTTACATGGAGCGCAGTCTCATCAGTCAGCACAATGAGAAAGAGAGAAAACATGACTACAACTTTAATGAGTTTTTGGATCATGTTGAGTTGTTTAGGTCCCTCGCAGCCCTCTAACACCCCCGTTATTTCTTAAAATAACTGTCGAGAAGAGTGATCCCTGCAAGCGTGTCTGTGTGCTCGTGCGTGAAGTGTATGGAGTCATTATTGTGGTACAGTTTCTTTTAGTGTCTTACATTTAAGCACCGTGTTAATGTTCAAACCGTTTATTTCTACTGTTTGAAATGATTAAAATTCTCACTGAGAATAAAACCCCCACCTCATTATTGAACCATGCAAAGATTTAGCTGAATACTCAGACCAACTGTACTACTTGATTAATACCAGTCATCATGGTGGTACTTGGAGAGTCAAGTACTTTCTGAGGTGGTACTTGGTGTTAAAAGTTTGAGAACCACTGATCTAAGGGATTACTAATTTGCATGCTTCCAATAAACCATGGTATCAGCCATGACAGGCACAACCCCCGAAAAATAAATACATAGAAATAAAATACCTGATGGTCTCATTAGCTTTTGTCTGTCATTTAGAGCCATCAGTATTAATAAATGTTTTGTTACTGGTTTAAAACTCCTCAGAGCATGATTAAATGTATGGATACAAGCCTCCCTGTTGCCCTACCGACCCAAATACTGTTTTTTCATCAAGCAACCACTGTGAATGCAAAACACCCAGGAGCTGTGGGAACAAGCTTATATGCAGTATTAATTTACTTCATAATGCATAACACAAGTGCTCACAGGTGCACCACAGATGGGCTTCTTTGCTGCTTTGGTTCAAAACTACATCACAAGGAAAATTAAATGATGGCTCAATTAGGCAAAGAAGAAGAAGAAGAAGGAGAAGAAGAAGAAGAAGGAGCTTCAGGCTACACACTGGGATTGTAAATGCTGTTTTTTTTTTGTCATTTCTTCACAAAATGCACAAGAAAACTAAACATCTGTAAACCTGGTGTTTTATGATGTCTACCCTCTTTAAACTGATTGCCTCGGAGCTTTTTATTTATTTATTTTTTCTCTTTTTTTTGTTTTGCTCTCTTACATCTTTGACTTGCTAAAAGCCACTTTGCACAAATCCACAAACTGGAGAACACAAAGCACATGATTGCTTGAACACATGAAATATGAATGTAATTTTAAGTATTTTTGTGCATGTACTGCCAGCAGTGAGAGACTTTTTATTCATTTATTCAAATGATATTCTCGCTTCTGGAATAATTTGAGTTTTGATGTAAACACTCTTTAGAAGTCATTGTCTGGTGTGTGAGCGTCCTTGATGTGCTCAGCTGGAACAGACACTGTGGGTGGCATCTAGAGGGCGGTGGGCCTATGGGACATTGATGAGTTGGAGATGTACTACAGAACAGAGTGCTATTTGAGTGCAAACATACAATGCTTGTACAGTTGAACATAACTTTCAGATCACAGGTGGTGATGTGTTTTCTTACAGGGCGAAACCTGTTTAAGTAAAGTGCTAAACTTATGGTACTCATGTTTGCTTTGCAAGGACATGTTTACAAAAGAAAACATTCTTGATTACAGGGCATGATTAAAAAACATCAATTTTGTCTGTGGTATCAAATTCCTATAACTAAATAGAACTCTAACAAGAAAGCACTGTGATAAACTAAGTTAAGAACCTTTAAAGCAGTAAAGAACCTGGTAAGTAACCACTTAATTATTGATATTCAACTCTTGTGTCATCCTCTGTCCCTCTTTCTAAACCTTGCGCAGGGGCGGCAGATGGCTGCTGCATGAGTTTGGTTCTGCTTGAGGTTTTTACATGTTAAAAATTGCTTTTTGTCTGATTGGTACTGATTTACATCTATGATGAATCAGCACTATACAAAAACAAAGACAGCAGCTATAGAAATGAACACAATTCAGCACTAGATTTTGTCAATGTTTTGTAAAATACAATAATAATAATAATAATAAATAATAACAAAAATCTGTAAATATTCACATAATGAATGGAAACATGTTTTTTCTGTTATTCTTCCTTTTCAGTGCAGCTTGCAGGGAACTCAAAGTGACTGTCATTTGGATTTCAATGAACATACAATGGTTTGTATGATTACTATTTATGAATGAGAAGAAACACCATTTTCATTAGTTCAATATTTCTTGACCCAACATTTTAGACAATAACAAATATAGCCCCAAATAACCAGAACTGACAAAGTCAGTAATGGGTGTTTCCACCGTTTGCCACAATGACAGCTTGACTCCAATGTCTCATGCGCCTCACTAGCCTCATGATGTTGTTCTGAGGTAATGCTTTCCACTCATCCATTGGTGCTACATGCAGTTCTGCCAGGTCCCGTGGGGGTGGGGTACCAGCATCCAGTCTCTGCTTCAGCTGGTCCCAGACAGGCTCTATGAGGTTCAGGTCAGGGTACGTTACTGGCCATAACATATTAGGCTATCCGACTTCCTGAAGTCGAGCTGTGACAATTTTGGCACCATGTAGTGCAATCAATCAATCAAACAAACAATCAGTCAATCAGCCAATTCATAACAAACATCTCAAGACCCTTTCCAAAAGCGTTAACAGGTCTAGACGTGTTAATGATAATACATTTTATTAACAGAGACCCACCATCAAGACAAGATAAGAAGCCTTATCTCATCTTAACCCACCATGAGTACAGACCTTTGCAATATTTAGCAAGTTACAATGGCAAAGAAAAACTTCCCTACTTAATAAATTTAATGGGACATTAAGATCAGAAGTTAGACTGACAGATAGAGGAGAGAGGGAAACAGGAGACTTGTGTGTCAGTTCCCCCAGACAGTCTAAACCTATAACAGCTTAACTTAGAACTGGCTCAGACCTGATCAGCTCTAACTATAAGCTTTATCATAAAGGAAAGTTTTAAGTCTACTCCTTAAAAGTAGAGAGGGTGTCTGCCCCCGAACCTCAAATGGTAAACCATTCCAGAGGAGCCTGATAACTAAAGGCTTGACCTCCCAGACTACTTTTAGAGACCCAAGGTACAATGAGCATTCCTGCATGCTGGGAACACAGCAACATAAACGGATAATATGGCACGATGAGCTCTTTCAGATAGGATGGCCTGATACCATTAATAGCTTTGTAAGTCAGAAGAAGAATTTTAAATTCTATTTTAGACTTCACAGGTAACCAGTGTAGAGATGCTAACACTGAGGAGATATGCTCCCTCCTTCTGGTCCCAGTCAGTAATCTAAGTGGAGCATTATCATCGATGAACAGAAAGTTGGGGGTGTGCTGGCGGAATAGGAGGATGATGATGGGTTCTGTGATGTCTCTGAGGTGAGTCATCTGCAATGTCTGGCTTTAGGCCAAAGTGGTGGAGTTGGTTGTGAACGGTTTGTCTGGAAACTCTAGTACCCCTCACTTCTCATAAACAGGCCTGCAGCTGTGTGGCAGTTGCATAACTGTGTCTGAGTGCATTGGTCCTTAGGCACTGGTCATCATTGCGGGCCATCACTCGTGGGGCTCCACTCCTTGGTCTGTCACGAACACTGCCAGTAGTTCTGTTTGCTGCAAGTCTGCTGATGATACTTTGAGACGCACCAAGTCAACGAGCAACATCTGACTGCCTGCTACTGACCCGAATGCTTGAATGATGAACCGACTTGATGAAATGACTTATTGACAATACCAGCTTTTTATACCCCCAGAATGTTGAAATTGATGCCACATTGAAAAGGGTTGTCTTTTTGTAAATTTTGGAATTGGCCCCAATATGTAAGGTGCACTGTACACAGTGAGACCATCATGTGGAAAACACAAAATGAGGTGTGTCTATCACCCTAATACAATTGCCTCCCTATCCCAAAAATGAAATGAAACAAACACCTTATGTATGGAAATCCATTGAGGAGCTTACAATATCCCTAACTTATTGTGAGTAGTGTATATCAGTGTGGTGTTTTATTCTGAAAATCAAATGTTTCAGTACCCTACTTCCTGAACCAGTTGACATTTCCAAGCTTTACTCATGGCATTACTTTGTGTTACAAACTAATGTTACATAGGGAGTAAATCATAAAAAGCATAACAAATGAAGCTGATTATAGAAGATGTACTGTGTGTTCACTAGACTTGAAAAAGCCACAGGTGTTTCCTGCTCATCAAGTTATGAAATTAGAAAAAAAAAAGAAGTTTACATTCACTCTCGTGCTGATACCTAACGTCTGAGGCTGAGGCCTATATTCCCTGTTGCCATTTTCTACAACCCTCCATGGGAAACACTGGAACTTACAACACAATTTCACCAGTGCTATCACACTTTGTTGGCGTCAGGAATCTACGACTGTTGGCCTGTGCAGTGTCCAATTGGATTAGATGCAGGACATGGAGATGTCTTCTGTGGCTGCCAGCATACTGTAGCTTTATTAAGCATTTTAGTAAAGTTTTCAATTACTATTTCTTCAGCTACATCACCGCTTATAGCATCCCTTCCTTTCTTAGCCTTGCCGTCAGCTAAAATATTGTGTGCCGTGCTGGACAGCCAAGCAAAAATGCTGCAGGATATAAGGCTAAGTCCCCATTCTCTTCTTTTCTCTCCCCCTCTCTCTTACTTTATCCACTGTAATCCCCGAGAGCCCCAGATGATAATGGGTAATGGATCTCCAGACCCATTCCTTCCACACACACACACACACACACACACACACAGACACACACACACACACACACACACACACACACACACACACACACACACACACACACACACACACACATCCCTACACTCAGTGGGGATGCTGAGGGCGCAGTCCATGTGTCCAACATTCTGCGCTCCTGTACCGTGTATTTGTGCCGATTAGCTGGCTAATGGGATTACCCCGTACACCATGTCTGAATCCATACATTTCATTTTCAACCCTGTTTCTCTGGTGCTGATTCTATACTCAGTACCTGGTTTTACTTTCCATCAACACCTGTCTGACATAGGGGTGTTTAACAGTCATAAAAAAAATTATAATAATAAGCTGCTTTTTCTGCAGGAAAGTTAAGCGTGAGTTGGCGAGTCAGATGGACTGTGGTGCAATTAACACTCTGTGAGGCTTTCTATTTTTGATTTTGGTGACGGCAGAAGCATTTAAGCATTACACGTGCCTGTGCATGTGTAATACTTGAATATCCAGTAAAAGAACAACACTTAACCTTAAAGTTCTGGTTCTTGATTTAATGACTTTAATGGCAGGTTTACACAACTGACTCAGTCTCTGCAGAAGCATTGAGAACATCAACAACCCGGTGCATGATTTGCATGTATTTTTTTAAATAATGACTCCAACTGGAGTTAGTCCTTTGTAATCTCTAAGGTCAGGTCAAACCTATGAAAAGACTGATATTAACCATACAACAGTTCATTATGGTATGTGAATGAGGCATTGTATCTGCTGTGTATCAATCTGTGTTGCTGCTTTTTCCCTTCATAACATGTGGCATGTCTGCAAGGCCAAATATAGGACAGCCAATCTAGTGGTGTGGACTACCTGGAAGTTTACAATAGATGCCCTGATGGGAAGCAGAAAAACAGCAGGTTCTGAACAGGTTCTGGTTGCTCTGGATCTGTCAGACTCCAGCTGGTACACCTATTACAGTTTACCATCATCATTTCTACAACGCTGAACTACAGACGCCAGGTTTTATTTCTTCACTCTGTCTCTGATGTTTTGGATGAAATACAAAGAATACAAGAATTGATCAGTCGACAAATGTAATTCAGTCCATTTGATGAAAATCTGAATCTCTTGTACAGAATGACATGGTGAACATTAAAAGGATCGCATCGCTCCTAAGAGCTCTGCGCACCAACATTGACTGGATCTTCTAAAAATGGGCAGGGCCTTTTACAAGAAAGCTGATTGGTCAGGAGGTGTTGTTTTTGTACTCGTTGAACTTTTATCCAGATCTTAACCTGCTCCAGAGCAGGTTAGCCATTTAGCATACGTTACCACGGTGATTCATCCTGGTAAGAAGTGAACCAGCTTCGTAGGACAGAAAATCCAGGGTTAACCCAGAAGTTACCTCTCTAAGACAAAATCCAGCCTCGTAGTACAGGCCTCAGGTGCTGTGATGGATTGCAGACAAATCTGGTGTGTTTTGGCCATCACACTGACAGGAACACAGGATGACTGTTTATAATTTAACCAAAAATGAAAAATATAAAGCAAAAACAAAGCAGCAACAACAGACCCTTTATGTACTTGTATTGATGTATTTTTTTACATGAGCAATATCGCTGTGAACCCCCCCCCCCCCCCCCCCCCACTGTCAATCAACAGTCTTTGTCTTACTTTGGTCAGTGAAAAGGGGAGCTGCAGTGGTCAGACAGAAAGAGAGCGAGGAAGATGTGTTTGAATGTACAAAAAAAAAAAAAACATTTTTTTACATGATCAATATTGCTGTGAAAAAAACAAACAAAAAACTTTTTTCTTTTAGATAAGAGAAGAAGAAGATAAGAGAAGAAATACCTAGTTGCAAAGGAACAGGTTTTGTACCACCTTGTCTGCGATTGAGAATGGGACTGCAGTTATCTAAAGTTCATGATGTGAGATACTGAATACCAATCCACATGGGCAAAACTGAATTTAGCCTGATAGGTTTGATAATTGTAGACTTGTTTCAAAAGTTAACGAATCCAGTGATATCTGGACCAGATTAAAACAACAAATATATAAGACCAAGGGGTTGGAAGTGAATAAAACACAAATGTTGAACGTTGCTACATCCTCACTCTACTGCCTTGTGAGATGAGCCAGGCCTCAACATTTACTTAAGGCACCAGAATATCACTTATTTGTAATAATAGAATAAATATCTGTCTCTCCGCTTTAAAAAAAAGTTTAGAAATAGTTATTCTAACTGCTGGTGATCAACCTAGACCACAGAGATTAGTAGAGAATAGGATAACACTACATGAAGGACAACTAAAATAGAAATTGCAGTCAGTCATTGGTAAATAGTTACAAGATATAAAAAAGGCAGTAAACAGACTCATCAGTGCCGTAGTTTGTCAGCCCCATTGATATAACAATATGTCACTGGATGCAGAGAACAAATATCAAAGCAGTTGCCACTGGAACAGTTTCTATCCAGGTTTGAACTTCTTCTATAATAAGAGATGTTTGCAGCTTATCTCTTGTATAGCTCTGGTTGAGGATTTAGGGTCCAGTGGATGGTAGGAATATGGATGAAAAGCTGTACTGTGTTGCTGCCTCGACCCAGCCTGGTGGTCAATATCCTGACCGAGACAAATCAAACGCCCCCCGATGTCCAGTTGCCTGAGGGCATTCAGCACATTTCAAAGTGCTTGGATCTCGAACCTTTACAGAGCCATGAGCAACTCCTTTTAACTGATGCCCAGCAGCAACAGCCCACAGAGCTGCAGAATAACTTGGCTTAACCACAGTAAGAGCCCACACTCAAATTGCTCCCTATCAGGAATCACATTCAGAGGTTGAAAACCTGTTGAAGCACACATTTCCCAGGTAGCCCCATGCCTTTGTTCGGATTCCTACCTTGTTAAAGACACTAAAATACACTGAAGAACATAGTGGCTCACTTTTTTACTTCCATGTTGTCATGGGCAGGTCAACACAGCTTGCTACACTCTGGGCAAAACTAGCAATGCGCAATACTTTACAGCTAAATCTCTTTCCTGCAAATGGTGTGACTGAAATAGTTTCATACAATAACTCTTTGACCGTTGATTTATCTGTTTATTCATTTGTATGTTGCAAAACACATTTTCTCCTTTGATTGATATTCATGCACCAAATGGCAAAATATTGCTACAGTATAGGACTGCAAAACCTATTTCAGGGTTGCACTACTGGTACCCCCGTGGTCCAGGTCCAGAGCAGACGCCATCCTAGGCAAACCGGGGCCTATCATCAATAAATTACAAGGATATTATAAATTTGACAGGATGCTTCTATTTTCACAGATACAGCTTTTTAAAGTGTTTACCATATTGGTAGAGCAGCGCTGGAAATGCACAGACCAATTGCATTTGAGTCATGCCATCCAACATGATACTTCTCAGCTAATGAAGACTCTGCATTCCAGTCTTTAAACATTGCCAATCTGTATGCAGACTAAAGTTTAGAAGGGAGAGACGGACAGAGTGATGATAGAAAGAAAGAAAAACAAAGAAAACTATGCAGAGAGAGAAGATGAAGAGACAAGTGAGCTGGATTTAGGGAGAGAATAAATTACACAAATGGCACAGTCCAAGAAAAGAAAAGTGTACTGACTCATTCATGTTCTGTCTTCCCTCTGGGAGCACAAAACCACTGTCTGATGCTCAGAGACTGTGCACAGTTATAAAAGTACAAAAAAACAAAAAAACAAAAACTATTTTATTTATTTTTGCTTATTTCTAAACACAGCCCTTTTAAATTTATTAAGATTATTACATTTTACCTGTCTACTTCAAATGTTTGTTTACTTAAAGGGGCTGTGAGGACTATTTGTTTGAAGTGGATTGCAGCCACACTGTTGGTCAGAATAGCACACATCGTTGTGAAGACATGACTCTTAACAAGGCATGTGTTTGTTTTAAGGACGATCCAATCTCCATTTTCAAAAAAACTTTTTCTTTGTTCAAGACCTTTTACTGGATGCAATGTGACAAGGTAAGGTATTTGTCAACAGTTACGTAGAGCTATTGTTTGAAACGTGGCAACAAGTAAACTTTCTAAATTTGTACCATATTTAGCACTACTAACAGCTGATGTCTGACGTTTCCATAGGCTAATGAGTAACGTTAGAGAATCCTCATTATGTCTTGCCATTACTTATCTACCAAGAAGAGCTAATGTAACCTGGCTCTTCATTTTAGTGGTAGACTCAAGTTTGATTGAATCACTGCAGTATAACTGCTGCATGTTGGTTGGAATGAACATTATCAAAAACAGCTTAAGCCATGTTTTAACCTTTAGCCTGTGCTCTGTCACTTTCCTGTTTAGCTTTCACCTGCTCTTCTGTCCTTTTTCTTAATGTCAGTTAAGTTCCAGTGTCCACCATCACCACTAAATTAAAGAAGTCATTTTCAGCAGAGAAAAACACAGATCTCGCTTTT
The DNA here is from genome assembly GCA_030710495.1 of Labroides dimidiatus. Taxonomy (NCBI): domain Eukaryota; kingdom Metazoa; phylum Chordata; class Actinopteri; order Labriformes; family Labridae; genus Labroides; species Labroides dimidiatus. The sequence continues at coordinate 21,509,487 of CM061149.1, read as the reverse complement.
CTCTCCTAAACTTCATCAGCCGGCCTGATATTGTCAAAGAGACCTTAACGTGCTGTAAATCAATCTGGTTCTCCAGCTTGATCAGGAACCTAAGAAATAGCATTTAGAAATAATCTTTATTTGTGCTGATAATCTCACATTGAACAGCCCATCCTGGGTGATGCTCTCACTGGATCTTGTAATTCTTAAACACACAAGAACTCATATTAACAGTGACACATTCCCATCATCTAGCATGAACAACCCACCCAGTTTGTTACAGCATCAATGTAAAAAATCAGGAGTGTTGGCAGGTATGTTGTTGTGACAATAAAACAGCAGCCTTTGGTTCTGGTTCTGACAGTGCGAGATCCAATCTCCACATTTTCTTTGTCTGGATCTTATTGAATTTTAGTTGAATAACCCTGACCTATTTTATTGTAAGGACAAATCAGAAATAAATATGCATTTACATCAATGAACACCAACAAATTAAAACTTTGTGAGCATGGATTTTCTCACGAGGCCTTTGGGCAGCAGGCATTCATTCTTGAGTTATTCATCAGAAGTGTATATTGCAGGGATTTTGACTGAATGTAAATGACATTAAAATCTTTTTGGTTTAATTATTTTGAGTGTCTGGGTAAAAACAAATCGAAGAAAGTTTTATATTTTAAGAAATATTTTTTTATTTTGGCATGAATAACTTAATTTAGCTAAAGTAGCATAGAACCACATTTAATGATTATTCAAACATTAGCACTGAGCTTTTCTCAGTAGGGCAAAATATCTTGTGTTTATTTGACATCATTAAAGGAGCAATGCAATTCACAACATTGATGTTTTGTTATCCTTCTGGATATATCCTGAATCTCAGAGTTTGAAATCTTTGGTCACAGTTAATTTCTCTTCGTTTTGATATTATTTGTTTGTTTGTTTGTTTGTTTGTTTATTTATTTGGGAGTTGCAAGATCTATATCTTTGGTTGCAGCTCATTTCTCTTTATTTATTTAATTGATTAATTCATTGACTAATTAATTATTCATTTTCTTTTTGGACCTGCAAAATTGTGGCTAGGAAGGCTCACTGATCTGTAATGACTGAATAATCGTTTTTTTCAAGAAGAGACGAGAAACAATGGAAACTTGTTGCACAAAACACCCCCCCTTGTAAACATCTGTATGAGCAAACATGTGTGCTGCAAATACAATGCAAATCCAGCATTACACAATCACAGAAAGTGTAAAAAACAAACAAACAAACAAAAACCTGCTGCAAATACTGCAAATAGATTATGGTGATGGAGGTGCTTGAGGCCTGTTGGAGTGCTTTGCAGCTCATTTGTCTATTTACATGCATAGTGTGTGTATATATGTGTGTGTGTGTGTGTGTGTGTGTGTGTGTGTGTGTGTATTTGCAGAATGATTCTGGTATTGCATTTGTTTTTAATGTTTCTAAAGCTGTACCATTTCTCAGTTTGTTTATTCCGGCCATTATAGATAAGTTGGGTAAACCAGCCACTGGATAATTACCAAACCAGTTCCTTTCTCTTTTTTTTTTTTTTTTCCTTTTTTTTCTTTTTTTTTGGGTTAGAATCCATGTGTGTGATCTTTTGTAAACCTTGAGTTTTTGTGAGCTGTGTTTAAGGCTTCAAAGGAAGGGTTAGTATTCTGAAATGCAGCCAAATTAACTTGAGGTACATGTACTGAGGATCTGGTGTGAGTACTCTGACTAAATGCATCCCCTGAATACTCAATCTGAAAATATCTGAAACAGGAACGATGGACACAGTTGTGTTGTCCTTTGAGACAGAGAAATAACAGAGCCGAAAGGTGTCATTCATAACTGCCCCGTACCTCCCACATGACTGTGTAGGAGAGGACAGCTCATATATCTATGGATCATACGATGACAAATTCACCAGCAACCCACGCTTCTGTTGCAGTATTGACACTCTTGGCAGCAAGTACGGTCTGAGATTGATGAGTTCAAGCTTAACTGATCTATAGCACTGACATAAAGCACCAGCAGAGAAGAGTTTTTCCCCCAGCCCCCTGCTTCCTGAGCATGAAATACAAGCATGCTGTTTTATCTGTACTGGGACAAATCATGCTGAGGGAATCTCAGCTTCATAGATAACAAGCATAAAATTTCTCTGACAGCAATTAGCACTTCCCTCATGTCCTGGTGTCGAGTTAATCCTATCATCTTTAAGTTTCTTAGTTTTCTAGTATCAGTCAATTTCTGTTTGATCCAAAAAGACTAATTTTGATATCTAAATATGACAGGTGCTCTGTTTGATGTTAAGTATATAAATATACATTAAATTTCACTTGGACGGCTGCAGTAGAGGAATAGGCTCTAATGATTTTATGCTAATAAAACAAAAAGCTATACTTAAAAGGTAGGGTCTCCAGGAATTGTTATTATTTGTAAATAACATTCAAACTGGGCTCCTCCTCCTTGGCTCAGAGCCAGCAGCAGCGCATGCCCACCGTCTCTGACTGTAGCTACATGAACACACACACTAGTCCAGCAACCACCTACAGCATCGTGTTTCTACATAAGAGAGACTCAAGAACCGTGCACCTGACTTCCTGTAGGTAAATTAGTGATAGGATGTCTTCCAAAGATAACTGGATTATTAGCTACTTTAGCTAGAGTTTATCAGTCTTCAGTCACTATCAGACACACTAAACAATTATTGTATCATGATAACAATGCATTTATAATACCCTGTTATCGGCCACCAGTCACATGTCCAGTCAAACATGAGTTTAATGTGAGTTTCCTTCCAGAGAGAACACTTCAGCCTTTTGATTCAATACTTTTTGTAAAAATTTCTTTAACGTCATCCTCTCAGCTCTAATACATTTTGCAGTTTGATACCTTCATCGCAATCAGTGTTTGAATTGGATGTGACCACTTCAGGTATGGCAGAGTGGAGGACTAGTGCTCTGCTTTATTTCCATATTATCTGAAGGCTTATAAATTATTGAATAAAGTCGGCCTCTTAGGGCACTGCAAGGAACCCCAGATTTAAATTTTGTATAGTGTCATAAATATCCGGGCCTGGCTTTGATTCTGCTTCCATTATCAAGGAAGTCTGAGGTACTCTGTATTCTTCTACCACCCTGCCTCTGACCTCTGTAAGAATAAAATCAAGAAGAAAAGCACCAGTAGTGACTCACTGCCTTTAGCTCTAACGTCTGATCTAAGGTTTAGGTATTGTATGGAATGGTAATGGATATAGATTGAATGGAAGTATGAACTAGTGCTTTTTTTTTCCTCCAAAGATGGCAGTTATGGGTTTATTGATTTAACATCCTCTATCTTGCTTTAGTCTTTAATCATCTAGCAACTGCTGTAATTTTTTTTTACCTAAGAGGTCTAAAGCACTTTGGGCAACTCTTGCTTTATGCCTGAAAGGAACAATAAATGGATTGGATTGGACTGTGCATCACTTCTAGTATCAACACAAAGTATTACAGAATGCTGCAAAGTAAATGCAAAACAGAAAGGTCACTTCAACAACTTCTCTATTTGCAGTGTCTGATGGTTCCTAAATGTCTTGTCTTGTTTTAAAAATATTTTTTTATTCATGGACATGACCAACCTTTAAAATTTGTTCATAAAGATAATTTGTAACAGTAAATACAAAGTCTTTTGGATTAATTAAATGTGTGGGGTCTTCAACAACTTTAAAATCAGTTAAGATCTGAAATTTATGGAACATGCATCTGGCCTAACATGACTGAGAGATCTACATGGCAGAAACAGATGTTTTTAAAACGGTAAAACAATGGTGTACTGTGGGATTTCAGTCAGGCTCTTTACACACACAACACACACACACACACACACACACACACACACACACGCTTGCCACAGACATGTCGATATAGCTCACATAGTCATAGATGGTCTTCATCAAGCACAGAACGCACACACACCACTGTGCGTTACTAAAGCAGCTGCAGCAGTGCCGTCAGGTCTTCTATTATGTCACACAGAAACCAGATTGCACACCGAGACCACATGACACAAAACAAGCCTCCAACATTTATACAACAAGGTTCACCGGATGCTTATGCAACTGTAACACATTGCCATCAGTTCAATGACAAAATAAAGCATGTTAGTTAGACCTGTTAACAACAGCTGTACAAGTCAGAATATTAAACTAAAGTGTAGTGAGTGAGTTGCCTCAAACTAAACACAATGAATCTACATGCTGCATTATCACTGGGAAACAACATCTTCTGCCCAAACTCCAACAAAACCAGTCAGACAGCACACAAACAACCTAGGGACATTATTGTAATGTACTGAAAAATAATTGAATCCAGACAAATATTAACATAATTATGAAAAAAAAAAAGTTTTAACTTTGTCAGGCCCAGCACAGAAGGCCCTGATGGCACTACAATATGCAAAGGAAAACAAGTTTAAACATTTTCCCCTCAAAAAAGACTCTTTCACAAACCGATTTGGCTGACGGCTGAAATACACCAGCTACATCTGCATTACAGCTCTGCTCCTTCACGGCGACTGATCAGATAGGTTTCCGTTCAAGTCAATGTGTCATCTCGCACGGGCTCTGTTCTGTTGCGGTTCAGCTGCGTGGCTGGTCCGACAAGAAGATCAAGCAGGACAGGAAGTAGTGCACAGAAACTACCAAAAAAAAAAAGAGCCTGAGACTTTCAAAATGAAACAAACTGTGTCAAAAACTAGATCGTATTTAGTTTAACCAATACAAGAAAACAACACAATGAGCGAAGACATGCCAGGAATCAACAGGTTTGAGTTTTAACAGCACATCATGAATAAAGAGAGGTTTATTAACGGAGAGGAAAGTGCGGGAATTCCATGGTCTCGCGACTTTTTTTTTTTTTCCCATGACAGATTTTGACTCATGAAGCTGGAACTGATGAATTTCAAAATAAATAAAGAGTAGGCATGGAGGAGAAGCTTAAAACAAATCTTCAGCAGTAAAAAAATATATTCAGAAGCTTATAACTACTAAAGTATCCGCTTTTTCCAGTCTACGCTACAGACAATTGACCTGGACTTTAACGATGTGATTTTTTTATTTTTTTTTTATAGATTTTTAAACATCTTGTTATCTTCAAGAAAAAAAAATGTCCCTTACATTTGCAGACTGATGTATTATTTTCACACAGTAAATTATAATTTTTGGTTAAGGGCAGTGAGATATACAAGAAAAGTGACAATAAATACTTTGGATAAAAATCCAAGTTGCAAATAGGAGAGCATAGCATAATGAAAAGCATTAATCTCTCTCTCTCTCTCTCTCTCTCTCTCTCTCTCTCTCTCTCTCTCTCTCTCTCTCTCTCTGTGTGTGTGTGTGTGTGTGTGTGTGTGTGTTTAGCAGCTGCTGGTCATTAAGTACAGCTTGTACTGGTCAGCATGTGTCAGTGGTCTGAATGTGCAGAGTGCATACTAACAGTTTTATCCTTACACAGCGCACCACTTTGCTGTCTCCTGGGCTGTATCATCTTAGTCAAGCCCACTTTGCACCATACTTTGTCCAACATATGTTCAAATCTAGTTCCTATTTTTAATTCACAGACTAAATGAGCCAGAAGCTCTGCACTTTTAAAAGGTTGCAGCGTGTCACTTCAGCCCAAAGAGTGGTGCCTCACAGAGCAGCTGTACATTTACTTTGTGCTTTTAAGATTTTTATTCGAGATTATGGGGTTATGTTTTAAAGAGGAGCATGCATTTGTGCAGCTACATTAAAGAAAGAAAATGTAAAATAAGGTTTAGTGGGAACAAAGACAACCCACATCTGAGAGAATTCTTCTGATCCACACTAGCCTAATTTATTATATTAGGAGACAAACATAAACAAAAAGCTTCTAAATCCTCTGGGAAAAACACTTTTCTCTGCAATTAGGATTTGTAATTAGACCACAGACACAGTTGGCTGTCCTGCACTTGGTCGTGTGTAACATCCCCATTAATGTCCAACAGCAATGCAGTTTTATAAGCCAGAGCAAAGTACACACAAGAAAAATAAACTATTCCTTGGCCTTTTTCTTTTTTTTTGTCCTAAATCCTAATGGAATTGAAAAAAATCCCTATAAAAAGGCAAAAATCTGTAGCTGTTTTATCATTTAAATGTAAAACACTTAAAGTCAGTTGTTTGTTAACCTTGAATACAGAAGCAAAAGCATCTTCACAAAATGTTGCACCATCCGTCTGACATGCATTTATTTTTAATCATGGCTTCATCTCAGATGAAATCACCAATAAAGGAAAGGGGTGTGTGTCAGTCTGTCTGTGTGTGTGTGTGTTTGTCAGTGTGATTAAAAGGAGTCTTTAATGATTTGAGAAGGCTGAAAAGCACCAAGCAGACATCTTTGATGTGCTAAAGGTTGCTCTCAGAGTGGAAACACGGGTGTAAGTAGAGCCCTATTTGTCTTTCAGTCAGACAAAAATCAACCCATGGTAGAGAAACAAATCCTGGCTTAAAAAAGGGAAAAGATTGTATGTCACACATACCATCACAAAAAAATCCGTACACACAAACTTGTGAGCGACCTGTGTGACTTGCGGGAATGAGATGACTGCACCTGACATATCAACTTGACCTCAGCCTCACATGGATCTCCAGTGTCACAGCTACAAGTGTGTGTGTGTGTGTGTGTGTGTGTGTGTGTGTGTGTGTGTGTGTGTGTGTGTGTGTGTGTGTGTGTGAGAGAGAGAGAGAGAGAGAGAGAGAGAGAGAGAGAGAGAGAGTGGTGTTAAGGCTAATGTAGCTTGGGCTGACATTCTGATAAATCTCCAGGCGGCTTGTGCTCTGCCCTTTCGCAGCTGCTGACTATGTTAATGCGGAGTGCAGACAGAGGATGTGCTCTGTGTCCCTCTACTGTCCCACCCACTCTGCACATGCTTATAGTCAAGATGGATTCGATACTTCAGCCGATACAGACTGCAGTCCTTACCTCAGGGACAAAGCCTTTGGTTAAGTTTTAATGTGCTGTGATAGGAAACAAAATTGGTGAATTGATTTTCTTGGCCTAAGAATTTCAGCGATTCCACACAGCAGCAGACTGAGACTGGAAAGACCAACTGCTAATGGTATTTCTTAGTTTTAAATTAAAGAAATATTTGATGATTGTTGTCTTTTTTCCACTTTTTGATAAATGTTCAACTAAAGAAACAAGAGATTGTGAAATATGAAAGTGAAATATCAAAGTTAAAACACATAATGGTCCAGTAAATTGGACAACAGCAAGGGTAAGCTAAACTAAGCTAATGCTAATATTATGCTAGCCAGAAAGTGTGTAACCTTGCTGCAATAAACTTTTTCTAACAAGGAAGTCCAGCCTTTTCTTTGACAGTGTTCAACTGCCATGCAGCGACATCCTTTACTGACTTATTAGTTTTTAAAAAAAATCTCTGCATCTACAACAAATTACCAAATTTAGTGTCTGTATTTCTATGGTGCACATACACCATAAATGAACAACACTAAAGTTGATGCCGTAAAATGACTGTATTTTAACATTTATGAAAATATTGTGCACATTACACTCACCCTATTTAATTTTTAGAGTGAGGACACAGTTAAATTACGGTTAATTGAAGGCAGCAGATTTGCCGGTAAGTTACTGTAATTTTTAATGAAAAGTTTTACAGTATAGCTATTAAGATTATCTTACAGGTTGTTTCATGTTAGTTGTCTTGGCTACTTGATTATTTGCTTATTTACATTTACTACTTGTCAGTGTCTTTTATTAATAACTTCTTTGCCAATGACCAAAACAAGCTTTTTAGATACTCTAAATGTTTACAACTAACCATACATAGCAGAGCAATGCTGCGGCTCTTGAGGCTCCTACTCTCAGTTTGACCACAGAGGAAAAGGCTGACAGTGTGCATATGGTCAGTGAGCCACAGACCTGGAAACTCTAAACTCTCTACTGTTCTGAGGCCAAACAGCCTCAGGGAAGACATTAGACCGCCACCGGTTAAATAATAAAATCTGCCGTGTTTTCAGTCAGGTAATTACTGAATACACATCTTTTAGCCATCTTAGGTTATTCAAAGAGGAGCTAAAAATACTGCACACTGTAAGTGCCTTTTGTGGATTTCTTTCATGGTTCACATACATCAAAGCTACCATTCTTTTCATCATCGTTTATACCTCTTCAAATGTCAAAAGTGTCTTCTGTTCTTCTATTCTCTTTATTGTCAGGGCTCTACATCCTTTTCGTTCTCTGTAGAGATAAAAAAAAAATGTTGCTCTGACTTTACAGTCCATCCGTACATCTGTGTATGATTAGTTGGTGCGCTGCAACTTAATTTAATCACTTTTATCACTCAAAAGATTCTGTCATAAATACATTTTTAAGTAGCCTCCTTACATTCAAAAAAGGAACTAACCCTTCTAACAGTTTCACAGAATAACTGCATTTGTAAACTGAATGTGATTAAAAGTCAAATAAGGAAATGGAAACACTGCAGTTTGTGTGAACGGCAAATGAAGTGCTCACCACTTTGAGTTATAATTTAAAGGTCTGAACTTTTCATAATTGCAATTATGTCACACACACACGTTTCTTTTCTGATGAATAAATGAAACCCAAGACTTTGACTTATGTACATATTTTTTTTTACATGTGGTGAGTCCAAAAAGTTTAAAGACACTTCTTACAGCCGTTATAAAAGGGTGGAGAGTGACTCCAGGTTGGATTCAAACCGAGGCCACTCGCTCAAGAGCTTGCACTCATGGGGCTTGCTCATAAGGATCCATTATCTGATAGACATCACATCAAGCCATTGAGCTAAATGGCAGGATCTAAAAATGATTCCAGTTTTGTACTGTTCTCAGTGATAGAAGTGAGCGTCGGGCTGAACAGTGAGCTTTTAAAAACTGAAAGGTTAATGGGTCGAAGACTAATGACTCTAAAAAACACCAGAAAACACCTGCATGGATTTGACCTTAATATATATGGACGACCCCATCGAGCTAATGGAAGAAAAAAAAAATGTTGTCCAAGGCATCCACAATGTCCACGATAGCCTGATGTGTCAATAATGAGAAGTAGTGTTGACAAGGTTAATTAGTCACAGTGCTGCGTCGACCAGAAGGGAAGAATAGTAAAAGGTTAAGACAAAGGAAGATAAGAGGAGGGAAGGTACAAGGAGAGGCCATAAGGAGAGAAGGAAGGGAGGAAGTAAGAGATTCAGGAGAGGAGGTGATAATGAGGAAAGGGTGAAAAGGTGAAAAACAAGCACTCAAATACTCTGAGAACTGTCAAGAAGGGGATTGAGAAGCACAAAGGAAATAGGTTCATAATGGAAAAGATAAGAAAGGAGGGATGAGAAGAGACCAAACAGGCAAAACTGGCACTGATTGAGTAGGGGAAACAAGCAGAGGTGCTGAGGAAAGGTGAAGCGCAGGGTCATATTGTAAATACAAAAGCTGTAACTGTAAGCTGCAGCTTTGTCAATGATGAGAAATGAATAGAAAAATAAATGACCAGTAGCTTTCAAAAGCATATAAAGTCACCCACCGAGTACAATACTTTACATTTTGGTTGATTCAGACTTTTTGAATAATCTGCCTCAAAACCTCACACTAAACTTTATTTTATTATTTATTATTTATTTTTGAAGATAAATGTATTGCTTTTTCAGTTTGAACAAGATAAATTATACAACAACATAAAAATACCTCATGCTACACAGAACACAGTAAACTCCCACACGGTGAAAAAAAAAAAAGAGAAAATAAATAAATAATTAATGAATAGCTAAATACAGAATAAGATGGGGAAAAAAACAAAACAACCAAGGAAATGCAGAAAACACTCTATACATTATATATAAACATATATATATATATATATATATATATATATATATATATATATATATATATATATATATATATATATATATATATATACACACACACACACACACACACACACACACACACACACATACATATATAAAATGTATGTAGATGTACACACACATACATACATACATACATACATACATACATACATACATACGGCCATACACACATACAAACACACATAGTATGTACATACATACATGCACACATACATACACACACATATACATACACATATACGTGCATACATACCTAAATTTATACATACATACATACAAATGTAACTCAGATTAACAGTTGAAGGGGTACATAAGCAGATACCCAGGCAATAAGATGTTACCTCATGGTGTTAAGTTGATACCAGAGCTCAGGTAATGATTCTTTCGCCAGTAGGTCATTGCTTCCAGGGGAATGAGTTCCATTATGTTCTGTAACCACTGAGAGAGCTTAGAATGCTTGTCAGAAAACCACTGCAGTAGGATACATCTTCTGGCACTGAACAAAAGGACATCAAGCAGTCGCAACATACAAGGATTAAGATTCAGTGCAGAATATAATCCAAGAATGCAAGGCAGTGGAGTGAGATCAAGTCCTTTGCCAGAAATGTCGGAAATTTCTTTGCAAACCTTCCTCCAGAAATATTTAATAAAGGGACAATCAAAAATACAGTGGTAGTATGAACTGTCTGAGGTTATGCATTTGTTACAGTACTTGGAAAGTGTAGCGACCTTACTTTTGAGAGGACAAAACAACGAATCTGCAAATACCTAAAAAAAAAATGTCTGGAAGGGGAGGTCATACTGCTCCCTCAGCTGGTTAAAAGATTTAACAATACCATTGGTCAATAAGTCTTATACACTTTATTTTATTCAGGCTACTGTGAGAACTGTTTGGTTTGTGTTAGATTTGGCACCTGCTTTGGGCAAACTGATATGTCTAATCTATTTTCTAATCTTGTTCATTTCATGCCAAGGTAGTATAATGTTTCTGATGGTCTTTTTGCTTTAGTGGGTCATTGTAAATCATTAGTATCAATGTCCATCTGTTTCCTTACCAGCTAAAAATGCATCACAGGAGCTTTAATTGCAACATTCTGCCATTTCTGAATACACTACGGCCATAATTTAGGAAACGGCATGATTATGATAAATCCAGGTGAAAATGGAATCTTTAAGATCTTACAGCCAAAATACATCAAAGGCCTCTTCAGTCTGTCTCCACTGTCACAGCATTTAATTGGATAGGTTTCTATTCAAGTCATTGTGTTAACCCACATCAGCTCTGCTCTGTTGCATCTCAGATCCTGCAGGTCGGAGCCCTCTGGATCAGACACGCAAGCTCTGTGTTTTTGCCAGAGGCTGGAAAAACAATGCATCATTGTCAACACAGCAGATTGAGTGGAACAGGAAGTCATGCACTGAAACCACATTAAAACATTGAATGGCTTTCAAAATAAAATAAACTGACACAGTTGTACCAGATTGTTTTTAGACTGACTATAAGAACAAACTGTCAAAATGAGCAGAGCCAGGCCAGGGGTCAACAGGTTTGAGGTTTTACAGCCCAATGTGTACGAGGAGAGGCTCATCAACGGGGTGGAAAGCAGAAGAACTCCTAACACCATTGGTGTGAGTTGAGAGATGAGTGAGCATGCAGTTAACACACTACGGAGTCTAGCTGGAACAGAAATCTGGTTTATTTCAAGTGTTACTGATTGCTAAATAAAATAGGACTATCACTAAAATCATTCTTACATTCATCATGAAGCATAGTTTCATCAGTTCAAATATAGATTTGAATCCTAGCTGAATGAGTTTGTTTGCTGAAGAGGAATACGTAGAGGATTTTTATCACCACTGGATGTCCTGGAAGGATCTGTGAAGTCTTATTATGGAAATGGAAACCATTTAGTTACCCTTCATTTTACTCTTCTTCCAAGTTAGATATGATGACACTATAATATTTACTGCTTATACTACTGGAACTAGTTTCACATTTATAATGTTTTTTTGAGAAGTTTTCCACCACTTTTGAGCACTGACTTCTCCTCTACACAGCAGCTCATGTTCACTGATGCATATGTATGTAGCTAGCAAGGTAGAGAAGTCTGCTTTCTTCCATGAATCCTGGGCTCTTGTACTGAGGGTTTGGAACCTCTCATACGAGCTGGAAAGGAAAGAAAGAAGCTTGTGGTTGAGCTTAGTTTCAGTCTGCTATAGGCTCTGCATGTCTGGATTTATAGAGAAGCTTTTCTTGGTGTGTTTAAATGCTTTGTGGTTGGTCTCGTCTGTCAAAAGTCAAAATGAGTAATATAAGTCACATTCAATCATAAAGTAAAGCTTCTTTTTTTTTTGTCATATTCCACCCACTCTCACATCACATCTGTGACAAATACCAGATGTAGGTGTATGTTTGAAGGCTGGCTACATGTCATGTTTTCAAGTGTTTGAGAAACTCCTCGCAGAATTCAACTCCTGCAAAAGTTATGCAAAGTATTTATGTGTTTGTGAGCTCACGTCCTTTATCCCATGAGGAGTGTGAATCTGCATTCTGAGAAAGCGTTATCACAAATAGACTTCAACAGAAGCAAACACTTGTGTTGAAAATGCTTCAGACTTTTCTAGACTGTACAAACATCTGGGTTCTGTTGCCATGTGTGTATCAGTAAAGGTGTCTGTGTAACCTCACATCATGGAAGTTGTTTCACACATTCCTCTCACCTTGGTCTCACGTCTGTTGATATCGAGTTGACGATTACCGGTGTTGTACCTACACGTTTGAGAAGAACACACGTCTTTGTGGAGAGGTGTGAATCCACAGTACAGAAGGTTGCACTTACACCAGCTTCATACACATGCCTCCAGTGTTGGGTGTTATTTAAGTTTTTCCTCATAGTTCTTTTTAAAGCTGTCACAATTCTACTTTAGTTCTGCATTACCTGCACTACTTTAACTCTCCTATCCCTTGTGTGTGGTAGTGTGTAACACTTGGCCCAATACAACAAAAGGAAAATGGAAATCAATGATTGGGGGTAAAGAAAATTCTTGATGAGCAAAAAGAGATCTCATTCACGAAAACTAAAATTTTGGTTTAAACCTTCATAATTAAAGACTTCAGTCTCCTTATATAACCTCTGTCCGCTTATTGCCACCAGCTGAGAAGAACAGCCGGGTGTACCTAATAACTCCTGATATAGGGAGGCAACCTGTTAACCAGATTTGGATGTCAGTCTAACAAAAACACTTTTTTTTATATACAACACACTCAATTAATAACAACACTTTAGAGAGGTGTTTCTTTTTCTGCTTTTTGTGACCGTGTTCCCTGCCTGTGACGGATAACCCCTAACTTTTGAGTGTTTAGGATTAGTCCTTCCATGTGTTTGTGTCAGTATGTTTTTTCAAATTTAGAGGCCTGTACTACGAAGCTGAATTCTCTTTTCAAGCTAACTTCAGGTTTAACCCTGGATTTTCCATCCTACAACGCTGGTTCACTTATTAACAGGATAAATCACCATGGTAATTTATGCTGAACAGCTAACCTGCTCCAGAGCAGGTTAAGATCTGTAGAATCGATCAACAAGTAGAAAAGCACCACCTCTTGACCAATCAGTTCTCTTGGAGAATGGCCTGCTCATTCTTAGAACATTCTCTCAACACTGGTGGGCAGATTGTGAGAGGAACGCTTCAGAGAGAGAGTTTTTAGTGATAGATGCAACCCTTTAGATGACATCACACCAAAGATACAGATTATCATCAGATGGATTCCATTTGTCAACTAATGGAGCCATACGTTGAAGGCATCACAGTCAAGCGCATCTGAAATAATGAGGTTAATAATAATGGTCACACATGGCATAACTGAAGAAATGTGAAGTTATGGGATACACAACTATTTGTGCTATCACGGTGAGGAATTAATACTCCAACACAAAAATCAAGGGTGCTAAGCCTCAAAAAAAAAAAAAAAAAAAAGTAGAAAATATAAACCAAAAGAAGGGCACTGAGGAAGCGCCCTGCCCCAAATGTCTGTGTCGTAATTAAGTGAAATTGAGTCATCAGAGTGCTGTCGGTTCATATTGTCCAATGAATTCATTCATTCATTTTCTACCACTTATCGTGTTCAGGGTCACAGGTGTCTGGAGCCTATCCCAGCTGTCTTCGGGTGAAAGCCAGGTTACACCTTGGACAGGTAGCCAGTCAATCACAGGGCTGACACAGAGACCGACAACCTTTCACACACACTCACACTTATGGGCAATTTAAAATCACCACTTAACCTGATGAGCATGTTTTTGGACAGTGGGGGTAAGCCGGAGTACCTGGAGAGAACCCACACATGCACAGAAAGGCCCACCTTCTCCGGCTGAACCAGGATTCGAACTGGTCACCTTCTTGCTGTGAGGCAGCAGCACTGACTGTTGCGTCACCATGCAGCCGCTGTCCAATGAATTAAGACTTCACAAATGTATGCATAAACAGAGTCAGCAGTTTTCTGCCAGCATTCCTTTCTGATTTTGCTGCAGTGACAGTGTCGCTTTTGTTCTGGATGTTTTTTGAATTCTTTGTATTTTTGAAGAATAATTGTCTACTCCTCCATGGTAAAGTAGGCTGCTCGGCAGGGTTTCTCCATGTTTTGATTGGTCAGATGCTGCAGCCCCCCCCCCCCCCCCCCCCTTTTTTTTTTTTTTTATTGCACACTGATCAAAACTAGAAAGACTTGGTTAAGCACAAAACCACAATATAACCACTTCATGAATCCATGTTTAAACCCACTTAAATAGCTTATTGACAGCTTGGTGGTGAAAGAACAACCCGCTAAGATGCTATTTTAACTTATATATGAAGCTGGATTACAAAGTTAATGTGCTCAAATTGGATTATTTTTTTATTCATTTATTTATTTCTAAAATTGTGGGCTGCCTCAACCCAAACTCATCATGCTTGGCTTTATTTTCATTGATTCCCAAAAGATAATTCTCTCAGATTGTAGAAGTAACCTCACAGGCACAAAATACAGTTTTTACAGCCGTATTGTCTTTATGATGTGCAAATTTGTTTGGGCATGTAAAATCCATGGAGTATGGATCTATCATGAGCACTTATTTTCATAATTTTCAGCTCAAACAATGAAGCTTCAGTGAAAAGAAAAGACTAAAAGACTGAGGCACTGGGAGCCTTCTTTTCAGTCGTTGCTGTTTATTATGGTGCCAAATGAAACAAGGTGGCAGCCGGGTGAGAGGCTTCACTGCTCTGAGATCCAGCTCCATTCATCTGCATTAGGGCCACTTATTATAAAGGCAGTAATTTATTTTCCCTGGCACCTTTTTTTCCATGAGGTTAAATAAGTGAGAGTAGGGAGAGGGGAAAAATGTGAGAAAGGAAGGGTTAGAGGGAATTGATTTTGCAGGATGAATGGAGTGAGCTGTACAATATTTATCTCTAGATTAACAGACCAAAGAGTTGCAAAGAAGAAGGGCGGGGGGTGGGGGGTGGGGGGTGTTAATTGAACATCTCCAGCATCCTTCTTTTACTGTCTGTCGATGACTCACTGCACGTTCTTTTTTCTCTTTTCATTCCTCTCTTCTGCCAGGACTCTGACAGAACAGATGAAATGTCTGCAGTCATTCTTGGATGGAGGAGAGAAATAAAAGGAAGATTAATACTGGTGGGTGAAAATGTTGGCAATTTTACAACTATTGGCATAATTTCCATGTAGATTTGGAGCATTTTTCAACTCCAATGAAGACGCATAAGGGCACAAACACCGTGACAGACAAGAAGGGATGAAACTCAGCCGCACACACATCCCAGACTCACAACATTCACACGAGACATGGCTCATGGGACTGGCAGCAATCTGGAAACTGTGTGTGAAGACTGCAAATGTTGTTAAAAAGTACAAGCACTTACACACCCTCCTGATAAGATTCATCATGTCTTCAGCAGGCTTAAGGGCTGATTATGCTTTCTGCACAAACATGATGCGTGGAAATTGGATGTGTGAGATTTACATGAGAGAACGTGTGTGGCTCTTATACTTTTTCACACTCCACGTGTGGCATCTGTTCCCAAACTGCAGGGGGCGGTGTATCGCAAACACATGTCTACCACAGTGCTAAACAAGAGAGGAAGAGGTTTTTTACATGTTGTTTTTTTTTTTTTTTCTTCCACAAATTCCTCTTCTCTGCCAAGTTTGGCCATAATTTCACGCCAGTTAATCTCGCTGCCATCATGGGGATCTCTATGTGGTGAATCATATAAATGTCAGCATTTGGAAATTTTCCATGTGGAAAGGACCGCGCGAGGGGGCGAGGCTGTTAAAATGACACACAAGTACTTCTTGGTTAAGTTGAAGAAACATATGACTTCTAAGGATAGATTTTAACTTTTTTCATTCAACAGGGACCCTCATCACCAAAAATTAGCCCTTCAAAGCTTTTGGAATGAGACATGGATTTCCATACAAGAAGTCTCAACTAGGTTAAAGCAAAGCATCATGACAAAATGATCCTGTCCTCTCAGTGTCTTATCTTTGAGTATTCAATAGATGTACTTATAAGCAGCTGGTCAACAGAAACATGGAGAGACATTGAAGAACTAGTAGAATATTAGACTGAAATGCTTGAATCTGAAGTACTGAATTTGAATCTATAGTCTACATGAGGACAATTTGCTGTAATGTGAACTACTTAAACTTAAGTGACTGATGCAAAACATATTAAGAGTTAAAAATCTGTGCAATGTTTGTCTTCCATATAAGAAACATTAGTTTTTCAAAGAATTTTTTCCCCCCACAGTAACTCAAATTGTGAAATGAACTGTAAATGTGGTTCAGACATTTTGAGAAGTTTCTTTGTGTGGTGGGCCAGAATTCTCAAATCTTATTTAAAGAAAATTGAAAACTTTTAGTTTACATTTATCAAGCAAAGAATGTAAAGAATGAAGTTTTAACTTCCATCAATAACATTTTTCTTTATTCTTCCCCTTGTCTGCATTTGTCCTTCCAGCTGAGCACTGTGTCCAATGTCAACGTTGAAAGGACGATGCATTTTTTTTATTGCAGTGAAACATAAGTAGTTAGGATTTGTTGCTGTCAGTGAACATCACCAGCCCTCCCTGTAGGCTACTCAATCAAATCAATCTTTATTTATTCCCTGATGTGAGCTGAAGGAGAAGGCCGTGCTACACCACAATGTGAAAGAAGGGGAAGTAGTGACAGACAGGACGAGACACGACAAACAGGGCAGAGAACAAACAGGTAGTTTTGATTTAAGACCCAGGGGCACCAAAAATGTGGGGTCCCGAGAGTAAAGCGTGGGCCAACAGAGATGAAATAAGGAGGGAGCATACTTTACATGACATGAGAAAAAGTGTGGGAGTGCCAGCAGTAACTCAGTATGTTCTGACAGGACAGGTCACTTATTTACTGTGATTCTCGACAGGAGCACGAGTATCTGTACAGGCATGGATGCATCAATAACATGACTAACTGTAATGCTACCCTTATTGCAAATTTGCAATTGGTATAGCATTTTCACAGGAATGCCAACTCTGCTAAGTATTGCAGAACAAATATCAGCTCTCAAGGGACAGTAAAAACTTTACTGTAACACTGTGTGACTGTCATTGCCAGTGTGATTGGACTGAGTGTCTTTTTCCAATGGAATCTGTAATGAAATGGTTTGTTTCTTCCCCTCTCTACCTGACACTGTGGTGATGATGATGATGAAGAAAATATTTACAGAGGCTCATGGGGTTGTGTGAATGTGAATATGTTTCTCTTTGTGACTGTCCCCACAAGCAAATGAAAGGCCGCGATGTTTGCATCATCCTTTGGTCTCTCCTCCCACTCTCACCCCCTCTGGTTCTACTTTGATCAGCTATAATGAGTGTTTCACTTATGTGCAAAATGTACACACTGTTCCACACTCTCTTTAAGAGGCCTTTGTTCTAAACAAAATTATACTGCTATGATAACTTCATTTCATGCTACTCGAGACCTCTTGAAGTGTGCAGCCTTTTAACTTGGTCTGAGGAGCATAAACGCCAGGTGAATGGCAGAGGCAATGATGCTCAGACATTTCAAGTTCTTCTAAAACTTTAGAACTGTTACTTTAAAAGACTAAATTTACCATCAACTTTATTGTGAATTAAATACATAGTGTCTGATGCTACTGTCAAGATTTTCCTCTGCTTCCCTGCCAACTAACTGGTCTGTTTCTTCTTTCTGTTCGTTTTTTTTTTATAGGCCTGTCTTTCTATCAAACTTACCTGTCACTCATCTGTCCTTAACCAATTACACTTGTCTACTTGTCTACCTGTAGCCATCTGTGTTTTGGTCCTGTCATCCTGCCTGCAACACCAGCAGTGACACCTTTCAGTAATAAGTGGCTTGTGGTACATACATCAGTGACACCTTTTCTTAACCCATGGGTGTCCTGTAAGCTCCTAACAGATGTTATGCTTCATCAGAATCTTGTTTAACCCTTCAAAAAAGTCCTGTTTTAAAGAGTAAACGTATGTTGTATGACTAATTAAGTTTTTAATCAGGCATATTTTATAATATGGGTCAAGAAGAAATCCTATCTGGGCTACTACAGGGAGTTTTCTGTTGCTGTACTGCATTTTGATTATTATGTGAAAAACTGACTCTGGTTGACTTTTGTACCTTATGCTATTAATATTGTCTGCTCTTTGATAAATGCTCTTATAAAATGTAGGCACACCCACCAAAGACGTATAAACAAACAACGTGTGTTGTGGAGGAAGTTATAAAAGGTGATTGAGGGGAGGATTTTTTTTTTTTTTTTTTTTTTGTATTCTTTACTTACTCTACTGCTGGCTTGACCCAAGTGATCTAAAATGGATAGAAGGATGGATGGATAGATACAAACTAAGATGAAAAGACTCATGCATGCTTTAATACTTTCTAGTTGCTTCAATAAAAGCTTTTGGCTTTTCTCAACTCTGAGCTTTTCTTTAAAGGGAAGAGCTTTTAGCCGTCACAAGCGATGTTGTCTCCTGAACTACAGCATTCAGAGGTAGGGCAGGAGGGGTCAGCATTAATGTGTCTCCTCCTGAGCTTTGTTCTGGGCTTTACTTGTACAGGATGTAAAAATGGAGTGCTTTCCAAAAAGGGAGTCTAATGGAAAGTCCCAAAAGGCCATTCCAAAACAAGAGCATTAATTCTTCCATCATACAGTGACATTTGTGTGCTACTAATGCAGAAAATTTTGACGGGAAGTGCTTTTAATAAAACATTATGTGGTGAGTTGAATGAAGTCTGTGTGAGTTGCTTCTGCAACATCTCTTGTGTTATTTAGTTTGGACAATATCATGAGGTGACTTTTATGGCATCTACTGTGAGACACATTTCTTTTTTGGTATTACCAGAGTCTCTTTGAATCACACTTTTTTTCTAAAACCAAGACATTTTGTTCAAACACTGAGATTTATCACTTTAAGCCTGGATACCAGCTTCTTGAATGTAATGTTTGAAGCAATTAAAAAACTGTCTGATACAAATTTGAAGCTCTAATGCAAAACATATGAGGATAGGGCTCCACTGAAGGCAATAAGTCTTGCAGAAGTTGTGCTTCCATTACACCTAGAGTTGCACAAGACCTTAATTTCGCAATAAAAATGGTAGTGGAAACATCAAAATTTTGATAAAACTTTTATACATTTTATGCTCTCATGAGGTGGTTTTTCAGAAGTTTCTATATTGAAGGTTAATCGCAAAAGTGCAATGGAAAAACTTTTTTTTTTTTTTTTTTTTTCCGCAGAAACACCTCACCAGACGTAAATAACAGATGTACCTCACTCACTTCCTTGGCCAAGATCCTCTCCCAGAAGTCCCTGGTACATGGCCACTGCCACACTTACAGACAGTGCAGATGTTGGTGCTATTGACAGTGTTTTGACATCTCAGAGAGCAGCAGGAGGGAGGAGCAGAGGTGTATGAGTGAGTGAGAGAATAGGTGAGCTAAAGACGATGACTTTCATTCAATCTTTCGTTCATGCCCGTTTTCAGTTGGTGTGGTCACAGGCGACAGTGACCAGTCAATAAAAGCACAGATGTTCATGAATCTACGTAACAATATTTTAACGCTCTCAGCTCTTAAAATATTTGGGATATCTCTGGTTACTGCCAGTAACAGTCCTCCTTCCTTTTTCCACGTCCTGCAAATTTGATCTCATGGGATGAGATTTTACTCAAGTTGTGCACAATTCTAGTTGTAATGGAAACACCGGCAAGGTGCAATATCGAAACTTCAGATATATAGCTTTTATTTTGTGAAAACGTGTAATGGAAACGTAGCTAGAGAGAAAGATTTTGGTATCTTACTCCACAGAATGTACCTATAGTGTAACAGGTACATATCAGACAAGTAAAAAATTATATATATATATATCATAAATAAAAAAAAAAAACAATTAGTAACAAAACAGTAAGTGAGCTTTGAAAATCAAAAGGTATTCCCCAGCTGGCAAAATCCCCACCTGAACCATGGGAACATCTGAACAGACCAAACCTTGAAGTCAAGTACAGACTGTTACCTGTGGGGAAACATCTGAATGGCTTTCAGAGCTTGAATTTGTTTTCACAGTCTGCCCTCTGGCAATGAAAGAAATAAAAGTTTGATGTTGGCAGTACAAAGCATGCTGCTGACAAAAGTAACCTTAATTCTCTTTGAACTAAATATTTCAGTATTCTCCTCAGCTCTTCTCAGCAAAGGATTGAAAATGTTTCTGTCTGTGAATGTGTCAACGAGACTGCCTTCTTCAGTGTGCCTGGACTTCTTTGTAAGGTTGAATGAATGTGTATGTGACTCTGCATCTGTTTTGACACAAGCAATTGTGTGTGCCTTGGCTCCAAAAACACAAACCATAGTTTTTTTCAAAGGGAAAAGGAGGCTGCAAAGATAAGTGAATTAGGGCTTAAAACCACAAGACGAGAGAAAAAACTTTAAAGAAGTGCTAAGTGAATGCCTGTAACACACCAGTGATTCTACATAAATCCAAAGCAAATTCAAAGGAAATTGGAAAAGCTGTGATTAGGATAAAAGCACTAAAATAAGATGGACCTCAGTTGTTGATTACAAGTTAACATTTTCATACTTTATCTCAAAATTGTATAGTCTTTAACTGAAATGTATGTCAAAGTGCTCAGAGTGGTTGCTGATTAAAAGAACTGTAAATACTGAGCCTTTCAGTGTGTAACAGAACAGAAAACCAACCACTTTTGCTCTGCAGAAAGATTGGTTTTGTAAAGCAAATAGTAACTGTTTTTAAAAGGCATTCAAAAACATGGATTAGCAAACCACTTACAACATGCCAAGGCTGCTTTAATAAGACGTTTTTTTTCCCTGCAAAATTAGTTGGTGAAGAACAAATATCCTCCTGACTGAATTAAAGGCAGTTTTGGTAATCAGATTCATATATACTTTTTGTTATACTGGTTAAAATAATTTTTATGTCCCAAAGGCAATCCATGCATAATGTGTTCTTACAAGCAGCCGCCGACTACCATGCACTAGCCCTGATTCCATGCGCATAGCCATGAGGGACCTAAATAGGCTGGAGAACCGCAGCTATACCCGGATTAGTGGTAACGTAGTGAAAACAAAAGCAATGTGCTGAGGACCGTTTTTGAATCAGTTATGATCTATGGTCATATGGGGAATCAGCAGCCCTCTTGCATGTGAAGTGTTGTTTTGGAGAAGCTCCAAGTATGGGAAGGCGGGGGCCAAACAGAGTCCTGAGGAGATGCTACATTTAAGTTCTAGTTTTCCGTGACTACCAACCGTGCCTTTAATAGATCTCATTTCTCCTACTAATTTACATACACCGGCTTATGTTAAAATGAAGACAACCATTTGATATTACTCTTCTCATACAAAGCTTTTAGCAGTTAGGCATTATCATACCATAAAGAGGAGGAACTGTGCTTTTTCTTTTTTTCTTTTTTTTTTTTTTGTGGTTTATACTGTCCCTCTGGTCCAGTAATAACTTTAAATGATTTATAGTAAAAAAAAAAAAAATAAAACTTTTTTACTCACAAGTATTTTAGAAAAATTGTAGTTCAGTCATTGTCTGACATGCTTTATTTTATATGCTGTCTCTTTAAGGCTCCTTGCTCTATAAACACCCTTCCCTCTGACTGACCAGCCCTGTGGAGGGCAGATGTATGGGTAGACCTTGGTGTTTTAGGCATGCCCCAAAAGAGGGGTGTCTGGGATTTCTTGAACATGTGAAAATGAAGGGGTTGAAAGCTAGCACACTGGTAGGACACTGGCAGTCTGACCAGTTTGGGATTCTGCTGGTTAATTTTGTCATGCCTAAGAGGACTAAACTCAGTTGCAAATGATTTTTCTTTGTTTTGTGGTCTCTTGACATTTAAAATGCTACTCTCATACTGTCAATATGTGATAGAGAAGTAACAGCAGTGCTTCCGTTTAGTTGCCTTTAAGGCTCTTGACCTCTGTCTCTCTCTCTCTCTCTCCCTCTCTCTCTCTCCATTTCCCCTTCAACAGTCCATAGCCCTCACACTGCCCCCTCACTCCATTTCTATCTGTCTTCCCATCACTCTTGGCTGCCAGAGGTATAAACATTTCATGTAGCGTGAGTCCGCCAGGCTACACATTTCCCTCACTGTGCTCCCATCACTGCATGGCTTCTGCTCTGACCCCCACCGCTCAGCCCTGCAGCGGTCAATCCATACTATCACCAGCTACAGAACAGGCAGGGGTTGATGCTAATAGTTGGCCTTGGCAAAGCAGCAGTTAGCTAGAAGGGAGATGGTGGACAGGGCTAACCGTAATACAATACCACTGACATATAACAGCTTAAGAAGCAAAGCTTGTGTCAAACAGATGGACAGCGTTAAATGATGCTTCCCTGAACTTTGCAAATCTTTTGTTAGACTTCTCTGTTTAATTCTGAATGATTCATACAATAGTACAGTGATACATCAATCTCAAATTTGATTTTGCACCTGCAAGTTAAACAATGACGGAGGTTGCCTTGAGGGACACAACACTGAGTTTAAGGTGTTGGATTAGCCTCCAATATTACCTGATATTCATCGGAGGTCTACAAGATGGGCTGGTTCAAGCCTGGTTTATGCTTGACATGTCCGGCTTTATGCAGACCAATGATGTCATTTTAGCAGCCTTGCCCCCTTGAGCGGTCCTTCTCACACAGGAAATTTACATGTTGCGCACCTCTGAAAATTTCTTATGAACAGGAGCTCCTCATGTCTGAAGTAATATACAAAAAGCAAAAAAGCCACATGTGGTCTCTCATGTGCGCACTTCATTTCTGTGTGTCATGTTCATGCAGAAAGCATAATCAGCTCTTTACCATGTCTAATCCATGAAGGCTCCATCTTTGACGCGGTTGGCGGCTTGTCCAGTGAAATCTTCAGAGATCCAGTGGATTCTATGCTTAATGGATCAGGACTGTTTTGGTCCTGACCTGATGAAAGGGTTGAGCTCAGCTTTCCCAATTTGGCTCAAGATATGTTACAACAGCGTGGCTTTGTAGTAAAAGAGTGCGGGTACTAGACCGGCCTGCTTGCAATCCAGACCTGTCTCCCATTGAAAATGTGTGCCACATTATGAAGCCCAAAATAACAAAACAGAGACTCCAGACTGTTCAACAATTAGTGGCCTCAGTTCCCCAACATTTGAGTGTTGTTAAAAGCAAAGGTGATGTAACACAGTGGTAAACATGACCCTGTTCCAGCTTTTTTGGAATGTGTTGCAGGCATCAAATTCGCAATGAATGAGTATTTTGGGGAGAAAAAAGTTTATCAGTTTGATTAATAAATATCTTGTTTTTGTAGTGTATTCATTTGAATATGGGTTAAATGAGATTTGCAAATTGGATTCTGTTTTTATTTACGTTTTATACAACGCCCCAACTTCACTGGAAATGAGGTTGTAAAGGCAACAGAAAAAGGACTCATAAAATTAAATAATTATCATTAATATTAATCATAATTATCTATCATTAGTATTAATCATAATTAATTAAATAAAATGTGAGACAGGGTGATAAGAAAGCTTTGGAGCTGAACTTGAAAAAATGTTTTTTTTTCTGCCTGTTAACCAACATGTTACTGCTGAACCACCTCCTGAAATCTCACAGGATGAGTGTCCTAATCACTGAACATGAGATTTACATGGATTAAAAGGAATTTAAATCAAAAGAAATGTTTACACGTGATGTGCTTCCTCCTCCTGAATCAGATGATATCCATTTAACAGGTGTAGTCTTTCAAAACACTGTCTGAATTGATTTAGTTTAACAGTGTACATTTATACCGACAGACACCACAGTAGTGGAATCCCTTTATACCCCATAATGACATTGTTTTTGAACATCTGTGGTCCAGTAGCATCAGATCATCAGGCATTGTGTTTTCTCGCTTTATTTCCTCAGCAATGTACCCACAAGCAGGAGCTGGTGTGAGAAACAGAGTCATGCCAGGCATGAAATTAGTTCACAACAATGTTAAAGACAAAGTCAATACAAATTAAAGAGAAGTCTGCTGAGTGTGAGTCTGTGGGGCTCCATCTGCCGAGCATTCCACCATCATTTACTGCCCTTTTGCTCGTTGCTGAACTGAACATGTCAGCGTGTAATTCAGACAAGGTAATATTATCAGGAGGTGGAAATGAGCTGAATTACATTTCACAGAGGAAACGGCACTGAGCAGGACAGGAAATAACCATTTTCTGTCTGTTATCTGGCAAAACGCTTCAGGATGACTGCATACTTGTGCAGCTATATGGGTCCTTAAGTTATCTCATGCTATGTTATCATAACAGAGCGGATAAACAGGTATAGTGTATGGATTTCTATTAGATCAAGGGGACACTGAGAGCCAGGATGAGGCAGAGGAGCACAGAAAATTGCTCTGCAAATTGTTTCGGCACAGAAAGCAGAAAAAGTATTTGTGCTTATCTCTGTCGCTTCTAAAGTACAGGACTTGCTAGATATGATATTGCAAAGCCCGTCAAATTCCTCAGATATACATACAGTATATATAACAATAATAAATTATTATTATTATTATTATTATTATTATTATTATTATTAATAATAATAATAATAATAATAATAATAATAATAATGATAATAATCGTGATTATATCACTGATATTTCTTTCTTCGTCGTTATTACTGAGGAAAAAATGTATACTTTCCCTGAAACCAAAAAGGGATGAACATGTTGACGTAGATCGACAATAATTTTAAACCTCCAAATAAGGACATCTAAATGTCACCACGAACACTTAAGTATGAGCACATGGATTTTTCATCAGTACACCTTCAGTGTCAAACTGTGTCTTCAATGATAAACCAAAACTTTATCTGAAAATAAACTCAAAACAAAAGGAAAAAAATCAGTACTGACATACACACATGAGTGATGTTTTTCCGTTGTTTAGTACAATAACAGCCTTAACAATGACACTGATTTACATACATAATATATAGATAAATCAGTGATGCAAGCATAGTGTGTTATTTTTCTGTAATTTATTTGACTATAAATAGGAAAGGGATTGTGAAAAACAGGGGATGTGTGACCGTGTTCATGTTTTTTTTTTCTTCTTACAGTTGCTGAAATGTGGCAAAGATTGCATTTTCAAGCTTATATGCTTAAATTAAGTTAATTAGTATTTATCAAGCTACATCTTTTTTTTCTGAATTTTAACAGTTTCTGATTTCTACATCACTTTTTAGCTGTTTCAAATTAACACTGGTGCCAGTGCCACAGAATAAAAAATGCACATGGAGGGGAACAATACTAATTTTTTATAATCAAAGGCATGTGTTTATTAGATATAGGATACTTTCTGCAGATTTCTTCCCTTTTTTCAACAATTTTCTCTCAAAGATTTCTTTTTCAGCTGGTTCTGAGATGATTCTTTCTTCTCTTATAGTTAAATTATTAATTGTCTCCATATTCTAAGCTTAAAACGGTAAGTGATGAAAGTTTTCATCATTTTGTTACCAGACTCTTTTGGTTTGGTATGAAATGTTTTACAGCCACTCACTCAGCATGCACAGCAAGGAGCTGCACCTGCAGCATTTTTACCACACATCAAAGAGATGCGAGTTAGGTGGTATGAATATTCAAAGTGCCTGAGATTTATAAATTTGCGTGATATAACCTGCGTGTGTGTAGCGCTGATAGAGACTGAGTGACAGACAGGATCTGTGTTTGGTCAGATCTTCAAAGAGCTATGGGGAAATTCCTCAGCTCTAAAGTGATGATAAATATCACTGAAGGACAAAGACATCAGGCAGTAAGGGTAAAATATTATGTTCCAGTGAAGAACACTAACTCTGTGTGTCGGCAAAAACAAAAAAGAATCCACCCATAGATGTCTGTGCCCTGATTGAAGTTCTATGATTTTAGTTACTTTTATTTATTCAGAGTAAAATCCATGGGCAGAATGTTTTCATTTAATTTTGGGAGTGGGTTTCATGACAGTTTCCAGTTTTATGATCACAGTTTGAAAGAAAAAAAAGGACTTCAAAGGAATGCACGTGTTGGTGAATCGTTGTGTGCAGAACACCTCCTTATCAGCCGCATATATTTTAGGAACTCCTGTGTAGGCATGCTGCAGGGGTCACTCATTGATCTGACACTTCATTCATATTCAAATTACAAGCCCAAATCCATACCACTCTCCTTTACCTCCGTGATCAATGGTTCATTTTGTAAACTAACACTCGGGTTATCAGGAAATAAACATTGTGGAGTTCCTCAGGGAAAGGTTTCCGGTCTGTGTGCTGACAATGAAGTGTATGCAGGTGCCTGCAAACAAAAAGCACAAAATGAATAATTACCCCCTTCATTTTTAATTGCTGTAATTCCAATGCCTGAACAGCTTCAATCCAAGTGACATAAATATTTGATTTTCACTTGCTAATGACATATTTTTATGCTCTTTAAGTGGTAATTCAGATCAGCAAACAGGAAACAAGAGAATATGCTCCTCAGATCCACATTGAATTGATGTTCAATTTCATACCAGCTATTGGATTTTAAGAGGATGCAATAAGACCCTGTTCTTGTTTCATATTTTCTTCTCACTGGGAAAATAGCTCTTATGTGTTCGAAATGGCTGCTGAGTGATTGAGACAATTGAGCTGATATCCCTGATCACATTTGCTGCACCATCTGTGTGAGGAAATTGGTTGAAGGGCTTTTAAAAGCAGGATAAATGGCAAACAGAACTTCAGATTTGTGTTATGTTCTATTAAACTGCACCTGATGACAGGGATGAAGGGGAAATGAGTACAATACAGCTTCCAGGGCAAGCTGCATTCATTTAGACGTTTAACAAGATGGGTAATACGTCTCTTTTTTGATCCTGATTGCTGGTAGTGGCTTTAGTTTCCAACTGAATGTGATGATTGAAAAGCGGATACAAAAAAACAGAGTTGCACTGGATTGCAGATGTCTTGCTGGGGGGAAAAAAAAAAAACATTTTATGAAAATTTAAAATTTGGTATAAGACAAAGCACACCTTACCTTATGTTTTAACGCAATACATTGAAACTGTGCAGAAAAAGCAAAAATTGGTGCAAAAAAAGTTGAGAATGTAGGGTAAGAAATATTTGGGGCTAAAATGATTATTTTCATGTCAAAAGAGTCCAAAAATATGCAGTAATAAATAATTCTGACACATTTTCTTCATATCACACCGAAGAATATTTTCCTTAAGAAGAAGCAAATAAAGAAATAAATAACCTCAAACCTGTTGACTTCAAAATTGCTCTGATAATTATGCCAGCTTGTTGTTTTAGTCCAGCTTAATGCCGTCTGGTGTATTTTATTTTGAAAGTCAACTAGACATTCTGTCCAGTCTGATTGGCTCAGTGCAAATTGATGCATAGTTGCTTTGTCATCCATCTTTGTTTGTGTCTTCCCACAGTTAGTTTGGCTTTTCGTGCTTCCCTCAATCCTGCAACACAAATTAAAATCACACAATGGGAAATAAATTCTTTATGACTGTAAAGTTTAATTTAACATTGAAAGCGGTGCAGTGACAGCACTCAAGTAGCATCCCATTGTAAAGAGGGCTCTAAAGTTTATTCCTCCTATAGTTCTAGCTTTACGGGATACAGCTAATTGTACAAGGTAAATACAGCTGAGCGGTCCCAGATAGCACACCAAATACTTCTCACTTTGAGCTAACAGGAGGTCATAATGTGACCACTGAACAATCAGTTATCTAAATCACTATTGTTTAAGCACTGCCAGTGCTTAAACAGGTCTTTTCCCCCCAAATCATTGAAATCTAGTGTAGCTTTTAATGACAGTATCTAAAAGCAAACTATTGTAGATCATTTCTTAATGAAATAGAAAGTCAACATTTAAAAGCTACTTTTTAAGCCCTCAGAGAGTTATGCAAGATATTCAGGTTGATTTTGGCAATCCCTTTAACCATCTAGCCAGAGATATACAGCCTTTCCCATCTTTGTGTTGAAACATTTGCATCTCTAAGTCCTGCTTGTATTATTCTTTAAGCCTTGTAGCGCCTGTCAAATGTTTCCCTGTTGCTGTGCTATCCTGAGCCTGGACACACTCAGCTTAAGATTGATTCCTAAAGGATCAAACCTTGCCTCACGAGATTGGACTGCAAGGCTATCTGTGTAAATAAGAGGGTTTACCAGACAATCTGGTCCAGTCTGATCCCTTTTGCTCTTCCTTTGATCCGACCATTGTTCTCAGTTTTCATTCTTTTGTCCCTCAGGTGATCAGTCTGCTGGACGAACACCATTCCTCCCCTATTCTCTACACGTCCGTCCATCTGCTAGCTTTTAAGGCTGACTGAGCATAATGGAGAGTGACATTAAAATACTTCTTTCCCATCCTTCTCTTTGCTCTTTACCTTAAAAGCACTTTTCTGCACACAGTTTTTTTTTCAGGGACATACACCACGTAATTTGATAGTTACCTTTTGATAGATTTGCCTTGGCTAAATGAACCTACCAACTATGAAATGATTATGTGATAACTTGTTAATTGATGCAGAATGACACTCATTGAAATCTATGCCACCCTGAAGGAGTTTTCACAAATCTGCCGTAGTCCCTGAACCAAACCAAGCGACTGTGTTTCTGTCATTGCTTGTCTTTTTATGCTTTCCAGGCTGGAAAACAATCATGCTGTGCTCGGTGATCTGTATCTCTGGAAAATGTAATAAAATCTGCCATGCATTTTTGTTGAAATGTTTGCGCTAAAGGTTTTGTTTGTGGATTCCTCCTGAGACATTTTTTTAAGCTCTTGCTTGTTTTTTATTCATTTTCATTCAAAAAAGCCTCTTTTTTTCATTTGGTTCTTTTTGCTCTGTGTATTCTGCTTTCTTGGTTATGTGTGAACAACTTTGTCACAGTTTTTTCTTTGGAAAGAGAAAAGTTCTTCAACAATAGCTCCTTGTCACTTGTAATAATTTTTGTGCTTGAATTGTCAAGAATTTGTTTCCTGATTTATTTTTCCTGAAACCTCTTCACACTGAAGAGACGATGTGCTTATACTTGTTATGCAGAGCTGACTTTGAGAGTATTTGCATTTTGGAATGAATATTTTCTCCTGGCATGATTAGTTGCTAAGCTGTCAGCATGGTGCTGCCACAAAGACAGGCAAAGCATTAGTCTATCCAGGTACTGACACTTGCAACATGAGCTTGTCTCTCTTCCAAAAAAAATCTAAATCAAAATGCGAAGGATATCAGATTACTTTGCCAGTCTGCCTTCATTAAAGAGCTTTACTTGCTGTGTAAAGTTCAAGTTGATGCCATACAAACTTCACTGGTGGGGAAAACATTATGATTTTGTATAGCATTATTAAATCATTAAGTATAAATTGCCCTAACGTGACACAAGTTGAATAAATCATTAGATCTGTTGTCAATGTGCCCAGATGAATCTCTGCTGTCTCACGTATGAAGATTTAGTTATAAATCAATGCCAGACTGACGTAAATCAGAGCACAATATAAGTCCACAGATGTGGAACTTTCAAATCAACAAAAATACTTAAATCAATCAATCAATAAAAAATTAAACAAACATCAAATGTTTGAATATGAAAACGTCTCAAATTGTTATAAGCTTGAAATAAACGTGTACCTCTAATGTCTGTTCCTCATGTTACAAAGCAGAGCAGAATCATTATGTCTGGGGGTGAAAAAGTAAAGAAAATAGAGTTCCAGCAAGAAGCTTAACAACATGTCAATTTCATGCTTGGTTATGTTTTCCACCTGGCTGTTTGTAGGTGAGAAGCCAGTGAGGGTTCTTGTCCTTGTCATTGTAGTCGCAAATACACCTAGGCCTCTATAATAAGAGCCGGATTGGAGGACAGAAATGTGTAACTCACATGCACTTTGACCTCCCGCTGAGGCTTTCTGCTGCCAGGTGAAATGAAACAGCTGCACAAATCAATGTGTCACAGTAGTAGCATGGATGTAGCTCTCATTTTAACCTATAGCATAATAGTTAACACGTGTTGAAGACGTATATTTGGCCTCTCAATATAATAACAGTTTTGCATCATGTAACAACTGCTATTAAAACACATTTGCTATTGGCTAGTTTAGAAACCAGTGAACATGTATGTTGTAACACATTTAATAATTTAATACAGTAAAAGGCTGTTTTAAGTGTTTCTCTGCAAGTATCAGTAAAGTATTTGAAAGTGTTGCAAGGTATAAAGAAAAAAGCATAAATTCATAATGCCAACAAGCTAATGTTTATGTTTGCTGGAAGTGTTTAAACAGCTAGCTAACCTACCAAAGTTGACCTTAGCAGTTTGCAAAGTTGTCATTAGCTTAAGACAGTTAGAAAATGCTTATGTGAGCATTAAACTAACCCGAGCTATAACAGCTTCAGCTAGTTAGAATCATTAGCTATCCAAATCATTTTTTCTCTGTCTGTTATGAAAAAGATAATATGTAGTGAATGTGTTTATGTAAATTAGAATCCCAACAAGATTAGCAAGACCAGCACCAGTTCACTACACATTGACCCTTTATCTCCAGACGTGTCAACACTGACACATTTTCATGAGTGCACTTAGAATGATTTTTATTGCTGTTATTACTATTATTATTATTATTATGCTGTTGTTATTATGATAAGTTCACTCAGGCAGTAAAGGAAACCCACAGAAACAGAGTACGGAGCAGATGGGCAAAAGGAAAGCACAGAGAAACAGAGCTGAGTTTATCCAAGTGTGCCCTCAGTGGTGGTTACAAAACCTCCACTGAGGTTTCTGAATGATTTTGAGGCCAAAGGAGCATCTGAAGAAGAAATTTCATATCAAAAAAAAAAAAAAAAAAAGAAAGAGAAAAAGAAAAAGATGAAAGGTAATGTTAAATAGGTTGAATTTTGGGATGAATGAAGCTCTCTCCATCAAGTTTTTACTGTGTATACATAATTGTATGTGTAGATTGATGCTTGTATTCTGTAATTACTTTTTTTTTTAACAGTGTACCAACTCTTATTTCTACAATGTGTATGTAATTTAAATTTATATTATGTAGTGGCCTTGATAGAACAGAATACCATGCTGTGTTTGTACTTTGTATGTGTACAGGTGCGTTGTGCGCACCACATTATATTGTGCATGTATTTTTTTTTTTACAATTTTAGAATAGTGTATCAATTCACCTTTGTACTGTATGAGCATGATTTGAGGCTTGTATTATGTGCTAACCTTTGTAGAACAACATGCCACGCTTTGTTTGTACTATACAGTGTGTGTGACCAGCTGAATATTTGTCTTGAGATGAGGAGCAGCCTACCACAAGTGGTTTGTGTGCAAGAAGAGGGAGAGGCTGTGGGGAGGCTGGAGGTTCTGGTGATGCTATCAGAGACAAAGACTCGTACATATTATTGTAGATATATTTTATATCGATCAAATATTAGATTGCAGTGTTTTTGTTTCATTATGACTCGAAGATCAAATTCCTTTTTTTTAATGTTTTACTCTCATTAAACATGCAGTAAATTGTAAATAACTCCCAGATAGTGGAATTTTCAAGTATTCCAGGACATTTTTTTTTTACATGCGTATTGCTTTACTAATTCCATATATGGACAAGCTGACACAAAATCATTAGGTAAAGATGTTTTCATTGATTTAAAAGACCAACATGATCATTGAACTACAACTCATGTGGCCTTCACTTCAAAGACTTTCCATTCTGAGTGGTTATTGTCAGCGCTGCACAGTGGTGCCATGGTTAAAGCCGTTGCTTCTTCACAAATAGGTTCCTGGTTTGAATCCTGGCTCAAAATAGGAAGGTGCCTTTGGTGGTCACGCAGCCCATGTGGTTGAATCGTGGTTGGAAGCTCAGCAACACATCTACAGATTTTCTCCTTTTGAATTCGAGTCAGTATCATGCAAAAGGCATATATTTCCATTTGGTATTTGCACTCCTCTGTCTGTCTGTAATGTTATTCATGTCTTGCCATTTATTTCTCCTTTTTGAGAGCAGACATGCAAGTTGAATATTTCTAAGGTGTGTAATACATCCTTTTCAAATAATCCATTGTATGTAAATGAAGCTGGTAATTGTTTAATATTCCACATGGGAATTAAATAAAACACAGACTTTCGCATAACCTTTAATTTGATCAGAGTATTGACATAGTCATCAGAATATTTATGAACTTGTAAATGCCAATAAAATGTGCTCCTCTTTATCTCATTTTGAAAATTGTACATAGCTACATTGTGATGTGAGCAGTGGAGCGTCTGTCTGTTCTTCTGTGTGTGATCTCAGCTCAACATACAAACCGCAAATATGAAAACAATTTGACCATCAGCTGTCTGAATAATGTGGTCACATGAGGATGCATCTCAGGTCTAAAAAGCTCTGATTTGCCAGTTAATTAGGCTTACTACATGAAGCTCCAAATGGTGTGTGTGTGTGTGTGTGTGTGTGTGTGTGTGTGTGTGTGTGTGTGTGTGTGTGTGTGTGTGTGTGTGTGTCCGTGAGAGAGAGAGTGCTTTTATCTGCCTGTAGCTCATTAGAGTCTGTGATTCGATTGATTACAGTCATGTTGTGAAATGGCCCTTCTTTTCTCCTCCTCTGATTAAAAATGTGCGTGGAATACATCTTGATTTATCTGTATTTTGACACTTGTCCGGGCATTCTGAAAAATGGAAAAGAGAAAAAGATGTAGGTTTTTCAATGAGAAACCATCTTCATCTACTCCAGCTCCGATCCACAGCACACACAAGCCTCTGCCCTACACAAACACACACTTGCAGCGTTTACATTTTCTTTGACCTTCCTTGCCTCTTTCTGTGTATCAGTTAGGATGTTCGATGAAAAGTCAGTGACAATGCATTTCTACTGTCAGTCTGACAGGGAGATAATCAAATTCGATAATAGCCTTGACTCTGCACTCCTTGGTACTCTCTCTGTTCTGCGCTTTCTTTCCATGATGCCTCACTCTAACACGCCGTCCCCCTTGATTCCTCTTACTTGTGCCAAGTTGGACACGGCTCAGCCCACTGATGCATCCTGTACAGTTTGTTTCAAAGTGTGGGATGAATAATTCATTAGGTGTACGTGACCCAAGAGGACTACCTGACATACACATTTCTGCCAGCCGTACGCCACCACTTTACAAGCTTTTTCTTCTTCAAACTATTTCAAACACCAGAATAAAATCATGGCGCTGTGCAGGAGTATTTTTTAGCTCCTGTCATCTCTTCTAATATCTGAACTTTTCATGACCCTTTTCCCTTCACATTTTTATTATCTTAAATGTATTGTTGCATTTGTCAATAATGTTAGTGTCATGTTACTTCACTGAGCCAAAAGTTGCTCTCTTGGGCACCAAAGAGGATAGGTTTACTGGAAGTTGCCAGTCCCCAAGACAAATTTTAGACTTTTATAGTTTCTGTCATTTTGATGGACAGGGTTGTAGAAAAAAATCATGCTGTGTTGTTTTGCATCATATCAGTGTTTTGTAATATTGAAAACTTTAAGCTGTCACCGGATCAGTCTCTCAAAATTTTCAACAAAATTGAAGATTTTATGTGCACCGAAGTTGTCTGTTGTTGGACAGTTGCTTAAAGAAGTTCCCTTCATAATGGTCCAACCAAGCTGGTGTGCAGCTGATCCACACTGATTTTACTACTCTGGATTTTACTACAAAACACCCTGCGTAGCCTCCTGTTTGGTGATGGTTGTACCACCCTTAATGGATGTTAACAATGCTGACATCACTGAACAACACAATGCGCAAAAGACAAGACCAAAGACACACTGGAAAGAGTAAATAGTGACAACTCTCTATGGGGCAAGCTGATATATGAAGACAGCATGAACATTCACTGGAAGTAAGAGTGCATGATGTGTGGTTTACTCGTTGAGCAGAATTTTGCTCACCTTTGCTGGAATTATAAAACGTTTACTGCTGTTTTTATCTCGTGGAAATGTCTCAAATAGTCTCCTAGTCTATTTCTCCTACAGTCTATTTGAGACTCCTCCTGCAGGCGCTATCCAGCTTCACCTCTCATCTGAACCAAAATATGTTCAGCAGTAAGAGCATGTCTGACACAGATCATCATCTGTTGTAAGAAGCAAGAAGCAAGTG
Source organism: Labroides dimidiatus (assembly GCA_030710495.1). Classification (NCBI taxonomy): domain Eukaryota; kingdom Metazoa; phylum Chordata; class Actinopteri; order Labriformes; family Labridae; genus Labroides; species Labroides dimidiatus. The sequence goes on along the minus strand of CM061149.1, from coordinate 21,474,961 downwards.
CGAAAGGTAAATCTCGGAGAGTATCAGGACCTTAAGAGAGAGAGAGAGTACTAAAGTACTTTCTGTGTGAATAGGACTTGTGTTTGTTATGTTCAATACAGATTTAACCCTTGAGTGTTTTTTCCCCTCAGATTACTCTTTGATGATCAGTATAATTTGCTGCTCATTTTAAGAGCAGTCAGCCACCTGACTGATGCTTGATTGCTCATATTCTCATTATCACATTATCATATGGATCTAAAGCAATGCATCAGGTTGACAGATGTTATCTCATAAAAATGCATTAGCACAGTGGATGAGGAGAGACTCCCTGAGTAAATGCCTCAGGCACTGAATAAAGGTGTGGGAGCCGCTTCACTCTTACTCCACTCTTTGCCTCGACTCCTCATGGCACACTGGAGCTGAAATGATGTGTTGAGCATTTCTGTGGCTTCCCATCAGCCAGACAGTGCCAGGCTCACTCCGGCTCCCCTGCCAGCATCCACGATCATCCTGTTGAATAATGCAGAGCCGAGTCCGTTCCTTCCCTCTCACTCTGTCATTCCGTCTGTGCACACACAGCAGCAGCAGCATCAAGTGCGCGGTGATGCCATCAACATGCTAATTGCATGCAGATAGGTCTTCCTGTGGCAAATGGTGTAAGCACAGGCCATCCAGCAGCCACGACTCATTCATCATAAGCGGGTTACAGAGCTTAAGGGATCAATATCAATGCCATGTGAGCGTTCCATCAATGTCGCCGTTAGCACATTTAATGGCACAGAACATTTACACAGGTCCCCCAACACGCACACACACACACACACACACACACACACATACACACACTACAGAGACACAATATAACACACTTTCCTTATATATGCCACACAAATCAAGAGACTGTTTGATTCTCCCCTGGTGTACATCTTATTCAATAAAACACACACACACACACACACACACACACACACACACATTCCTAAAATACAATGTTGACTTACCTTAGAACAGATGCAAACATCCTTGTTAATTTTATACACGTTAAGTTGACAACAAAGTCCAACAAAGACACTTTTCTCGGTTGAGATGTGGCTCAAGGAAAGAGTAAAAGATACAAAAACTGACTCTCTGCAATGCATTTATGTAAATGCATTGCAGAGAATCCAGAATGCAGAGAATGTCCGAGTGTATGGGATTGCAAAACGCACTGTGATTGATTTATTGCGTTTAGGGCGGGACTTGGCCCTAGGTCAATTAAATCATCCTTGCTTGCTTGCTCCTCCTGGGTATCCTGAGATGTTCGCGGACCAGCTTAGTTAAATAATCCCTGCATGAGTTCAGGACCTCCTCCCCGAGCTCCCTATAGATGTCCAAGCTCCTAACCCTACTTCTAAGGTTGAGCTCCTCCACCCTTTGGAAAAAACTCATACAAGCCTCTTTTATTCATTACGTCCTTTCAGTCAGAACCCAAAGCTTATGACTTTAGATGTTTAAGACTTTTTAAGACTCCGCAGATACCCTGCTTCACTCATTGTCTCATTGTCAAAATCTTTAATAAAGTTTTCTTACCACAAATGATTAAATAATGTTTTTTTAAATATTGGATTTCTATTTTTAGAAATAACAACATCACTGAAAGAGATCATTACTGTTCCTGCTTTGTAATGTGTAAATAACATAGGAGGCTGCCTTAATCATTGGCCATTCAAACGCTGCACAGGCTCATAATTGAGAAACCTACATTTCCGCACTTCTGATGACTATGTGTCTCCAACAAAGATAAAACAACCAGACATCACTGGCATTGCAATCAGCGCAATGTTGACCACTGGGATGGTCATCAGTGGTAAAATAGCAGGTCATTAATTGTTTCCTGCTGTTCAAACATCAATGGGAAGACACCTGCAGAGGTGGGGAGCGTCTCACCAGGATAGGGTAAACTATCTATAATATCACACGGTTTAAGGTCCATACAGATTATGGATCAAGATCAAAGATGTAGGTTTATTTTTAAAGAAACACAGACACTAATTCATGTGTAGACTGTCAAAAAAAAGCACAACACTGAATGCCAGGCTTTGGCTGAGTCCAGGGAAACCAACAGTTGGCCATGTACGCACAGCTAACAATTCATCATGTTGTGAAGGCTTTTGAAGGCTTCAAAATACCTCAAATGTCTCCACGCCGATTTTTCAGACAGAGAAAAAGCATGAATGGGCTGAGCTGTTGCCATCGTCCAGATTTTGACAGGCGCATGCAAAAGCTCAGAAACACACACACTCACACACACACACACTCACACACACACACACACACACACACACACACACACACACACACACACACACACACACACACACACACACACACACACACACACACACATTTGCACCAAAAGTGTGTAGACAGTCATGAGCCCCAGCTGTGGCTGTTGGCCTCAGATATTCCTGCAACTGTCATTTTTTATGGATTCTGGTCAGCCAGCCCAGTGGGGACTCATTCAACCCAATACCTTTGCAGGTTTCAGTCTCGTTTTCAGGCCCAGGGCTGTGGACATTGCTGCTGTGTCACCTGGCAGGCAAGGGGATGTTTGCTAAACCAAGCTTTTATGTAGCACTCCAGGGTCTGTGCCAGAAAAGAAAAAAAAAATCACCTATCCATAAAAAAAAGGATATTTGACAGAAGGAATCACCATGACAAGCAGTCAGAAAGCAGGGGATTATACAGGCTTCTCCTGCATAGTCTGAAACAAGGAGCTGCAGATACACAACAAGGTGACCAAGAGGTAATACAACCCAGTCCAATAAACAGGAATTATTCCACCTAGTTTTTTTGATTCAGTTTTGCCAAAGAGGTGCAGCTTCATCTTAAATTTATGTTTAGTTTAGTCTCCTTCAGCAACTAAACACTCCTACATTTCTTGTATGTAATATTAATGTTACCTGGAATCAAACAAAAGTCTGCATCAGCTCTGTGTGAATTTACAGCATCAGCAACAGGAAACAAGCCCATAGACTCAACCCTTAACTTATACTTCAGCCATCAGCTTCAGCACTTTCTACTGAAAGTGTCTTTTGGATCCCTTTTGGTTTTGTGAACACTTTCTCCTTGGATCATTGAAAAACATTGTCTTCCTTGCTGTTGATGATATTCATGCAGCCAGTCTTGGTTTCATTTTGACTGAGATTATCCTGTAAATATTGTGAAGTTATTTGAGTAAAAATAAAAAAAAAGAAATGCACCAAAAGGTTTGGCATGTTGTCTCAAGTAAAAGTTAAAGTAAATGGGCATATCTGGTGCTAAATTAGGCATTATTACTTTCTCAGAAGTGTCAAAGAGGCTGTGAGGACTCTGTTTGAATTGGATTGCAGCGACACCTTTTGGCTGGAATCGAAACACTGTCGAGATGACGTGACTCTAAACAAGGTGTGCTGGTTTTGGAAATGAATGGTAATCAGATCTTCTTTTTAACAATACTTTTCTTTGTTCAAGACAACTTTCTACTGGGCACAACACATCAAGGTAAGGTATTTTCTAAGGACTTTCTAAGTGATCTTGAAAGTCTCACTTTTAGATATATGTCTGATCGTAAACTGCACCTTAAAATGAGATTATCAGCACCAATATAGATTATTTCTAAATGCTATTTCTTAGCTTCCTGATTGGTCAGAGGGGACTGGATTAATTTATGATTTATGTTAAAGTCTCCATGACAACACTGTTCCGGCTGATGAAGCTCAGTAGTGAGAAGAATGATCTGTGTTTTTCTCTGTTGAAAACTATTTCTTGGATTAATTTTGTAGTGATGGTGGACACTGGAACTGAACTATTAGACAGAAAAAGGCAAGACGAGAAGAAGAAAGCTAAAGGAAAGAGTGAAAGAGCTTTGGCTAAAGGCTAAACCATGAGCTAAAGGCTAAAACACGAGCTAAAGGCCAAACCACAAGCAGAATGTTTGTGATAATGATTATTCCAACCCACATGCAGCAGTTATACTACAGTGATCTGATCAAACTTGGTCCTAACAGCTACTTTAATTCAAACCTGACATTGGGACATCAACAATAATCTCTTAAATGAACTTCTTGTGTTTGCTGTGATCAGTGCACATTTGAAGCACAGCATGGGATGTTCAAATAAAGCACGACTTGTGAAACAGAGCAAAGGCTGGGCTAAAAGTAGTTTTGTTTGCAAGTATTTCATTAAACATCTTTGAAGGACCTACAGATGCCCTCTATAACATCAGGAGGATCAGACCCTACCTGACACAACAGGCCACACAGCTCCTGGTACAGGCTCTTGTGATTTCACACTGACTACTGCAACTCTCTTCTAGCAGGCCTCCCTGCGTGTACCTTTAGACCTCTACAGATGATCCAGAATGCAGCAGCACGTCTGGTCATTAATCAGCCCAAAACAGCACACGTCACCCCACTGTTAATCTTTCTTCACTGGCTTCCAGTGGCAGCTCAAGTTCAAGTCAAATTCAAAGATGTTCTCCTGGCTTACTTCTCTAGCCAGACTCTTCTTCTCTTTTGTTTCCAAATGGTGGAATAAATTACCCAACTCCATATGATCCGCAGAGTCCCCTTCTACTTTTAAGAGAGGTCTGAAGACTCGCCTGTTCAGGGAACACTTTGGCACTTAATCTGACCCTTCTCCTCTTTGTCCTCAGGGATCGAATAAGAAGGTCTGAGATCCAGCTCTTAGTAAAAACTGAAAACTGAATGATATTGAACGTTGAACAAGTTTGCTGAAATTGAATTATTAGTAGTGGCTACATTATTTAGATGGATATTCAACCCCAATTCCAATGAAATTGTGTAAACAAATAAAAACAGAATACAATGATTTGCAATTCCTGTTTAACCTATATTCAAATTGAATAGGCAAGGCAAGTTAATTTGTAGAGCAAAATTCATACACAAGGCAATAAAAGTGCTTTACAGCAACATAAAATCAAAAGAAGGCATATTAGAATAAAAATAGAATAGAATAAAATAAAATCTGCTAGATAAGATATTTATTGGTCAAACTGATAAACTTTGTTTTTTTTTTTTTGTTGTTGTTGTTTTTTGCAAATATTTACTCGTTTTAAATTTGATGCCTGCATCACATTCAAAAAAAGTTGGGACAGGGTCAACAAAAAACTGGAAAAGTCTAGGAATGCTCATAATACACCGGTTTGAAACATTCAACAGCTGAACAAGTTAACTGGAAACAGGTGAGCGTCATGAGTGTGTACAAAAGCAGCTTTTCTGAAATGCTCAGTCATTCACAAACAAAGATGTGGCAAGGGTCACCACTTTGTGAATAACTATGTGAGCAAATAGTCCAACATTTTAAGAACAATGTTTCTCAACTGAAGGAAGTGAGGAATTTCATCATCTACAGTTCATGATATCATCAAAAGATTCTGAGAATTTGGAGAAATATATGTACGTAAGATTGAATTCCCCTGACCTTCAACCCCTCAGGCAGCACTGCACTAAAAACAAACATCATTGCATAAAGGATATTACCACGTGGGCTCAGGAACACTTTAGAAAACCATTGTCAGTTAACACAGTTAGTTCATCACTACATCTACAAGTGCAAGTTAAAACTCTACCATGCAAAGACAAAGACATATATCAACAATACCCAGAAATGCCACCGGCTTCTCTGGGTCCGAGCTCCTCTCTGATGGTCTGACACAAAGTGGAAAAGTGTTCTGTGGTCTGACGAGTCCACATTTCAAATTGTTTTGGAAATCATGGATATCGTGTCCTCTGGGCCAAAAAGGAAAAGGACAATCTGGATTGTTATCAGCACAAAGTTTCGAAGCCAGCATCTGTGATGATATGGGGGGGGGTGTTAGTGCCCATGGCATGGCTAACTTGACCATCTGTGAAGGCTCCATTAATGCTGAAGGGTACATACAGGTTTTGGAGCAAGCTTGCTCAGCGACATCCCTGTTTATTTCAGCAAGACGAAACCAAGACACATTCTGCACATATTACAACAGAGTGGCTTTGTAGTAAAAGAGTGCAGGTACTAGACTTGCCTGCCTGCAGTCCAGACCTGTCTCCCATTGAAAATGTGTGGCGCATTATGAAGCGTAAACTAAGACAACAGAGACTCTGGACTGTTGAGCTACTAAAGTTTTACATCATTATCAAGCAAGAATGGTAAAGAATTCCACCTCCAAAGCTTCAAAAATTAGTGTCCTCAGTTCACAAACGCTTACTGAGTGTTGTTAAAATGAAAGGTGATGTAACACAGTAGTATTTCAGGTCATCATGACTTGAAGCACTTATTGATCACTCAGGGGAAACCCGCAGCCATAAAATCTCCAGCATAGAGCTACACTTCAAAAATTATGTTGAGTTAAATGAACACTATTTGAGCTGATACTGTGCAACAACAGAGAAGGTCCCTTTACACACACACAAAGGCAACTGTTGAGATATCTTAGTCAGATTTGATCTATGAACTCAGTAGTTCACAAAGATTTTAAACATGTTGCATTTGTGTGTTTAAGGTATCCTGCTGATAAAAGATATGCTATTAAAACCCCCTAAAAATGCCAGAGACTTTATGCATACATTTATCCTTGGCATCTCAAGAAATCAGAATTTATTTGGAAATTACTCTTTTTCATTTAATTGTTGTTTGATTTTAATCATAGGTTAAACTCCTGCAAAAATATGCACATTTTAATCTAACTGCTAACCCAGTATTTGAGTAATTGCACCATCTTAAGAAACACAATAAACAGACGATTACACTAATTTAACCATAAATTAGATTTATTATACTTCCCTTCTACTTTAGTCTCATTTCCCCCATTTCTATACTTTGGGGACTTGTTGAGAAATGAACAAATATTACCAGCAGCTTTGTGATCAGAGTTGATTGATGGAAGGAAGGTAATTATCATCTGTACTGTGAGTCCCAGACTTCACATCTCCTAATTGCTCAGCTAATGCAACATTATAGATAGCTTTAAGAGTTCTTTGCAGGTCTGTGAACTTGTAGAAGTCGGTGCACTTACTTTGAATCCTCCTCTCCTCTGTGAAAATCATTGGTCAACCTTACAGATTGGAAATAGCTAGACAGCTATCATTATGAGCTGTCCTCATCCCTGTTATAATGCTCTCTGCATGTTGTAACCTGCCACATGCCTCTAATATCTTTCACAGGCCAAACATGAATACAGTTTTTTATAAATGGGCAGTGACAGACAAGTCAAGATCAAGTGAGCATCTTCATATGCTGGTCTATTTTAAGTCAGGCCCATTATACTTTGGGAAAGCTCAACGGATAACTCTAGCACCCCAGAACCACCCCCTCAGTACTGGGTCATACACACTTGCAAAGGGAAAGAAAATGATAATGACAGAGTGAGGTCTATAGCAAAGTAATAGGATAAGAACAGGGTGAGAGTTTGGGTTTGGGGTTGCTCTTGCTATCTTTGCCGGTGTACTCTTCCTCTCCTTACTCATACCTCCATTTTTCTTAGGGAAAGAGGGAGAGAAAGTGAGGAAAATAAATGTCAAATAGAGGACAGGAAGGATGTTGCAGATGAAGAGGATTATAAGGGGGGGCAATAGTTTTTAGCAAAAGTTACTTTTTAAAAGTGCTGGGGATGATGACTATAACTGGTTTTACTTAAAGTAAAGATATTATACAATGCATCTGCTGCATAGGCTGCATTTTCTAACTCACCTGAGGTATTATCAGAGGAAAAGGCACCCAGTCGGAGTTCTCTTGAAACTTGGCACAGATGCAAATCTACAGCAGCAGCATGGTTGTTGTTTTTTAAATAATAATAATAATAATAATAATAATAATAATAATAATAATAATAATAATAATAATAATAATAATAATAATAATAAAACAACCTTTCCTTTCCACATAACTTTATCATGGAGTTATCCTTGGAAGCTTAAGACTCCAAAATTTGAAATCAGTGAAATCAAGATATCTTTATGTTATTTTCAACTACACACAAAGTTAGCCAGAGTAAAGTGTCTGTCTATCTCCTGTTGAGCTGAAATGTACCATTACTTGAAACAGATGACTGGGTGCTATCTAGGGGATGTAATGGACCACAAAATGACAGCATTTACATTGCAGACGTAAACGCAGCACGGGGAAGGAAGTCCCAGTGGAAGATGTTTATGTAACCACTGCCTGCACTGCAATTACTGACAGGTTGGCATCTGTTCTCTGAAGCATCAATTGTCTCCGTTTGTCAATAGATTATTGCTGATGGATTAAAAATGGCTAAACCTTTGAGGGAGTTATCCAGGCACACCACAGTCAGTGTTTTGGCAGTACATGATCGTACTGCTAAAATCTGAATTGCAGATTTATTAGTGTGTCATTGTTACAGATATTTTTCTGTTACAGTTTGTTAGGCACAAATTAACTTCATGTTAATATATTTACCCTTAAGAAATTAATAAAACCAAATTGTGGATCTACAACTTTACTTAAAGGCAACTTGTTTCCTTGTCCTGCCACCTCCTGCACATTCAGGCAAGTTCTCCTCCTTATTACAGTCAGTCATGTTGGTAAGCTCCCACCTTCAAGGCAGCGTCTAGCCTAAATCAGAGGTAGCCAGCATGGAGGAAGCAGATGGCAAACACTGACGGCACAATAAACTAAAAGTGATACTTATATTTGAAAGTGCTCCTGAATTGGCCTTGTCTGTTGCATATTTAGTATCATTGTATTTCTTATCTTTAACTCGGTTCATGCTTACAACAGGTGCTTACTTTGAAACATCACATAAGAACCAGTTGCATGAAAATAGGATGTGATAAACACTAAACAGGCAATGTTAGGACTTTATAAGTCATCTTGAAATAATCTCACTTTCATGTATTTGCCTGTTTATAATCTGTTGGCTTGTAGCTCCAGAGACCGGTCTTTGTCTTGAGACCATTTTTACGTGGTCTCAGTCTTGTTACAGTCTTGGCAGTCTTTGGTCTCAGTCTTGTTTTGGTCTTGGGTCTCATCGGTCTGATGGGTCTCGGACTGACATAGCGGTCTCAGAGGGATTTGTAGCCCACAATATTCAGGCATGCTGCTGGCTATATGAAGCACAGGTTTGAAGGCAACATTATTATTATTATGCACCCTTCAAGTGTAAACAATTACGTGTATGTATTTTGTGACAGAAACACTGCCAATAATCCTATTTGTGAATATTTACTGCAGAGAGGGAGATGGGACGCAGTTGGGCAATCAGCATCAACTTAATTGGAGAGAGAGAGAGAGAGAGAGAGAGAGAGAGAGAGAGAGAGAGAGAGAGAGAGAGAGAGAGAGAGAGAGAGAGAGAGAGATGCTCTGCATGGCCATAAATGCTTGAGAAGTTGTTCGACTTTTACCTGGGGGAAAGTTGAGTCTGCTTTTTCACCGTAACTCTATCCACCAACTAAATCCTCCATTCTGCATAAATCCATCCAGTGATGAGCAAAACAACATAACGTACCTGCAGAGAGGCACACGCTGACGAGCAGGGGTGTGTCCACACTTTTTTGATTGGGAATTCAGCCTGTCATCTATTATAACTGCAAGAAATTGATTTTCATATATCCTTTCAATTTCAACCTCATCTACCTCTATTCCCACCTTTATATTCATTGGGCCTTTGTCAAAATAACATAAACTTAGTCTAACTTACATTTAAAGAATTTATTCCAGTCAAACCATGTTTTTAGTATTTCCATTTCCTCATTTATTACTGGTTCCATTTGTTTGATGTTTTCTCCTGAACTAAAAATGAAGCAACAAAGTTTCTACCATGGCAACACAGAAAAACCTCAACTGATTCCAGTCAACGGTTTCACTGCAATCAGTGCCAAAAATATAGTCCTCACAGCTCCTTTAAATAGCATGAATACTGACTGTTGAATGTTTTTTGTAAAATAAAGGGTGTATGCAACATGTACACTGTAGCTGCTCCTGTCTTTGACATGTTGGCCATCTGAAAATCTTGACAGTTTACTCAAAATTTCTAGCAGATTTGGGCACAGTTTAAACACCACTATATGCCCACTGAGTCTGCTAATGCTAATACATAATACACATAATTAAGAATGACCCTATTTTAATTGCATCTGTAAATTCATACTGCTGAAGAAAAAACTAATTGGAAGAAATTGAGTAATAGATGGAGGAGTTTTTCAAGGTCAGGTTTGCCTAAAAATTACAGTTATTAGCTGCTGTTTTTCATTTTTAACAAGGATACTGTTTACAAAATGTTGATATGTATGGGGACAAGTAGACACATGACAGGTACTCCAACACTTATGGACAAAACTTACATACAGTGTCAGCCCTAGACAGGTCTTTTTAACACATGAAAATCAACAACAAATATACAAGCGATAATACCATGCAATGGAGTGTGTAAGGACTATTATTTTTGTAATGGATGAGAAAAAGCTTTTATACTTTCAGGGTCAGTGTGTTAACTGAAGAGGAGATATTGGCTGCCTTGTTGAATATAGATGCACTGAAATATTTTTATGTGCTTAAAAAGCCATACAGAGCCTGAATGGTGAATACAAAATAGAGGTACATATTAATCATAATTCTATATGTAATCTCCCCTGTGACTGGCTGCTCTCTGTACCTGTTTATACCCATTAGAGCTGCTAAATAAGTGCTGTGGAACTATGGGTTTTCACAATTAATCCTGTGTTAATTGTCATCATGATTTCCCATTTCACAATTAATTAAGTTTGACTAAGAGACAGGTACTGACATTTTGTGCTTGGCACTGTTTGGCCCAGTGCCTCAGATCAAATACTCCCAATACACAGAGAACTGTCTCACCTATGACAGCTGTTTAACTAGTTTCATGTCTCCCAAACAAGAGTGTGTCTTAAGGCAAACACACCTTAAGTGAAGAAGAGAAATCCAGTTAAGAAGGAATTGCATTTGAAATGCTGCAGCAAGACGTCAGTAAATATTATAAAAATGATCATCAGGGCTCCTATTGGATCTAGAGTACAAAGGTATTTTATCCTTGAAGTGGGCAGCCTGGGTTTGACCCCAAAATACAGTTCCTAACTGCATCTCAGTGTTAAATCAGATTAAGTGATTGGTAGATAGTTCTCATAGTTTTAAAAAAAATGTTGTTGGCATGTTGCAAAAAAAGTAACATTGAGCAAAAATACAAACTTTAAAGAGGCTGTGAGGACTGTCCATTTGAAGTGGACTGCAGCGATACCTTTTGGCTGGAATGGCGTGCACACTGTCATAATGACCATGATTACTTGACTTTGGTCAAGACATCTTTTTACTGGATACAATGTGATAAGGTAATGTATTTATTAAGTTATGCAGTGCTGTTGTTTAAAACATGACAACAAGCAAACTTTGTCGGTTTGTTGTTTAGTAGCCGGCTAGTGTAACTCACAACCTGGTAGTCACAATGTTAGCATATGTCCTGCCAGTGCTCATCTACCAAACAAATTTAACCTCACTCTTCATTTTATTGACAGACTCTCAAGTTTGAACAGACCACTGCAATATAACTGGTGCATGTAAGTTATAATGCACATTATCACCAACAGCTTAACCTGCGTTTTAGCTTGTACTTAATTACTCTTCTGTTAAGCTTTCTCCTGTTCTTCTGTCCTTTGTCTTTTTGCCAGTCCAGCTCCAGTGTCCACCATTATCATAAAATGAATCCAAGAAATGTTTTTTCTTTTTTTTCTCAGCAGAGAAAAAACACAGACCTCTTCTGACTACAACATTTCGTCAGCCAGATTGATGTTGTCATAGAGACTTCAACTTGCCATAACTCAATCCTGTTCTGTCCAACCTGATCAGGAAGCTAAGAAATAGCATCTAGAAATAACCTGTATTGGTGCTGATAATCTCATTTTAAGGTGTGGATTATGATCAGGCAAATGTCTAGAAGCGAGACTTTTTCAAAATCACTTAAAACTCCGCGTAGTCCTTTAAAATGTGGACACATCATGAAACAGACAAAGTAAATGCTCCTGTCCTTGTTGACAAGTTGCAGAGAGTTTATCATTTACTCAGTCTCTCTCTATCTGGTCTGAATTCATTTGTTTCTTAAAACCAAGACCAAAGAGCCAAAACAGCAGTGTGGCTCAGAAATGGCAGAGGATGACAGCTGTGTACGGAGAGCAGGATGGGCACGCCAGGCGGCAGGAGGAAAACATTTAGACCAGTCTCCATGAGTGATGGCCACAGGCAGGAAACGCACCATGCCCACACGGACGGCACAAGACAACCCAGCCCCCAGTCACACCAGACCACTTGCGGTGAAACCTGACACCACTCTCCATGCTACGCAGCCACATCAGACACCAAAACACACACGCATCTGCCGGCTCCATGAAGAATCAAGAGGCCAAGCAGGTCTATTTATAGGTGACCGCAAAGTAATTAACGGCCACAATGTCTCTTGCAGTAGGAAGTATGACTCCCTATCTTGCCACAATCAGCATATCTTGCTACAGTTACTGTTGACATCTGTTGTGGTGGAACTTGCAAACTTTGTTATCATTATAGTATGGGCTAATTTTGCAAGAGGGCACAGCTTCACCTGTTTGTCTATTTCTACATCTATCCAAAGTCAATGGGAGTCAACATTTCCAATTTGTCCAAATCAAGCTCTATTGTAAACAGATGGGTGTGACCAAATCCATGTCACTGACAGTCAATGGTGATGATAACTTGTATGCAAAGGTTCCCTGATATGATTCAAGCCTAGCAAAGCAGTCACTTGATCCTGTTACAGAATAACAAAACTAACTTGCAGGTTAGAAAACACACAAACACAATACTCACAATTAAAAACAAAAACAGTAACAAGTGGAGCTGTGTTAAACTTATTCAGTTCTGTTTGTACAAAAAGTCACCCCGCAAGATACCCATTTTTCCGCCCAAATGTTCAAGCCTGAAGCAAAAAATGTCTCTAGATGTGAGTGCAAGTCAGACTTCAATCTTAAACTCATATCTATTATTTTAGTCTAGGGTGGGCAATAGGTTCTCTGTGTGCTGTCTTCTCTCTCAGCACCAGCAGTAATAATCTCCACATATCAAACGGAGTAAAAAACAAACAAACAAAAAAAAAGAAATAATGTCCAACAGTCTCTAAGACTTACAAATATTGTACAAAATAAAAGAAGACTTCTTAGGAAGTTATAGATCATATGAAGTCCAAAAACCCACACCAAGGAATTGTTTTCGAAGTTATTGAGTTACATCTACATCTGTACAGCTGTACACATGCAGCTCTGATACCCATCCCATGACAACTGTTTGATGGTCAAGTGAAAGTTTTTTCAGACAGCTGCATATCTTCACACGTTAGAAGATGTCGTCTCACCTCAATACACTGCTTTCATCCCTTGGGGAGAGCAATGCATAACAAAGAGAGTGTGTGTGGTAAATTTATGAGGCAGCCAGCCTGGATGTGCCTGCGGGCCTGCTCCAGATGACTCTCCTGTGCTCCTGTGAGGAATGACTGTGACAGGGCAGCAGAGGGATGCTGAATGGTGTGCAAACAAACGGCTGGTAGAGGGAAACAGGGAGGGGGAACAGTAAAGAGTGTGCAGCGGCTGCTTTATTTATGACAGTTACTTTCTCAGAGCAAAAGAAGATAAAACTTTTGTCTTCTTCAATCATCGCCAGATTTTCTTTTCTCATTTTTATAGAACATTGTTGTCACCCTCAGCAACCTTTGCTTATGGGGTGAACTACATTTTATAGACCCAATCAAGATTTTGGCTGTGTATGCTTCTTAGGAAATTGTGCATTTTAGAGTTTGTCTAACCTTTTTGCAACTTTAAACTCTTTCCTCACCTTGGCTGCCATTAAATTTCTAACCAACAGTTTGCTGAATATTTCAAACTCCTATAAAATATACCATAAATACTTTATCACAGATCATTAAGACTGCAGCATTATAAACACCTAGAAAAGAAGGAAGCATCCTTTAGTTCTTCACGTGCACTATTAGACTTTGAATAAGTATAGGTGTTGAGGAGATATGTTGACTCTGGGAAATCATGTAACATATGTCACACAGTAAATAGATTCATCTTTAAAACTGCAATAAATCACAAATCTATTGCTATTTTTTAATCTAATCTAAATGTAGCTTTAAAGAATGCATTGTTTCTTCAGTTGTTTTTTACTGGCAACAACCCACCATTCTTGTCTCTTGTTGCAGTTGTGATACTAAGCAGGTTTTACGGTTTGTGTTACCATGACCTATTAAAGAACTGAATTAGAGAATGTCAACCTTTATTATGACACTGGAACTAAGATGAGCGACAACCAGGGTTGAATGAAAACGAGTCAAGATGACGCCCCCATAAACAAAGGTGCTCTGTGCTGACATAATGCACACACATGATAGTTTAAGTAGTGCAGTGACTGCAAATGTCATGTGTTAGATTTGACAAGGATTGAAAGCCTACCGGGCTGCACGGTAGCGCAGCTGTTAGAGCTCTTGCTTCACAGCAAGAAGGTCGCCAGTTCGAATCCCGGTTCGGGCACGGTGTGCCTTTCTGTGTGGAGTTTGCATTCCCTGTGCATGCGTGGGTTCTCTCCGGGTACTCCGGCTTCCTCCCACAGTCCAAAAACATGCTCACTAGGTCAATTGGAGATTCTAAATTGCCCGTAGGAGTGAGTGCGAGCGTGAATGGTTGTCTGTGTCTCTGTGTCAGCCCTGCGATTGACTGGCGTCCAGTCCAGGGTGTACCCTGCCTCTCGCCCTCAGCCAGCTGGGATAGGCTCCAGCCACCCGTGACCCTGAACTGGAGAAGCGGTATAGAAAATGGATGGATGGATGGATGAAAGCCTACCTATTGAATCTCATAAGCCTCCGGGTGATGTTTCAAACCTAATGTGACTGCCAAGGGCTGAGGGATTTCCAATGCTACTAACTTCTGTTGTCTTCTTTTAAGACCAAGGTAATTTTCCCTCGACACCAGAGTTAGCAGTTATTGTTCATTTACAGAAAAGCAAAATCAGATCATAGAGAGTCATCAGAATTAAGTTCTCTACCTTAAAGTGTCTTATAAGTCTCTTAAATTGTCCTCATCCAGAGATATAACTACATACACAAAACTGTTTTGCAAGTACATCAAGTGGTGTTCCAGTGGAATTACTTTTTTTTTCTACTATAAAAAGTCAGAATGCTCTGATCCATCAGTGGCCAGGTGTTAATGTCTCTCATGTGTGTGTGTGTGTGTGTGTGTGTGTGTGTGTGTGTGTGTGTGTGTGTGTGTGTGTGAGTGTCTGTGTGTGTGTGTGAAGAAAAAGATCCTATTTTAGAAAAAAATGAGTCACCTGCTGCTGCTTAGATACATTCTATTTGAAAGCCAAGCTGTTGAACATCATGTTTGTGTCAAGCTGACATCAGTCAATATAAGATTGAGTCTCTGAGCAAATATGAAATAATCCACTAGAGTTCACAGGATTACGGGATTTAAATTTTTATTCATTGTTTCTGAAAATACTTTTTTTTTGTGTCCATTATAAAAAATCCCGGTGTAACAAATTCTAAACAAAGTAATGTCAAAGCCTGTTGGTGCTGGTGATTCATGTTTCCAGACAATAAAATGTACTGATCATACTGGACACTACTGCAAAGTAAAAGCCATTTCATACTGGCCGTTCTCCTCTGACCTCTGGCATCAACAAGACATTTTCGCCCAAAAGCTGCCGCTCACTGGATATTTTATCTTTTTCGGACCATTGTCTGTAAACCCTAGAGATGGTTGTGCATGAAAACCTCAGTAGATCAGCAGTTTCTGAAATACTCAGACCAGCCAGTCTGGCACCAACAATCATGCCACGTTCAAAGTCACTTAAATCACCTTTCTTCCTCATTCTGATGCTCGGTTTGAACCGCAGCAGATCATCTTGACCATGTCTACATGCCTAAATGCATTGAGTTGCTGCCATGTGATTGGCTGATTAGAAATTTGAGAGCAGTTGACAGGTGTGCCTAACACCGGTCACTTTATTAGGTATGACTTATTGTTCATCATTTTTATCATATATTCATTATTATTAGGCATGCTAGGCTAGGCACCATTGGCTATGTACGCTAGGCCAACTGACACCTCATACCATTTGATTAAATCATTTTCAATATTCTGGAAAATTAAATTAACCAGGCCAGTGACGCTAACTAGAAATGTCACAATCCAGAATGTCAGTGCCTTGTAGTTTGCGAACCATTGTTTTCTTTGTTTTTGTTGACACTCTTACTCACTCAGTACCTGTCCTCCTTGGCTTGGTTTGCACATTTTGAAATTTTGAACGGTGCGACTGGATCAATATTGATCAACATATTAAAATGACACAAATGAGGGAGTGTTTCTAGGTCAGTTCCACAAACTTTAAGCTGCTTATAGTTTTATGCAAGTAAGCTTTTTTCACTTTGTTAAGGACATTACTCTGTTGCCAAACCAAGCTGCATGAGGACGTTTCATGAGTCTCCATTAGTCTTTTATTTTCAAGAGTCAAAGGAACTGCTTACAATATGAAGTTCCTGTGGGATACAGCACTGCTTTAAACCAAAAATAATTTAAAGCTAATTGGGGTTTTCAAAAAGTTGTTTCAATGGAGATTCGTTCTGAAACCATAACAAAAAAAAAAATCTTTTTTACTTCTTTGTTTTTCATCAACCCATCTGTCTCTCTGTTTATAGGTTTGGGTTCACAGCCACAGCTGGATAAGCAGACCCTCCGGGATGCCCATCCTCTGCTGTTTCTTCCAGATGCAGGAGCAGGAAAGGTGCTTCCAGTTCCAGCTGGGAGATGTAGTCCCTACAGCTTATGCAAAATTCTGCCTGAGGTAACCTCTCTTTTGTTTTTGCCAGGGACTGTGTCCTAAAGGGAGGCTCCCTGGTGGCGTCCTCACCGTCTGTCTGATCCACCACTTAATATTTCATTCACAAAAAAAAAAAAAAAAAAAGCTTAATGGTGTCATACACATTTTCCTCCAAAGAATAGTTTCAAAGTATAATAAAGCTTTCATGTAGCACTGTCTCTGCCACCTACTGCCACCTGCAGCCCAAGTGCACAGGATTTTCAGGACACGCCAAATTGAAGTACCACAGTGCACGCTGTTTACTTCATCAATATAGATGTTCACAAAGTTGACGTGGAAAATATGTCCATGCTCTTTATAGCACTCTTTATTACTTTCATTATGTTGAGCTTTGAGTGGTTAAAATGCTCTTAGCCCTTCTGTGTTTCAATTTTCCACTCATGTCATCTACTGATGTAACTAAGATAGAGTTCTCAAGTTCATTGTCTTGCGTAAGTGCATTTTGTTTTAAACCCTTTTCTCTTCTCCAGAGTGTCTGTCAGCTTAATTTCTGTCAGTTCAGAGCCCAAAGGTTCCCCTGCATTCTCTGGCTCAGCCTCTGTCACTCTGGATCTTGCATATAATAAGCTTTGGGACGATTCAGTTGTCTACACATCTGCAGGGGGAGATGCGTTTTAAACAACACATCTTAAGCTTCCTAAATTGCACTCTGAAGTGCTAATGTTATTTAAAAAACAACAGCATAATAGAGCTGAATTTAGGGCCCTCTTTGTAACTAACAGTTTGTTGACTAAAGATAGGCACCACAACCCTGAACTGAAGCAAACACCACCCGGAGGAGCTCTTTGTGAAAATAAAAATGTTTGAAACAGTTGGACCAGACTTTAGATGGACCTCACTTTGCCAGCTTTAAGTACAAAGACCCTTTAAAGTGAGACTGAGAGGATGCATGAACACAGCTGGTCATTGTCAGGAGACTTTAAAGTAAGTTGATGAAATTAAGTAAGTGAGGTTGTCGTACACTCTACTTACTAGTCTATTGCTTTTTTGGCTTCAAGCTGGGGTAAAGTACAATCACAGTCAGAAGGGTCTATCTTGATGTTTCTGAATGCATTTTTGTTAAATGGTGTGTCGAAAGGAATTTAAATGGAAGAACAATGAATGAGGCACTATAAGGAAAGAAAAATATTATTAAATAGGCAGATTTGGAAAAGTGTTTACTGCAAACAAAACTGATGATTTTACTTGCTACCCTCTATTTATCTCTTGTGAATCACTTCGTGACATTGAACTGAGAAAAGTGCTACATAAATGAAGACTTACTATACTGGATTGGTATGGCACCAACCAAAATAAATCTGGATTTTTGTCTGGGTTTGGGTTATTAATTTAACTTTGGTTTTGGGGTATGATAAGAGAATTTGATGAATGTGTCTCACAAAGATGATGCAATGTTTGCATAAGAATGACCCCCGTAAAACTTATGCTTTACATTTAATGAAGCCATTTGAGTAATATGTTTTCGGCGATGGAATCTGTCTGCGGTTCTCTGTTTCACACTTCTACATTGAACTGTGATAAAAATGATTTGTATTGCATATTGCATACAGGGAGTGGAGGCTGTGGAGTCTTGTGTAATCTTCTGAGCTGTCTTGTTTAACAAGGACGTAGTGAATGTCTTCCTAAAGACAGACATGACCCTTGAAGGAGCAGTAATCCATTCTGTTAGCCTCTGTTCCCGTGTAAGAGTGTGCACACCCACACACACCCCTGTACACACAGGTGTGTTTTTGGCAACCCCTTCCATTGACTCCGGGCCAATGTTGCCGCTTGGCTGAACATTAAATCTAGTGAAGGGCTGAGTTTATTTTCTTTACTTTGAAAGGCCATATTTATCGTTTTCAATTATCTCAGATCCATAAAAGCTGACCCCTGCTCTGCTGCTCTGTCTGAGCCACTGGAGGAAGAAAGAGACTGTGCTCTCTCGTTGTGTTCAAGATTTTCTGTTTTTTTTTTTTCTCCTTGTATTTGGACACACATAGAGGAGGAGAACGTTCATTTAATAGCCCAAAAACTGGATAAAAATCACACAAACATATATTGTGCCCTTAAATGAACCCTTTTTATTTATTTATTGCTTCTTTAGACCTTGAATTCCAAACACACCGTAATTTCTCTCAGCAAGTGTGTTGATCCTACACATGAGAGCAGGATCAACACACTTCTGATGTTAATAGTAAATTTATTAGAGCCTTGATGTTAAACTCTCATTATCTTGTCATGAGATGTGCTGCTGGCCTGGGGGCACCCAGCCGATGCTGTTTCTCTTTGAACGGGGAGTGTATCTGCCTAACCCCCCTCTGTTTGCCATTTCAAAGCAACTGCTGCAACAGACAGACAACGATGCCATCTGTATGAGAGTGTGACTCCCACCCACTCTCCAAGCAGAGCATAATCTCCTTTTTATGTTGATTGTCTGCACTTGTGATTATGAAGTTGAACAATGAATCCGTGAGTGTGTGTATGTGTGTGCACCTGTGTCTATATCTGCTCACCCGTAATAGTTTGCAGAACAGTGAAAGCATGCAGATAAAGCTAACAGCTTGTTTGGCAGAGCAGGACAGAGTACACAGTTGGTGGGACGCATTGTTCAGAAATGTTGGTCCATTTAACAAAATCACTGGGTGGAGAGGGTGGCCATTACAGCCATAGTACTTATTGTTAAGTTGTTAGCAAATGTAGCTGCAGTGCTTTGGAGTTAAATGAGTAGCAAGCTAATGCGATCACGACTAATGCTACTTGGACACTCACTGTATCCACAGATAGCTAAAATGTTCTTCACTTTCAGGGCAGACATCGATCAGCCACTGGTTTCAAGTATCTCTACTAAACACAACACAAAAAGAACTCAATTTCTACTTTCTTTCCAAAGAAGCAAAAATAATAATTTAGGACAAAATTAAACATCTAAAGAACTTTTTATCTGAGTCTTTGAATCATCTGTTCTTGCAGAGATAAACACATTGTAGAAAAAAATACACTGAAATTAGAGATAAATTATTCAAAAATGAAAACAAACAAATGAAAAACGAAAGCTTAATTTTATCACATATGTAGCTAATGTATTGGGTTATTGCTCATCCTCAGAAACACTGTCAGAGTCAGAAAACCACTCAAAGAATTTCAGGGTAAAGCTGAAGTCAGGTGTCACAAAGGATTTGTCAAGCAGACTAGACAACCACAAATTATCCCAGAGTTTTTACAGGTAAGAAATCTTTTGTACCTCTTACCCTTTTGAAAATGCAAATCTTAATATTTGTCCGTTATTGTTGGAGTCCACAAATACAGCATTAAAAAAACAACAATCTTCTTTTGGTAGTTCTTCTCGGTGTTGGAGCCCCACCTTAAGGAAATTCCCTCTGGATTTTCTGAAAGTATCTTTCACTTTACACTCGTACACTTTCCTGCTGAGAACACTACATGTGAAGCAATGGAAGATACACCTACCTATACATTGAATCTTCGGTCAGAAGAAAGGCTTCAACATTTGTTGAGCGTTCCTCCACACCATGCAGCCCAGCCTCCTAGCATAGCATCACAGATTCTCAGCCCATGCTAATTTATGGATCCCCTTGGACATGCAGGTCTTTTTGTATTAAAGTCACTCAAAGACATTTGATGCATCCATTTTTAGATTTTTATCTTCTGAACTTCATCATAATGAAGTAACACGTATATATATATATATATATATATATATATATATATATATATATATATATATATATATATATATATATATATATATATATATATATATATATATATGGCCCCAGTAGATTTCAAAACACTACAACACATTGTGTTCAGAGTGTACTGAAGATAAAAGGAAGGAAAACACATTTTTTATGTTGAATTTAAATGAAGAATTTAAGGGAGTAGTAAACCAAAGTATTTTGTGAATGGGCGTTCCAATAACAAATACACCTATCAGAACATTTTTTATACCCATACAGACAACACAACACAACACAAAGTAAATATGGTTACATACTGATCCTGTATCTAGAAATTGCATGAAATGATTTGATGAAAAAGACCAATTTTCTAAGAAAACAAAACAAAACTATTTTGTACCTCATTCCAAAATGGAAGTGTACATTTTTAGACACTGAGGGAGCAATTTGTGAAAACACTAAGCTACACTGATTCAGCGTTGTGTGTATTTTCACTCCTAGGACACAAAGGAATAAATCAGAATCCAAACATCTTGTTTTTTGTTTCCCCATTGTTTGCCACTGATACATTGTGTCTTTGTAATTTAAGGATAAAATGTCCAGATTGTTAAATTTGAAAAGAGGTGAAAGACACACAATGAACTGCATTCCCTTTGAAAACATGAAAATGATGTATTGAATATACATCATTAAAGTTGCTGTTTAACATAGAACAACCCGAAGATCAGAGGCAGTATGACTGAGAGTAACACAGACCCGAATGCACTTGCCTTGGTTGCTGATAAAAATCTGCATTCTGTATTAGTTCAGGTCAGTGACTCATTATTTGCCCCTGCTTTGTAGCTGATCTTGATTTCAACTTGGAAAACAGCCACCCTATAGGAGATGTTTTCTACTGGGATTGATGACACATGACAATATCATTAGTCAGACAAGGCCTGCTCTCTGCACTATGGGTTTATTACAGAATAAATCCTGGGATAACAGAGAGTTTTTAGATTCTGGCAAACCCCCATTCTTGATTAAAAACAGGTTATCCACTAAAAGGCAGCAGATTGATGTCCATATTTTTATCTCTGACCTGCAGTCACTCTCCTCTTCTGGTACACTAGATTTGGAGCGCCATCCTGCCTCCTCAATCTGTCAAAGCGCCACCTTCAGAGGGCTTTGTCTTCCTCATGGTGTCACTGTCCCTGCTGGCTCCATCCTCAGAGAAATCTGTCGCCAGTTTAACAAGAAGAGAATGGGTAAAGGCTAATGACCAGCTATTTTCTCCTCACAGTATTTAGCAGTATTGCGGATATAGCTCCTTTGTTGTTTCCCCCTGCAGATAAAGGGACTGTGAGGTGGATGATAATTTAAAAGTGTGTACTGTTTGTGACTGTGGTGCCGTGAACCTTCTGTGGGGCTACAGTAACCCCTGTCTTCTGATAATCTGCCAATTACCAACTTCTGCTTGGTGTCAGGGGACCTCCTCTCTCTCTGCTGTCTCCATGGTTACTTCTTCAGGGGTTGACAGAGTGACTGTGGAGGCAGAATAAACGCAGGGATTACCATCTGACAACAACCGCAGGTCCTTCTTTATCCAAGCCAAAATCATACATCAAACATTTGTTGTTCATCACGCAGATTTTCTCTTTGCCTGAGATTAAAAAAAGGAGAGGTTATTTAAAAGCTATCTAAGAAGACAGAATGGCAAACATGTGATTGTGTGACTTTTCTGACATCAGTAGCAGCGTTGTTATGATTTTAAACCAGTTTGTGAATCTGAGACCCAAAAGCAGACTGAGGCAGCGCAGCAGTTTTAAGGGATTTTATTGACTCCAGTGATAGAATGCACAAATCAGAGTCCGATGAATGAACGTGATCTGTGAATCCCAGGGTGAGCTCGAGGCTGTGGTGTGAACTGGTGAGGCAGGTGAGAGAGCTTAGGCAGCGTGGATGAAGCTGGACAGAGGAGTGAGAAACTCGAGTTTACACATTAATGTTACATAATCACAAATACAATTGAAGTTAGTAATGCCTTAAATGACTCTTCCACCACAACATTTACTACGAATATTATATGTATATATTAATGGTGAGAAATAAAAATTAAAATCTACCAAAACAGTAATAACAACAAAACCAACAATAATAAGAGTAAAAAATAACAATGATAATAAAATCATAACTTATTATTGTGGATGTCCATTTTTCTTAGAGTTATTTAAGGTTCAGTGTTTGGGCCACTCATTTTTCTTTCCTTTAAAAATCCTCTGTATCACAAGGAATCACTCCAACCCACAATTTTCAGGTGTATCTGCGGCCAATGCCTGACATTGATCAGCACGATAGGACCCTAAAAAGCTCAACTCAAGTTGAAAACAAAATAACTCTTTACTGAGTGAAGACTCACAAAGTAAAGAACAAAAAATCTTGACCACACTGGAGAAAAGGGTAAACTCAAAATCCTAGCTAAGCTGGACATAACTTGGTTATCAAAGCAGAAGCTAAAAACCACAGTGTCTACAGGAGTCTAAAATTACATTCACACTGCAGTCCTTAAAGCTCAATTCAGATTTACTGCTCAAATCCAGTTTTTTGTTTGATTGTTCATTTAATTTGTTTAACATGGCCTGTCCGTGGACTGTGACGTGAACAGCTCACACCCCTGAAGTTTGGCTTGCACAGAAGTGTCACCCCTGATAATAATTAGGTCTACAACTTCACAATCCCTTCACTGACAAACTTCATCACTGCTGTCTTCCATGTTTGTTTTCACTGAGCGTGACCCCACCTCTGTTTTTGTCTGTGGCGCGGAACTGTGACGTGCCGCTCCAGAATGACGTCAAAATTGCATTCAATGCAGCCTGCTCTGCTCTGCTGTAGATGCATTTTCTTTTCAGAATTTATAAGGGAAAAAAAGCATACAGATCAGTTTAAAATAAAGACAAGGCTCACTATCAAGGGGAAGAAGTATGTTGAAATAGCCTTTATAATAAAGACGTTGTATGTGCTGGGAAAGAGCACTTAAAATCGGTAGTTAGGGTGTATAAACACTGTTAGTAAATAAAGCCCAAAAAGGAAGTGCTGTCAACATAACTGATAGTATTTCCAGTATGGATTCATTGAAATAATACACAATAAAATCTATGCACAGGACATTTTGAGTCTTGTTTTGTTGAATTAAATGGCACGATGCATTTAGGGTCACAAGAGTTGATTATGAAGTGCTCTGTAAGAATGGCAGAAAATGGTCAACCTCACCCCTGCAGACCTTCAAAGAGGGACATGGTACAATATTGATTAAAATAAACAAAGGTTTATTGACAAACACCTCAGCAGGGTTGGTGTGACATTGATGCCTGACTGCCAGGGTCATTGATTCAGGAGACCTAAACTCTTGATGTTAAAGTCCTTCTTCTCTGCTCCCCTCACGATTTAAAGACCTGCTCATTAAAACAACATTTCATAACTAATGAAAAATGTAGAACCCAACAATGGAATCTGTCTTCAGCTGTGTTTTCAAACAATCATGTCTGGACACTTCAAATTAAGAGTCTCACTTGGTAGAAAGAGCCAGGGGCCCAATGTGGTGTAAAAAATGTTGCCATGAAATGACAGAAAAGTCAAAGGAAGGAGTAAAAATGGAAGAAATTCAGATGAAAAGGGAATAGGTCTACATCAAAGGCCCCATCAGTACACTGGAATTATCTTTCACAACTTACTTCCTGTTTGCTCCAACTACTTACATTATTTTTAATGACCAAGTCTCTTTTATTTAGCTCCTTAAATCTTATATACAAAAAATACAAGAGACACTAAAACGTCTGACCGGGTAGGACACAAAATTCTTGTTCTTAAAGGTTTCATTTATTTTTATTTTTCATCAGAAATATCAATAATTGTTAAAGCAGCCAAGTATATATTGATAGCCAGTAATATACACAATGTTTACACAATGTTCCAACATTGAGATACAAAAAGTCCACAGTCTGCTGCAGTAGAAAGGCAGGAATAAGTTGTTCCAGTCATTAAAATTATACTGAATGACTGGATGACTTAACTTTACTTTAGAACTGCTTGCAGCATCATTTAACAAGTTGCACACAATAGCTTGACAACAATGGATGAAAAAGAGCAGCCAAAGATTTTAGCCCCACTTCAGCCCACAGATTCTGCTGTGTCAAGCAAGAAGAGGAAGACAGCTCTTGAAAAAGCTCTTGGATAAAGAGAGAGGACAAATGAGAGTCAACATTTGGGCTGCAGTTGGGAGTTCTATAGCTATGAGAGAGATACATCAATCTCCATATTGTTGAAACAGAGAAGAGCTGTCATCCCCAACTTCTTCAGCCATTTTACTCTGATTCCCCCTCTGACCAGCGAGTCTAGTCCTGGATCGAACTGGAACTTGAACATGAACTTTGTTTATAACGTTGTTTAGGGTACAAACAATGTGCTGTACATTACAGACCTCTGTTGTAGGGTTTCTGGGGTCGAGGAAATAAAACTATACTGGAAAAAAGTCTTTTGCTGCACTTGCTACTTGGTTTGCATATTCATCACACCGAGTGTAAACCTCCAAGGAAGCTGCTAATCCTTGTGTGTCACTAAAGCGTGAAAGTGAAGTGGGACATGCATGCTAAAACCTGACTTAAAACCCTGTATAATCTCTGCACCATGAGTTGCCCTGTCAATACAGATTTAAACACAAGTGTCAAAGATCTTGTCATAGCTTCTTAAAATAAGATAAAATTAAAAAAATAACGGAAAAACTTTGGAAAGTATGGAAAACATCCGACATCATTGTTACATTTGGTGTGGGGCTGTTTAAGCTTCTGCCCGTAAAAGTGTTTCCTGGGGATGTTATTTTGTAGTTTTTCCATTTGTACTTACTGCAGCTCATTTGCAAAGAGTAAACAACCTCTGAAAGTTGGTCTGTAAATTTGAATGCAACTCAGATTCTATCTTCTAAATTTTGCTTCTGTCACATTTTTAATTACTGCAGTCTAATTTTTCTCAGAAAAGTGAAGTCCTGCACCGCTATAGATTCAGGACAACCATGGCTGTAGCCTGATGTAACTTATGTCTTCATGCAGTGTAACAAAATTTTAATGCTATAAATAGTTAGATAAAGAGAAAAACAGAAACGTAATTTCTCTGATTAAAAATTGAAAAAATAAGGAATTATACAACACATTTTGAGGTAGCCTCCAAGGAACATAGGAAAAATATTGGCAGTGGCACCACATTCAAAGAATCTACTTATTTTGATGTTTGGAACTTTTTTTTACTCATTGTGGTCTCATTTTTCACTGCAAAATGAAGTCCTGCACCTATATGGTTTCAGGATAACTCAATCATTCAGGGCTTGCTGAAAGCATTAAAGAACACTGAATTATTATTATTGATATAATTATTATTATTATGATTATTATTATTTTTTACAGAATTTTAGCAAATGGTTTATTGTCTGCAATTTTTCAAAAAAAGAATCAAAGCAATGTTGATGAAATACTTCTGTCTTCTCTGTTTAGACATGTTGCTAACATCACTTGTGATACATTCAGGTACCTTCGGAAATGTGAGAATCTGACGATTAGTCTTCGGATTTTGCAAATGGTTTGTAAATGCCAGTCATTTAAAAATAAGTAGTGCTTTGATCCCGACAGCTGGATTAAGATGCAGGGGGTTAAACTATAACTGTATGCTGTCTGCATGAATTCAGGCCAGCACAAACAAACAATGTGTGTGTAATCAAAGGCTGCACATTATGCAAGCTTATTTTCACAGTATGGAAAACCAATATCTTATGAGACGTGTTAAAATCATGTGATAGTAGAGGTAAACAGTTCTTTACTGGAAGTACTATTGATACAGAGTTTCAGAAGACTTTTATAGACTTTCTCTGCTTACCCAGCTGGATCCAGGTTCTTTGCATACCAATGAATGTATCGACCCACTTACACGCCCCTACCAGATTTGACTGATGTACCTCTGCCATATCATTTTAGCCTTTAGCTTTAACAAATAATCACATCAGCAGATGTCTAATACTCCTTTGATAACAAACACCGTTGTCTGACCATTTTCACTATTCATTTCACTGTTGTTGCCTTTTTTTTATCCAAAGCATGTGGATTTATCTGTTACTTGGAGCCTTAAAATCCTCTTTACACCTGCGGGTTCAAAAGGGGACAAGAAATTATTTACAATTACACATCTGTCCAATCTCACACATCTGCTTATTCAGGTTCAGGCTGCAAAGCAGCAAGCTGAGCAAAGTATTTCAGATACCGCTTTATACTTCCCTGCTCCTCCTGAGGGTGTTCAGAGGTATTCCCAGACCTAATGAGATATGAAATCCTCCGAGCTGTGTGTCTGCCCTTGGGGTCCTCTCCTGGCTAGACTTGAATGGAAAACCTCTACAGTGAAACAATCCAGAGGCATCCAGATCAGATTTCTTAACCACTTTAGCGGGTGCATTTTCTTGCAAAGACAAATGCACTAATCAGAGCTCTGGCTTGTCTAGCTGTTTCTCTAATGGCTAAATTCCACCAGATCCATGTTCAGCCCGTCTCTGCTCGGTCCGGCACTGAAACTGATAGGTTTCAATTCTCATCATTGTTTTTACTTCCCCTGGCTTTGCTCCACAGTGTTACGGCTCCATTTTAGCTCCAGCAATCTGAAGCTCTCCAAAGCAGATACACAAGAACTCTGATTTCCTCAGACGCCACAGCTCGAAAGGATGAATCTGCACAAAGCAGACTGAGGTAGATAATAAAAACCAATTTTGATGTGAGATTGTATTTCACTTAGCTACAACAACAACAACAAGCAATCACAATGGGCAGAGCCAGGCCTGGGGTCAACAGGCAAGAGATTTTCACAGGCCAAAAAAAATCCCATCATGGATAAAGAGAAGATTATTATGGAGGGCTAAAATTACTGTTTCAGTAATTACTGTGCAAAATCCTGCTGCACTTGACTCCAACTTCCTTATGTCCTGTTTAGTGTTGCATTATGAGAACTCAGGTGGTGGGTATACTGACAAACCAAAGCAATGTCTAAATCTGTTTCCTTCCATTCAGATACACTGAGAGAAATGAGCCATTTATACTGCACTCACGGCTTTTATCGTAGAGTCTCCTTTTGATGTGCTTTTGTTGTCAAACTAAACCAGTCAGTCATCAATAAATGAACCAATGACGCTCAAGTTTCTGACTGGTTTATGTGTGTGCATGCTGCTGGTCTGACAGTGTCAGCAGTCAAGCATAGACGGTGAATAACACACACTGCTACAAACAAGTAGTGCATTAGCAAGGACCATTACCTCCATCTCTGCATGTCCTGTGAACTCTCTCTCTCTCTCTCTCTCTCTCTCTCTCTCACACACACACACACACACACACACACACACACACACACACACACACTGTGGCAGACAGTCAGACACAGGAGACGTAATGGACTGTGCTCTGCTGAGCTCTGATGCTAATAGATGTGAGAAGGAATATGAGAACAGTAAAAACTTGGCACCCTTTTCCAGCAGAATGTTCAATTGGGTCACTCTGCTTTTTAGAGATGGCTGAAGGATGAAAGGAGGGTAAGAGCTTTCATTTGGTTAATTATTGACCACTATGTTCAGCCCGTCTTAAAGAGGAAAATGTGTGGCCTAATTGTAAGTGTCACTGCTCAAACTCTGCATAATTCCCACCTTGTAACAGGTTAAGTAACAAACCGTCTTTAATTTGTGGAAGAAATTGCCTTTCTTTGTGCCATAATTGGGGGCTGAACAATCATGCAGTTCCACTGAAGAGTAATTTACATAAATCTACAGCACTTTTTTTTTTTTC
The DNA here is from genome assembly GCA_030710495.1 of Labroides dimidiatus. Classification (NCBI taxonomy): domain Eukaryota; kingdom Metazoa; phylum Chordata; class Actinopteri; order Labriformes; family Labridae; genus Labroides; species Labroides dimidiatus. Next base: position 21,446,574 of record CM061149.1, on the reverse strand, counting down.
TTTTTTAAATCAAATAATTTTATCCCTTTCCTTTTAGGTGTCTTTAGTGGAGTTTATTAACATGTTAGTTCTGCTGAGTTGTAACAGTGGTTTGATTTTTTATCATTAATATCTGGCTCCCTTTGTGTCATTTTTAATGAAATACCACACATTCAAAGCTGAACTATCTGTGAAAATAAAAAAAAGTTTTACTTTTCAGTACTTGTCAGTTTTGGAAATTACGAACCACAAATCATAATGGACACAAAATTGAAATCATTTATCATACTTTGCATAATCATAATTTTTTGCTAATATCAAAAGTTAATACTTTTAGCTCATCATCACCAGGGTTTCAAAAGTATCAGGATTCCGAATCAACTGCTGACTGGCAGCTTGTGCTTGCATTTTCTGTTTATCTTTAGCCGTCAAATATAACTTCACAAAATGATCCACACCTCTCATTTTAAAGCAGCATTACAACTTTTCTCCTCCTTATAACCTATTGACTTTTTATTCCACGTAATATTGAGAGTTCACTCCCATAACATTATGACTTTATTCTAATATTATATATTCTTTTCCCCCATAATTACCACTTTACCCATGCAACACTACTTTTATTTACTATACCTTTTATTATCATAATGTTATGACTTTTTTTGTCATATCATAATGACTTTGATTTGAACACAAAGATTGCAAATTGGGTTCTAAATTTTAACTTAAAACAAGATCAGCACATTTTTTAAACAAAATTTTCTAGTGATCTGGATAAGTAAAAGTCCTACTTGGCCAATAAAATAATAATCAGATTTGCGGGCCATGTGTTTCCATTCAAGAAATAGATTCCTCCCTGAACCTCAGTTAAAACAGAGCAACAACATGAGTGGCACAGAACAACAATTTTATCAAGGCCACAACAGAGTCGTTGTTTAAGATTAAAATACCTGCCTTCAGAAAGGTCGTAAAGCTGTGCTGAGTGGCACATAAGTTACAGCTTATATTATGAGGTTTCATGTGTTTCACCGCTAAATTAAAAACCATAAAATCAATTAAAAAAGGATGAAACAATGGAATGCCTAAATTAAATAGGTAACAGTCACTTGTACAGATGAAGATAAAGGGTATCACAAAATAGAGTCTAAGGAAACTGAGATTTTTGCTTGCTTAAATGCCACTGTCTTTAATATAAAAAAAAGTGCCTCTGTGTTGTGTGGTACAAGATGCTTCACATTTCAGAATCACACCAATGATCTGGATTTGAAACAAAACAGAAAAAAAAACAACAACAAAAATAAATAAAAAAAAGCAAAACAAATCCATATATTCTGAAAAAGGTTCAGGTTTTTTTTCCTTCTTCTTTTCTTTTATTTGATGCATCCATTATCACCAATAAACGTCCAAACTGTACCTACTTTTTTTTGTCTCAGTTTACTTCCAACCAGTATTTGCACCAACACCTAAGGAAAAGTTCACAAGGGCCTTTGAATTACAGTGCATTTATTACTACAAGTTGCAAGACCAAAAGCCAAGTGCATGACAAGGTCACTTGTTTCAGAGGTGAAGAAGGAGCAACTGATTTAAACAAGGACCTCAGTGAATTAAAAATTAATGTTAAAAACAACCAACCCCACAGCACGGGCAGAGGTGGTGATATTCAGAGACACTGTTCTCGTCGCATACATTTCACAGCACATTAGTTTTAAATAACTCTAAATAAGCAGCAGTTTGTTTTTGTAATTGCATAGGGTATTATACTTTTCCATCATTCTTACACTTTGCACAATAGCAGCTCGGGAAACCTGGCACAGGTATTTTCATTTAAGAGCAATTTTAGAGAAAAAAAAAAACGAGACACGAGGGGCAATTTGTAGAAAAACAAAACTAGGCCATACGTTGATGAAACATATTTTTTTTAAATCAATGTGCAGGCTAATTGGTAAAAATGAAGGTTATTACTGTCCTCAAAAAAAAAAAAAAACCTACCAAAACAAGACTTCATGCAAACTATCAAAATATAATAGATTCCTTCCAACAGTTAATGCAGCCAAAGGAATAATGAAACAAATGTATCCTGAACCTGAAGGAATCCATATGTCACATTAATGTCAACTTCTGAAGTTGCACAAAGCTATGTGGTTCAGTTTGCTGATATTCCGGCAACACTGTAGATAAATTAAGCTCAAGTATCTTGAAGAATATTGAAGAAGGCACAAAGAAGGTCAGTCAAATGTCCCAGATGAGAATGTCCCAGATGCATACTTCAAAGGGGAACAAAAACGGCACTGAAAGTAGTTCGGCAAAACTTCCAGGGATACCATTAAGGGTACTGGTTTATTCCATGACCCTCTTGTAACAAGCTCATTGAACTACCAAAGGGAGTACATTGTGGATATATTGCTAACAGGCTAGATTTAGGCACCAGAGCTATCCAGAGGCCTGTACTACGAAGTTGGATTAACACATCCGGAATCTCTCTCCGTTAGCTGGGTCGACTTAACGAGACATTCACAATCCTGGTAAGTCGGGCACATTCATTCATAAGCTGTTTGGTTTAAAGGGCATAACTCTGCATGTATAGGCCTCACTAGATGCTAAAGCTAGCTATCCAACCAGCTAAACAGTCCCCAGAAAAAATATCACAAATTTTGCTGACTCTCTAAAAGTTAACTGTTTTTTTTTTTTTTTTTTTTTTTGTGAATCTGATAGAAAAAAGTCTTTATTAATAAACACAATAAGGCAGTTGACTGTGCACATCTACATATATTAAACAAGCTAAAGTAGACACCCCACTAGCATATAGCGTCTTGAACAAATAAACAGAAACATTAACACTAGCTTAGCAGACAGCATCTATGTAATAAAAAAAAAAAAACGTCTTTTCTAAATTGAATAAACATAGCATCAATATTTATACTTCCAGACGCTGAATTAGAATGCAGGGGTAGATCAATTGAAAGTGCTGCAGCCAACCCACTTGCTCATGGCCTACTCTTTCACTTTCAGTTTTTATGAAAAGAAAAAGTAAGTTAGATAAATACAAGCAAACACCACATTGAGGCACCGTAAACACAACAAGTGATGTGTTTGTAAACATGACATTGTAGGGGGCATAACACTGCATATCGCAAAACTGGTGTGTTAAGGTTTCTGTACCCAACATCCTGTCACAGAGCTGAGGCCCGTACTGTGAAGTTGGATTAACACATCAAGGATCCCTCTCTGTTCCCTTGATTAATTTAACAACACATTTGCAATCCTGATAAGCAGTACTATAGAGCTGGATATCAACTCGCTGAGTGACTCCAGGATTTTCTAGTCTTGATCAGTGCACGATAAAAGGGGTAATGTTTGTAGTGTCTGACAAACTGGAAACATGGAGAAACAGGAGAAACCCTGCACAGCAGCCTGCTTTACCATGGAGGAGCAGACATTTATTCTTTAAAAATATGAAGAATTCAAACACATCATCTAGGACAAAAGCAACACTGTCACTGCAGCAAAAGCCAGGAAAATTGGTGGCTGTTAATGCATACATTTGTGAGATAATACAATATTAATTCATTGGACAATATAAACAAACAGCACTCTGATCATTCAGTTTGCCTTTTTGTGGCACAGACGTTTCAGACAGTGCTTTCTCAGTTCCCCTCCTTTGGTTTATATTTTCTATTGAGTTCTTTTGAGGTTCAGCATCTCCTGTGTGAGCCAGTTTTGTGTTGGAATATTAATTCCTCACCATGATGGCACAAGTAGTTGAGCGTCCCATACATTCATGTTTCTGCAGTTACGCCATGCATTACCATTATTATTAACCTCGTTACTTGATGCACCTGACTGTGATGCATTACATTTGAAACATAGGGGTCCATCAGTTGACTAAAGTAGTGCAGACTAGAGGTGTGCGATACTGCAAAATTTGGTATCGATCCAATACCAATTAAATACAGGGCCAGAATATTTTGGCATTAAATATATCATTTTGATCAAAGAGCTTGCACATGCTGGTGGATTAACCATCAGAAAGACTTAAAACATTTTTTAGAAATCAGTAATATACTGAAAATTTAGGACAGCGGTGGCAAACAACTCACTCTGGGAGGTGGTCTAATACATTTTTTATGAACTGCATACACAACATTCATATCTTCATGTAGTTACATGTTTTCAGTTAGAAGAAAATAATTCATTTAGCTTTATTTTAAGTGGCTGAATATATTATATGACTGTATCATTTTTTTTTTTTTAAATTACAACTATTAAGACCAATTACACTTTGAAAAACAACATCAACTAAAGTTACTTACTTTCACTTCTATAAATCAGCTACCTGGATATTGTTGGCCATGTTGAAAGGACTCTGCATGTGACTTCTGTCTCTACTCCTGGGGTCTGAATGTAGTTTAGGGATTCTCCTCCTCCCTCTGTTTATGTTGCAGCTCATAGTTCTCTTTTTAGTGTGTTATTAGACTTTGTATAAGTTTGCAGTGTTGCCAAAGAATCTTATTTGTTCTCTGAAAACATTGCAGCTTGTAGTATTTTGGTCTGTAGCTGTAAAATAATACCCAACGAAGCACCTCTGGAGTGCGCGTCTGAGTGACATGACTGAACAACTACACTCACAGTTGTTAGCTCGATAAGAGAAAATCCAGCTTTGTAGTACAGGCCTATGGTAACATTGTAATGCACCTTGTAAGAAACTAATTGGTTGTTTTGAAGTCAAGTTTTTCACCTTCCCCACCTCCTTCTTCTGAGGACATACTAAGTGGACTTGATGGAAAGATATCTAGAAAAGACTTTTGCCATATCTGGCATGCTCCTCCAATGATGAACACTTTCAAGTCTCCAGTCACATCCAAGCTTCCTGCTCTATGGTTGTGGTGGAAAGCTGTGTTGCTGATGAGACACTGAGACAGTCTCCCATCAGTATGTCAACTGGCTCTTATCAGTAATGTTCTATCAAACTCAGCCCACCGGGTGTATTTCGGTGCAACCTTGAAGTGCATTTAAGGGTTTGCTTTGGTGTACTTCAGTGGTCCCCAAACTACGGCCCACAGGCCAGATACAGCCCGCCTCTACATTTGGCCCGGCCCCCTGAACAATACCAGAGACGCGATCGAGACTAATTCAGGCATAGAACATGTCATTCTATTTCCTAAATAGTGTTATTTATTTCATTAATAGTGTTATTATTTATTTCCTGACTTTTTTTTCTTTGAAGATCCCAAAAAGGGTTATTAATATTAAGTCATGTGTGGCTTTCTGGAAAACAAATGTTTACGTTAAGGCACCCCTGCGATCATCACACTTTTTCTGCTACAAACTGACCCCGGCCCCCAATCAGAGAAGGGAAAAGTTATGTGGCTCTCACAGGAAAAAGTTTGGGGACCCTTGGTCAACTGCATCAGAGTCAAGGACATAACATAAGAAACCTCATATCATGTTTTATTCAGTCTTGTTGCAGAACTCGATTAATGAGTTCTAACTAGTAGTTAAATTGTTGGTAAATGTATATATAGTAGGCTGAAAAGTGTATAAGCTACACTGATTCCAACAAGGCTGAGGATAAACAAGGGTCATTAACCTCATCTTGCTTTTTACCCACATATGTATGTAAATACATATCCTCAGGGTAATGGTCCTAGTGTTGTGTAGCTCAGATAGTGATGGATGAGATTATTAACAGTGTCTAATTAGCAGCTAGCCTCAATAATATGCTGTGTTCATGGTGGGTGAAACATAGATGGTGTACCCATGCAGGACACAGTTATGGTTGCCATTTATGCATACTCCTGCTATTTCTGTTGTTTGTGTTTCACAACTCACTAATGGGAGTGACTCATCTCATTAGATCCCTACAAGGTCACTTTAAACTAGCTTAAAGCTATTAACATTACAGATTTTAGGACAGTGTTAGGAGTTTATCTTGGGATCAGCACATGTGTATCAAACAGATTTTGGGTCTAGGTCCTTTTGGTCTAAATGTGGATTCAGAGGCCTGAAAAGGGTACATCTAGCGAAAAACAACACAAAGGGGTGGTGTAGATTTTAGCCTCAAAGTCCCAGAATGTCTTGTTCTGGTCCAAAACTAGGTGTGAATTTCACTTCTTGGGAAAACTGATGCAACTGAGAAAATAATTTCATACCAATATCTTGTATAGACTTTTAGAGCAACACCTCCATTCCCAGAGGGGGTAAACACACAGGGGTTTGCAAATAGAGATGCAGCAGTGTCATCAAAATTACAGGATTAGAAGACCAAAAGTCTCAGTACCTGTAGACTTATAACAGTATGAAGTGACAGGTCTGTTAGACAAAAAGTTTTTTTTTTCTTTAAAAAAAAAAGGAAAGAAAAAAAAAGTCAGCTGCAGCAGAGTAGAATGGAAACTACAGAGACCATTGTCCCATGTGTTCCTTTTCATCCTTTGCACTGTACTCTTCCCCTAAGATGTAGAGCACTGAAAGTAAGAGGCATAGTTGTTCGGGCCGAGGGAAATGAGATGATTTAAATATTGTGGCTGCTTGAGTGAACAAGCACCTATAGATAAGGAATGGAAATCTGGTTTTACGAGGGCCCTGTTTCTGCATTTATAAACCCTTAAATTCAACAGCTTTTAAGCTAAAAAATAGCTCAGAGACCAATGGGGGCTACAACCCCCAATTCCAATGAGGATGGGATCTTGTGTAAAAGATAGAAAAAATAGTATAATGATTTGCAAATCCAATTTGTTGTTCCAACTGATAAGATTTTTTTTTCTTTCTTTCTTTTTTTTTTTTTTGCAAATTTTACTCATTTTGCTGGGACAGGGGCAACAGAAGACTGGAAAAGTTGAGGAATGCTAAAAAAAACACCACAGGTGAACAGATTAATTGGAAACAGGTGACTGTAATGACTGGGTTTAAAAGGAGCATCCTCCAAAGGCTCAGTCGTTCACAAGAAAGGTTCACCACTTTGTGAATAACTGTGTGAACAAATAGTCCAACAATGAACAATGATTCTAAACGTTCAGTTGCAAGGAATTTATGGATTTCATCATCCACAGTCCATAATATCATCAGAAGAGTCAGAGAATCTGGAGAATTCTCTGCATGTAAGCAGCAAGGCCAAAAACAAACATTGAATGCCCGGGAAACTTCGACCCTCAGGGGCACTGCATTAAAAAAAAAATCATCATCATTCGTAAAGGATATTACCACATGAAGGAACACTTCAGAAAACCATTGTCAGTTAACACAGTTCATCACTACATCTACAAGTGCAATTTAAAACTCTACCATGCAAAGCCTAAGACATATATCAAAAACACCAGAAATGTTTCTCTGGGCCCGAGCTCATCTGAGATGGACTGACGCAAAGTAGAAAAGTGTGCTGTGGTCTGATGAGTCCACATTTCAAATTGTTTTTGTAAATCATGGACATCTTGTCCTCCAGGCCAAAGAGGAAAATGACAATCCGGGTTGTTATCAGGGCAAAGTTCAAATGCCAGCATCTGTGAGTGCGTTAGTGCCCATGGCATGGCTAACTTGACCATCTGTGAAGGCTCCATTAATGCTGAAAGGTACATACAGGTTTTACATACAGCGCAAATATGACAACGGAGACCCCGGACTGTTGAGCCACTGAAGTTGTGCATCAAGCACGAATGGTAAAGAATTCCACCCGAAAAGCTTCAACAATTAGTGTCCTCAGTTCACAAATGCTTATTGAGTGTTGTTAACAGAAATGTGATGTAATACAGTGGTAAACATGACCCTGTCCCAACTTTCGAGGAGGCAGGCATCACATTAAAAATGAGTGAATATTGAAAAACAAAAACAAACTAACAAGAAATAAATAAAGTTGATCAGTTTGACCGATAAATATCTTTTCTTTGTAATGTATTCAGTTGAATACCAGGTAAAAAGTATTTGCTAATCATTGTATTTCTTTACCTTTACACAATATCCCAATTTCAGTGGAACTGGGGTTATATGACATTACACCATTGTTGTGCCATTTAAAACAAATCTCTTGCGCAAAAACATCCTGCATCCATTTAATATGATATCTGAATTAAACTGAATGCCCAGCTAACAGGTAATTAACTACAGAAAGACGGTTATCGGTGGTCAGCGGTATGAAGATAGTTGAAGGTGTGGAGATGTCTGGCTATATGCTCTTTGATAATCCACTGGCTGAAAAGTAGTCTGACAACTTTTGGTTGTTGCTACTGCAGGAGCGTTACTTACAGCCAAAGCAACAACACAAACAACTAATGTCAAGGTAAACAGAACAGTGGAAGAGTCCAAGCTTAGTACCAGTACTGTTTGGATGAGACCTATCACCAAAAGTGAAATAGCACAGCCGGGAGGGACAGCTTGAAAATGATTTCACACCTGATTATTACAAAAATATTACTGGAGAAGTGATATAAATAGACTATGCATGTAGATATGTTATTTTTAAGTTTACAAAGTGGAATTATTATCATGCTCGTTGAGAAGTTTAAACTTGACAATGCTCCTTCACAGTTATCTCCACCCCTGAGAAAACAATGCTTATGAATTTGTTATTTATCATGTGTTTTGTTTGCATAGAGAAGAGCACATTTTGCTCTGAATGAATGCATAATGGCTGATTTAAATGTCTGCAAACAACACTGGCACACACTGGGGCTGTTTGCTCAGCAGTGCAATTAACCCTTTGTAGATGCTTCCTGAATTACACAATGTCTTCATGGCTGGCACAAGAGCCATGCAATCTTTATGAAACAAGCCCTTTCTTTGTAGTAAAATATAAACAATCAATCACACCTCTCAGACGGAGATGTTTTGAGATAAAGGCCAGGCATCTTCTTCAGTGAAGGCAAACAAAGGCTGCAGTTGAGGATCGACGGTTCACTCCAGTCCAGTGATCTGTTTCCTGTGAGATTTAAGATGCAAAATGGAAAGTCGTTAACTGTCAAAACTGGTCTACAGGATCAATACTTTTGAAATCCTATTTGACAGCAAGTTATCTTATAAAAAATGAAAGACTGCTCAGGCTCTGAGAATGATCATTCTCCTCCATCACAGCAGTGTAACTCTCTGAAGGTATTGTTTATTGAAGACAGAAATCCACAGTCTTCTTTCAAAGAACTGCCACAGCTTATGATAAAATTCTGAACTGTATGTCAGTTTGTGGTGATCACAGACTGCCATGACATGCTTTGTTTGGCCAGTTAGTGCAGTGAAGTCAAAGCCAAATACTAAACCAGAGACCAAGAGAGATAATGATCAAACTGAGAACGAGAGAGAGAGAGAGAGAGAGAGAGAGAGAGAGAGAGAGAGAGAGAGAGAGAGAGAGAGAGAGAGAGAGAGAGAGAGAGAGAGAGACTTCCCCCAAAAGGATTCTGGTATTGAGATAAGACTTTGGCTTAATGGAGTCCAACAGCAAGCAAGCACTTCACTGACACGGTGAGGTGTGCACTGTTGTACCTGCAGCTCCAGTTGAGAGAAGACATTTATGAGGACTTGTTATTGTGTGTGTGTGTGTGTGTGTGTGTGTGTGAGCACGCGCAGTTAAGACAGGCAAAGATGCAGGAAGAGGAGACAGAATGTTTATAATACACTCATACAGGGACACTTCTTATATGAGAATAGACAATTGACCAATGGCTCAGCCACGCCCCCCTCCACTCACTCAGGCAGACAATAAACAATAAGTAACAGGCGCTATGGGAGCTGTCACTTTAGGAGACATTTCACAGGATCTCATTGATGATTGTTAGATATAGTAAGATAACATATTATCTAAAAGGCACCAAAAGGTTCTGAACTACGCATTGGAGAGATGTATTTGAGGGTGGGACTTAACCATAGGTCAATTAGCAAATGTAAAACATCCTTAAAATGTGAATTTGAACTTTATTAATTCTCATACGCTTTTCTGCTTATCTGTACTCGAAGACTTAGAAAGATCTGGGGGAAAAATAATGCTGCTAACAGTTGACATAAAGTTAAAATTGTGCCATTTGGTTTTGCAACAAGACCATGTTGGGATCTTACCATCTTGCCCATAATGGTGATATGCAAAGAGTGAAAAAAAAGAACATAAACAGAAGCAACTTTTGGCCACTTGCTTTTTAAGTGTTGATATGAGGCTAAATAATTTGGCATTTGGGCTTTACAAGCAGGAAAACACAGTTATCTTCTAACTTTATAAATCAAACTTTTACCATGGAAATAATCACAACTATACAAACACATGTCCTTGTGTTTGTTTTTTTTAGTAAAGACACAACTCTTGTTTATGTAAACATAGTACAAAAGTACTTGTGTTTAAAAAGATTATTTCTTTGCTGTAACAATGCTTTTTGGCAATAAATCTTTAAATATTGTAAAGCCCTTTTTTAAATTGTGCCATATTTGTAAGGAACATATATTTGTGAGATTAGCAGCAAGGCTGAGTATGTGGGTTGTGTCCATAAAAATGAATGAAGTCTAAAGAAATAAGACACTGGCAATTTAAAATTTTATTCCTTTAACAAACAAAAAATAAATAAAGCAATAAAACTTCCACACATTACTATTATTCTGAAAACTCAAAAAAGAGGTCACCCTATGCTGCCTCTTGGAGGTACTACAAAACAAAAAGAAGTTTCATAAACCATACATTTAAAGCACCCCTTTTCTTTTTAAAAGGGAACTTTCTATAAGAACAGAATCTGCAGCACATTAAACTTAATTGGAAAACCATGGCCTACAGATAACGGGAAGAAATATCCACTGCTACAGTAAAACAATTTAAACTTTGAAAATGTGGAGCTGTTTGTTCCAAAGTGAACCAGTCTTAACAAATAAAGCTTTTATATGGAAACAGCAGCCCTAGAGAATAAGCCTCTCAAACTGCAAACTCACAGACAGCAGCTGTGTAAACCCATTTTGTCCAGCCAGAGCCACAAAACTCAAAGAAATGTCAGTAATAAACATTCATGGCAATATTATAGCACAACAAACAAATGAACATGGCTCTGTTCTGCATAAAGATCGAAAAAAATACTTTTATCACACCTCAATAAATACTGAAAAAAAAGTCTGGGATGACAGCTTTTACTGAAGATTTCTTTTTTTCATTCAAATGGCAGGAAGAACACATGTAGATGTAAATACATTTTTATCAAACAAGAAAAAAAAGAAAGAGAAAACATTTCACCATGTTTTACCATATTTCACCATATTTCACCATGCACCCTTGATCCAACCATAGGTAGTTTTAGCAACTTCATCCACAGCTGCCACCAACTGTGATGGAACTAACTGTCTGACATTGAAAGAGGTTAGAAATAGACATAATTTTAACGATACCTTTTTTGTAAGGTTCTATTGAACATGTTGAATACTCAGGGTTGAAAGTAATCGTTTCAATGCCACAGCCTACCTGAGTATTGTTGCTGACCATGTCCATCCCTTTGTGACCACAGTGTACCCATCTTCTTATGGCTGCTTCCAGCAGTATAGCACGCCATGTCATAAAGCTGGAATCATCTCAGACTGGTTTCTTGAACATGACAATGAGTTCACTGTACTCAAATGGCCTCCACAGTCACCAGACCTCAATCCAATAGAGCACCTTTGGGATGTGGTGGAACAGAAGATTCGCATCATGGATGTGCAGCTGACAAATCTGCAGCAACTGCGTGATGCTATCATGTTAATATGGACCAAACTCTCTGACTTAAAAGACTGTCTACTACTTTGCAGAGTGCATAGGAATGAAGATTGTCAGACATTTATCACTTACTCAGCTTTCAAGGGGCATTTTTGTCATGTGCACAATGCACCTGCACCACAAGCTGTTACAGCTGTTCCAAGTTTCCCCTGGGTTTAATCAAGTATTTCCGATTCTGATTCTGTTGTTACAGATTTAAAATGTGCAGTTTCATCATGTGCCCACCATTTTCACACTGTGATAGAGCTAGTATCTCACTTAAATCATCATTTTGGAGAGTGCAGGTTTATGTCATGTCCAGAAAGGGGCTGGAAGCAAGTGTTTACAAAAAAAGTCATTATTTACTTCTCACATGTGTAGGAAGCATAAAGCATGCTTCACTGATTGTATCGATGACATGTACAGGGAAACTCGCCCTCAGCCTTCTGATGTCATTGCCACTACAGATGATTCAGAAAACACACATGAAGCTATGACAGCCAGTGCAGCCAGAGATATGCCAGAGATTGATAGTCAGTCTTATCTTAGAAACATGTCTCTTTTACCCTAAACTGCAAGGACAGCTGCTTATTCCTGCCTCTGTTATACAGACTATTATTGAAGAGATACAAAATGTGCATGAGTTAGGTCAAGCCTACATAATAACCAAAGTAAGTACTCTATTAAAATGATATGAGCCTATCAGATGAAGCAGTTGTGAAAATCTGTGACTGCATTAAAGAGTCAGATTTATTCTCTGCCTGTCATCAGTGACATTGTGGAACAACAAACTCCAGAAATCAGATGCTTTAAAAAATGTTTAAATACACAGAACCCCAAAAGTGACATTGGAAATGGATGAAAACAGGGCATAAAAATATGCATACAACATACCAGTGGCAGGAACTCTGAAAAGCTTTTTACGGGGAGGAATACACAATCACAACAGTTTAGAGATCTGGATAAAGAAGTTTTTAAGGATTTATATGATGGACAAAATTTCACATTTTACCAGCTCTTTAATGAAAATCCTGAAAGCCTCAAACTGATTCTGTACCAAGATTCATTTGAAATTGTGAATCCCCTGGCTTCTGTTAAAAAAGGCACAACGTTCTTGCAGTGTATCTTTCATTAGCAAATTTAACCATTCATTTGCATTCAAATACTGATAATATGAATAGGACAAAACAGTAAAAGGGGGTCTTTACTCCATTAACCTGGGTTAATAACCTGGGTTTTCATTACATAGGTGGGTTTATGGAGAACTTCAGCCACTCTCAATATTTTTGCAGATACTGTGAAATCACAAGAAGTGAGTTTAAGGCTGACCCAAATGCATATGGTCTTCCACGCACCCACGAGAGGTATGGTACGACTGTTGCTGATCTTCAGGCTGAAAACCTCCAAGGCATCAAAGGAATGCCAGTAAACGCTTTCTTTAATACCCTGGAGTCTTTTCATGTTTCCCTGCCGGGTCTCCCGCCTTGTTTAGGTCATGACCTCTTTGAAGGAGTAGTGTCATGTGATCTAGCACTGTAGCTGAAGAACACGGTTAAAAAAAAAAGGAAAAAAAAAAACGGTTCACATACTCAGTCTTAAATAAGTGCATCAAAGAGTTTAAACAAAGGATCTGAAGCACTTATAAAGCCATGTGTAGTCGACCCTGATGGAGCCAAATTATCTCTGCAAGCCATTCAAAACTGGAACCTTTGAGATTGCTACCAGTTTAATTGATAAAGTGCAAAACCATGAGGATGAAGTATGGCAGCTCCAGCTCAAAGACACTGTCCCAGACTTTGTCCCAGAGAGCATATCTTGACATTTTGATCCTATAATATTTGGATTTGAGAAAGATGTTGTCTTTCTTTTCAAGGTCTTCTTGGTCTTTTCCAGGTCACAACCTATCAGAGAAACAGATTTTATAAACTTGATACTTGTGTGGTAAAATGTGAGCCACAATCTGTCTTTTATTACTAGAAGCTGTCCTGAACACTTCATAATGAACTCTTTGCACAGCAGGCTGTGACTTCCTGTAGGGACTGTCTTAAAAGCACAGAAGCAAAGAAAATGAAAGCAAAAACAAAAATATTCAAGAACTTCAACAGAAATATGAATGGTTTTACTGATAAGAATAGGTAAATATGTCCTGACATTGTTTTGAGGTCATCTTACTTACATCAGTTTAACCATCCCTCTGTGCCCACAGGCACTGATTTTAAAATTAGTAATCAGAATTTAAGAAGAATTTAAAGCAAGTATTTACTTTTACTTGAGTTGATTTGATTTGATTGAATGGTGGTTTTACTTTTACCCCAGTACTTTTGTTCTATCAAAGTTACTGTTCCTATACTTGAGTATATTTTAGTACCCTGTTCAATATGTAAGAAAACTCTTACAGGAAAATTCTAAAGCCAAGTAAAAGCTTACTAATGGAAAAAAGTAAAACAACTTTATGTAATGCACTGCCAAACACAAAAAGAAAAAAAATAAATAAAGGCAGGCATTTGAATTATTTTTAGTCCCAACGCCAATGAGAAAAAGTCTCATCCTAAGTTTTGGCCGTAACTACAACTGAAGAACAACCTTGTTAGAAATTCTGTGACCCTCAAGCTTTGGCCAGCTTTTGAAAACCCAGTAGAAGAAAAAAAGCCAAACATGTTCAGTCAAAGAAAAGTCTGCTTGTGGGTGTCTGCATATTGCAGACCAGTTTTCATGCAACAACCATGCTGAGCAGAGTCGTCCTTATCTGATGAACACAAACTGCAAAGCTGTTGCCCACCCAAATGCAAATTCTACAGGCAGAACAGTTGAGGTCAAACCCTCTTTATTTATCAGTCTTCTGGGTTAGCATGAAGCAACTGACTTTCGTAAGATAACTAGAGAGAAAACAACAAGGCTGAATTTTGAGTAACAGCACAGATGCAGGTACAAGAGACTGCAGAGAAACCTCATCTGTTTGTTTGAGCACTAATGAGCTGATGAAAAGACAGACAGGTGCTCGAGCAGGAAGCCATCACAGCAGCAGCCAGAAGACCAGAGAGGCAGAAAAGTTCTCCTATGTTTTTTGGCAGTTTGTTCTGTGGTTATTAGTCGCCTCATAGTGAAGTTTCTCTCACATTTTTAGAGGTAATGTTTAAACAAATTGCAGAACAAATAAAGAGCAGAATCAGACATCTTGCCCACTGGTTCATGCACGATGACAGCTTTTTATGCCTTTCAAACAGTATTATGCTCTAATTTACAGGTTATCCCTTCAGTGGATGTGCAGAAAGTCTGCAGTACCAATACCAGGTTTGTTTGTTCTCAGACGTGTGCAGATTTCACAGTTGGACAGCCCCCAGTCCTGATAGACTTGGAAAACGAGCCCAAGCTAGTGGAACCTCATGGGCGGACACTAGAACACAGGGAGCCAAAGGGTGAGAGAGAAGATAGAGATGTCCTACTGTGAAGCTGCTGGTGGTCAAAGTCTGCAGGCTGCTGATTGTAGACTTGTGGGTTGTCTTTAAGTCTTTCAAAGGAAAGCAACAGCAAAAGCGAGCAGGCAGGAGTAAGAAAAAGATGATCAGAAGGAAAAAGGCGTGTTCTTATTTAGTTTTGCTGCATTTAGAGCTTCAGAGTAAGGTTGGCTTTTCTGGCCCTGCTGTCCTATCTGAAGCTCCTACACAGTGAATATAAACAATGTGTGTGATTTAAACCCTGTTTATAAAATAATTAAACTAAAATGAGAAGTGTGTTTCAGTGTTTGAAGGGAAAAATAACAGAGAGAATATATGAGGTGTACAAACAGTTAATTCCTCCTTAATGGGAATTTAAGCCTTTAAAATGTACTTCCATCTTGCAGTTGCAATGCTCTATTAGCCAGCTCTTTGTATTTTCTAAGTGTGTTTCAAACAACTTTTGCAACTTGTTGCCTCATTTAACTGAAATGTCTCTCCAATTTTGTTTCAAGTAGTGTATCAAAATGTATGTGAATTTAATTTAATTTTAAGACAAATGTTATCTAATCACAATATCCATACCTCCCTGCTTGCACTATGATGCTCTGGCATGGAAGAAAAATGCTACCAAGACCTTTAAATGTCAATATTGACTGTAGCCTTCAGAATACCCATCTGAGAAAAACTGAGGGGGTGTTTGACACCATATTAGGGGGATCCTTTGCAATAAATGGAAGGTAACTTTAGGGAAGGCTTCATGGATTATGGACTGTATAGAATCACACGAGATTAGGATCATTCCACCTGTAAAGAGGTTCCTGAGCTTTACCATAACAGCTGTAGGCACTTCAACCTTTTTCCACCAAACTGGTTCCAGAGCCAGTGCCTAATCTGTAACTAGGTCTTTGTGATTCAGCCACCAAAGAACTGACTCTCAACTTGAAAAATGGTTTCATAGTAGCACTAATTTCTTGTTGAGTTTGAAGAAAGGACATGACATAATCTTCTCAGAATTTGAGCCCACAGTGGAAACAAACAACAATGAGCCACAAGAACCATTTAGTTCTTAGTAATTCTGGTCATAGTTCTCCTTTTGCGCATGAGCACTAATGGAAGGACTGGTTGCATAGGTCAGTGTACATCACAGTATGGTCAGTGTATCATGTTTCCATTTCTGATTCTCTGAATCTTGCTGTTAATGCTGGTTAATGTAAATTAATTAATATGCTTGAATTTAATTTGTGGAGTTGTTAAGTCCTTTGTCAGTGTAGAGATTAGAGACACACGAGTATCATGATGCTTTGGAGATGATACAAGAGGCCCTCGTGGGTATCCAGCAGTTGACATCACCCCTTCCTCTCTATAACATTAGACTTTGGATGGGTTCATTTCCTTTTCTGTAGTCCACACTTTGTTCTCAAAAGTAAGAGCTCGATGATGTAGTGATATGAAGACATTGATGGGTTGTATTGTATTCAAGTCCTATTTTGTTCTGAACATTTTTTGTATTAGTTATTACATGTTGAAAACAGGTTTTTACATCACATTTCACAATGATTGACAGCTGCTGTTCTTCTGTAGTTTTTCAGCACTAGTAAGATATGTTAGAATAACCAAGAAGAGATTAGACTTTTGAAAGAAAAAAAAGCTTTTAAAACAGCAGGTGCTAAAGAACCTGATGCCTGGTTCAATTTAATCTCTGTTCTCTTCAGCTGAGTATCTTTTTGGAGGTATGGGATGAGATGAAACATCAGGGTGAGAGCCATGCTAAATCAACCAGTATTTTTTTTAAAAACTACAATATTTGAAACTACATAATTTGGTTTACAAAAAGTGTACACTCTTGGAGCATATTCTGCAGTATGATTCATATTGATGTTAGAGAGGATGGAGAGTGTTGCCTTTTATAAAGGCTGAAGTGTGACACTTTGCTTCAAACTGAGAGCTCGTAATATTCAAAGGTGGATAGTGAAATCAAAGGTTTCCTAAAGGGCATTTCAGGCTTAGGTCGTTTTTATTGAAGTAAGAGTTTAATAGCAGTCTGCCAAAGAAAAATATGACCTTGAGGAGAGCACCAAACAGGTGTACTTCTTTGGAAACAACCATGAACCCAGCTAACCTCTATTAGGACTGTTAAGTCACAACTGAGTCTGCGGCCCCTGCTGTAGCTTTGTGAAAAGACTGGCACTGAATCAACTCAAGTATACTCTCTGAATGGTTGACTACAGTCACAGTTGTAATCTGGAAAGGACAGATGGAACCAAATCGTGAAATTAATGTGTCCCCCAGTGTAGTGTTACACCAGCTAAATGCTGTATTCAGGGTTATCATGTTCAGAGCATAATCTACAAGAGCCACTGCTGCATTGTTGGTCATGTCTGCTCCATCTGAGTCTGAGATTTTTATGCAGAGATGTAGCAACATGTTTTTCCAAATCCAGATGCTTTTACTCATTTCCTGAATCAATCAATCAATCAATCAATCAATCAATCAATCGATCAATAAAATGCCCTTTTTACAGGATATGGACCAGGTCCTCTTCTGCATCCCAACTCTGTTTATCCTAGTCATTGGCAGACACCAAGTGTTTCACCCTCTTTCGGCTGATAGAGGCAGAGAGCATCGGATACCTACCTGTAAATGTAACTTGCCTACCATGCTGTCACAAGAGCTCAAAAATCAATTCCACACAGAGGGACTATGGAGGAGACATCCAAGTCTGGCACAAATAGGTCATACTTCTCTTGAGAGCATCGGGTAGGATCTGACTCTTTGAATAACTAAGAAGGTGTTGGGCTAATAAGCCCTATTTGTGATAAGGTGTTTTAGATATGGTGAGTCTCATTACTGCCTTTTCTCTATTTGCAGTACAACTCAAAGGTTCTTGGATTTTTTTTCTCCCTTTTACCTTTTCATTCAATAATAATAATAATAATAATAATAATAATAATAATAATAATAATAATAATAATAATAATAATAATAATAATTTCAGCAATGCAAGCTGTGTGTTTTGTGTGCATGTACTTTATGTCTAATCTAGATTTAAGTGCTGTGGTCCTTACCCAGTTTTCACACATTGGAATACAGTATTGATTGTTTATGAATCATTATTAATGATGTTAAACAATATCTTTATGTGGTGCCCTATTCATTCTGATCGATATTGATTCATTGTTACACTTGAAATACATTTTTAACATTTCTGTAACAAATGTCACTCTTACTGATTCCCAGCATGAATTAGCTTGTCCTTTGGGTTGGTTGGAATCAATTAGAAGTCAATATATGTTTTGATAGTCATTGGGCTTCAAGGGATTTAGCAGTGCAGCAAGTCTGGTCATTTTGCAGTTATACTCATAGTTTATTTAAGGCAGCATAATATTAACCTGTCAACCACCTCTTGGCCTCCCCAGTTGTCCTGAATCTGTTCCTGGTTATCAGAGTCCAGCAAACAGACCCTGGCAGTTATATGAAACACTCAGATGTTTAAACAAACGTGTGCTGTCTTTGCACCTTTTCTCTTCCCTCTCTCACATTTCACCTAATTGGATTTCCTTCTTTTCCTCTTTGCTCTTTAAGCAATTTGTCACCGTGAAGGCTTTCAACAGTATAATTGTATAGAAGAAAGCAACTCAGGCTCTCTGCTCATAGGAGGATTGATATCCATATGAGTCATTTTCTATTTACTGTCAGGCTGTGGGCTGAGAAGTCTAGGGAGTTAATGCGGATGTCTGCAAATGCAGTGACAAGAAGGGGAGAGTGGAAGGAAAGGGGAAAAAAAATGGGAGACAGTGGCTGGATGACAAAGGGGACTGAGGCCTGAGCCAAGACAACCTGGATGAAATCTGAGAAGATAAAAATAATGAACAGTGCAAAAGAGAAGTGAAGTTGAAAAGATTGGGGAAAAATTAAGCACAAGAGGGCGAAAGATGAATGAGACCTTATGTCCACATTCAGGGGCTGAAATCTTCACATTTCTTGGTTTCTGTAACAAGCTATCCTCCCCATTTCAAAGACTCTTTACAATGTAGCTCAGAATCACTGGCTGCTTTTGCCTGAAGTTTCAGAATAAAACTGGTTCATCTGTTTCAGGGTACACACACGCACACACACACACACACACACATATATAGGGACATATATATAGACACACCAATGGCAGAAGATGCTTTACAAAGTCCCCTTCTGTACTCAGTAATTCCAGTCACATACTTTGGGAGAAATTCATGTTTTTCTGTCTTGTCCAGGGATACAGACATGCGGACTGTTACCCCAATTCACACATAAAGTGTGAGCACCGCGGTCCATAAGTGTCACGCATTACGCTGTACTTCGCTGCCACTCTAGTCAATGAGTGCGTTCACACAGTCCACGCTGCGGCCCGTCTCTGACGTGTGCAACCAACGGCTGCTCACAGCTGTTCTGCTGCGAGTCTATTTTTGCCGGAGAATGCTGCAGAGATGTGTCAATACCTGCAGAGCAGAGCGTACCAAACAGGAAAACAGACACGATAACCAATCAGAGTTTGTTTCAAAATAAAGCATTATGTGCACCATGTACGATACAAAAATTATCATCCTATATCAAAACTATGTCACTGGCACAGGGCCAGCTGTCATCAGCATGTCAGTTCAGGTCAATTGGTGCGCGCCGAAAACCGCGATGCTCATGGACTCCGGCACTCATGGAGTATGTGTGAATCGGGGGTTAGAATTGGGGACTGCACCTCTTACCAACCTTCTGATAGAGACATGGCTCACTCTATCATTGTGCCACATATATATCTCTGCATCTGCATATTTAACTCCAGACCCAGTCGTGTCACCAATAAGAACACACAGACACAAAGGGAACGAGATGAGTGGAGGATGAAAAAAAAAAAAGAAAGGAAGGGGGGGGGGTGACTGAGGTAAGATGTTAATTAAGATTAGGCCAGAGTCACTGCCGTGTGTCTCTAGATGGCTCTGTACATCTTCAACATCACTTCATCCCAGATGCTTTTCTCCTTCCTGTTTTTTTTCTTTTATCTCTCCTTTCTTTTACCCTTCCATCCTCCCACCCACTTTCTGAAAATTTCCCCAAAGACGGTCTCATTGAGATGGAGATTACTGTTTTATGAAGACACTTAAGATCAAAGTAATTATTATTATTATTATGATTATTATTATTATTATTATTATTATTATTATTATTATTATTATTATTATTATTATTATACAGATATATACTTTAGATACAGGCTGCCACATGAAAATCAGTTCTAACCGGCGACAGGCTGGTGAAGTTTCATAGAACTCTGAGGATTTCCTTCTAATTTTACAAAATAAATAAATGAAACAAAATAATCAAAGCTTTGAGGCTTCTGGCTACATAAGAAGAGTGAAGTCTGAAGTCATAGCTACCTCTCAAGAGTGCAAATGAAGCACTGACTCAGTTACAATTCCATGTCAGCAATAAAAGTTCACACAGGACTGCCTGGCTAGCTGTTTTTAAAACCACCTACCTATAATAGAAATATGTATTAATTTGGCTTATTTTGGGACTTCTATGGTCCATCACAGATGCTTATTCACAGAAGTGAAGTGACAAAGTTTATGTTCTTCACAGATTTTTATGTAGGAATAGTATTTTCTCTACTGTAGCAGGCTTCAGTCTGCTCCCTGTCTGGCTCACCAGATCCCAAACTGCAAAAAATTCTGTCACATGGAGCAGATGTTGCTGGAATACACAAAAACTTGGAGGTGACTTTCCATGATATAAGATATGGTGTCCTGAGTGCTGCTTAGTATTATAGGAGGTCCTCTGGTGTTGCTACATATTGGTCCTTCGAATACCTATGAGAAAGTAGGCAATGCATGACTGAATAAAACCAAAGTTGCAGAAGTTCTTCACATGTAACAGCTCTGGATGTCCACTGTGGTGCTGGCAGATGCACTGCTGGTGTGGTGTTGGGACTGAACATGGCTTTCAAGCAGGGCCCAAAAGTTGTGCTCTTCACTGGCAGATGCTGCATTCTCTGTTGACTCATAATCAATACAGCCAGAATACTCCTGTGTTGTATTGATGCGTGAACATACCACACACACACGCACACCAAACACACACACACACACACACACACACACACACACACACACACACACACACACACACACACACACACACACACACACACACACACACACACACCTGGAACTATTCGAAATTTTGAAACCCATTCAAAAATGAGAGATCTAATACAATAACTGAAATATAACATTTATTCATAGGAAGGAAAAATATTATACATTATTAGATGTAAGATCAAAATAATCCCCTACCTTGGAAAACTACTTACCACCTGTAAAAAAAAGCCATCAAAAAAGCAAAGAAAAAATCCCAAAACCCACCCCAACTCTTCAAATCTCTCCTCACAACCCAACTGTTACAGCCAGACTCTTAAAAGGAAAAAGAAATAACAAAAGCTAGATTGTAAATCTAGTAAATAGATATTTAATATGTAATAAATATGTATCTGATGAATAGAATGTAAAATACTTAGATCTTTTACAAATCATATTAAGCACGTCAAAATTAGAATCAAAGACTGCAAAACAGGGCCCTACAAAATGCATATACTGTACTGCAGTGGCCAAAACACCACCATTGTATAATGATAATGATGCATCTTAAATGGCTCTTTTAGCACCAATCTCTCAAATCTGTGGGCCACTAATATGCTTCAAAACATTTTCAACAAATTAAGTGTGACGTGAAGCAGAAGTGATATTTGAAGCTTAATATGTCATCAGTCATGTGATGGGGTGTCTAGGTACAAGCTTTGACACAGTGCTTCAAATCTGTCTGCTTCAGGAAGAGTGACAAGACCATATCATTCGCCCATCATATATCTGGTGTGTGTGTGTGTGTGTGTGTGTGTGTGTGTGTGTGTGTGTGTGTGTGTGTGTGTGTGTGTATGTGTATGTGTATGTGTGTGTGTATGTGTCTGTGTGTGTGTGTGTTTGTGTGTGTGTCTGCACTGCCAAACCAATGTGGAAATATGAATTCCAAGTTGCTTTCATATTAGGTTTGAGTGATTCTCAACACACCGTGGTTACACTCATAGTGGGGGAAACAATCACAAAAACCACATGTTGACACACTGAATCAACAGTGTTTTTCTTTTTTCAATATTAAACATCATATTATTGCTTTTCCTGTGCTTCAGTCTGCCTTCCCCTGTCTTTATAACCACCCAAGTGCTGTGTGGAAAAATCTGCAGATCAAAACAAACTGCTAAATCTAACAGAAATGATAAAATCTAATTTGTCTTCAACTAATATTCCCTCTCCCTGCTTGTCTCCTGCAGATGTGTTATTCTCATTTTAACCTTTGACCTCTGCCGCACCTGCTCTCCTCTTGGGCCTGCCTGCCTGTACTCAACACCTTCACACCTGCCTCACACTGTTCTAGCTCAACAAGGTCTTGGTTATATAGAAAATACTTTCTGCCTCATTAAAAGTTTAGATACTGACCTCCCACTCTCCAAAAAGCTGGTGAATCAGTCTCCTGCAGATGGTCATCTGACTATTATTAAAGTTGGTATTCTTCACAGTTCTTAAATATTGCACACCTGCCAACAGAAATACGTGCATGCCATCTCTGCCAAGTTGGGTTACAAGTTTCACGTCACGTATCCTACACAGTACTCATGAACAAGCCTTTAATTGGCATCAACATGAAAAATCAGGAGAAATTATAAATAAGTAGTACAGCAGGAAAATGGGTTAGGAAGCGGGAGACTCCTGCGGAAATTAGAAGTGTTGGCAGGAATGATATTGTTATGTTTAATGTTAGTACATAGGTGGCAACACATTTGACAGGGCACCCTTTAATGTTGATGAATATACAGGTTTTAGTGCAACACATACTGCCACATTTTAGATAGTCCCAAACCACACTGTCCAGGTAAAGCAACAGCATGCAACTGAAAACATTTCACATAACCATGAAAGAAAAAAATGAAACAAAGGAGATCGCAAACTGTTGAGAGGCCGACAAACTCAGTCAATAATGCCATTTCTCTATCAAAAGTGCGCATGAGCAGAGTGAGTTTGTGGAGCGCAGGTAAAGAAGAGAGATTGAAACTATATTAATCTCATGCATGTATTAATCAAAACTGATACCAACAATACTGTTGAATACATTCAAATTCCTTTTTTTTTTTTTTTTACTTAAATTTTCCATCCATCGGGCCAACAAATGCTGTTTTAGCCAATTGTTTTTCAGTCTGGTGTTACTCAGGGTTGCAGGTGGTTGGAGTCAATCCCAGCCTTCTTCAGGCAAGAGGTGAGGTACACCCTGGACTGGTCGCCAGTCAATCACAGGGCTACACAGATCCCAACTGTAGGATTATGGTCACACAGTTACTAAATATAAAATTATAAAAGAGAAACAAGACAAAATCATCTAAATTTGTTTGATAATTGGATTACCATAGTAATAAACTTAGTCATGTTGTTCTTAATCTGTCTCTAAGGATTTTAAAGATTTACTTCTTTTTATCTCTCAGTGTATACCAAAGAACAGTGTGTGACTTGACCCAAAATGAAGGATCTTGTGCTTTATTTTGAATATACACTCAGTTTTTTTATGCAATGGACTCTCAGTTTCACCAACTTTTATGCTTCGTATTCAATCCGGAAGTGTTTGCCGTCTTTTGTCTCTGGGTATTAAGCAGTGGGACTTTATGACCTTAGTTCAGCATGACAAAATGTATATGTAGCAGTGCATCGTTACTATTCTTTTTTTTCTTTTTAAAGAAGGCAAACTGGCAATATGCATTAATAAAAAAGATTTTATTTATTTATTTATTTATTTATTTATTTATTTATTTATTTATTTATTTATTTATTTATTTTATTTTATTTTATTTTATTTTATTTTATTTTATTTTTTTTGGGGGGGGGGGGCTTAACCACTAGGTCATCTGTGCTCCAGCAACAAATAATTTTGAAGTTGGATACAAGTTTTATTCATGTTGTTGAATGTCAAAACACTTAAAGTGGATCCTTTGTTTTATGTAAAATGAAAAAAAAAAAGTTACAAATTAATTTTTTTTAGTTTTCATTTTTATAAAGAACTTGGAAACTTAGTTTAGTTAATGTGTGGTAATAGTTGCCATGGTGGGGATGTAGCTGTTTTTTGACCTGTTCTGACAACACAGTATGATTTCTGTCTGGGTTTTATGTAACAGTGGATGAAAACTTAATCCGTTAATAAACTTAATGAGTTCATAAAATCAAATCTTAATACAAGAATCAGTTTCATATTTTCACTCACTGATACTTCAGAAGGGCTCACAATCTGAACTTTGGTGTCAACAGATGGCAGTTTACAAGTAAGGCATATGTGCTTCTCCTGCTGGATTTCCTGGCCTTTTATTCAGATGCCAAAACATTCAAGTATGTTCTTGAAGTGTCAAGTCAAGCAAGGATACAAACACACCTACGGGGTTTAAAAATCTGCCTCTCTCCTTCCTTTCATGGTGATGGTAAAAGATGAATCCACTTACATCTGTCAGAACGGTTGAATTATCTCTAGGGCTCTTTAACCTTGAATGCCCTGTGTGTGGGTTGCGTCTGTAATGCTCTGTCCACTACCAGTGAAGAAGGCACAAATATTTCAGTTATTTTTAAATGGGAGAAAATGTCCATTCCCTCCATCAAACTTAGACAAGAACTTAACGCCTCTTACATAACTCCCACTTGCTTTAATATCCTCAAGAACGACAAACAGAGATGTCAAGGCCTCAGTATCCATTGAATAAAAGTCAAGGGAAATGTTTCTGTATGAAACTCACATGCACAGGGGGTGGTGATATCTGCCGTCTCATGCAAAGGCTTCTTACTGTTTAACACCAAATAGTCTGAAATGAATCAACCTCGTTTAAGAGTTTTGAAACATTTCAGCTCACCACCCCTCATTGATTCCTAACAAAAGTGTTCATCAGGGGAGGAATTTTTCATAATTTGCCTGTTGTACCAGCAACATTTTTCGCTTCAATAGCCTCTAGTGTTGCATCTGATTCACTAACTCACATTCATCTCCAAATCTTGATTCTCTATGAAATAAAGTCCAATATGCTGTTAGAGCTGAATCAAAAAGGGCCCTGATTTAAACTGGCAAATATGCCCAGAAATTAGCTGAATTACATCTGCATTCATTTTGAGACTAAATCAAATGTGCAAAAGACAACACATCAAATGTTGAAACAAGAGTTGGTTTGTGTCCACAGCTTGGATTCAAGACCATCTGGAGTCCTGAATTTTCGTTGGACTTAGACCCTCAAATTAGTTTGGATTTAGGAATATCAACTAAATCCAAACCAATTTTCTGACAAATGAGCCTTCTAAGAATAGCGTGGATGCCAGCTGTGTTACTGAGTGGAAGATTGAAGCAATGCTTACATTTTAAGCTGCATCCATGTTCACGTTCTCTTATGACGTTATCTTAACCCTAAGCCCGCTGAATTTAAATTCCCCCACCCTTTCCCCCAGTGCTGAATTATTTTAGAAATTACCGCTTCTGAAATTCATTCAACATGAGATGAGAACTTCACAGAGATGACCTGGGTGCCCTTTAAAAAGGCAGATTTTTTTTCTGCATCTCTTGTGATGGTTGTGACATTTTTTTCTGGACTCTCTGTCCTACACATAGTGTGCCTCTCTCTCTCTCTCTCTCTCTCTCTCTCTCTCTCTCACTCTGTGTGTGTGTGTGTGTGTGTGTGTGTGTGTGTGTGTGTGTGTGTGTGTGTGTGTGTGTGTGTGTGCGTGCACACACGTGTCTTAGCATTGGGGCGGAACTGCCTCAATACAGAGAGCAAAGAAGAGTTGTGAACGTGACCATCCCGTCATATAAATAAGATAAATAACATGAGGCGGTTTAGTCTGTTGAATAAAATAACGGTAAAGATCTAATCTATAAGATGGTTCAGAGCGACGAGCCCTTTTTTCTGCTTTCCCTCTCCTGCGCTCTGCATGTCTCCCTCTCCAAGCGGGTTCTCCACAGTCATTACAGCCTCGATCATTTCTCGTGCACATGCTTTACAAATCACTGTCTGTGGATCTTTCTTAGATATTTTGAAATATGTCAGCCCTTATCCAGACAAGAGCATGCCGATTGCGGTTTTACCTTGCGTCATTACAACATACTTTTTTGGCTGTTGTTTTGGTGACAAAGTCTTTCAGCTGAAAATCTCACCTACCTTAAGTGTAATATTTCTACATCTGCTGAAACGGGGCACAGCGCTGTGCCATGTTTGTGTTTATGTTTATGTCTTTGTGTTTTTATGTTTCTTGGATGGGATATAACTGAAATGCAATTTCCCTCAGGATAAAGTATTTCTGATTCTGAAACGAGAGGGCTGACAAGTAAACTCGGTCACAGTGGGCTAAGGGTTAATGGTGTAAACATGCCTAAAAAATGGACCCTCTGGTAACAACCTATCCCACACCTCATTGTGTGTGTGTGTGTGTGTGTGTGTGTGTGTGTGTGTGTGTGTGTGTGTGTGTGTGTGTTGAGCAGTTATTTTAACAATTTGCCTCTCTGTCCTTTAAAAGAATTAGTGGTTGTCTGTAGGGCATCTGACTTCCTGTGAGACCTTTCAGAACACAGGGTCCCGTCTTCTTTTGAGTTTAATATTTAGAATTACAGCCAAATCACACCAGATCCGTCTCCTTGTAATCAAAGCCCTGGATCTGATAGGTTTCAGTTCACTAAGGTTGGAGCCCTCTGTATTGGATATGCAAGACTTCTCTTTTTTGTGAATGGTAACAATGCATCAACTTTACACGGAGCAGATAGAGCCAGGGGCAGGAAGCCAGGTACCGAAACAACATGAAAACACTCAACTGACTCTCAAAATAAACTAAAAACCTTTGTCCACAAGATATTGTCAGCAGGTTTGAGGTTTTGCAGCCCAGTAGACAGTATTAATGAGGAGAGGCTCATCATTAAGGTTTGAGATGCAGGAACTCCAAGGTCTTTCAACTACAGCCCTCGTGCAGTCAGAACTTAACATGCTATGAGAGAGCACACAGAGACTGAACAGACATGTAACTGGTGTGAATCCGCTGTTTTTCATGTCACAACCAGTGTCCTGTCAGGAAGGATGTAATGGGATTTGTTACTTCTTGTTGTGCCCGTGTGTGCCTCTGTGAGTCTGTGTGTATAAGTGTGCATGTTTGCTCCCTCCCCTCAGGCTGCCAGGTGGAGGTGGAGGGTTTGCCGACTGGGCCAATCAGGGCTGACATTTGCTGGTGGAAGTTTAAAAGGCTGGCAGGAGCCTCAGTCAGCGGGGACTGGATTTATTGTGAACTGTCACCCCAACCTTCGTCTGTGCTCGGCACTTGAAGTGGTTGGCTGTGGAAGTGTGTGTTTATTAAATTCATAAAACAGGTTACTTAAAACTGCAGCTGACTTTGGCTTGGGACTGTAGATCCAACTAGAAGAGCTCCTTTTGTTATGCTATTGTTAGATTTGGGTTTGTGTTGTTAATTTACTTAAACCTTTTCAGAAAAAGACTTTGTTTGTTGCTGTAAATCCTTTATTTGTCAAAAAGTATCCTATTACTTTTTTATTGAAACATATCTATCTATTTACTTATCATCTGGTTTTTGTTACCTCCTTTTACCCTTTTAAAGAGCTGTTGGGCATAACAGGATTCTTCTTTTACTTTGACTAAAACCACATTCTCCTTCAGTGATTCACACTTAAACTCTCTGCTCTGACTCAAAGTTTGGTGAATGACTCCAACACTGGAAGAAAAATGTTTCAGAGATGGGGATGATGAAGAACATGAAAATCTGTACAAAGCTAAAAGACATCTGATGAACCACCATATACAAGCATACCAAGGGGGACAGACAGGTTTTACTCTTTTTATAATAATAATAATAATAATAATAATAATAATAATAATAATAATAATAATAATAATAATAATAATAATAATAATAATTCTGACAATTCCAGTATTTCCCAGGAAAAAAAACATTTTCCTGATTCGACTACTAAAAATGAATTCATAATGAACAAAATTATAAATACAGGCAGATCTAATTCAGAGTTTAAAGAGTTAACCTGTTAAATCTTATGATACACCTGTTTCATTCTACCAGTGTTCACCTGTCCCCTGAGTATCTTCTTCCATCTTTAGGTCACCAGAGTGTTTGCGATTATGAGCTTTTTTATCTCCACCTCTGATGTAAGTCTATGAGTATAGAGAGTCTTTGCTGTCACATAAGCTTTGCTGCATCGCCTTCATCTTGAAAGACTTCACTAAAGTTTCATCATGCACCCAACCAGAAACTTTCCAAGTGTCAACCCTTGCAGGGCTTTCTCAAGGACGCATTATGAAATGTTTGTGCACTCTTGATGAATTGTTGATCAAAAGACACAATGATTACACCAAGTGATGGACTGAACGGTTTTAAGTTTTTTTGTTTTTTTTTCCCTACAGTTCATGTCCCCATGGTTTGTCTTAGTCTAAATAGAAATAAAAGGATGAAAGTCTACACAGATTATGGTCTTCAGAAAATTAATTGATGATGAAAGCTGCTTCTTTTCCCCTTTTGGGCTCTGGCTGCTCATAGATGAATAAACTTCAATTCCTATCTAACTCCTATAGTTTTAATCTTTTCCACCCCCACCCACTCCATGACGTGCCGATCAGTTACAGGAGTACTTTCAGTGAGAGACTGATAGCACCTAAATGCACCACTGAGCGCCACAGGAAACCATTCCTGCCTGTGGCCATCAGACTGTATAACTCCTCACTCTGAGTGTCTGATGGTTTACTCTGGACTCATTTTGATTCATGAAAGAAGTGTGCAATAATTAATGTCCTCTGTGCAATACCCATAACTTAGATTAGTACGTGTGCAATAACACATAATTTCTGTCATTGTTTATATACCATATAGTTCTTAATAGAATGTACATACTTTTTATTATTTTTTGCATGTATTCAATTTTTGTATAACACTTACGTTAATATTTTTCCTTTTCTGTGTTTTAACACTTTTGAATGGGAGTAACTATAAACCAGAAAGCAATTTACCCTTGGGGGTCAATAAAGTATTTCTGATTCTGATTAATGATGTCAGTGAATTTGCTTTGGAATTTAAGAAA
Source organism: Labroides dimidiatus (assembly GCA_030710495.1). Classification (NCBI taxonomy): domain Eukaryota; kingdom Metazoa; phylum Chordata; class Actinopteri; order Labriformes; family Labridae; genus Labroides; species Labroides dimidiatus. The sequence goes on along the minus strand of CM061149.1, from coordinate 21,417,312 downwards.
GTGACAAAGTACTTTTTTCAAGGATATTTGAGGTCATAGTGAAGATAATCTTTCAGCTGTTTGGTAAAAAAAATGTCACAAGTTCATTATTTCATCAAATTGGTATAAAAGATGAATGAAAACCATGGCATGTATGGCCACTGTAGATGGAAATAAAGTGATGCAGTCTGTTCACATCTTTTCAGTTAACAGTCATTAGTCTTAATGGAAATAAAATGGTTTTAGTTCCTCGCTGTGTGAACTAAGCCTTTCCTCTTGAGCCTGCACAAACTACAACCCCAGAGAAACAAAAATAAAAAAGAAATAAAAAAGGTAGCAATAACCACTGTACTAGACTGAAAACAAATGAACCCACTGTGAAAACTGCCCCAAGTTCCCTGTGGGGGGTGGAAGTTTGTTATCCTCACCGTCTGCTCTCCCTCTGTGCTCAGGTGTACACTTGTGGAATTCCATGATAAATACTATTTCAAATGGATGCATACTGTGTTCTCTAATTCAGAACCTCTATAAACTTGCACAACACAAGCTAGCTTAATATGAAAGACAAATATCTGAATGTTTCTGTCTGTGTGGACACAAATAAAAGGCAGGATAAAAAAAATATGATATGTCACTGTAGGATGTGTCCATAATATTGGTACTGGTACTATTCCAAAATACCACACACACACACACACAGACACACACACACACACACACACACACACACACACACACACACACACACACACATATATATATAGGGACATATATATAGACACACCAATGGCAATTTTGGCATTTTAAACCAATAACAGGGTACGCTACTTGCCCTTCTGCTTGCACATAAGTGCTGTTAGAACTCAGCGTGTGAAGTATTATCTGATTGATGCTGCAAGGCCTTGACTTAAACTGTTGATGAGGATCTTCATAAATGTACTGTCCCTACAGCAAGATAGGCAAAAGAAAAAAAACAAGAAGAGATCAGCTACAACAGATATATAATAGCCATACTAAATGGAGACTCAACAGTGAAAAGAAGCCAGGGGGACCCAGAGGGTAGGACCATGACACACAATCACATCAATATTGACCCTGAAACCATTGAATTTGGATTATTTTTGTTCTCACACCTGTTTTTTTTTCTTGGCTGCATCACTATAAGCCCTACAACCACAAAGCAATATATTATGTTGTATTTGACCTTTAAGATGTGTAAGTACATACAGTCTTGGGCTACACATCAGTCTATCAGGCACAATAAATGCTCATACTGAGAATGGAGTAGTCATTCACATGGATAGCTGTCGTGCACAGGTTTCTTACTATACTTTCTATACTTTCCATCTGGAAAGTTTCACATTGCTTGACTTTTTCCACATTTTATTTTATTGCCTTATTTTAAATTGAATAAATTCATCTTTTTCCCTCATTTACTCTGTGACTTTACTGTCTGCTGGAAATTAATAAACCTGTTTTTCAAAATTTTATATCTGTACTGTCTACAGTTCTTCTCCTTATACCAGGGACGCCCTCATTACATGTAAGAGTGCCTAAAGTTTACTTCACACTGGGTTAATTACCATGTGAAACTTCCAGAACACAAGGTAAACAACTTCGCGTTTATATTACCAAAATGCTCAATAGTTAAATTAGTTATGATTATAATGTTTGAGATCATTATTTCAACCTAACATTATATAAACTCATGTACCTTTAATTGGACATATTTCATTGTACAAATTCATTTATTAAGGCTCAGTGCAGAAAATATACATATAAGTGATGGAGGTTAATTTGGTCATTTTTGCTGTACTGTTACAGCTCAGCTATAACTGAGTATTATGTGTGAAATCTACTTAATTTTACAACGATTCAAAAAACCCATATTTACCTCTTAGGTGGCTCTAAGACTCCTCCATGAGTAGTGTGGTTAATGGCACCTTCAGTCCCAGGACAGCCCTAAAGATGGCGCTGCTAGTGCTGTGTCACTTCAGTGAAACTCATAGATACAGACTGATTCAAAGGTTAGAAATATAAGCCCCACTGGGCTGAAAGTAAGCTAGTGATCACTGTACAAATAAAGTCGTTTATAGTGCTGTTCACCTAGTTTCTCTGGGAGTTCTCAGTGAGTCATTCAGGTCACCTGATCTACAGTAAGAATGGTGTTTACTGGTTTTACACTGATGATCTGGTGACTGTTGAGTTACTGTTGTTTCAGCAGTCTCTGAAACACTTAGAGCAGCCCTTCTGGCACCAACAACCATGACGTGTTCAAAGTCACTTAAATCCCCTTTCTACTCCATTCTGATGATCGGTTTGAACTTCAGCAGGTTGTTTTCACCGTGTCTGAAGTATTAAATGTGTTGTGTTGCTGCTATGTTGGCTGATTGGATGATTCGATATTTGTAATGTCAAGCAGTTGACCTAAGGTATACCAAATGAAGTGGCTGGTGAGTGTATGTTACTATTAAGTGGTGTCTCAGGCCACCATCTCTGTCAAGAAAAGTGAGGTTTATTTATTTATCTATTTATTTATTTATTTATTTAATGATCTGAGCATGGCTTCGTTAGCACCCCTTCAAACTGGCAGTCTTCTCTGGCTCCCTAACAGCCTTCAGAGGAATGTCCTGTGTGTTTCAGGTGTAGGTGGAGAGCCGAGTCGAGACCCGAAGAGCTTGTTATTCTATGCCAGACTGTGTGAAGAGGAGCTTTGCAATGTCCTTGCATTCCTTGTGGCACTGCACTGTACATTCCCTTTTTCTATTACAAATATACCAGCTTTTGTCTTTTTTTTTTTTGTTAAAATTTGAGTGTACAAGATATTTTTTCTGAAAGTTCTTTTAGTTTCTTCTAAACTCCAGGAAAGCAGTAGATGAAAATGCTGTGATGCGTTTTATTTTCATCTTTGTTGAAACTGCATCTCTTCATGGTTTTTGATAAAAGCCTCAGTAAGGAAGACACTTATTTCAAGCACCTCTTAGTAGTTTTATTTATTTATTTATTTATTTATTTATTTATTTATTTATTGTAAGAACTCTTCATTAAAATGCCAGGATCTAGGAGCTCTAGGAGTTTTTTTTGCATGTTAGTAATAAAAGGGTCTCAGGATATAGTTTAAAATAGTTGCCACATATAAGTTTGAATGAATTATGACTTACAGCTCAAGAGTGGACAACTTGACAATCAGTAAATCAACAAGATCATATGCATGATTAAAAAGTAGAAAACAAAACTGACTTAATTTGAAAGTGGAAGAGTTCATGACCAGGACTGTAGCAGTGTACAAATGTAAGTCTTAACCTGTACTTATTTTTGTCATGCTTTTGCAGATTAATGTCAAGTGCTATTCCACTTCATATGGAGGATGTATTTCTCTCCACTGAGGGTATGATAAAAGTACCAGGTTTAACAGGGAAGATATCACTGCCTAAACCCCTGTTAAACACCTCAGATGAGGCATAAGTCTAATATGGACAGGTGATCATATAGGGGTGTTTTGCTAAAGGATCCGATTTACATGAGCCACCGACAAGGACTGGTGTCACGGAAATCTCCTTGAAGCCAGTAAAAGCTTGCAGTGCCTACAGAGTGGCTGTCAGTGTTAATCCTGGCACCTAATGGCAGGAGTTCTTTAAATCTTAACTGTCAGGATGCTCAGAGAAAGAGGCAGCAGCTCAGGTGGAAGAGAGTTCATTCAGATAAGTTGGGCTCTTCTGATATGGATGTCAAAACAAACTCAATTCACTATCTCCTCTCAGACCCCTATACCAAACTCCCTAGTCCCTGGTCTTAAAAAGAAAACATTTAAACCAAAAAACAAGTTTTCTGTGACCAATTGTCAGCTAAAACAGTGAAGTCTGTTTTTGTCTACCTGCTTACACAGAAAAAGCAGTTCATGCTTGTTGCATTTAAGTAGCACAGTTTACTTATTTAAACAGGAAACGCGACACAGATATGTCAAGAATAATCTTACACTTACACAAGCAGTACACAGTTGCTCCTTGACATTTCAGTAAAAAAAGGAAAAGGTTTCAAACCAAACAAGAGAAATTAAAATATATCTGATTAAAGAAGAACATGTCCTGATATTACAGAACAACAGAACTGGGGGAAGAGGGTTTAAAATTAAGATAATTATCAAAGATTATGTCAGCCTGTACATGTCTTTAATCCACCATGACACATTTCAAACACACGAGTGTCATGCGCTCATCTCCAGCATGATTTTTTTTTTAGAGTTAATGTCATTTTCATGTGTCCTGAGTCTTGAGTTTAAGAGAAGGCTTGCACTGGTTTGTTTTTACTGTTTTAAATCTTAACACCTTGAATGTGCTGTAATTAGATGGATCCTTGATTGAAGACATCACTTTTTAATTTGAAGGATGTCTTTTTCTCAGCGTGTCACTTTAAATTTTTAGTGTTTGTTTTTACAGTGATTTATTTTCTGCATCTTTTTTTTTTCTCCAGCTCTTGAGAATGATTTACTTTATTTCACATGAATGTTTATATATATTTATATTTTGGAATTTGTTTTAGCAGATACACCGATACAAACAAATGCAGAATACAAAAAAAAAAAAAAAAAAAAGTCCTCATTTCTGCAATTCCAGCACCTCATTTCTGCCAGAGGGGAAAAACTGCCACACTGTTTTGTTTTGTTTTGGTGTCTCTATATGTTTTTGTTTATACTTTGCTTTTTTTCTGAAGACACTGTTCAATAAATTGCTACAAATAAGAAAGGAAAAAAACATGATTCAAACTATACACAGTGTAACTCAGAAGTATGCTTTGCTACAGCCACAGCACTTTCTTACTAAATACCCGCCAGGTATAAAAACAGTCTCATTCTTGCTTGCTGCTTGTGTTTTTGCATCAGTACTCTTTAAGTCAGTTATTTTTTTGGATATTAAATTAATTTTATTTTAGTCCTTCACCATGTTTTTGGTGAAGTCTGCCAACAGTTAGTCTAAGGCTTGTCTAGGCTATAAGGGGAACAATTAATTTCCTTCATTTGGCCATATTACCAAAGAGAGCAGCAGTGTGTTAAATATATGACCCTTATCTAACTGTATGACTAACTGTAGGAGCACACAGTGAAGGCAGAATATGAAGATAGTGTGATACTGGACTGCATGACGCACAGCAGTGTGACTCCAGTCTGTTGGCTGCTCAGACACTCTCTGCCTGGTTTAATGACTGTCACTGAAGTCTGCTGAATCACTTTTGATAGTTCAACATCTTCTGCTGCCCTTCTCTCCTCTACTGTACTCCTGGGCTGACAGCACCACCCTGATAATACAGAAAAAGCTTTGAAGTGCTGGGATTTTATAACTAAAATGAGTAGAGCACATTTTTACTTTTTATATATTAAATCAGTCAATAAATAAATCACAAGGCAGATGGGGGGCAGTAGTTAGCAACTTTTGGCATCTGCAAACCTTTGCTGAACAATGCATATTTTGTGATTTTATTTAAAACAGACTGTCTTCTTAACCGTGAATGACTATTAGAGTGAGAATTTCAGCTCTTTGTATTCTGCTTGCATCACTGTACTCCTTTGCTAGCTCATCAGTCCTTGCTGATGTTGTGAAAAACATGAACCCCCCCTACCTCCACCCTTCCCCCTAAAGAATGTTAGAGAAGTTATTTCTTTCATTAAATTGACTACAATAAATTTGCTTCTGTTTCAGAACTGTCTTTTTTGGGGGGGCATAAATTTGTAAAATCATGATGCAGCTACACAGCTCAGTGGGCGCTTTGCCTCCAAGCAGCTACTTAAGTTGTAAACCTGCTTATGAAAGTGAATTCTACATTGGAACTCTGTTTCCTTTTGCTGAACTATTACACAACAGGGCTAGGCCTTAGGACCCAAGCACGAATAATAACTCTCAGGCAACACTTTCATTATTCACAAAAAGTAAATCATTTTTATTTTCTGCTGGCAATTGAGTCAGTGGTTTCAACAGACTTCTTTTAGCTTAGACATGTGAAATATACCGTTCTCATGGCATCAAAACACTAATATTAACTCTCCTACTGTATTTTGAAGAGACGTAGCTCAGAATGTAACCTGCACCTGTTCTCACTAAAACAGCATGTTTCTATAATTTATCTGCCCACACACCTTTCTGGATTAGCAGCTCGTAAACTTAATTTAAGACTCCTCCTTTACTCATAGGGCTCTGCATGTGGAGACGATTACAAAGTGAGTTCACCAGGAGCAACATAAAATGCCGTGGTTAAAAGTGTTTTACTGTCCCAAGAAACAAATTACAGTCAAGTGTGGTCGGTTAATGTGTCTCCTTTGGCCTTTAAATACTGAAAAATTTCACTTCCTTCTCCAATTTTTAAGGTACTGTGTCAAAAAAATCTATCCGCTAAGGCCTTTTTGGATCAAATGGTCTCAAAGACTCAACCTTCATTCCAATTAAAGCAGTAAACTAGTTCATGCCTATATATCATTCCATCTCCATTTTAATGATATTTTATTATTTATACATATGACAGTTGCATATGGGCAACATGCAAATTTGCTCCAAGTTTGATCACGGCTGAATAGCAACATCTGGAACATCTGGTTTGTTTTTACAGTATACACAACAACCGTTTGTGCTTATGGAATGAACAGTTGCTGTATACATCACATCAATGTGTAGCAGCTGTAGAATATGCCATAATTTAAAGTAGAGCTACATGTTACATGAACAGCACATTGTGTACAGACCACAAAACTTGGAGGCTCTTGAAAATATCTACAAGTGCTTCTCTGTAATGACTCTACAGGGGTTGCAAAAGTAAAAGTGTGTGTTTAATTGTTTTTTAAAACTTTTATTTTGAGAGGATTTATCCAAAAACAGCTATATACTGACAAGACCATGCACTGTGGGCTACGAGATGGGAAACAGATATATGCAAACATACACCTCCCAGACAGGGCAACGGGACCAAGGTGACACCTCCACATCCATGGTGCGGTTCTGAGAAGCCGAGTGAGGTTAGTGCAAAGATGTTTGTCTGCGATGTGCCTCCTCCTCCAGGCTATGACAGTGCCACAAACAATCCTGCAACCCGTCTTAGACCTCTGTATGTGGGTCTGAAGGTGTAAACAGTGCTCTGTGGTATGTACAGTACTTTTAGCAAGTACTTAAAAACACATGAAGACATACAGAGCCTGAATTACAACACAACACCACTTTTCAAGAATTCGTATTTGTAATTGATTTTTGGAAACTGCTGTCAAAACACAAGCATTTTCTTTTTTTTTTTCTTTTGGCGCTTGGAGTTGATGTGTGAAGTGACTGCAGCACCTCATTTATGTGATCCTTTGAGTTTTAAAGCCTGGCATTCGTTATATTTTGTGTTTGCTTAATGTCTGCCTTGTTGATATTGGTCTGTCTCTTTCATTCAGCTCCATGTGTCCTTAAGCAACCTTTTCTGTTCCTGCTCTGCTCTTCTCAACTTTTCTTCATAGGTTTCTGGTCAGCCAGTAACTATAAGTCAGATGCTTGGATTCTTAGCATAAATACAAATGTCACTGAAAATGTTAACAGGAATGACGGCTTTTTCCACACGGTTGACAGGCTGAGGTATAATGAATGGGGTTCCTTCCGTGCGTTGATTTAATGTGACGTGAGGTCAGGTTGACCCTGGAAGCACTGCTGCTGAGAAATAAAATCCTGCTGCAGATAAAGTATCTGGCATAGCACTGTTTGAGTAACAATTTTATGGACATTATTGCCTGCGTAGACATGGGGATTTGGTTTTGAAAGACACATTTTTATCTGATACTACTGAAGATCTAAGGACAGTCAATCAACATGCATATTTTAGGTTAAACACTGGGTATCTAGTTTTCCCCACAGCTACTCGTGTGTTTAGTGGTATGAATGATCTGTGGTGATCAAAGCAGTAATACTGCCAAATTAAAGGGGGTTCACACATAACAATTTTCAAATTGCTCTGATAATCTCAACACAGCTCACCACACATTTAACAATTCTGTCCCACCACCTATTTTGAATCTCATCCTCCAAGACAGAAATCTTGTGTGATCAAATGTGATCTACAAAAACACAGAAGAAGAAATAAAGCAATCCGTAGCAACAACCGGCTAACATCAAACGCAATGTGAAAGAGGACATAGAAGAGGGAATGATGGTGGTCTTGGGACTACTTCTAATGTAAAGTTCACAAACCAAAAAAAAAGAAAAGAGATTGTGGACAAAATCCTGGAGATGGCAACACAGACTTTATAGTCTACTGATTCAACACCAGTTGGAGCAAGATTAGCAGTGAGCTACACGTTACCTTGCCTATTTTTTCCTTGGCACTGGAAATTTCTTGCCCTTGTTGTCTTGTCCTTGTTGTTTTGGTTGTGTTACGACTTGGCAGAAACATTGAAAGGACATTTCCAGGCTTCCCACAGCTCAACAAGTTCATCCACTAAACTTTCCCTGTTAGGTCAGTCATGCTTGATTTGTTTACGTCTGCTTCCTCATTCCTCAGTCAGCTCGCCCCCTGATTGGCTACATTTTATTCTACATCACAACTCACGGAGTCATGACTCAGGGGGAGTCGATTTTCGCCACACACATGAAGATTTTTGGTTGTAAATAATGACCCCTTTCAAAACCGATTATCGGGACAAATTCAATCTTAACTCAGCCCATACCACAGGATAACCTGATATTTAAGATAATTGGACATTGTCCATCCTTGGTCGGAAAGAAGGAAAATGTGGACAAAAACAGCCTGATAATCATTATGTGTGTCCCCTTTATAAATACAGTCTTCACTACATAGTGTTTTCAGCACCAGACAAAACTACTGCCTTTAAGTGGTGCTGATATATAACAGCAGATCATATTTTGCTTTACTACCATAAAAAGACAAAATGGGTGGAAAAAGTTTGAGGTTCTGGTGTGTGTCCAGTGTAATGCAAATACTATGGTAACCTATACTATAGCACCTCAAAAAACAGGGGTTTACAAAGTGTCTTGACATTCATTCAATCATTCATTCATCTTCTATACCCCTTATCCTATTCAGGGTCACCAGTGGCTGGAGCCTATCCCAGCTGGCCTAGGGCGAGAGGCGGGGTACACCCTGGACTGGTCGCCAGTCAATCACAGGGGTGTGTTGACATATTAGCTAAAATATGCAAACAGAGTCAGAATCCAACTCAGAGAATGGCTTGGAGAGCAAAATGAGCAGAAATGACAACATAAACAAACAGCAAACTTCAAACTGACAGTAACAACAACAGGACCAAACATCTGGAGAACAGTGACAACAAAAAGGAAAACCCAACTACCAGTACTAGTACTGTTTTGTATTGTTTTTTCCTTCTTTTGGCAGGGCACCTAGTCAACATTATTTAGGCCTTGTCTTACCTCACTTCCTTCTTTAGGAATCACACATCAAGGCGCTTTCCCACCATTTCAGGTAAACGAAGTAACCAAGGGATTGTATCACCTAATCCTAAACAGAACCAAGGAGGTAACACGATTTAAAGGAAGATGGAAGATGAAAGCACAAGATTAATAAATTCATTCCTACTACCTGGATTGTATGGTTATTAATTTCTAATTACAAGAAAAGGTATTAAAAAAATTAAAGATGCAAAAGACCCAGGTTACTCCTTCTCTCAGATCAAAACAGAAAATATGCTCTGACTGCCTGTGCTGCGCTCTCAGACATACAATGTTGAAGCATGAATGCACTTTTACATCCCGATGTGGTCGTGACAGCGGAAAGCACTGTGTACTTCCTGCAAAGCTGGCACCTATGTCAGCTGCAAATAAAGTTTCTGCTGGAACATTTATCAATTTAATGCCTCAAAATCTTTAACTCTAACTAAGATTTTGAGGCACTACTTTTATTTTTGTACATATATTTTTGAGTAATGTGCTACCTCTCTTTTTATTCAAGCATTCAAGCACCTCGTAGAAAATGTTCACTTCAAATAGAAAAGGAATTTTTTAAATATATGTATGGTTTATAAAGCTACTCTGTCCTCTTTGAGTATATTTAGGTATTTTTGCAGTATCTCCAAAAGGCCAGACAGGATGTCCTTTTTTTTTGTTTTGTTTTTAGAATATGATCACCCTTGTCGCTCATTATCCGTATTTGTCACTTGGTGGCGCACAAAGGGAGGCAAGTCTTCTCCGTGTCAGCTGTTCGACATGTTCTCACCAGCAGGACTGGCACTCCTTATTTCCATGGTAACATTGAACCAGAGATCAAGTAAAGTGAAGGAGGAAGAGTTTTTACATTCACCATCCCTCTGTCAACACGCGCTCATGTTCTTCTTGCATGATTTTGTCTACTCCACCCTCAAACACATGCTCCATCACACACATGCACAACACATGGCGACAGGTTTTTAATTGCCTCTAATAGCCAGCGTGAACATGCTTCCCTTGTTTGCTGCTGCCTGTGCAGTGTGTGGGGAGCTGCTTAATGATCATTACAAACAGAGGAGGAACACAAAGGTGAACAGGGAGCCATGCAGAGAGCTGAGGCTTGCTAAAAAAGCATTACAGAAGTGTATTGTTCATGTATGTGTGTGTGCAGGAAAAAGATGTAAGACCATGTATGGGGAAGTGATGAAAGAAAAAGTACAGCATGGACATGTGTGTTTGTGTGCATGAGGAAATAACTATGACCAGCTTGTACATCTTCAGACGCTGTAATCTCACTGGAAGACAACTAATGATGCAGAAACATGAATGATTTTTTTTTGTAATGACAAACTTTCTGCACAAACAGAAGGCAATAATGATTTACCTGGTTGAGAGCCTTAACACACAAATATGCACCTCCTGGTGTGCTTGTTTCTGTTTGTGACTCACAAAGGCTTCTAAAAATGTGAATGCAGTAGAGGTGGTGAACTGGTGAATGAGTGTGCGTTTTAAGGTCCAATAATAGAATTCTTTAAAGAACGGGTGATCTCATGCCTGTAATTTGTTTACTTGATTCAGTTTGTTTGCTTTATTTGACTCAATTCAGATGATAAAATGATATGCTGCTGCATTTTTCCTTTGGGTCTTGCTGTGTTTACATTGTAACTTTGTAAAGTGGGTAAGGCACGCATCACTGCAAGACTATCCCATCGAGAAAAAAAGAAAAAAGAAAAAAGAAGCTGTCTTGCTTGGCTCAAACTAGGGTTGCCACAAAAACTGCTCCCCCTGGTGACTGGCTGCTGTATAGGTCAAAAACTCTGTCTCTCTATTCATTCCAGATGGACTGTTGTCAAACTTTAAAAAATGAATACACCTTATAGAAATGTTTCTCACACCTGTGTGCTGTGGTTATATGAAGATATTATTGGGCTGCATTATCCAAGTCCTCTTTTTTTGGAAAATTTTCTGTTTCATTAGTTATTAGACGTTAAAAACGGGGCTCTCATCACAATGATTGACAGCAGCCATTCTTGCATATTTTTTTGGGAACAGTAAGATACGTCAGAAAGATGAGTAAAAAAAAAAAAAAAAGATTAGACTTTTAAAAGGAAAAAAAAAAACTTTTTTTGGTCACCTGGTTCCACACAGATTGTCTAATGTGCATACTCTTTCTGCACAATGGCAATGCCTCTGACAAGGGGCTTTAAAACCATACGATGGTAAGAGCCATGGGAGAGATGCAAGGCAATGAAGAGAGCAGAGGGGAAATAAGATTTATTTTAAGCGACCTGAGATGTCTTTTCTCTCAAAGTGTCATGTGAAGCAACGTTTTAGTGTTTTAGTGATGATGGTGTCAGCCAATCACTGCTGGATCATCTGTCAGTCAGCGCTAACAGCTGTTCGTGTGTCTGCACGTGCGCTGTAATAACTTTAATAAAATAAAAATGGTAACAGAGATTTGTCTGTGTTTTTAACCTGTTTAACAAACACTTTCACATGAAGAAACCTGACCTCTGTTTATTCTGTGTCCTGTTTAGAAGCACACAGATCACTTTACCAGTAAAATGTGTCATTATTAGATTATTAGATTATATTAGTTATTTAGGCTTTATCGAGTGTGTATCTGATCGTGAACTCTATTGATATAACCTTGTTTATGATGTCTCAGGAAGACTGGATATTAGTTATTTATTAGAGTTCAGGGAAAATAGAGATTGTGTTGCTCTTTATAAACCCCATGCTCACAAACAAAACTTTATGAACTCTAAAAGAAATGTGACACATTCTTTCTGATTTTTTTCTCTCAGACTTAAATTCTCTTCATAAAGCAAAAGATAAGAAGGAAATTAATGAGAAAAATAATTGATCATGAATATTTATATTCTCTCTTTCTAGCTCTGTATTTTTGCTATTATTTAACTCCAGTGATGTGAAATCTGAGCCACTGCAGCCTCCAGTCAGTGAGTGATATCCCAAATGGGGACGTGTCTGTCAGTGAAAAGACGTCCACAAAGCCTGCTCTTGTGTCTCCTCTCTCCTCTGAGCAGAATTATCTTTCCATCTCAGTATGGCGGCGCAGAAAGTACTTCTGGTGCCACGGAGGAGAGAGGAGACTGTGGTTTAACACTTTGGGAATCACTGTCTCTCTCTTCCTCACAGAGATTGGGTGGCTCCCTCCTGCAGCATATTATCTCAATCACCACCTGCTTCTAAGCCCTGCTGTGAGGCTTCTTTGGTGCCAGATTATTCTTGCATCTGATGTGGTATCTCAGCTGGTTTTCAAGAGTTCTCTAATGAATTTGCAATTGTTTGAGCCTTCCAGCTTTGTGTGTTTTATCAGTGGCTAATTTGTGCTTCCCTCCATCTCTTCCAGTGCCTCCACAAGCCCCCGGTGCTACCACCCAGTCTCAGTCATGCTGCCACACTCTCCCTGGATTCACTCAACAGCCGCCTCCTCAAGCCCTCACATCTCCAGCCTTTGCCTCTTTTGGGTTCCCTCACCACACCTTGGACCCTGGATCCCTCCCCTTCACCTATTTACCCTTCAATAAATTCACAGTTGGGTTTTTGGGCTTAAACTCAAAAACTTAAAACCGTGACACCAAGGCCTATTCCCCTCGACTTGCCTGACTCATTCAACTTCAAACACCCACAGCTTTGGAACAACAAGCACTTCATGTGTTTCATCATTAGTTAAATATGATGAAACACAAACATAAAATCCACATAGCAGAACAATCATAAAAAAAGAAGAAGAAAAGAAGAAGAAAAGAAAAAAAATAGCTTATTGAAAGTAAAATCATCAACTCATTGTGAATGATTATACTTTTGGGTGTCTACAGACAGTGAGGGGTTACCACCTTGTCAGTGTTGTCACCAGCAGCTGAGACATGGGCAGTGATTTCCCACTCCTGCCTAACTCGCCTCTGGCTGAACTCTTTCTGCTTGTCACTAAAGCTACAATGTGATCATCAGGCTTTTTACTCAGAATTAAATTACCATCCCTTCATTTAACATTTAAAGCTGATAATGCTGATTAATGCTACAATGGCAAAAAGAATGAGCACAATAACTCTTTGTAAACAGCTGCAGCACATCATGTCAGTCATCTGTCTTACAAATACCTCGAAACTTTGGAGGAATGCTTCCAGTGACTAAGACCAATGCTGCTGCTGATTTTAACCAGTAATTTAACTTTAGCTTCTCCTAACTTTTAGCTCTCCCTGGCCAACTAAAGGAAGAGACAGTATCTCAGTACCATTCTCGTTTGAATGAGGAGACACACATCTTCAAGTGGTGGGATTTTATAAGTCTTTATGAACATTACTTATTTTAATTAATTAGGGGCTCGGGCTTCGCATGAGCCCCTCTCCCCCATAGCAAAGCTATGGGGGATAGGGGCTCGTGGCGAAGCCACGAGCCCCTATTGTTCTTCCGTTCGTTTCTTTTTTTTTTTTCTTTTTCTTTTTCTTCATCTTCCGGACAAAATTTCGGTTCGCTACTCCTCCTAGGGCTTTGAGAAAACCCCAACAAATGATATATCAAAACGTGCGGCTCAGTCCAGAATGGTGTGCTATGACTTTTCTAAGAATTTCGGCAATTTTTGGCCGAAAAAACCCCGAAAAACCGACGAAACAGTCCCATTAAGAATGAATGGGGAGGCTCCCCGAGAACACCAAAAAAACACACTTTTTCACACGGCTCCTGCCTCGCCATACTTTCAGCTAGAGGCGTCATTCTTGCTTCAAAACGTTGACACATCTGTCCACAGCTTAAGTTTCAAGGGGCATTCTGCTATCTTCAACAGTTTTTGAGAAAACAAAGGTAAAGCAACACAAAGTTTTGAGTTTTTTCACTAAAACTCAGCTCTCACAGTGCGTGACATCATAAGTTAGAGTGGGAGCAGCAGCTCATGACACACAAGGAATTTCCCAAACAAATGTCTCGTGGGACCACAAATTTCACTCCACGGTCATAAAATTTACATCAAAACGTAGGTATTTCCGTTGCGCTTCTGTCAAAGCAGCCTTTGAACTCAAAGGATGGAGCTCTTAGTCAGGAAAGGGCCAACTGTCAGCCAAACCTGACCACCTCTCTGTATTTACTTGCTTTATGAATCTTTCGGGTTTGGCAGAAAAGGGTCACTCATTTTCAACTCGGCCGTGAGGGCAAATTCTTGACCCTACATATATAAACTTTACATTGACGGATACCTCCGCCCGTCTGGAGTCTCACGGTGTGCTCGTTTCTCTGATAGCTATAACGGTTTGGCCACAGCGAGCATTTGTTCGGACACATGCCTCATCCCAAAAAACAGCAGAGAACAGCTGTCACAAAGAGGTGTCCCTTGATCTCCACAGCTGCTCTCAGTTAAATCGTCATGGAAACCACGCAGCTCTACATGAAAGATGACTCATAAGGACAATACTTTGGACCGCTTCTCCTCCCAGAGCTTTAAGAAAACCCCAACAAATTATATATCAAAACGTGCGGCTCGGTCCAGAACGGTGTGCTATGACTTTTCTTAGAATTTCAGTGTTTTTTGGTCGAAAAAACCCCCGAAAAACCGACGAAAAAGTCCTATAGACAATGAATAGGGACGCTTCCCGAGAACACCAAAAAAACACACTTTTTCACACTGCTCCTGCCTCGCCATACTTTCAGCTAGAGACGTCATTCTTGCTTCAAAATGTTGACACATCTGTCCATAGCTTAAGTTGCTAGGGGCATTCTGCTATCTTCAACAGTTTTTGAGAAAACAAAGGTAAAGCAACACAAAGTTTTGAGTTTTTTCACTAAAACTCAGCACTCAGAGTGCGTGACATCATCAGTCAGTCACAGCAGGACTGACGGAAGATGGAAACCATGCAGCTCTTCATGAATGATGACTCATAAGGACATTCTGGGGCATTCTGGGAGATCCTGGCTATATTATCAAAACAAGTACACACACACACGGAGAGAGTGAGGATTCCTTTTGAATGAAATAACTCATATCAAACAATATATTATCAATGAAAGCTTAAACAGAGGTTTTTTTGTACTTGAAGGGGCATGGAAAGCACGCAAACGTGTATGTGTGTGTGACTGTATTGATGATGTTTAAAGTACCTCAGTTCACACAAAACACCCTCACATTCTAGCGCGTAATGCTCATGTCTTTGTGTGTGTGTTAGAGTGTGTGTGTGTGAGTGTGTGTGTGTGTGTGTGTGTGTGTGTGTGTGTGTGTGTGTGTGTGTGTGTGTGTGTGTGTGTGTGTGTGTGCGTGTTTGGCTGAGCATGTGTGTGTGTGTGTGTGTGTATGTGTGTGTGTGTGTGTGTGTAGGTGTGTGTCTGTTTTTCGTTGAACAAAGTTTTATCATTGAAGGCCATTCACAGGGGGATTCTTGTCTCTGAAAAAGAAAGCGAAGAGCGCCTATGTGTACGTGTGTGTGTTTATGATTGTGATTAAGGGACCTCAGTTTACACAAAACACCCACCACATTTAAGCACGTGTAGCGTGCATGACTCTTTGTGTTTGTGTGTGTATTTTTGTTAATCAATGTTACACCATTCAAATCATCTCACAGAGGGGTTCTTCATTTTGAAATGGCGCGCGGAGCACATTAGAAAGTATATCAAGAAGAGTCAGCCGGCATGCGTCCCGAGCCCCTCTCACGATTTCCGTGGAAATTGTCTAGTTGTAATTTTGTTGTTGTCGTAGCTACTTATTTATTTATTTTTTGTTGTTTACTTTTTGTCTGATCATTCAGATGTTCAAATAAACTTTATCTAACCTAACCTAAATCTCTGCCATGAAAGATGACAGCTGGGTGTTGCATTCTACAGGCTTATCTATACATCTTAGTGTTTCACACAAAAATTAGCTCATTTTGTGTTTGTTGAACTTAAGAAAACTATGGTGCACACAGTGAGAGTTCTATAATACATGCATTCCCTGCCTGTACAAGGCAATAGTCCCCTGGTGTCACCAAGATGCGTAACTGTAAGTCATCTGAAAAGTATTGTATTTTACATCAGTTTTTTCCCATAATCTGAGCAAGTGATACCGTGTAGATTTAAAACAGAGGAGGTCTCAAAATTGAACCCTGAAGAACACCACTGTGTTTTTGTTTTAAATGATTTGTGATCAGGGCTGCACAGTAGCGCTGTTGTCTCGCAGCAAGGTCACCAGTTCAAATCTTGACCGGGGGCCAGGTGGGCCTTTCTGTGTGGAGTTTGCATGCTCTCTTTGTGCATGCGTGGGGTCCTTCTGGGTACTCCGGCTTCCTCCCACAGTCCAATAATTGGTGATTCTAAATTGCCCGTCGATTCCCCGACCCTGAAGAGGATAAGCCGTAGAGAAAGGATGGATTTGAGATCACTCCTACTCAGTACACAGTAATTTCTCCACTTGTTCTATAGGTCTATTATTACAAGTTATTGGTGCTCGCTTGGAATGCCCTATGGCACAAAGTCCCTCGTACAACCCAATTTCAAAGTAATAATAATAATAATAATAATAATAATAATAATAATAATAATAATAATAATAATAATAATAATAAAAAATCACTTTAAACACAACTTTGTTTCATTGTAAACATTTATATTCATGATTATTATTTGCACCTGTATGAAGATTTGTTTTGTAGTGAATGAGTCAGCCTTTTTCTTTTCATAGCTATTATTAAAGTGCAGACAGACTGATTAGATTTATTGTTGAAACCTCATAAAGGTTAGCAGGAAGATTGAGCAAATAGTGTACTTCTTGTTGATTCTGCATGCTACCTCTGCCCCAGTGTGCTTTCTCTGCAGGTGTTTTCACATTTCAGACACGTGCTGACCAGGTTTCCTGGAAACTGAATCCCCAGAGTGGTCAAAGTCAATATGTTTGTTGATGCGTTAGCCCTGCCATGTGGTCCATCTGTTTGTAGTTAAAGCTAAGCTGAACAATCTCAACAAGTGAGATTTTACATGAATTAAAATGTTAACCTGGCTCAAGAAGAACATATTTTTTTTAACTTCAAATAAGTCCAGATAAATGTGTTCAGAATCCCGAATGTTTCCTCTAAAGTGAACTAAAAATATGCAATGTGGAGTTCCTCTGCTTTTTGGTTAATGTGTTCTGGGATTGACTCCAGTTCCGGTCCAGTCCAGTGACCCTGGCTCAATCACAGTGCCCGTCCTCTGTCCTGCGCACTGAACCCTCACTGATTTTAATTGACAACACCTGCAAGCTTGATGTGAATGCATGAGGGAGCTCACAAAGGTAGATGCGCTCAAAATGCTGAAAAAGAAATGAGATGGCAGTTTATATCACATCAGAGGCATTTCTTTTACCAGAAAAGTAATGAGGCATAGACGGTTTGTGATCAAGCTGAGTGTTTGTTATTCATTCCAAGTCTATGAGATAAACAGTAACTCCATCTGGTAGAATCAGCTTAAAAAGCACTTGAAATACTGAGTTACAGAATCCATACAGTGCTGTCAATGTGAAACTTGTCATAGCCAATGTACAACATCATCCCATTGTAGATATACTATAATCTCTAGTCTTCGAACATTAATTTAGGCCCCATAAACACACATTCTCATGTGAGCCTCTCAGCTCCCACTACATTTTTACTTATCAAACTGTAAGTCAGGCTATAAATAAATGGCAACAAACAAACTTTATTGTCTTCAGGTATGGTCACATGGTACAAAGCCTACACAAAGCTATTCCAGTTTGGTGTCTAAATTGTCTGATATGAAATTGATAAGATCAAGAACATAGGATAAAGCATTTCTAACTGTGAAATTTTGCTTTGGTTATTTTTGGCAGACACATACAGCTGATCTCGCAAGTTTTTGCTTTTCGGCCAAATCAGTAGGCACTGCTAGTATAGTAGGTGGTTTGGAAAACAGATGTTGTCTGAAGCACAGGACAAAATCTAGGCAGTAATGTGGAAGTTGAGGGTTGCACGCTTCAGATGAATAAGCTTAGGTAAGAGAGAACCTTATTTAAAATGTGCAGTCACCGAAGTAAGTCTAACAATGAAGATGTGTAGCAGTGCTGCTGGATAGATGAGAATAGTAATGACCACAGAAAACAGGAGTGTGTGAGCATAGCAAATGATAAAAATCAACAATGAAAGTCAAAATGTCCAACAATCTGATTTGTGAAAACAACAACAAAAAGCAGCTACTTATAGACTCTGTTATATTGGAATTACCTGAATGCGCCTCCGGGTTACAAAATACCCACAAAGGGCCTCAGTTTAAGAGTCTTTGCTCCCTAACTGGTTCACATAAGGTAATGAAACTTAGATTCAAAGCTAACAGGATTCCTCAGATCCCATGATTAATGAAAACAGAGGCAGAAATCTGTAGTCATCAATTTCTTTGGCTTTCTCGGTTGATGGATCCCTTGATTTAGCCCTGTTGTTTATTAGGAGAGTGAGTCTGAAGCATTGAACTTTTTTTTTTTTTTTTTTATTCTTTCCCTGGATTAGCCTCTGCAGCCTGTTCATGCCAAAGTGATGTATAACAGGGGCTTTGAGCACTTGGAGAAAGGAGAATATAATCCATTATCATGACCACTGACATCTCATTATCAGATTTCCAACTCATTGGATGTAGCATAACGCTAACACCTTCAGATGCCGCACCACTCAATTCCATTTCCGTGGTCCAGCTTACAGCTCTTAATCTATTGCTTCCTCTGTGCAGTGAGTCACTCTGGTTAATAGCATGTGCCAGATAGTGTTTGGTTAATGTCAGCAAACATCCTTAAATAAGAGAACAAAAGCAAGTTTACTGTTCCTCTAAACGGCAATGACTCTCTCTTCCCTTGCGCCAAAGCATTCGACCATCAGACATTGATTCAGTAATTGTCTCCGACTGTAGAAAGCAAGGAAAGGAGTCAGACAGAAATGTGCTTTTGGTAGAGAAGCTTAAATCTCTGCCCGGAAGCTCTCAGCTCAACTCATCTGCTTACCCTGGATTCCCATAAACAAGTAAAACCCTGAAGAGACAGTCAGAAGCGTCTTGTCTGGCTGGTAGTGTAATGTGCATGTATGGGAACCTCTATGATAACACTCCCTTTTGTGAGGACGCTCAAAAGGTCTGAAGAGGATAAATGGAGCCAATTACGCACATTTCACCACTCATCGTAGCTCGAGTTGTAGCTGCATGGCACTTTAACACTCTGAACACTTCCACAGATCTGGAATTAACTCCACAAAAAAAAAAAAAAAAGAACTTACAGTAAGGATCATCTTCACCCACCAAAAGAGATTCTTATAGCTTTAGTTACATTTTTTTCTCCACCATTTAAAGGTATTTATCAAAATATTCAATTAATAAACTTATCTGAGAATTATAAAACCAGATGGGAAGTCTTTTTTTTGTTTGTTTGTTTTTGGTTTTTTTTTTGGTCCTCTGTTGTTTTTTGGGATGCAAAAGTGTAGCTTTCTTTCAGTCTTTAATATTAGACAAGTCATAAAAGCACAATAATAAGCCTCTGGAGTTCATAGGAAACATGCAGCTTTGGAGATTTTGAGACATCTCTAAATGATAATGAAAGAATCTAATGGATTTGTGAATTCTTGTTAGACTCAGTGAATGAGAGAAAACTTTCCCTTTGTCAGTAAGCAGACGGAAAGGAGTGAGAGATTGAAAAGGGAGATGCAGAGAGATTGCCACAGTCCATTACAGCCGTGTCCTGCCCTGCAGCCTGTCCTGATTATCAGCTGCTCATCTCAGCTCAGTCTAAATGATTCCACAAGCTGAGTAAATAAAGACGCATCTCTCCAGGAGGGCGCTGGCTCTGCAGTTCTGGCTGTGAACACTGGGGGCTGCTGTTTAAGTAAAAGATTTAAGAGGGTGACATACTCTGATAAAACTGTATTTACATTGCAGTATATTATACGCATTTCCCCTTGCCCTCAGCCTGTTGGGAGTCTCTGAGCTTTCATGAGGACATTAACATAAATGCTTTGTCTCTCAAGGGAAGTTAGATGCAGTAAACATTTCACACTGGCAGAATAAGAAAGGAATTTCTCCATCATGCCAATATCAGTTATTGCTTTTTGTTGTTGTTCTTGTCGGGTGCGTCGTTTTTGATGTTTAAAGGTTTTTTAGCTTTAGCTTAGCTTTACGTTAAAGCTTTAAGTCCCTGAATTTAGTTATAAAAAAGGTGTGAATCAAATCTAAAGAAACATCACATAATTTATCTTCAAAGGGGTCATGTGTGTTTGGGTTTGCCCAGAAAATAATCTTCAAGAAGCACCTCTTAAAGTTATAAAGGTGTCTAATTTGACAGCTCATAACAACCTGGTCTTTAAACTCTCCAGAGATCTTAGGATGGAACTGACAGTCACTACAAGCCTACAACAGCATTAAAACTAAAAATAATCTGAGAATAAAAACTGATTAAAATCATGTCAAAAGGGAGAAACTTTCAACCCAAGAAGAACAAAAACCTCTGAAGGCATGTTTTTGTTCAAATGACAAGTTTTCAAGCAGCCCTCGAGCAACACTGAAGCGAGCATAATGGAAGCAAACAAGGCAATGAAGTTTTGCTAAAGTTTCAAAGCCCACATGACAAAGTGGGTCGAGGTGCAAGA
Source organism: Labroides dimidiatus (assembly GCA_030710495.1). Lineage (NCBI taxonomy): Eukaryota > Metazoa > Chordata > Actinopteri > Labriformes > Labridae > Labroides > Labroides dimidiatus. The sequence goes on along the minus strand of CM061149.1, from coordinate 21,396,335 downwards.
ATGGATGATCAAAACATTGGACTTTCAAGACAGAAACAGCATGTTTTCATTTGACCTGACTGTTTTCTAACCTCAGACAACTCAAGTAATCTTAAATGGAATTGCAATGCTACTGTTAGTCTAATACTTATTTATGCCAACCCCTAACTAAAAATTTACCATAAAATTTGCCTTTGAGCATTTGGTTTGGATTAATAATTGAAGCTGTTATGTAAGCTTGTGGGGAATATGGAAGCAATATCAAACTAGATGTAGCGGGTGAAAAAAAAAAGTTATTTATAACAAAAATAGCAAAATTGACTCTGACATTAAGAAATAGGAGGCCTCTCAAGACGACCTGTGGGTGCTGTTTTACTCGAACAAGAAATACAACAGAAAGCAATTTTAACCTTAGTACCAAAACAGCCTATTATGTGTGGAAAGTGAAACAAAACAGATATTACAAAAAGAGAGAGAGCTACATAAACTAGGCCTTTCACAAACCAAATAACAAAATGAACCCCTGCAACTAAGGGTGCTGAAGTATTTCTAATGTGAACGTAAGCGTCTCTTGATGAAAATTTCTGGCACAGTGAGAAAAAGTTTCTCAGTATAAGTCTTAAGTTGTTCAACAATTTGTATTTAGCATGATAAATTGATCTTGAAGTACAGAAGCGAGTTAGTCTCTGGCAAAGCTCTGCCCCAAATTATGAGCCGCCAAAGATCTTCAGATGTGGGTCAGCAGGTACTCTCCTCTGACCAGTGGCTGCACACCAATCCAACTTCTCTGTCTGGCAGCACAGGAATGAATGAATCCAGCACAGTACACACACACATAAAGAGAGAGAGAGAAAGAGAGAGCAAGAGAGAGAGAACACTCCAAAGTGAGATTAGTCACACAAGGTGAGGGGATGTGACGGTGGCTGTAACACTTGTCCTGCAGTTAAGGGCGTTGAATCAGAAAATGCTCTTTGTGTTTTTAGAGTGGAGTAAAAAAAGAACATATTCTGATCTGATGCCCTCAGCTGCAGAACAACAATTATCAATCAAACAAACACAAAGACAGAGTTATATCTTTTTGCCCTTTTAGTATAAAGGACTTCTGGCAGAGAAGCTCCTGTTCGAGTCACAAGTACCATGAACACTTGAAACACTCTATTTCAACAGACATGGTAATGCTATGTGATATTTCCTGCAAGTTTTGGAGAGGTGGAAATGTTTTTTTTAAGCACAGCTATAATGATATTTCCTTCACAAAAATGTCACTTTACCCAAACCCAGTATGTTCTGTCTGCCAACACAACGTTGCGCCTAAACTTATATCTTGTCTTGTCTTCCCCTTTGCTTCATGCATTTACTAAGAAGACAGGAGTGCACACACAGTCTGTAATGACAGCTACTACAAATCAGACATCCTTTAATCCCAATCTGTTACAGACAACTATTAGTGCATTTGTAACAGCAACACACAAAAGAAAACCAGATCAGACCAACCTTAGTGCAACATAAGATAAGAATATAAGCTTTAACCATTCAGAGGGGGACTAAGCAATGATTAAGTCCCTCTTGTCTTGTTGGCATCATTTCCTGAATAAGCAAAAGCTGCTGTTATGCACAACTTGTACAAAGCATCTGCTCCCAACTCATGGATGGACATCTAGAGCCACCAGTGTGTGAGTTCGGTTAATTCTGTGTTCAATAAACCCTTGACTTTGCAATGCTTCATTTTAGACAATGTGAAAAGAAGTTATTTGAGTTCCCGGTGAAGGAGGTGAGTGTTTTTTTATTTCCCTGTTGTAACAAAAATGAAGGGACTCTTCAGAGGCGTGGTGCAGGCCTGTTACATGGAGATTACACACTTGTTGATTTCATTTTGCAAACCAGTTGCAGAAATGCATTGTCATATTTAAGCAAATAGCAAGCTTGATTTGGTTGTGAATGTTAAATAGGCTGGCCTAGAGTGCTACCCTGTTCGACTAACATGAAGAATATTTTGAAGGCAAACCTTGTATTTTATTGTGTATTTACGTTGTTGTTTTGCTACTTTAGCTTAAGTAGGAGCTTTAAAGATTTCCCTCAGGCATAGAAACTGTGCATTTATTATCAGGAAACAGTCCAAAAGCAGTCACAATCTGGGAGAATGTACATCTGTTTGAATAAACATGATTGTGTTGGTAAATATTTCTTATGTGTCTTTTTCTCAGCTAAGAGTAATACTGTACCTCAAAACAATTGTCATGGGATGAAAAGAGAATTACAATAATGAGGAGTGACAGGGAGAAAAGAAATAGAGGCAGAGAGGCAAATGGGGATGAAAAACAGGTAATGGAACCAAGCACAGAGAAGAAAGAGGCTGACGATGGAGCTTTGTTGAGCTGTAGGAAATTGAAATGCAGATGGCTCAGTATTCTGTTAAGCTCCCATACCTCTTTCCCTATTCCCAAAGCCCCGTCTCTAATTTTACTCTCTTCACACCTCTCTGTACATTTCTTTTTCATTTCCCTTTTTTCACCCCGAATCCTCTCTTTTTATCTTTCCCTTCAGTTCCTTTTTATAGTCTATCTTGTACACAGTTCCACGAGCCCCCATCTTTATCAGCCTCACTCATTCCTCCCTGCTCTTGTCTATCTCTCAAATCCAAACAAAATGTGGCAACGAGTTCTCTCCTTGGCAATGAGCTGTGTACCCTGAGGATGACAGATCTCTGTTCTTGGATCTTATTACTCCTCTTGCCTCTGGTTATGACACTCAGATGCACTGTACATAAAAAGTAGTAACATAGATTGCCGTTCTGTATCCTCTTTGCCAAAGACATACAAAATCTAAATATGCTTTTTATTACCAGCACCTCTATTATGCTACTATGAAAACTGAATGTTACTCAATTTTTGGGACTTTATAAAACTCTAAAATTGAGAGTTGTCAATAAATGTTTTGTTGAACAATGAACAAGCCTCAAAATACTTGTGTAGTAAGGCTTTCCAAAAGATGACATCAACCTGCTTCAGAATGTCTTTCCAAGCGTTAAAGACAGGTGATCTGGTAAACTAAAAGAAAAGGACCCAAATGCCAAACCAAATTCATAAACATCTGAGATGTGAGGAGTAAAGGAGCACAGGTTTGCTATTTAACAGGGGTGTAACGGTTCATCTATTACATCGATGTATTGTTTTATTTTCCTATGATCCAACTAAATCGATCTGTGCTTGGCAAGTTTGCTTCCTGGACAACATAAATTAATCTAAAATTGTTTTAAAAGGTAATAAATCTTTTGTATGGATACAAGGAATAACATGTTTGACTTCATCATAGCAGACTTTATAAGGATGGGCTTTAATGACAAAGAAATTAAACTTTACTCGATCGAGTCTGCCTGTCTGTGATGTCATCAGCACGAGCTCCGCCTACAGTCCATGGCGTAGCTTGGCAGATAGAAAACAGTTCCCCCAAAAAAACTCTGATTCAGGATTTTCCACTTGAAGTTTTACTTAGGAAGCACTGTAAAACTGAACACAAAGAGAAATCTATATTCAATACGTTTGGCATGTTATACATCTTCTAATATACCGAAAACGGTATTAAAAAAAAATTACACTAGCTTGTTGCTAATGTATAAGGGAAATTGCATTGATATGCTAGTGGTTAGCATTCATTGATGTAACTTTTCAAACAGAATTTCAACATATCATTAATACTCTTTGTAAACAGTGCTGAAAACTCTACATGTCAAAGTGCTGTCAGGCCAATGTTTTCCATACAGGAAGATTCAAGAAAAAAAGGCTCCAAAAAACTTAAAGCATTGCTAAAACCACCTCAAGACGCTAGATGGCCTACTTCAGTCAATAATACATAAAACTATCATACAGTTATAAAATTGTCGTGAATTGTCTTTGTGAATTGTTCTTTGTCTTGATTCATATTTGGGGTATTATAAGAATTTGTTTTCATGTACAGCATATATCCTGTGTTTATAAATGTTCGTATTCATACATCCGCTGGTATATCAGTCACAGGCCAACATGTCGTACATTACATTATTTTTTACCAGGCTCTATTAATTTCCATTATTATTTCATACCTGATTCCCTCACAAGAAACAACAGGAATCTAGGAAACTTCACCTGCATTGTTCTGTATCCACATATTTATTGCACATTCTCCCTTGTTGAATTTTTTTTGGCTAAAAAGATGCTGAATCGATTTCAAGTCACTGAATCGTTCCAAATAATATCGTTCAAAAAAACCAATATCGTCCTTGAATCGTATTGGCAACCATGAGTCATGGTACAAATCGAATCATTAAATGAATCATTACACCTCTACTATTTAGTGACAAAAGATACAGCGCTTTCAAGGATGAAATGTTGAGACTCCTGCATAGTGAGTAAACCTTTGGGCTGTAGCTCAGGATGTTCCCATGAAGAGACTTTTTTTTTCTTCAAGCTTTTCCCACCAGGTTTCGAGCTGGGAGTCAGGGTGAGGTGATAGACTGGAGCTCTCAGTACATCAGTCTGGCCTTAAAACAAAGCAGACAGAGCCAATGTGTGTCAGCACTTCTGAGTGCAGAGCAGTGTTTTTTGAATTTGCTGGGTTTGGCTTTTATCTCCTGAGGGTCTGTTGGAACTCATGGCCATGCTGCTCTTAGATCTTTCAAGTTTGCGTACACATATAAAAAGAGCACGGCATGTTGCTTTGTAGTAATTCATGAATTAGACTCAGAGCCACTCTGGGTCCTCACTGGCTGTGGGTGCAATCTCAAATTCTTGCAGCAGTACAGCATTATCACCGAAATCTACTTTTAGGAATGTGCGGTGCAGTTTGTTTTGTACCACTAATATCACACACCTACTGTATTATTATTATGTATGAATCTTGTGTCTGTAACTCTCTTCAAATCTATAGGGTGACAACCAGAATCACTGAATAACTTTCAGTGAAAGCATAGCAATCTTTGGAAAGAAAGTTTTCACTGTCACACTGATCTTGACTTTATGCCAACTTTTAAAATACATACTTCAGTCCATGTGATTGTTTTGAGCAATTCCTTCAAGATGTTCCTGCAGTGTTGTGTTTAAAACGAGATGCAGATGAAGTCAAAGTGACACTGTCTTTGAACCACAAATACATAATGTACTCACTATTGAAAACACTGTTGGCCAGCACGGAGATAAAGTATAAAGATTTTTTCAGAAATATGTAGCCGTCATGGTGAGGAACTTGTTACATTTAAGTTCTAAAAGTGACAGGACAGACATCACTGACCCCCCATACTCCTGCTGCACTGTATGTTGATCTTAATTCTAAAAACCACACAAGATCTTCACGAGATCATGACTAGACTTACTGAAATGATAGTCATAGTATAAAGATCTCTTTAGTGGTTTATGACACATTGGAGGGGCAGACCTAAACCTGCCTGTAGCTCTGTGTCAGACTCCAGTGAGCTGGCCAATCGGTGGGAAAAGGGATTGTGGACTGGGGAAAAGAAAGGAAGTGTTTCAGAATTTAGTAGCCTCAAAAAAGTACAGGTACCATCTTTAATGCTTCCCTCTAAATGGACTTGTGACAGTTTGCTTTGACCTGAACACTTCTTTCAGTCAATAAACTGGATTTTACTTGAGCATACAAATAATACTGATACAGGCATTTAAACCCTTCAGTGCTGGCGGTACATGCAGGAACTGCTACACAGAACTGGAACTGTAGCATTCACTTTTTGCTCACTCTTTATGGCACTTGGCAATGAAAAATGTAACACCAGCCTCTAACTGAAATCTCAGAAGCCATCACAATGACTTGTTGTCACTTTTCCTTGCTTTGCTTCATTTAAAAACAGCTAGATTTACTGTCCTCATTGTTTTATTGACAAAGCAGCTTTTACTCTGTAAGTGAAGAAATCATCTGATTAGCGAGTCCTTTGTGGGCAGGGCATGGCTGAGCTTTGTGCAGGGTTATATTGATAATTCTCTACTGAAAGATGTTGCTTTTCCTCTCTGCAATACCACAACAATGTTTGGCGCCTATTTTACAGCATATTGTATTCTTCTCAGGTTGATAAACAGATGATCGTAAAACTACATTTTGTCATTCAAATGTCGGGTGGGAGAACAACAAGTCTGATGTATGTCACTTATTTTGCTCATGTATCTGACTCATTGGAGTCTCAAGAGAATCAAGATGTTTCTCAGCTGGGGATGAAAGACAACATTTTACAAAGCCAAGATTAGTCATGCAACAACAAATGCCCTTGTGGCTCTGTTAATGATGACTCCTTGTTGGCATCTAATTTGTGTTTGAGGGTATCACTGTCGAACAGATTTCCTGCTTGTCAATAATCTTGTCTATACTCCTGTGTGTCTGTAGTTTTACTGATTATTACTGCACTCGTGTGCTCTCTGTTTTCTTCTGTCTTCACAGAGGCAGACAGAGGGATCCCTTATTCCCTCCTCATGCATGAAGGCCAGCTTTTTATCTGTTGCCCCAGTGGAGAGAGAGAAAGAGACAGTAAGGACGAAAGAAAAAAGTTCTATGTAGTGTGCAGATGGTAAACAGGTAGGCGTGAGAACAAAACACAGGAAATGAAAACACAGGTCCAAAAATCTAAATCACATGAGATGAAAAGATAAAAGAAATGGAATCAGTTGGTATGAGGAACATTTCATCTGTAAAGCCTAAAAAGAATCATCCTAAAGAGACTTAAATCTAAATTTGTTTCATTTAAATTTCAAATCTCTCATTGGGATTTTGTCAGCAGATTTAGAGCTATCAAAGAGAAAATCTCTTATGCTACTCATTTATTTGAACTACCTTATGTAGAGGGACACCTTTTGCTTCAAATAATTTAACTTATTAAAACTGTTTTCTTCTAAATAACTTCGGACTCCATCACGCTGCAGTGGTTTGTTGAGCTGGAGAAATTGGTGGTATTAGTGTGCTGTTTTCTCCTGGTCTCTGCAGAGTAGCAAGCAATTGGTTACAAGGACAGAACAAATAGAGTAAGATACTGCAACAGTACTTCAAACACAAGTAAAAATATATAAAAAGAAGTTCAAACTGTCAAAGCTTCAATAAGCTGTTTCTTCTTATGACAAAGATCACTCACTGAAAAGCTTTTGTAATGACAACTGATCACTGTGTTTTGTTTTAAAGTTAAGAAAGGAGAAAAATGTCGGTGGTAGGCAGCGGTGATGGACAGTACCACTGTAAATTTATTGGGAAAATGCACTTAAAGAGAGGGTATTGAGCTTCTTTGTTTTTATACTGTCCTTTTTGTATCCTTGTAGTAGCTTTAAACGATAACTGGTTCAAAAATGTATATTTTTTCTCGTTCTCACCCTGGTGTTTTAAGGAAACCTTAGTTTCATTCTCTCTCTGAAATGCTTTGTTTTAGCTTTTGTCTCTATAAGGCTCCTCACTCCACAAACCCCCTTCCCTCTGGCCAGGTCTGGAGGTCTGTAGAGGGCAGAGCTAAGTGCAGACCTTGGTGTTTGAGGTCCACCTCTTCAAACTGTCATGAACCAATCAGGAGATCCTTATGTGATGACCTAAAAAAATAGAACAAGATCTCGACTAGACTTATTTATACATATTGTATTTATACATATAATTATGAAGTATCACCAGAGGTCCTCGAGGTTATACTTCCCTCCTGAGGTCTGGGAAGATCAGTAAGCGTTACGCTCAAAGGAATCACAAATTGCAGCTTATTCAGCCTCTCAAACTTCACATATATCACTTCCCTCTCACACTCCTGCCAGGCTGTTTGTTTGCCACAGCTCTGTCTGAATATATTAATACTGGTACTAGTGTGAAGTGCTGCTGTGGGAGCACGACCTGATACCTCCAGGTCACAATTCCAGGTCACGATTTAGCTCTATGTACACTCCAGCCGGTGATCTGCATTCTAACAGCGGTGGGGCTTTCAGCTCTCTTTGCTCACCATTCGACCAAGCTTGTCTCTCACTGCTCCCAAATGCCAGAATGACCTTAAGTCACTCATATTTCTTTGAAAAAAAAATAAAGCTTCTCCCTGGGTGATGAATAAGCTATGAAAATAAAGCTTTACAGGACCAGGACTCAAGGTTATTTTTAAATCAAGGAGTCATAGGTCTACCTCTCGCTCAAAGAAGTCTTTAACAGGCAAAATTGCAAGATGTATTTGAATGTTTTTGCTTTTTCCATCTAAAGACATCACTAAATACTTACTACCAGAACAGTAATTATTTTAATTAATCTCATAAAACCCTGTGCAAATCAGTCTGTCGTGTTGGAACGTAAAAACCGCGTAAAACCTGAGGTTTCACATTTCTAATAAGGAAACAGCCTTGCTGTAATTAATGGGAACTTTGGCCTTGAGTTCGTCACTTTTCTTCGCTGAATCATATATTCTTATCCTGAACTTGGTATCATTCTTTCTGCATCTCTAATAAAGTCGCACTGGCTCTCTTCTGCTCTGCACCCTGACATGATCTTGATGGGTTCATTGGGATACTGTCAGGATGTCCCAGCTGTGACCATTAAATCTCTATAACTGGTCTTAGTGCTTGTACTGGAGTAGTTTAAGATATGCTCTATATTGTACATATCACAACTGGAGAAGAAAGCTTATCTTACCTTATCAGATTTTGGGATTCTAAACTTTTATTTTTCCAATCAACGTGATGGAAGCCATATCCACTTTTTAAATCCAAACAAAGTTGCCCAGTAACAGATTAAGAGGTCTTCACGAGACCTGCTGAAATGATGTGGTCATAGCATAAGGTTCTCTGTAGTTGTTCATGACATATTTGAGGGTCAGACATCAAACACAACAGTCAGCCCATAGTTCCGGCCTAAACAGGCCTCCAGAGTGCTGGCCAATCAGAGGAAAGGGAGTTTATGCAGCAGGAAGCCTTAAAGAGATAGAAGCCAAAAGGACGCGGTTTAGACACAGGCTGAAACACAGTTTTTCTAAAAGACCAGAGAGAGAGAGAGAAATAGGGATTTTTTTTTTCCTCCTGTAAATAATGTCAAGCTATTACAGGGGTATCAGAGGGAAAGTACAAAGCCTATCAAGAAAACCACAATATCCCTTCTTTAAGTTATGTATTTCTCGAGGTAGAGTGCCTGAAACCACTCCATTGTTAAAATGTAAGCTGATGTGTTTTATTTCAAGATTAAAAAGTTAGGCTGAGGCACACTGAATTTTGGTCAAAAAGTAAAGATACAACTCACCTAAGTGGCTTTTCATCCAGACGAGCAGCATCCTTAAATTTTTTTATTTTTTTAAGTCTTCAAAATAGACTTTTTAGTCATTTTCAGTTGAGTTTAGCTCTTTCAAACTTTACATCTTGACATCCTCATATAGTCATATTCCCAAACCCAAACTTAATAAGCCACCTCCAGCTCTCACATGTCAATTAACAATGATGATAGGAAAAGTATTACTGAACAAAAGGTTACTGATATGGGTTGTTAATGTTTGTGTGGAAGGTGGTGCTTTCTCCAGCAAAGCTGTCATAAATTATGACTTTCATGATCAAGTAAGAACTTAATTTCATTATTTTGCACATTCATCGTTACTGAAGGCTGAGCCATTTGGATGGTTTATTCCGTTTCAAACGATTCAGGTTTGTTCACGTTCCAGTTAGCAGATTTTTTTTTTTTTTTTTGCCGTTAGCAGCCTGTCCTTCACACATTTCTCTTCTCTTTGTCTCACAGGAGCTTTTAGTGCTCTTTTGGAGTTTGTGAATAGCCGCCACACAACCCAGTATGTGTGATTATTGTTGAAGAGCATGCATTGGGAACACTTGATAGAGACAGACAGAGAGACAGGGAGAGAGGGAATGGAAAAAAAAGAAAAGAGGTTGATTTTGGGACAGAGAATGTGGAGGGGCGAGCTGCCGTTTGGCTGAGCGGTGAAGAGATATTCTCTGCAGTGTGTTCCATCTCTATCCATCGAGGCCAGCTCTTTATCCGCTGCCTCTGTGGGCAGACGCAGGCAGACAGAGATGGTGGTATGGGGGAGATGGAGGCAGGCGGTGTGCTTCCTCAGACAACCTAGAAATACGGGGGAAAGAGAGACAGTAAAAAGCCAAAAAAAAAAAAAAAACTTCACTGAAAAGTGAAAAAAGATACCCCCCTCACCTTATCTCACAAAATAAAAAACAACTGATAATTGACACATGTACAGTAAAATACAAATCAAAGCCACTTAATGTGTTTCAGAAAGACTGAATAGCAACACAGAGCCTCCTATAACACGAACCATGAAGCATAAAGGTCTTGCTTGATTTAATGTTCTCTGCTTTGCTACAGCCATTCACATCACCTAAAGATCTTCTAATTGGCTCATGACACATTTGAGTCGCAGGTCTCAAACAAGAAGCCCCCCCACCCCACTCCCCCAGGCCTTTCAGGCTGTCAGAGAGCTGGCCAATCAAAGTGAAAGGGATTTAAAGAGCAGGGAGCCTTAAAGTGAAAGACACTTAAACTTTTTTTTCATACAGAGACTGAAACCCTTTGTTTTCTAGAGCACCAGTGTGAGAAAAGTAGGACATTTTGGGGGGCTGCAAATTAAGTACAGCTACTACTGAGTACCGACGGGACAGTATGAAGCCCAAAAAGCTCAGCACTCTGTCTTTAAGGTCAGAAAGAATGCATTTTGTAATGCATGCCTTTTTCTACTTTTTCACTTCCCCACTTTAATTTACTGCAGTGTTACAACATACCACCACTGCACTTTAACCCTAGTACAGCCAGCAGGCAGCAGAAGCATTGATATGTGTCCTCACTATAGTGATGACCTATAGTACTAGAATTAAAGGGATGCAATTCAAAAAAGAAAATAAAAAATCTTAGTGGTGTGTAAATTATCAACACAAAGTATTTCTATTTTGAGTTACCACCTATGAGCTGAGTAACCACTTCCAACTTATCTATATCATGTCTGCAAGCAAAACCATTTTAAAAAGCCAACATAACATTATTTCAGGGAATTCAAATCTCAGCAGCCCTGTGGCTGGTGGTGGATTTTGTAGATGATATGATACCTAACTTTTTTATATTGGGGTGCCAATTTGGCTCAGTTGGTGAAGCAAGCACCCAGCAGAACAGACTGTAGGTCCAACGTGTTCTGGGTACTGGCATTATATGGTCCCCTACTCTCTCAGCATTTACTGCCCCTTACTGTCCCTCTCTTAAGCTGTTCTACATAATAAAAGCATAAAGCCTAAGATTAATAGGGCCAAAAATACCACACTCCTTCTAGACATTGTAAGAATTTCATGTAGTCTACCAGAGTCTCTATTTAAGGCTGCATCCATAGCATGGACCTACAGTGTGTGTATCACAAGTGAGCGCACCCCTCACATTTCTGCAAATATTTAAGTGTAACTTTTCATGGGACAACACTGACAAAATGACACTTTGACACAATGAAAAGCTGTCTGTGTGCAGCTTATATAACAATGTACATTTCCCCCCCCTCAAAATAACTCAAAATATAGCCATTAATAGCTAAACCCCTGGCAACAAAAGTGAGTACACCCCTTAGTGAAAGTTTCTGATGTGTCAATGTTTTGTGTGGCCACCATTATTTTCCAGAACTGCCTTTACTCTCCTGGGCATGGAGTTTACCAGAGCTTCCCAGGTTGCCACAATGCTCTTCCACTTCCACTTCCTCCATGACGACATCACGGAGCTGGCGGATATTCAAGACTTTGCGCACCTCCACCCTCCGTTTGAGGAGGCCCCAAAGATGTTCTATTGGATTTAGGTCTGGAGACACGCTTGGCCAGTCCATCACCTTTACCTCTAGCCTTAGTAACCTTAGTAACCAACCTTTGGTCGTCTTGGAGGTGTGTTTGGGGTCATTATCATGCTGAAACACTGTCCTGCGACGCAGTTTCTGGAGGGAGGGGATCATGCTCTGCTGTAGTATGTCACATTCCATGTTGGAGTTCATGTTTCCCTCAATGAAATGTAACTCGCCAACATCTGCTGCACTCATGCAGCCCCAGACCATGACATTTTGGAGGGAAAATAACAAGCAGTGCTCAATTTGGAAATGTAGGGGTATAGTCTTTTGCGATACACTGTATTTATCAACGATTTACTGTTGAAAAATAACACAGCATTACTCTGGACTGTTGCTATGTAATGATCAGTCAGATTCAAGAACTTAACATCTTGTTGAGTAAAATCAAGGTAGATGAAAGTCCCAGACCGTTCCTCCAGTCACATATAGCTCATGACTGCATGTGATTATCTTATTGGTTGTGCCTTGAAAGATCTGGAGCAGATGAGGTCAAAGTTGAATATAATCAATTGAAAGCAATTTTGTGTAGCACATCACACTGCCATGTAGTTGTATGGCTCTGCCGTCCCCATGGGAGAAGATTAGCAGAGCCGGTGCAAAGCAGTTTTACTGCTGATCACTTGTAAGGAGCCTAACTGTGTTCAGGAAAACGGTTATGTACTTGGGACTCTGCTTAGGAGATAATTACTTAGACCTCTGTAGTCTGATGCCTGAGTAAATCTAAAGAGGATAGAGTCAAACACACAAACTGACAGTCAAACACACACGTTCATACACACTGGCATACACTTACAAGAACACGAGATGTCATTATGATGGCAGATCTGTCGACATGCTTGGTGTTCTGTGCGTGTATTGCTGTGTGCATCCATCACACACACTCACACACATACACACACATGCACACACTCACTGCCAGTGTCCTCGCGCCTTGTAGACTGTGACAGAATCTATTCGCCCACCTGCTCCTCTTCATTATCCAGAATGCAGTGCTGTAGATGTAGGGCAGAATTCTTGTCTGGTTTGGTTCCTCTCCTGTCTCCTCTCTCTCATCCTTTTCTTTCTCTTCTCTCTGTTCCTTTCTCCTCCTTTTATAATGTATCCATCTGTTTTCCCTCTGTTCCTCTTGCCTCCCTATTCCCTGCTACCTGTTTTCCTTGCTGCTTTAACAATACCTTTTCATCTTGTTTCCTCTTTCTGTCTTTGCTCCCTTTTTGTCTCTGCTCCTCTCCGCACCTTTATTCTCTCTTCTTTTCTCTTTGCTTCCACACCTCTCATCTCCACTCCCCTTCTTGTTTCTTTGACTCTCCTCTGTTTATTCTCTTTTTACCTGTTCCCTCTTCTTGTTTCCTTTCCACCCCTCTCTTTCATTCCTCAGCATGCCCACCACGTATTCAATTACTCTGGACTTGATTACATGCTTAAAATGCGACATTGAAGGGCGAGTGGCTACTTGCTCTGCAAAGGAAATCTATCGGTGTCCTGCTTACAATGCTGCAAGGTTTCTCCCAGCTTTGCTTTTTTTTCAGTGTGTTTTCCGGAGCTGCTGTCTTTCTCTGATGCTGGCAGGTATGTTATGTGAGGAGGGGTTGTTCCTCTGATGCAGTAGTCTCTTCAATATCTCTTCTTTGAGCAGGCAGACACAAACCCTTAAGTGACCTTCTCTGATGCTATTAGCCGCACTTAAAATGTGCACACAGATATAAAGAGAATAGATACACCACTAATCAGACATTTCATATGCTTATCTGTAAAAGTATTGAAATGTATGAACAGCTAAAAAATCTGACTCAAAATGTTTTCCTTTTCCTTCTTTTTAAAGCAGTCATAAACCTGCATTAAGAGTTTCATGTGTCTGGCCCCAGGTGTAAAATATACCATGGTCGAGAGGCAGTCAGTCATTACAGTCACACCTACACTGTCCCCAGCAGGAATCTAATCAGACTTTTATGTGAGAACATATTGGCCATCGGCTGCATATTGGAACCCCTAACACCCCAGAAAAGGCTCATGAAAGCATTAAGGTTTGAATATTTATCCAATCCAAAGTTGTCACACAGATTGGTTTTCACATTCACTATATCTTGCAACCAGGGGGCGCTGTCTCTCAAATTGTAATATGGAAATTTATGAAATTGGGATCAGAGCTCATCTACATTTTCATCTCTGGAATGAGACAGCTGAACTTTAAGTTTAAGGACTTTTTGTGTTTTTCATGTCAATTGTAATTATTCATTTCCTCAGTATTTTTCTTCTCAGCTTTTATATGATGTGTTTAATACAAAACAATTGTTACCCTTAAAAGTGTGAAGGGTAAGCTATAGTTTAGATTGTTATTAAGTAAGTATTAAGTATTGTTAAGTATTGGTATTAAGTAAGTAGTTGCTACACAGTTGTTAGCCTTGATGCTAGCAAAAAATTCCAGTGGGGGTTAGTTGTCACATTTTTGGGGGGGTTGGCTGTCACATATAGCTGCATACGCTATAGATGTGTTTCCTGTTCATGTTCATTACTCATTTTGTGTTGAGATACATTAAGTTAAGTCTTTGTCAGCTCATCAATGCAATCAAACTTTCAAATTTAGTCCTGACTTTTTAAGTTTCAATTTAATGTAGTAATGATTGTTGAAAGATGTTTTGATGATATGTAATTCACACTAGAGAAAATGTGTGACAACTAACCTCGTTCTCCCCTAATACATTAATAGAAGTAAAGTGATTTAGGCCTAAAGCAGTAAAAAAATGAAAAAAAAAAAAGGCAAAATTTGCATCCCAACAGAACAACTTGATGAAATAACCCAATTTTAAAACCTTAAACATATTTTGTTGCTGTTTATAAATGTGGGTTACTTTGTTGTGTTTTAAGATGTATCAGCTAAAATATTGACACGTTCCACAAAGTAATAGTAAGAAAACATTTTTGATCCCTGGGGGGGGGGATACAATTATTTGCAGCATCAAAGACTGAAAAAACAACATGAAAACATGGGGTACATTAAAATCAAATAAAAAATAAAATAAAGTGTAACAAAATAGGATAACTCGACTAGATAAAATAAAATAGTGTTCTGTTTGTTTTGGATCTGCTAAATGAGACAGGATAAGGGGCACAGGTGAGCACTTGCTTGAAATTGGTTCTGAGGTTTATCATCATCTTATGTGAATCAGAAATACTTTATTGATCCCTGAGGGAAGCTAGTGATGCTCTGGTGTAGAGAAGCTCTAAGAAAAAACAGAATAAGGATTTAACAAATAAATCCATGTGCACATATGTTTGTTATACTAAAATGTTGTGAGGGCGGTGTTCTGCCCATGTCTTACACTTTTAAAATTGCTACCCCACCCGTGCAAGTAAAGGTCAAATACATACTGCATAATAGGCTGGAAGTAGTTAGCAGACTGGAAACACTAAAATTCTGTTGAGTCCTGACGGTCTGTTTTCACTCCCAATGCAACAAAAACAACAGCTTGGTCAGTGACCCATAGCTTCTAGCATGGGTCACTCCTTAATCCCATGCCTATTTGTTTGCCTCTAGGTTAGTGTTTTGACATGGCCGGAAAGTCAAACGATGAAGTTTAAAAAAGCAAAATAGTATACAGGCACTGGAAGACTAACACTTTAATTTTATGAAAAATAAGATGAATACCATGTATAGCCTTATATATACCACTTTGAATATATATATATATATATATATATATATATATATATATATATATATATATATATATATATATATATGTGTGTGTGTGTGTGTGTGCGTGTGTGTGTGTGTGTATATATATATATATATATATATACACACACACACACACACACACACACACACACACACATATATATATATATATATATATATATATATATATATATATATATATATATATATATATATATGGTTTAACCAGATGTTGCATATTTATCATTGCCAAGTTGACCCCTATGCCATGAGGCTGTATCTTCAATATCCATTATTGAAGCACCACACAAATATCCAACATGCCATTTCTTGTTTATGATGCTCTCACATGTAAGGCTACTCTGATGGGAATATGAGACCTTCTCCTTATTCTCTTCCTGTTCATCTTTAAAGTTTTTTCAATCAATCCCAAACAGAGGCTGGCTCCAGGTGGCACCGTCAGCCGCTCCAACAATTTGAAGAGTCGTCCTTGGCTTTAGTTGAGCAGGGCTCAGTGTGCTCCTTTATTCATCCCTCCCACTTGTGTGATGGAGTGCTTTGACATGAATTATTCCCATTTTCATTTCTTGACATTGAGACCATCCCTTGTGGACCTTCAGGAGGGACTTTTAGTGAAACTGCAGTAGCACAGGGACAACACTGTATCATCAATAATGTTGAGAATTATTCAAAGTCAAAGTCAAGTACATCCTGCTTGAAACTCACACATATCTCCAGTTTCCTATCGAGAAATTGGGGAGGCCTTAGAAATAGATCCAACTCCGATATGTGAAAGAAGGTTTTTTTTGTTTTTCCCTTTGTTTTGTTTTCATAAGCACTGATAATGAGCTTTCTTTTGATGCAACATGTCATTTTCTTTTAATTACTTGCTGCAAACAAGCCACTGTTACTTTTGAAATCCTAAAAATAGACATACGTGATTATCTGTTTTTTTTCTAAATGTAAGTCTGTAATCAGAGAGCTGATTGGAAAATGTTTTATATGTCACTACATAATATAAACTAAAATGACTGATTTGGGGTTCATTTTACACCTAATTTCATAAATTTCTGTGTTACTTATATAAACAAATCATAGCACTGATGTGTTCTTCAGTCTTTAGTGAGTAACATTAGATAATCACTGAACATGTTCCCTAAGAAGGACAGACAGGATGGGAGATACTTTAGCGTTTCATATCAAGCTTAAAAACACTGTGAAGAAAAGAACACATATGTATATATAGAGAGGGCGATTTGATTAAAAATGAAACCTGAGCAGTTCAGAAGTGTATTATAAATGCATATAAGTCATAAAAGTTGTAATTGAATACAGTAAATCTGATGTGTAGCCTTTGGGTTACAGTACAGTGTTTAGATTGGCTGTCTGAACATTTGATTCCCTGATATGAGTCGTAGATGGCTCTTTGTTAACCTATAATGTTGTTTTTAAACTGCACTTTGTCTCTCTTTGTATGTATTTCTCTGTCTGTAACTTTGTGTTTTTGCTGCTGCCGGCCGGGTCTGTCCTTGAGACAGAGGTTTCTAATCTCAATGGGACTAACCTGGTTAAATTAATAAATAAATAAAATTAAATTATTCAGGTGCCAGTCATACAACCAAGGTATACAGAAGACCATCTCTGAACATGCAACATGTCCAAACTTGAAGTACATGGGCAACAGGCCTGTTGAAACACAACACAGGTAGCTGGTTTCAATAAAACTACTGCCTCTAATAATACAAATATCTGATAACGATGAATGATTTCTGGGTGTCCAATTAGATTTCAGGGGTGCCACCTTTGGCCACTCCCTCCTCTGCCCCAGCCCAATAAACAGTTTTTTTGCTGTTATTCTTGTAACATCAGCTTGATATTTACCCTACAAATTAATAGATTATTTCTCATTTCGGTCAACAATACAAATGTTTGCACTGACAGGTGAGTTAATAGTCATTTGGTACAATAGTGGCTTTGAATAGCCTTTAAATTCAGTTGAAGAATTGAAAAGAATAGTAAAAAGTGGTTCTACAGCGATAAAGCTAATTATCACTGTCACTTTACTTGTTTTCAAAACAGTTAATGAGCTACGAAAACAAGTAACTTCTCTCTGAAATTGAAATTTGGCCTATATATTTAAAAGAGGCGGAAAATCCTCCAATCAATACTCTGCTTTTGGAAAGTTAAAATTATCAGACAACAGAGAGAGTACAGATGATTACTATAACTGACCCATGAGGATGAAGCGTCCTTAATGAGCAGAGGCAGAGAGGTGTGTCGGCAGCTCACACATACACACATTTGCATGGCTACACAGTGCTCGGGTTACTGTAGTGAAATAACTACACACACTGCTGGCCTACACGTTGCTCAGCTGCCAACAAGCTCACATGTCTGAGAGGAGCACGGCTAACAAAGCCTGAGTCACACTGTGAAATGAGCCCAAAGCCCACTCAAACATCCAACTCATCATCAAACCTGAGCACACGCATACTCACACACACACTTACACACACAAAGAAACTATCTCTCAGGAATATTAGGGTGGATCAGCAGGTTGAAGTAGATAGCAGGTACTCACAAAGTCAGGGGATGATGGGATGAATCAGGCTCTTAGCCATTCTTGCATGTCATCCCTGAACTCTGTCTCATGCTTGATCTGTCATTCCTTACAGGGAGCTCTGTGAGGAATCCAAAGTGATATCAGAGGAAATAGAAAAACAACTTTCAATTTCACATTTGAGCTTGTTCAATAGGAAAATATTCAGTGTCCTGAAATCTTTTATTCTCCTCTTTGTGATCTAATTTGACAATAATACTACTGGAGTGTTCCCATCTCTTTGCATTTGCACAATGATTTATGTATCTGTTCTACAATGTTGACATCACTGTTACATTTACATGTAGCAGAGCTTTATACAGTATCAATGCTCAAAAGAACCAGTAGTTGAGAGCGCTGCTCCGTTCCGCTTGAGGGTGAGCATCCTTGGATAAAGAGACTTAGTCAAAGACAGAACCATCGTCTACTTGTGCTCACTCATCCTTTCATCCTTATTCTTATTTTCAAGAGCCCATTGTTCTTATCATGGGCTTGCACACCGTGTGGATGTGTGTGTTCGTGTGAGTGTGGCTGTATATTTAATGGGGCAATAACTGCCTGCTGACTGCTTTAACCAAAGCTTCCTCACAGAATGGTGAACATCTGCAGGCCCTCAGACACTCACGCTCCCTGCAGAGTGATTGATTGAAGTGTCAAGGATTTGAGTGAATTAACATCTTTATATCTGCGCGCTGAGTGAGTGTTAGAAAGTCATTATAGTTTAATGCCGTTTGTGACTTTTACCCCCTTTTTCCTCTCTGTTAAGTCCATATGGTATGTTTTGTGACCAAAAAAATGGTGTACAGTTAGAAATAGTTTTTTACATTACTACACAATTTGTTTTAAATCCTTTTGGTGATTCCTATGCAGCTTTTAGCGAGTGTGTTAAAACGTCATTAAACAAGGTAGACATCCAGGTGAAAATCAATTTCCAGCTGTACTGACCTGTCTTTATAATATGTTATATTCTTTTGTGACAGTTGTTGTCATGCACAGAGAAACATTTACACTCTCTGGTCCCATTTTCACAGAAACTGTTTAGAGAGATATTGAACAGTTTTCAACAGAAAATCATGTGTAATGCTGATTCTGTAGACATGTGACCAGGTCTTCAATAGGGCCCGACTGATATTGATTTTTTGAGGCCAACACCAATTCCAATATTAAGCAGAAGAAAAATCCGATAACATATTAATCAGCCGATTCATTTTTGAAAAATATATAATGAATAAAATAACTTATTTTTCAGTCCCTTAATGCTGACAGAGAAAAAATATATGAATTACAGGCAGAACATTTCACTGTTTTACAATACTTTGTCCTTAAGTGTTTGTTTAACTTTACAACAGAGAAATTTTGAAGAATAAAAACATGCAGAAAAGCAATAAATAGGTCATAATCAGCAGATTAATGGCAGAACTCCTGACGTTTTGATTATTAAATAAAAAGCTATCATTGGCCGATTCAATCAACCAATTTGGTTGGGCCCTAGTCTTAAGGTGTAGTCTGCAAATAGCAAAATAATTATTATAAAGCAAAATCACACCCGTTTAAACATTCTAAAGAGACTGTGATGAAGTGCGCATGACTGTGTTGGTACACTAAAGTACAGACAAGGTTGAAGCCTGGTAGTAACTCATAAATGCAGAACTAGAGGGATGAAAGAGGGAGTGACACAATAAACATCTGGAACAAAATAGCCCAGAGGGAAGCTGAGAGAAAATTATGATGTAGATAGTTATCAGTGGAGCAGAGTCCTTCAATAACTGCCATACAGCCATTAAAGTTACATACCACAGTGAAATGTCTTAAGATGTAAAGCTGCTTGGTAAAGCTGGTTAGCGCTGCAGCCTCACAGCGAAAAGGTCTCCGGTTCAGATTCAGGCATGGTGTGGGATCCCTCCAAGCGGCAACCTCCTGTCTGAAAATATGAGACAATGCGGAAGTGCTAATGTCTGCTGTTCTTCAAGTGTCTGCTTGAGGCTGGCTCGGGAAGTACCGGAAGTCACGCATACACCTGGTATAAAGAATGTCTCCTGTCTGAATCGCTAATTTCACTAACAGCACGCATTGTACAGGGGTTGAATGTTTTTTCCAACTAAGCAGTTTCCGCAATATTAAGATCGCCAGTTTATCCAATCAGAGGCACAGCTCGACTCATGGGAGTGCTGGGTGCCCTATGGCTGTTACTGTGGAGACTCACAGCCCACCTCATTTTCAATATGGCCGCGCCGGCCCTATTGCTTCAAAAATCCAGGTGATGTTGCGGAGACTACGTCCATTAATTATACAGACTATGGTTCCCTCCAGGTTCTCCAGCAGTCCAAAAACAAAATACTCACTAGGTTAAATGGGGAGTCTAAATTGTGAGTGTGACAGATTGTCTGTCTCTGTGTGTCAGCCCTGTGATTGACTGCTGACCAGTCCAGGGTGTACCCCACCTCTCGCTCTAAGACAGCTGGGATAGACTCCAGCCAACTGCAACCATGACAATGATAAGCAGTGTAGAAGATGGATGACAATTTAAACTTGTAATTTACTGCTGCAGCTATTATTATTATTATTATTATTATTATTATTATTATTATTTAAAGTTATAAATGAATGACCATGATTTTCTCAGTTTGTATTATTCATTATTTTCAATGACAATTATTTTGTTCTCTAAAACCACTTGGTTTTCAATGATCTTTGTCAAAAACTAATCTTGAAAAATCAAAGGTTGTCTCATCATTAGCATCATTCTTTGTTTGGGCCAGTGCATTATAAGCCGGGTGTTCAATTAAAAGACATATTCATTAAATTATTCCTTGCATGTGAACTTGACAACATGCTTGACTGTTTTTTTAGTGATGACAACTGCCTGAGTGATTTGACAGTCTCAGGAAATACATATTCACCATCTTTTCTTTGGTTTTGACAAAGTCTGTGATGATCAAAGACAATACCAAGCTGATGTCCTCCATAATTTATAAGATAGAGAAGACCTTTGTTATATATAATTGTGTGTGTGTATTTCTGTGTGTGTGTGCACGTCTATATGTGGACATATGTGGAAAGCTTTGCTGTATGAAGACACTTTTGACATGATGGGGGAAAGACGACACCCCAGGGATGAGACACGCAGATAAACGCACATAGTGGGGATATGTGTGAATATATGATAAAAGCAGAAAAGCCTTTGGGGAAATGACATGTTTATATGCAGCATTTATTGAAGGGCATCATAAAATAATACATTTGAGTTAAAGGTTTTGCTTATCATGGGGTTTTTGTATTTTGTGTGTGTGTGTGTGTGTGTGTGTGTGTGTGTGTGTGTGTGTGTGTGTGTGTGTGTGTGTGTGTGTGTGTGTATGACACTATTTAAGAGACATTATGAAAGCACTTTTGTAGCTCCAGTTTTAGTTATTAGGCATTATACTGAAACAGCTTTTTTGCTCCCATTAATCATAAATGTGTCCACTTACACACATGAACACATTCATAAAATAAACACAGATCATGCTTTTATTGTTCTTCGATTGCAAACGCTGACTGGTTGGTTGAGAAAACCTATGGGGGCCCATGTAACAACTCTGCAACCCTGTAACATATGCATAAGAATGTAGTGTTCTGTTATGGACCGTTGTGTCGTGGGATAAACAGGGCTTGAGCAATAGAGTAAAAACATGCATTTCTTTTGAATCAGTTCAGTGCTCTTTATTTCAAACCCTATTCATGAAAAATAGACAGAAAAAGCTTTTTCTTAGGGAACATTTTTTATTTACAGTTTAATACATTCTCAGTCTGCCACTTCACAGCTGTGATCACAGCCCTGTGCTTTTGTTAACGAAGCAGCTTTTTAGCCAGTTAGTTCTCCAGGTGTTTTGAGGGTTTCAGACCAGGTGTCTGGTATTTCCATATGCTACTTTGCTGTGCTACTGATTCAATTTTGCACAACCAAGAAGTCTTGATAGCAAACAGAAAAACAACATCATTCTCCCTATGCTTTTGTTTGACCAAAACCATAGAGATTTGTATAAGACGGTGATTAACACAATTGTTCCTGTTCATTCTCTTTTTGGAAGAGTCAGACAAGTGAAATGAAAAGACACTTTAAGTTGTGTGTTTCAATCAGAAGCTGAGAGTAATGAGTTGAGAGGAAAACTCTGACAGGACAGTGGTTTGTCACTCTTCCTAACTCCACCGGAAAGCTACAGGGCAATTCCTGTCTTCCTAAAAATGTCATGTTGAGATGTGTATGAAGTCAGCCATGGTAGTTGCCAAATGTTGATTTTCTCACTGTTTAGAGCCCCTGGAGGAACTCTTTAGTAAGTCAATTGTCGGACAGAATAAAACCCCCTATACCCTCAAAGCTCAGTTGTGATTTTTGCGATCTCTGTTTTGTTCCCATGTGTTTAAAAATCTGAGTCAAAAAAAGAAAAAAAAAGTTGTGTTCTTTTTGAACAAAGGGGTACATACAGTATTGGTGAAGCTAACTTGATTCTTTGCTTGTTGCTTTACAACCTCACAGAAATGACAAGACTCCAGGAAGCCGCTTGTGATCCCAGAGGCTGCTTTACAAATTGCCCATCAATACTAACTAATCCCATTTATATGCACTCATACACCACTGACTATGCCACTTGGGAGCAATTTGGGGTTAAGTGCCTTGCCCAAGGACACTTTAACATATGGACCTGTATCAGAAGCTAGGATTGTGCTAGAATTGATGTTTAAGCAGCAGGATATCCTGTGGGATTTTGATTACTTTTCAGTATAGTTCCAAGAGCCCAAAGAGTGGATGCAACCCCCGAGACCAACAGGTTTTGATGGTTTGGATCTGTAGTGTTGACCAAAGAAGAAAACTCTATGTGGGATATGTCTAGATATTTCCTCTCAAGAGTATCTACCAAGTCAAGCAAAGCCTTAGCAGGAAGAGGGCTTACAGCCCAATGGCTTGGATGTTCTGGATCAATGGAATCATCCAAAGAAAAGTCAGGGATTTTCAGAACAAAGCAGGTCTTTTCCCCAGTGTGTCCAAAGCTGGTTCATCAGTGGGAGGAAAACCAGCTGTGCTTCATGTCACAAGTGCCAGCAGGTAGGAGGCAGAGGAACCTCACAAGCCATAACCTTTAGAGGCTGGATCATAAACGAGGCCACTTCAAACTCCAGGAAATAAAGACATTCTGTTTTAAGTCCAGGTTTTTATTTTGTGCTTCAGAAAGTTGGTGGTTTTCCAGATGTGGAAGCTCATGAGGTTTGAGACACACAGTGCTGCAGTGTTGTCATCCAGAGAATAGAACCCCTTTCTTTTGAGTTCTTGCTTTCATTGAAGTGTCCTCTGTGAAGCAAAACTTTAACTATGTGGCAGAAGGTTGAGAAGCTCTGGATCATCTTTGTCATTTTCACTTGTCTGCTTCACTCTAATTTATTCCTTTTTTTGCCATTTTTAGGCACTTTTTCTGTATTTGCATTTTTACTTTGGATAATTATTTATCAACTCTCCACTCCGACAGTTTGTATTATTTATCAGACACTTGCTTATATTTGTATTTTCAATCTTAATTAACTAACATTTTGGGTTTTTTGTATTTTACCTTTTCTAACTTTTGTATCTTGTACTCTGGTAACAGTTTCCTTCACGATTAAGAAAGTGTATCTTTTCTTTTCTTTTCTTTTCTTTTCTTTTCTTTTAAATCTGGGTACTTCTTATTATCTGTTTTCCTCCGTGTCCAAAACAGCATCAGAAGGTGGATGGATCAGCTACTCATCTGGAGAGTATCACATTTATCATCAAGAGCAGAGAACATATAAGAGACAGCACAGTTGCTTTAAAGCCCTTGTACACCTCCACGGGTAGTAACCACGAGACCCCTCCTCGGGGCTATGTGGGTATGGATTTGACTGACGGCCCCACAACCCTGTTAATTTTTTTAAACCCCATTTAGGCAGGAAGTATGGTTGACATGTTATTGCACTTACTAGTGCTTACAAGGTATTACATCATATGCTCTCACTGTGGCTCCACCAATTTTCTACCCATCACGTTCTTATCAGCCAGTCATTAAAAACCCCTCTGTGAGTGTACAAGGACTTTAAATAGAAATGCTACTATATGAGAAAAGATGGATACTTGTGTGAAACAAGCACCTATTTTTGGTGCTTATTCGCTATCCCAGCTACTGAAAAATTTAGTACACATTCATTTCTGCTCACTGGAATAACATGCACTGGTGGCACCAGCACTCTTAGCTAAATGGCTTGACAATTTGCACTACAAACTTGCATCATTTCTGTTTGGCTTTACCTAAAAACATAGTACATGTTTCTTGCTTAGGAGCTGTGCTTATTAAGTGTTTGGTGGCAGCTGGATCAACCAAAAGAGTGTGCATAATTTATAGGGGATAAATATTAATATGATGGGTTCATGGATATGTTGAGGGTAACAGTAAAACAGCTATTAACAGTAAACAGCAATAATAATAACTTTATTTGTGCAACAGTTTTTGTTGGTAATCATTTTTAAATGCACTTTTTGATATTCTAGTTAAAATGATCTTTATGTCCCGATGGCAATCAATGCATGATGTGTTCATCGATGTCACCTGTCTGCTTCTGAAACCGTTAGCAAAATTAGCAATTCAGATGGGAGACGTTCTTTGTACTAGGCTGTAAACATGCTTATTTTGGCTGTGAAAACAGTTTTTTTTTTGGCTTGGTGTGTACGTGACTTCCGGTACTTCGGGAGCCAGCCTCAAGCAGACATGCGAGGAACAGCAAATTTAGCACTTCCGCATTGTCTCATATTTTCAGACCGGAGGTTGCCGCTAGATCAAAACCCATCCTGGCCCTCTGCCCATCTACTGTGAGTACTTGTCACTGGTATGCACCAGTCCTGATTCAATGAGTATAACCAAGAGGGATCCAAGTACGCTGGAAAATGGAAGAAAAACTACCTATACCCTGATTACTGGTAACGTAGTGCAAACAAAAACGATGTGCTAGGGAGCGGTTTTAAGTCTGTGGTTTTGAATCAGTCATCAGCATATGATCATTTATCAGTGGCGTTTGTTCATGTGAGCAGGGGTGTCATTTTGGAGGAGCTCCAAGTGTGGGAGGGCAGGGGGTAAACGGAGTCCTGAGGAGATGCTACATACAAATCCATGATAGTTTTCCATGACTACCAACCATGCCTTTAAGTTGAGATATTAAATGAGGGACTGACAAGGGACAAGTATGATTTTCCCTTGCAGGCTGTTCCAGAGTCAAGGTGCTGTTAAAGCAAAAGCCCTGCCACCTTTAGTTTTTAGTTTAGACCTCAGAACAACCAGCAGAGCACTTCCAGAGGATCTCAGACTGCCCTGGCTCATAGGGGGATAAAAGCTCAGAAATATGTTGACGGCCAAGTCCATGTAGTGCCTATGAAGTGATTAAAATGAAAACAATCTTAAAATCAATTAAAAAAAAACAACAACAGGCTAATCATTGTACAAACACATTATTTGGGATGATGTTTGATTTTTTTTTTTTTGTTGGATTTAAAAGTTGAGCAGTCAGTTTCAGTTTTGTCTGCTAAAACTAGCTCTCACACTATCTGGTCAATCCTTGATTTAACATGTTTTGAAGGACAAAAAAACATATTTAGAAGACATGGTAGCAGTACTCATTAAAACTGTGGAGCCTTTTGTTTTTTAACATCCAAGCTTCTTGAACATCCAGTATTAGGTGCTTGAAACAATAGGTTCTTGCTGGCTTGCTTCAAAGGAAGACTTGATTGTCTTTTTTTTTATCTCATCTGTCAACAATAACTTATCAGTGCACTTTTAATAAGTAAATGATGAATGGACTTTTACTTTAATGGCACTGCTTTCATCCATTTATAACAACTTTAACACTCTGAAGACAAAGGACTACTACAGTAAGGGACCATCTGTTGAAGGTGATCTCATTCATACAAAGTCACACACCACTACCAACAGAATCATTTGGGCTTCAATGTTCTTACCAAAGGACACTTCAGCACATAACTGCAGGAACTGGGACCAAACCACCAACTAATGACAGACTCTACCACTGAGCCACAGCTGCCCATTAATTGTCTCAAGTCAATTAAGTATTCCATTCCATCAAGCACATTATCTATGATTGGACTGAGTCAAATTCAGTCAAGTCAAGAGTTCACAGCCCAGCTTCAAGCAGAGAGTTGTGATTTTGACAGCTCATTTCAACATCAAATGCAAAAAAAGAACAAACGTGATCTTTTATGATCTGGTCAGGAGCTTGTGAAGGTAGTTAAAATTATGTAACATTTTAGAAATATTAACTGAGTACCTTGAAGTGGTAATGCTGTTGATAAAGTCCTCATAGTCACTTATGAAAAGAGTCATAGGTGTACTGGTGCCCATATATTTTGTGATGAAATGTGCTGGGATTGATGGCACAATGGCGCTGCAGCCTCACAGCAAGAAGGTCACCAGTTTGAAACCCGGTTCGCTTAGTGGGCCTTTCTGTGTGGAGTTTGCATGTTCTCCCTGTGCATATGTGGGTTCTATTTGGATACTCTGGCCTCCCACAGTCCGAAAACATGCTCATCAGGTTAACTGGTAATTCTAAATTGCCCGTAGGTGTGAGTGTGTGCGTGAAAGGACATCTGACTCTATATGTCAACCCTGTGATTAGCTGGCGATTAGTTCAGCGTGTACCCTGCCTCTCACCCTGAGACACCTGGGCTCAGGTGGCTCCAGCCTCTCGCATCCCTGATGTAAAACAGAATAGTGGCCTTAAGTAATACCTTTTTCAAAAGGAAGTGTACTTCAAATAGTAAAGTAAAAATGTTGTTAGTGTAGAAATTACATTCTTATCACTATCACTAACTGATCCAAGGCAGAGGTACAGGAACAAGAAAAAAGTGAGTTCTGAGTTAGTGTAATGGGCTTCTTTCTCCTAATTTTGCTTTTTCTTCACAAAAAAAAGATAACGAAGAGACAATGAACTTTTTACACTGATTAACATGTTTCTTCAAAAAGATCAATTTATAAGTCTTATGTTGTTCAAAGCTTAGCTGAATCCTTGTAGCACAGCCTCTGCAAATATCTGATTCTTTATGCACAAAGAGAACTTTTCCAATATGTTCCCTGTCTTATGTTATGCAGTTCAGATCCAGTTCGACAAAGAGATATGAGATGAAGGTTTTTCATAAAACAGAAATTTTCTTTTATGCACTTAAATCTGACTTTGTGTTTCATGGTTTCTATCTGCTTCAGACAATCTTATCATCACTGTTCCATTATTACCTCCTCACCCTTCCTGAAAACAGTGATCCCGTGTTTCATCTTCTCTGACCTAAGTAAACCTTTACTCTCTAGCCTTCAAACTATTTGGTACATCACTTAAATTTGGGTCTGTGATTGGTTCATCTTGACACTTTCATTTGCACACATTAATCTCACACTCCATGCAAATTGTTCCCTTTGAAGCTGACCGTGAAGTTCACTTTTTAACCTTGGAACTTTATTGAGTGGCATGGCTCTCAGTTCTAAGCCACAAAGACATTTATCCTGTCTTTTAGATTAGAGAGTGTAAGATGTCTCAAATCTCTAGCATCACATGATTCTTGAGCCTTCTTCTCTGAAAAAGACTCTCAAAACACTCCCAGTAATTGAAGGGTTGACGAAGGTCCCCTTTCAATGAAATCTTCATAGATGGCAATCATTTAGAGAGGATGAGAGTGACAGTAAATACACTCTTGGCACACTGGTTTTGACATCAGGCTTTCAAATAGTCAGTACCCCCCCCCCCCCCCCCCCCCCAAAAAAAAAAAAAAAGAAAAAAAAAAAAAAGATAAAAAAGATCACTGGTATCGATATACAAACAGCTTAGGGACAACACACTTATACAACAACTAAAAAAAAACTAAAAAGGGTGGTATATAATCAATCCATGCATTAATAAAACGCCTTCTGACAAACTTTCAGTCAGTTAGGAAGTCCACTGTAAAGGACTTTGGATACAATCCGTTTTTTCTGTTGTTTCAAAAGCCAATCACAAGTCAAAACCTTGTACAGTGGAGGAAAAAAACAGCCTAAAGCAGGTTTGTTTGTGTCATAGAGGTTTGTGTTGTTAGTCAAGGAGGAGTGTTAAGGAGAAGGAAAAATTCTTGAGGATGACCAGATTTCATAGTCACAATTGTCTCAGTGCCTCCTGAGTCACTCTTTTTGCCCTCTTTCGCAGAAGACATCACTTTCTTCACCAGTTGCACATACATTAACGTACTGACTGAACAGAACATTCACTTCTGTGTATTTCAAATGTAAGCAAAAACCTTCCAGCTGTTTCTGTCAGATCATTCAGTATCAGGAAAAGATGCCCAACCTTTATCATTCCTTATTATTCTGGAGAGCCCTTTCAAGACTGGTTTATCAGTATGGTGGTGTTGCTTGTGCTCCACAAAGAAAAGCTTTGTCATCACTCCAAGGATTGCTGGTTTGACTCTCTGACATTGACTCCTTTTGTTTCATATCATCCACCATCTTCTACACCCATACATTTCTTGTCTCACCTCACGATTCTTCCGCAATTAAGCCACTATGAATAAAAATGTTACTGAGCAACACTGGATAAGAGTTCAGCTCCAAAAGAAAAACACTGTAATGAAATCACTATGTCTCGGTATGTTTTGTACTTCCATTTTCAAGCCAAATAAGAGCTTTAATTAGTGCTAGGCTCAAGCAGTTTTTCCCCTATGCTTACAGTTGCTATGCTATACAACCTCAACATTACATCGAAACCTCTCAGTCATGGTTGAAAGGTAATACAAAGCATAAAAAGAATAAAGGTGCTAACGCAAGAACTAATACCAGTTGAGCAGTGCCTTGAAACGCATTAAACTGAGAAATGCTTTTTTTTTTTTTTTTAAGAGCTGTTCTTAAGAAAGGAAAGCAAATGTGGAACAGTTAAAGGCTGACAGAGCTAATGAACAGCCATCTATTATATTTACCACTTTTCCCTTTGGGTTCATGGGAGGGGACTGGCTGTAATTGGGCACAAGGTGGGGGAAACACCCTGGACAGGTCGACAGCTTATAAAAGGGCTAACATGTTGAGACAGACAACTATTTATGCAAACACTCACACTTAAAGGCAATTCAAAGCAACAAACCAACCTTTCGAGCATGTTTTAAAACTGTTGGAGGAAGCTGGAGTACCAAGACAGAACACGCAAACTCTACACAGAAAGGTTCCTGAATGGCTTGGGATTTGAACCAGGAACCTTCTTCACTTCTAACCACTGTATCATCCAGCTAGTAAAAAGTAAATATTAAAATCACCTCACATGTTCTGTTGTTATTGTTTACCTAATAGTATGATATCTATGTATCTATGTATCTATGTATCTATCTATCGATCGATCAATCGATCGATAGATAGATAGATAGATAGATAGATAGATAGATAGATATACTCGTTTGTGGTTTAGTTCCCATGCAATACATTTAGACTAATAACAAAATTTGAACTAGTAAAAAATAAATGTAACTGTAATAACAATTGAGTGTTTGTTGTTGTTGCTGTTGATGGTTTTTGTTATTAAGATGGTTTGAGCAGAATATTCAAGTCTAAATGGTTATTTTCTCTAATAGTTTAGCCAACATTGCACCAGCCTCTCTCGTAAATGAGGATACGGTTTGTGAAGCAAAAGAATCTATGTTAAGTTGCACATAAAGAGCAATTATCCGTACAAAAATAACATTTGAAACTTGAGCTGTTGAAAAACAAAAAATGGACTCACCGTAAAAAAAAAGGAAAGTGTACCGCCTCTACTCCAGTCCTTTTCATCTTGTTTATTGTTTCAACGTTAGCTGAAGTAGTGACAGAAACATAAGGTATTCTCCTTTTTTCTCTCTAGCACTTCGGCCTTGTGAGGTTCGCTGGTCCACTCCATCAAGGTAATGTGATTAGTTTACTAGGCCTGGGACCTGGACAGGTTTCCTCCTGCTGCGTGAGGTGTGTATTTGTGATTGTGTCTGTGTGTGGACATGTGTGTTTGTGAGTGTGTGTTCAAGCCCAGTGTAGACACTGTGATGGATGATGAAGATGAACAAATCAATACAAAGGGGCCTGTCATTGCAGCTACATCCCAATTTACCCCGGCATGTCTGTGCTGTCAGTCAGTGGGTTGAGACAGAGGAAGGGAGAAAAAGAGAGGGAATGGTGATAAGGCCTTGGGGATGTGTGGATAGCTGGATAGGGAATAGAGAAGTGAGGGCACGAATGAAGAGAAGGAGAAAGAGGAGGAGAGGATCTGATGGGCAGGATGAGATCGATGAGGAGACAATATGCAGGATGGGATTAGAAGAAAGAAGTCAAATGATGATAAAGACACAGTGACAGACTTGGATGGTTTTCCAGTTGTGGTATCAATCAGATGTGTCACTCAGCTTGAAAAGGTTACATGCTACAGTTGGATACCTTGAGTAATTCATACACATGCATGTGGACATATAGGAGAGAAAAAGTATGTGCATGCATGCGACCAGGAAACATTCATACATTCTGTCAATCTCAAAGGGTAGCTCTCGTCTCTGGCTGGTGATAAGAAAACTAACCTTCGACGGTTCATAATGGATTAGAAGCGCCTTGATTGTAAGTCAATTTTCTCTGAGCTGTAAGCTTTAATGTCTGTTTTCAGCACCACTGCTTTGCTTTTAATGGTTCTTGCTTGCTTTTTGAATTAAAGGATGGCATATCTAAATGGAAATAACTCAATGGACACATCACTGTGCAGTCTCCTGTTGCAGCAGTGTCTCTGTGTGTGTGTACAAGTGCAGTTATGTGTGTCTTTGTGTGCATTAAGCCTTGGGATGGAGTGAACAAAACATTGGGCTGTAAAGCTTCAGTAATGTAAGCATTTTCCACAATCCAGGCACTTCATAGCTCATGGTTCTGTCTATTCAACTGTCACAGCTGACAAATTACATTTTGCATTTTTCCACAGTTCAAACTTTACATAAATGTCTCAAGGCTGAAGTTATGAAAGATTATGACCGTGTGGCTGCTGTGCTTTGACAGATGTGATCAGTAAAGGCTTGCACAAAGTCAGTTTCTCCTCTAACTGTGTTAACTTTGGACCTTGGACAGGGCACACAATGATAGATAGGTTATAGGTCATATCAAAACAGCTGTGTTCCATCCCTATCCATCCCCATCATAAACAGGCTCTGTTTCCCCTAAGACATGGGACGAGTGAGACACACTTATAAATAGTCGGTCAATCAATCAATCAATCGATCAATCAATCAAATCAATCAATAAATTGATAAATAGATAAATAGTCCCTCTCTTAAGCAGGCTTCATCTAAACCTATAATTGCATAGTATCAATAATTTAGTTTAATCTTAGTGCAGCCACCACCTACACCCAATGCACACAACCTGAAATGACAAAGACTTTCTTCTAAGTACAGTGCGTGTTTTCTTTATTTGGCAGGGCTCATAGCTGCAAACCTCACTGTTGGGGGAGCTCAATTACCAGGCTAGTTGCTTAGCAGGTTAGCAAATGGAGATCAAAGTGGTACTAAAAAGAACTACTGTGTAGCACAGAAACTGCACAATATAGACTTTACTTAACACATTTAGAATTGTTGTACTGAAAGGCCAATCAGCCAACATAAAGCACTTCAAAACAACCACAGCTGAAAACAATGTACGGTATGGAGAGGTAAAGTAAAGAAGATAATAGATAAGAATCTCAAAACTTTTTTTTTTTTTTTGCAAAGGAATGTAACCTTGTGGGGACATTCTGCATTTACATGAAAAGTCTTTATTTTCTGTAAATCTTGTTAGAGAGAGGTATTATGCTTTCCCACATTTTATACAATGATATCAAGTAACAACGCTGTATGTGTGCAGATTATCAAACAAATGCATTAAATGTGTTCCCAATTCCAGAATTTTTCTGTAAACTGCTTAAAACAGTCTGTTTTAAAAATGGCATAAGAACTTTACGAGATTGTCACAAGACTTAATGAAATGATGAAGTCATTGCACAAGGCTCTTCTAACTGGTTCATGGCGTGTTGGAGGGGCCAGCCTCCAACACCAAGTTCTGTCCATAGTGCTGCTCCTACAGGCCTCCAGAAAGCTGGCTAATGGGCTATATGCACAGATCACTTCAGCATTATTAAGGATGTTTGGGCATTTCTGGTTATAGAAAGAAACATAAGACAGACGGTGTTGTGATGGCAGAGATGAAATATTCAAGGTGTTTGCCTAAAGTGTCTGTTAATGGTATATGGAGACACAATCTCCTTCACCAAACAACAATGAGCCTGGAGGAGCTGTCATCCCATCTTTGAAAGGACAACTGTATGTTTACATGTCATCGAGTTAAGTATTAGGCTACAAGTAAAAACATTAATATGAACAACAAAACAATGGTGAAACTGAACAGTTTTGGATGTTTTGACAACAACAATTTAAAGTTTTCATAATTTAATACAGTACTCTTACGTGAATTTAATTGTCATGGTCGCTTGTGCATATAGCGGATTGGAGGGAAGGTGATTTGTGGAGTGGAAAGCCTTAGAGGGACGGCTGCTACAGCAAAGCATTTCAGACAGAGGCTTAAATAAGGCTGAGAGGAGAAAAAAAAAAAAAAAAAAAAAAAAACTAACAAACAGAAAAAAACAGGTGTGAGTGGGACAGTATAAAGCCCCTCAAAAGGACAATAGCCCTCCTAAAAGAGTACCTACCACCAGCATTTCAACAGGCATTAGTTACTTACAAGAATAAATTTAATGTAGAGTTCTAAACAGATTAAACATTATGTAATTTTGATCCCACCAGTGTTTGATATCTGCAAGCGATTGCACCAAGCAATCTCTCAGGTCAAGTTTCTAATCAGATCCTAAATGATGGCAACATCTGAACTGCTGACTTCACCAAAAGAATTAACAGTTGCTTCTCCGGGCTGTATCAGCAGATAGTAGTATAGATTCTGTCCTTTACACATCAAACAGTTAAGAGCAAGGTCATTCAACTTTGGTCTCACCTAATTCAAGAGGGAAGTATCTGCTTTTCTAACTTTCTAGTGATTCCCTCTGTTCATCTGATATCCGTGATTGTTTACCAAGCAGGAAGTAGTAAGCTTGTAGTGAAGATACTTCCTGCTGTGATACTGCTGCACAGCAATGTGCCGATGTGTTTTGAAAACTTTCTTTAATTCATTATTTATATGAGATATCAACATTAAACATTTTGAATACCTAAAAGTAACTACATCGTACAACACTGTGTGTTAAAATTGTGCATATATTTAGTCATAGCTTTATATGTAATTGAAACATATTTTAAGGAATGGGTGGCTTTAATAAAACCCTGCAACATACGTACTTATTCTAATAGTTATGGCTGAAATTAAATGCAATATAATATATTTATGAATTATATAAACTTCTGTACTTCTTAATGTTAAATTGTGAAGATAATCAGTAAGAATGACACTATCAACAAGTTTTGTACCAATAGGAAGGCTCTCCACAGGGAATCTTCAGTGATGGCCTGAGCTAAAGACCACATGGAGAAATATGTACTTGTCATACTTCTTTCTCTCCTGAATCTTACTGAGGCTTTAAAATCCCTTCCCATGTGGTATTATGTCATGGACTTAAGCTTTTTCTTGCTGTGCAGTCATTGATTTATTCACTTGCACTCCACTTCTTCCTACCTGAGAGCAATAATGACGATCATTACTGCCTTATTTTCCCTGTAGAGTGCAGTTCAAACTGCAGATAGACACAATGTTCACAGCACGCTATGATCATAATCCATGAAAAATCCTTTTAGTGTGGAATTACACTCTTTCTACATATATGAAGGCTACACCGCTCATGCTTTAACACATTCTACCTGGCAGGCTGTATGTCAAAATACTAAAATGTGTACTAGCACATTAAAGCTGGGGTCAGTCATCCTAGTTGCTGAGCATATTGCCTAGAGGACATACTATATAAGTTGTGTGCATCAACACCTGAGCGTTTACCTTCCTTTGCTGGTAACACCAGCTGTTGGATCTAATTAAGAGGCCATTTCCACCTCTTTACTAACCTTATTTAAACTCAACTTACAGAGTCACAAATTTCCTACATGGGCATGTCCTTGTTTGTTCTGCTGTTTCAAACACAGGCACATCCTTGTCTGTTCTGCCATATGTCACAACTCTGTCTCCTGTGGGTGTCTGAGAACAAGCATTTTTTTTTTCTTTATAAGGTCATACCCCTAATGACTCACCCGACCAATGATATTGCTTCCTTTTAATCACAGGAAATCCACACTTCTAAGGTGTAATCACTTTTCCTTATCACCGTAATGCCTGTGACACTTTTTTTTTCTTTTTTTCTTTTTACTAACACTTAAGCATGTTTTGTCATGGATGTATGTGCTGGTTCCATCTTCTCTTGACTTTGTGAGTGTGACAATGCAGCACTGAGGGGAGCTGGTAAAAAGAATCATAGCTCTTGTGCATCTAAAGCCAGTCAAAGACAGTCCTGATAGCTTGGCTGCTTGTCCCAGTGGAGGGTATTGTAGAACTTTTTTTTTTCCATTCGAGACAACACCAACTCCAAAGTCTGAGAACTCTGTCTCTCACTGTGTGAATACATAAGGGATGAATTAAGATACAGTCAACCTAACTTACATTTAAAATGGTATGACAACAATGTAACTGCACCTGATCATCCACAGACAGATTTTCTTTTTTTTCTCCCCTCAGTTATTGGGGTGAGTTCACACACTACATTAAAAGCACAGTCGGTAGTCATGGAAAACTAGCATGAATTTAAATTTATCATCTCCTCAGGACTTCATTTAGCCCCACCCTCCCACACTCTGAGCTCCTCCAAAATGACAACCCCACTCATATGCTCATATGATCGTGACTGACTCAAGACCACAGACTCAAAACTGGTCCTCAGCACATGGTTTTTGTTTGCACTACATAACCAGTAATCAGGGCATAGGTAGTTTTTCTGCCATTCTTCAGCATTGTTGGATACTTCTTGGTTATGAGGGTTGAATTGGGGCTAGAGCACAACAGCAAAATGTACACACAAGAGGCGGGCAGAACGGCAGGACAGGATTTGATTGGTTTAACAAATTGGATGCCAAACGCTAGGTTTGGCTGGTGTTTCCCAGGTTTACTCCTGCTGTAGACAGCAGCTATTTTTCAATCTATTTTCTGAACACATCATGCATTGATTGCCATCAGGACATAAAGATCATTTTAACTAGTATAACACAAAGTGTATCTACATCAGATTACCAACACTGCCCTTAAGCAATCTCAATTTAAAATCCTAAAAACCTGTTTTATTAATCAGACTGTTTATTCATTCTCATCTTATCTCCATTCTCTTTTTTTCTGGTCCTCCACAGCCTCAGGGTTTCAACCAGTGGGGAAGATAGTTTTTTATAAGAGGAGGGGAATATATGCTCACTTGAGTTGATGGTGGAAGGTGCCATCAGAAGTCAAAGTTTAAAGGTATCTTTCGTGTCCCCACAGGACAATTTGTTTGCAGCTGGAGACATACAAATACATACTACAAATACATAATTCAACAACACTAAAGTAATAATCCACATCAAGTGCCTAAGTACATAAAACATGAAACATGAAACCCAGCAGAGAGTCTCCAGCATCTTGATAAAAATGATAAAGTGCAAAAGCAATAAGCAGGAGAATTCAACAGCAATTCAACTGACAAATAGCAGCAGGTACAAATGAGTCCCGATGCCTTTTAGTCTTCACCACAGGCAGTCTGTACCGTCTGCCTGACGGTAGAAGACTAACGCTTCATAGAGGGGGTGATCAGGGCTCTGCAGGAGAGAAGTCGCCTTTTTGACCAGCTGCCTGCTGTAGAGGTCGCTCAGCTGGACTTGACTCCTCCCTGCAAACTTGCTCCCTACTTTAACCAGGCTACCAAGTCTGTTTTTAGTGACTAGGACCAGAATACCATACCAGACGATAATATAAAAGATTAAAGCCGATTCATTAAAACTAGGGGGTCATCATTTCAGAGGACACATTGAAAGAAAGTACTGTTCTTAAGAAATACAACCTCTGTTGAAGCTTCTTTGTGGTAGCAACAGTATGCATGTTGCAAGCATCCATGTTGAACATGGTCAGGGATTATGTACTCATAAATTTGTTGGATTATGAGGATATTTTTCAGCAAAAGGCTAAGCCATGATGAATTAAATGTGTTTGAGATACATAAACTTATTTTCAGCATCAATTTATTAATGGCTTTTGCCCACATGGAATTTGTGATTAAAGAATAAAAGCTTTAAAACTTTGTCATAGTCTCAATGAAATGAGCCTCTTTTACAATCACTTTCCTCTGTAATTCGTTGGTTATTTAGGTAAAGCGGACTTTTTTTTTCTTTACCTTTGTTGACTCCCTCTTCTGTTCTCCCTCTTTTCTATTGGCCAAGCTCTTGCACATCTTTTAACTTACAGTTACTCTTCACTTTTATCCACAGGATAAAATAACACCCCATGGGTATTTTTTAATGGTAGACCTGCTTTAATATATTTAGCATCCTGTGTGCAGTGACTGCACTGCAGTCTCTCTGTTCACTGACAGGTCTCTGGTAAGTGGTACAGTTCTGTAACTTGATATAATTATATCACTGAAGTTGACATTTTTATGGATTGTGTTACCCATGGGTCCTGAATGTAACCTTAAACTGGGGTCACTAGACAATTCAGCCTCACAATCTGCTTCATAATGCATTTTGCTAACACTCTCTCAGCCATCTTTCCCATATGGCGCTAAAGTCTGACAGCCCTGAGGTGCAGTTGACCTAATAGTTTGACTTCATGCATAGAGGCTATAATCTTCTGTGCAGATGTATTTTCCAATAAAGGCAAAGATGGAGGAAAATCCAACTTAAAAATGATACTAATGAAAAAAGAAAAAAACCCTTAAAAAAAGTCCAGCTGGAGTCCAAAGAACCCACAATGTAAGTTCCTGCATCACCTCCACCTGAACGTGTTGGTAAATGTGTTTTTAACAATGAAAGAAAAATGTATTAACTCACTTGCATACATTTCAACACTTCATCAATCAGATACATGAATTCACACGTGAGCGCTTGTTAAAGCCTTTGTTGTGTAGTGTTGTGCTGCAGGCATCTACCAAAGACACACATGCAGCTTGACACCACTTAAACACAGCCAGGTGAAAAAGAGATCTAGCTGACACAAATTGCATATTATTAAGTGAGTATTTGTTTGAAAATAATTATAGCTAAATGCAGCTTGCTGAGTTAATTACATTATAAGCCATCACCTTAAGACATGTTCACAGGTAAAGCCGTGTTACACCGATCAGGAGCTGACAGTTGTGGAGGACATGATGCAATTTGTAATTTTTCCAGTTACTCAAAGCCTTGTATCCATCTGTCAGCCTAATGATAGTGGCTTAATGGTGCAGTTTAGATTGAGCAATCTATCTGTCTGCAGCCATCTCTGTGATTAATGCCAAGGGTTTTTTGAGAGCAAATATACACCTAAGAGTTGGATCTTGGATCAAATACTGGATAAGCTGTGCTAAACTCTGGCATGAAACGTAAATAAACATGTTTTTTAGAGTAGTTCTTTTACATAGTTTCTCAGCTGCTCAGTGGAAACAGGGCTGATGAAGTTTTCTCTTTCAAAGCAATATCCCACACATACACTGTAAGCATGTACCTAAGTTCTGCTCTTCTACGTCAAGTAGGGTCTTTTCAGCAATCCCAGCCACCTCCTCAAGTAATTTTCAACATACTGTATATTCCACTTTAAACGGCAACAAAAACACAGCTGTAAAGGGCACTGTGACCATTGACAGAGTTTTTGGAACAGACGTGACCATTAAGTGAAACTTTTGATGCCTGATAGTGGTGTCCTCGCATTGGCAGCAGCTTCAGTCCTGGGAATTGTACCTTGAAAAAGTAAGTGTGGTTGGTTTCTTCTGCATACAACATCTGATCCACTGTCAACAAAGTTGGCGTCAGTAGTCCAAACTCCTCTTGATTTTGAGTGGTCAGTGATGGGGAAGTGACATTGATGTGGTGTAGTGCTCCAAAAATTGAACCATGTCCAACAAGGTACCAAGGTGTAGGCCGCTGTAAATGCTGAACTTCATTGCTTTTTGTAGAAATTTTGTCTGGGGCCCTGACTGATGCTAGAGACAAGCTGTTCTTCGTTGTGCTCTTTCCCTGCCCTGGCGCAATCATGCCTGAAAAAATGCCACAAAAGTGCCCCCCTGGCAGCTTCTGTAGGAGATAAAAGGTTTCGAAAATGCTCTCTCTGGCGCCTTTCTGAGGTAAAATGACCTCTGAAGTGCCATTGGATGGATCAAATGTGAGAAACTGCCCTTCTGGTAGTTTAACCAAATTACTCATGTTTGGCTGCTACTTGAAATTGGTGAATCATATGCACAAGATAATATTTTCATTTATTTATCTATTTTTATTTATCGAAGTGTTAAAGCTCTGATCAAAATGTTTTCATCTGGTTTTGTGTGAGGAAGAAATTTAAAAGGAAAATTTGGAGAAAAAAAAAGAGAACAAAAAAAAACAACAACAACAAGAAAATAAGTCACAACTAAATATGAGTTTTATGTAAGTGGTGTTGTTGTGTATAATTTATTTAATTTTTAATTCTTTTATTTTTTCAAAATTATTAATTTCAACCACAATTTGTTGAACAAATATTCACCAAAATGCAGGGAATTGAGGTAAGATACTTACAATTTTCTGAGGAAGTTTCCCCTTATAAATTGTGCCACACCATATTTAAATGAGCCCTCCACTCTGGGTATTAGGGGTCTGTTAAACTCCTTGAAGTCTCTGAAGGGCCCATTTTGCTTTTTACACCCCTACCACTCAACGTGATTAACCACATCGTGTTACATCACCATCTCAGACAACAAGAAAGAGGATCAGCATTGGTTATGAGAAACATATAACGGACTTTTTACTATCCTTACCAAGAGTGTCTCTGTTAGTTTGGTGCTACAGTATTGACATTGAATCATTCAGCAGATAGTTTGTCAAGCTTTGTGATCTGGGCTATTACTGATAAGCTAATGAAGCTAAGCTCCAGAGGCTAATGTTAGTTTAATTAGAGCCCTTTGGACAACAGCCAACAATGATGGACAATCACCAAAGTACAAAAGTCACTGAACTCCCAACAAACAAAGTGACATGATGAACAACAGCTAGGAGCTAATGTTAGGCTTACATTAGCAAACATTTTCCCAAACTGTCCGTCAGACTGCTGTGGCAGTTCTAGTTTTAAAGATAACTTAATATTTCTTTCTAGCAAAGTGACAACATGTTGCCTAAAATATGATGTTGACTTACTTTAGAACAGACGTAAACATCCTTTTTAATTTTATCCACACTGAGTTGTGGTATACCGTACAACTTATAAAATACGTAAAAACGTAAAAAATACCCGTCCCGCATCCTCTCAGAGTCCTTGTGTCGGAGTTATATGTACTTCGACACCATTTGCCCATTTTCAAGCTTAAAATCTCATAAAAACCAATTGAAAACTGACTCTCTGCAATGCATTTCAATGGATGTCCGGGCAGAGAATGTCCGAGTGTATGGGATTACTATATGCACTGTGACTGGCTCATTGTATTTAGACAGGACTTAGCCATAGGTCAACTGATTGTAGTTTTTGATGTTAAATTCCAGTCTGGTTTTCAGACAGACTAAAGTGCAGACACAACTTTTACTTTCAAGTTGCGGACTTGATTGTAGACAGACAGTAGTCAGTCATCTGTTTTATGTCTTTCAGTTTTAACAGCAGCTTTTGATACAGCTGATGGCTTTATTAGAAATGAAGGTTGTAAACAGTGTGGAGATTTCAGCTTTGTTTAAGAGCTGTATCATTTGCTTTCCATGGGGCTTCCCATAAATCCCCTGTTACATATTACATTGTCCTTGTCTATGACACAGCCAGAGAGATAACTTTGAAATCACTATCATGGGACCAGGCAGTTTTAATCTTTTTTATTCTTTTTTAAAGACTTTTTATCTGGGGAAATATTGGTGTTGTTAGTAATTTGATAAATGTTTCAGCGTGTCCAAAAAAGTATGGTGCCTTTTTATTTGTTTATTTCAATTTATTTATTTATTTTTTTAGTTCTCCTTGTATTATGGTTCAGTTCTATTACAACCATTCCCCGAAAAGCCAAAACTAGACATTTTACAAGGTTACAAATTGCCACAAGTAAATATAGCACCTCATCTGAAATTTGTGCATTTCAGTGAATTATGATTGTCTCAGTGTTAAGCTATTGAGCTGATGACCATACATTAGCATAAAAAATATGAATCATGTAAAGGAAATATGATGCATGTTATATATTTATGCTATCTTGCCTTTCATTGTAGTTTATTTACAACATTCACAACAGCTAATGGAATCTTAAAAGTAATCGGGGAGAGTAAAACAACTCAACTGCAGTGAAGTTCAGCCACTATGAAAGCCATATCAGTCACTAGCTGATACAAACATGCAGAGGAACATGTGAGGGAATACACACATACACCTACAGTCCCTATGGATAGACTAAATCAATTGTTTGATGGAACGATTATAATCACAGCTGCAGGGAGAAGCTAACAGATGAACTAAGAAGTAATTAATTCCCTGTTTTTTTCTGACTGTGCCTATCTCCCTTCTTCTCTATCTCCTCATCTCTCCTCAGGTAGCCCTCCTCATCGCTTTCATTACTTTCAGGTGATCAAATTCTCTCATTCTGCCACCTCTTTTGCCCAAAGGCACTTCCTACACTTCTCCAGTCTGAGCTCATAACTGCCCTAATTGAAACCGTCATTGCTTTAATTGCTTTAATTAATCACCTTTTCTATGGTAAGGCCTTTGTGGGATTTGTAATATGTGCTGACATTGGCTGCTCATTGAGGGCAGCAGGAAAGTGAGGGACTAATATCTTTATGTTTGCAAGAGAAAGTAAGATTAATAAAGAAAAAAAAAGGCTGAGCAACTTGAGTTTGATTTACAGCATCAGTGCAAAGAGGCCTGTTTGATTTTCAGTGATTTACAGCATCCTAAACCAGCCGTTACTCATGCAAGCACACTTTTCATTGCTTGCACAAATTAACTGTTTTTAATAATGTGTTGGCATAATGAAATTTTGTGGTGCCAAGTTCATGGTCGGAAGCCATTGTGTGGCCTTGCTTTTAAATTGACTTTACTAAAGGCAAATATTTTTGTTTGTTTGTAATGGAAGCAATGATTCATGAAGGAGTTAGCATTTATCAATAAAGCATTTATGAAGGACACAGTTGAACACATAAATATGAAAAATCCCTGTTATGAAGGCCCAAAGAGGATAAGAAATTATGTAAAAAGGCTTGAACCACTTTGCACAGATTAAGAAAATCAAACTCTCTTTTGCTTGTTTTGTTGAGAATGTGCATTTGTGCAGAAACTTGAACAAAACAGACATAAACATGACAGTGGCTGGCCTGAAATATTACCATTTGTACCCGCTCAGAACATTTCGTCCCTCTGACACGACACTCTTCTCCTCTACTAATTTTACATCTAGAGTACTATATACTCCAGCCACTCTATTCATGTACAGTTTTGCCCCTCTCAGATCCTCTTCTTCTCTCCAATAATGATTATTTATTTACCAGAAATCTGCAGGGAAACAATGGATTCAGCTAACCCAAGTTAGATCTCACAAGGTCCTCATTGAGAGTCCTCCCTTGGCTCAGTGACCTCACCTAATCCATGAAGAGAGAGGCGCATAGAGCAGAGGGGAAATGGAAAGCCAGTAGACTCAAAATCTATTATGTTCAGTTGAAAGATGTCATAAAAACTTACAACACAGCAGTTAATGATGGACAAGCAAATTATTTTTTCCAGTCTGATCAATCAAACACAAAAACCCTAAACTTTTGTTCAAAACTCTTGACCAACTCATCAGGTCAAAACAGTCCAATAAACTCCCAACAAACAAAGTGACACGATGAACGACGCAGCTAGGAGCTAACATTAGGCTAACTTTAGCTAATGTGAGAGAAAATTCCAAACAAAACAAACCACTGCAATACATTTCAATGTCTGAGTGTATGGGATTGCTATACGCACTGTTATTGGCTTATCCCATTTGAGGGCGGGACTTAGCCATAGGTCAATTGCAGCAGCTCCCTTTTTTTACGTAGCACCATAAATCAAACATCAACCCTTTTAGCATCTTTTCATTGGCTATCTGTTTTTCGATAATATATTTTTAGATTCTTTTAATCATGTTTAAAACCCAACATGGCCTTTCCCCGTCATATATTTCTGAGCTTTTATCCCTGTATGAGCCAGGTTGCCCATTTAATTCTGCCAGCTGTAACATGTAACAGAGAAATACGGGTAGCTCTACGAGAAAAAGTAATTAACCTTGTACCACTGAAGAGTTAAAGTGTAAGCAATCGATATGTGGGAGAAAGAGAAAAAAAACCAACAACAACATAAGTCTGACCTCCAAAGAGGTAACAGTACAAAAAGACATAGCTAGCTTTGACAGAAATAGCAGAGTATGGGACCACTATATGACCCACTATCTGGCCTTGTTCCCTGTTATGGTAAAACTGTTTCCCTTCTTCATTAAAATGTGTTTTGTTGTTTTGTCTTCTCTCTGTTGGTGATATCCCTCCCCTTTGTGATTCCTGACCATGTGGTCAACCTCCCACGCACTGAGTATTGATCTCTCTGTGAAAAACATCAACAGAATAACACTCAGCATTGTTTGTTGTGAAAAAAAGATATGAGAACAGTCTGTTGATCATCATTAGCAACTAGAATGCTGTCCCTGTAAAAAAAGGAAGATCAACTTCTCATCGAATAATCCTCTGCTAGTTATTTTAGAAGGCTGTAGACATTTTACTGCTGCGTTAGACTTGAGCTACATTTACCTTGAAATCCTAGGTAGCCTTGCAGTTAATTGTGTTAACATTTGTAGAGACACCTTTGAGAACTTTGGATTGATTCCTCTGTTTTTATGTCTCTGGTCATTTTGTTTTCTGCTGTCCTATTGTATTGGGGAGGCTTCCAGATCCATGAGGCTAAAAATCCTTAAAAGCTAAAGCCCAAGGTTTTAGAAAAGGAAATGGCTTGGCTTAAAAAGACAAAAGAAAGTGAAAACAAATGTGTTTAATGGTTCTAAATTAAATTCTATCTCAGTCCATTTATTTTGGGAACAGTGATGAGATCTGGTTAAAGTCCCACATATATAAAGCTTTTTGTGGCCAGCTGGCACCCCTAGACATTATATGTATTACAGCTTTCTGGGAATGGACTTTGTGTTTTTTTATGACTCATTTGTGTAATGTTGATTCCTTTATAGTGAACTCTTCTGTAGTTTCTTTGGAAATGGGCTGTTGGAGTGAATGCTGTAGAGATTAATGCCTATTAAGGGATCAGCTAAAGGGAATTAAACAAAGATACAATGGACATGATGGAAATGGTTTTAACTCTTGATTTGTGAAAAAAGGGTGAAGAAATGATTTTTTTGCTGCTTCTTACTTGCTTCATGGCACCAAATCTCTGCTTTCTACTGTGAGGCAGCCACTGAGGCAGCCTCTTTAGCCTCTCAGCAGGTCCAGTGAGATCTCACAACACCAAGAATGTATCCAGGGAACAGCTTACTAAACTACAGGTTTACAACACAAACTAAGGCAACAATCCTTTTTAAATAGGTAATTTTAACTGTGGCTTCTGTGGGT
Source organism: Labroides dimidiatus (assembly GCA_030710495.1). Taxonomy (NCBI): domain Eukaryota; kingdom Metazoa; phylum Chordata; class Actinopteri; order Labriformes; family Labridae; genus Labroides; species Labroides dimidiatus. Next base: position 21,352,495 of record CM061149.1, on the reverse strand, counting down.
GTCTTTCAAAAACTGAGCAAGGTTTGTCACCATTAAGTATTCTTGAAATTATAATAACTCATTCATTCATTCATTCATTTTCTTCACCGCTTCTCCTGTTTAGGGTCTTGGGTGGCTGGAGCCTATCCCAGCTGTCTTAATAGCAAGAGGTGGGGAACACTCTGGATTTGTCACCAGTCAGTCACAGGGCTGACACATAGAGACAGACAACCTTTCACGCTTACCTACGGGCAATTTAGAATCACTAGTTAACCTGATGAGCATGTTTTTGGACTGTGGGAGGAAGCTGGAGTACCTGGAGAGAACCCATGCATGCATGGGAAGAACATGCAAACTCTACACAGAAAGGGAACTGAGCAAACTGGGATTCCATCTAGTGACTTTCTCGCAGTGAGGCTGTAGCACTAACTGTTGCACCACCGTGCAGCTTATTGTTAAAACTGTTTTCATAAGAAGGGTACAGGTACTTTTGAAGCAAGCCTCAAGATGACTCAGCAGAGTCAAGACTTGGCAGTTTCTTGCACTTCCACATCCGCTTCTTAACTCATGGCCATTGATTGCTACTTAGTTGTGATACATGTGTGCTCAGTTAATGTCATCCCTGCATAAGTCAGCTTTATATCTAATTTCACCTTGTCAAAAAATGGGTCAGGACAAAGAAAGAAAGTTAATACTTCATTCAACACCTAAGTGATTTTTGAGTCCAAATAAAGAGAATTAATGGAAATATAAATACATGATAAAAGATTAAAGTGTCTGATTACCAACACCATGTTCTGTCATAGTTATAAAGAGACATGGTGTCAGACCCATCAGGCAAGAATCAGACAAGGCCAAAATACATTTCCCCTTGCAATTGGTATGTAGGAGTATTATTATTATTAATATACCAGATGTAAATGAATTTAATTCAAAAGCAGCATTATATCAGGGAGGACTGCAAAACACACTAACAAACACAAAAGCAACACGATACGCCAGGCCCAGGCATCAGCAGAGGCTGTTTAAAGTATGGCCTCAGGGAGCATGGGGCTGAAGTTGTTCCTGCAGGCGATAAATCTAATAAGAGAGAGTTGGAGTATAAATTTACTCAGTGCAGGGGGTCTGCATCAATGTTTTTTGGATGCGTGCAAGATGACACTTTATGTATGAAAACATGAGAAGCTATTATTTAAGTGGGCGTACCCATGCATTTAAATGCATCATTATGAAGTGAACTACTTGCAGTTTCTTTCTTTCAGAGTGCATGACTCACCCACTCAGTTTTTGTCCAGTCCTTCCCTGTCTGATGATAGTAGGGGTTGTCATTGAATCATCGTCTTTTTCCCCCCCTCGCAACATTGAAAACACTCAGCAAAACAATACACAAAGTTTTGGCTTGTTGTTTTGTGTCGCGCTAAACAGAGAAACACTTAACACTGCTAAACTGCAGTAACAAAATGTTATTGTTCCGTCCACTCTGAGCAAAAAGAAGCTGTCAGTCATTATGACAGTTATTATGTTGGAATAAATGACTGTCTGCTCTGATCAACCCCTTTCTGATAACACTGTACAGATATAAAAGGATACAAACAAAAAAAGGCAAGATTGCTCAGCTGGTCAGTAGAAAATACATCCCAAAACACAATGTTTCAAAACTAATCATGCTGTAAAAGTGCTGTTCCAGTCCCATTTAAACTTATGTGAAACAGTCACTGATTTAATCATACAATGCAGCAAAAATAATGTGTCCTTACAATGTTGCATTTATTTATTCAAACTTTCATTAGATCAATATTTCCTTTAAACAAGCTAATTATTATCTAATTTTCCAAGAGTGTCAATCATTCAAAAAGAGCTGTATTGAGTAAATATAAAGTCAAACCTTAAATAATTCAGTTAAATACCAGCAACACTTTAACTTCAAATATTCAAAAGCTAAACCCCAACAAATTTAAACAAACATGATCCAAACCCAGCTGCTGCAGTGTCAAAGCCAGTCAGTCAGTCAGAACAGAGTCTCTTTGTCACACACCTCCTCACCTTTGCACAGCTGGTCTAATTGAAGGGAGGTTTCCTCCGCATAAAGGGCAGGACGGGCCGCAGCACAGAGGTGAGATAAACGAGGTGTGTATTTCAACGTTTTCAGCCGCCACGTCAAGATGGGTGCCATCCATCAACCTACCACAATGACACCTTAAATTGGTTACGTCAAATTAACCTGATGTATCATGGCACCATGCTGGGCTTTTTAAATTGGTTTTGTGGCCTGCTATGAGCAATAGGTAGACATCCATCCAGAGTGGCTTTTACTCGTCCCCAGGTAGGTTCTGTTAGTTTGTTCATCACTTTGGTCCTGAATAAAAGATATTCACTGTAAATGTATATTTCACATCTACATTTCTGCTCACTGAATGAGTTCTGAATCTGAACCCATGTAAGGTTCATGTTTGTGGTATGAAGAGAAATGTTTCAACAACCACTTAATTTATTATCACTGAGTTGCTGTCTGTCTCCTTAAAACCCAGCTTACTGATTTAGGTCCAGCATTGGCACATCTACATGAAACACACAGGTTTTCCTCATTGAAAGGTTAAGAAAGTAAATCTTGTGACTGGCCTTATTCCTGCCCCTTTTCCTCCTGAGCTGTTTTTTTTTTCTTTTTTTTTCTTTGTTCAGGAAAAAAAAACAGCTTTGCATCACACAAGATACAGCTTTGCTTTCATGAGGAGTGATTGCAAATGCTGTGATGGGATGTCAACTCACACTGTTCAAATGAATCATTGAAGACATACAAGCAATGCCCATGAATTATGTGCTCACACTGGAGATGAGACAAAATGTCAATACAGCAATATCATCCTCACTTGAGTGATACAATTATAAAAAGGGAGGCTTACTGCATCACTACTTCATGACTCCTACTTTATAACTCCTGATCACACAAATGAGGGCAGGTAGTTGGAAAAAAAAAATTGACGCGTTTCTAGCTACCACAATGCTAGAAACTTTGACCTAAGCTCATATGAAAGAAGTTTTCCCATGGCTACAAGTAAGATCCCAAACAAGACTGACAGACAGTTGTACTGTTTGACTCCATGACAGATGCTGTAATAGAAGTGTCACAGGGTTCTTCTCTCAAAACTCAAAAACACAGACTGAAAATGCAGTGATGATGGGATTTATTTGAAGCTAACCCTCCAGCTATTGAAAAAAAGGTAAAAACATTTTAATATAAAACTTATAAAAAAGTAACCAACAAGGAATGAGTCTTACAGCCACTCATACATCCAGGAGGAAAATAACTACAGCGATGAGAAACAAGGCTGGGCAGTTACAATCAGTGCATGAGAAAATGCAGAAAACAGCCCTCTTTTATAACTCCTGTAGCCCCTTCCAATGAATTGCTAATAACATAACCTCTAGCATAAACATGTTTTGTTATAGATCTGTATATTTAGTTTACAGATTACAAACATGCACAGTGTTTCATTTCAGTTTAACTGAACCAGTGCAGTGAATTACATTAAAATGTCACTTTAACTTCTCCAGTTTATCAGACACTACTCTATATCATTCTGTGATTTTCACATAATATACTATAGTCACAGGAATTGCTAAATTGAGGTGTTATTATTGTTGGGGTCAAGTATAGCATATTTCATCTTCACTGTTTGTTCTTTATCTTTCATATCTTGAGTAAGCTTTCAATTTTCACCCTTTACTCACACACAGTTAGAACTGCACAGAGTACTGGCAAATGGAATTAATTTATTCTTTGTATTTTCTTTAACAAAACATAAAATACTAATAACTGAGAACTTGGTGAACATTTCTTTGGTTGTAAAGTTATTTTATAGGACTGCATTGAGGCTGATTGGTGTATAATAACATGTATTTCAACCGTCCACATCCCACAGGGTACTGGCATGGTGCTTTCAGACAGTCTGGCAAAGGCACAATCAGGAAAATTAGCATTAAAGTTTCAGACTAAACGTATGGCATAGTGTTTTTCTCTCTGAGACTACACTGCCACGATTGGCCTTCAATCAGATGCAAGACAAAAAACCTGGGTCAGAAGGTGGCTCAGTTTATTCAGAATATGCCTGTCCCAAAACATTTTATATGCTAAATTCACCCAAATCAGATGCTGGTACAGTACAAAGACCCTAAATGTTACATTAATTCAACAAAAACAAAAAAACCCCAAACAAAACAAAACTGTGTTATATTGCTGCTTTGACATTTTTTATTGATTTGGATAGATACCTTGTTTTGCCTGGAGCATTTTCATGTATGTCCCCAAATTCAACAAATCCGTTAAATACCCAAGTTCTGCAATCCATAGAAGGCTCCTGGATAATAGTCTCAGTTTTTCTGAGATGTCATACAGCTCTGTCAGCCAGTGAAAACTCTAAACAATGAAAACATACATAACAAAAAATTCCAGGGTAGGAGTAAGTCACTTGTGCAAGTCTCAAGTCACCATGGTGAGGATTAAGCAAATCAAGTAGATTCATATACAAATTGGATGATCTACTAGTTTCCACATTTAATTCACTAAAGAAGGTAGCTAGTTTAAGCTATGTTAGTGTTATCAAACTGCTTTTCGATCAGCCTTAGCAGCTTGCTTGTGGAATTTGTAGTGATAGATTAAGTTGGATGTTGCTGTTTTCTTCTTCATACCATCATCAACAACATAATCCTTAAACCCAATTTTAATTATTCTTTATCTAGCCCGCTCAACGACTGCTGCTCTTGTGCTTATCACTGTTAGTCTGTGCAGCGTGCTGCATGTATTGCACTGAAAAAAATCACGCAATCATGTTTCCAATTAAAACATGATTTCTTACTTAATCCATTAAAAAAAGCGAATATTTTAAGTCAAGAAGTCAAATCTTTTTGAGTCATCTGTCTCAAGTCTAAGTCAAGTCTCAAGTTATGAAGGCCAAGTCAAAGTCAGTTTGAGTCTTTTATCAGTATTAGCCAAGCAAGTCTCAAGTCCTTAAATTTACAACTTGAGTCTGACTAAAGTCAAGTCATATGACTCTAGTCCCCCACCTCCAGTAAATACTGTACAGTGTCTTTCTATGATTATGTATCTTACAGCTTCCTGATTCCTTTGTTGAGTCTGTTGAACAATACTGGACTTTGTGTGAAAATTGCTGATTTTACAGTGTTTGTACAGTGTCTTTAAAATGACATTACCCTGGCAAAGAACTTATTAAATGAGTGTTAAATTAAGAATCTGACACTACAAATAAATAAATAAATAAATAAATAAATAAATAAATAAATAATGCTTAAAATTAAAGTTTATTACTTATCTAATATATATTTAAGCCTGATGATCTCTAAATAAAATCCCTGGTCTTCCAATATTTATTTTATATAAAGTAACTTGTTTTAAATGTATTTTTCAAATTGAAAACAGTGACATTATGTTGTCAAATTGGCATTTAAACGGTTAAAATTACAAAATATTTAAATATTTGATATTTTTGATTAGGTCTTAAGTTGATTGAAAGATATGAGCAGCTGGTGCCTTAATTTTTGTTGGTAGTTTGTATGGTGGCATGTGTAGATTTATAGTGAAGGATCACTCTAACTGTGTGTCGAGTCTGTATGTGTGCTTGTCTGATTCCATAGATGGGCTTTTATAGAATACAACGAGGCAGGAGCGGTGTGTTATGTAATGCTTGTTGTTTTTCTCACTACATCCTGAACAAAACCTTAGTTTAAGAGGATGCACAAGGACACAGGGTAACATTGGTAGTGTGCATGTTCAGACTCTATGAACTCTTTTCAGAAATGACATGGCTCATTGGTTCCCATCCGCACCTCTGTTCATGTGGAAACAGTGACTTTGTAGCATTTTAACACATTGCAGCAGTTCATGGCACTTGGAGCTGCTAGACAACCCCTTGAACTTGGGAACGGCAGGACACTAAGAAAAGACTGAAGTGCTGTAGAAGGTTGTTGAACATTGTCTAACAGCAGCCCAGTTAATCAGTCCAATCAACACCATGTCAGGATCTCCTTTACAACTCCACATGCTTTTTTCTTCACTGTTAATTCTACAACTAAAAGTCACTGCTGTTCAAACTGAAAAAAAAAGTTTAACAAAGGCACATTAGGTCAAATTTCAGTTGAGGCATGTACAAGCAGGCAGTGGGATGGTAAATGCTCATGCCCAACTTCATACACAGTCCGTGCACATGCATGCGCAGCAGTGCTTGTCAGAGGTTGATGAGAGTGAGTATAAACCAAGCAGCAACCTCCGGTATGAAAATATGAGGCAATGCGGAAGTGCTAAAGTCTGCTGTTCCTCGAGTGTCCGCTTGAGGCTGGCTCCGGAAGTACCAGAAGTCACGTACACACCAAGCCAAAAAAAAAGCCGTTTTCACGGCCAAAATAAGCCTATTTACAGCCTGGTACAAAAAAAGTGTCCCGTCTGAATCGCTAATTTCACTAACGGCACACACTGTACGGGGGGTGATTTTTTTTCTAATTCGGCAGTTTCCACAATATCAAGCTCGCCAGTTCGTCCAATCAGAGGCACAGCTCAGATCACGTGACTGTGGAGCGTCCTATGGTTGTTACTGTGGAGACCCACAGCACCCCTCATTTCCAATATGGCCGCGCCGACCGTTTGGCTTCAAAAGTCCGTTTCAGGAACAGATTGGTGAGGTCGCGGAGACTACGTCCATTAATTATACAGTCTATGGTATAAACATAAGAAAATAGAAAGAATAGCAAAGGTGGTGCTGAAAAGGTAAGAATTAAATAGAGAAAAGCATTACAGTCTGACGTGGCCACATGTGCCAAACTTAGTATTTTTTTCATCAAAGGTATGAAATTCCAGGGCTGAAACTGAGTCCCACTCCGGCCCTGCTTTGTACTGTGAGAGGAGCAGCACTCTCTAATTTTGTTACACATTTTATGATTATAACAAAGGCTATTCTATTCGATTCTAAACCTAAACTAAAAGCCTAAAGTTCTAGCTTTAGCACACTGGCATTCTCCCTGTTGGAGAGGTCCCGGACCAGAACCCCTGTGAAGTGGATTAGCCTGTCAAAAATTCCACAGGGCTACTGACAAGCAGGTGTAGAGTGGAAATGGAATGAACAACAGCTCGAAATTTGTGATACCCCACTTGTCCAACACGATCAAACTCAAATCTAGGAACTTCACCAGCTGGGGAGCAGAGCTAAACTCTAGTAATGCGCACCAGTCATATTTAGATAGTTAGATGGATGGATGGATGGATGGAAGGATAGATAGATAGACAGATAGATAGATAGGAACTTTATTGATCCCTTGAGATGTTTCCCTCAGAAAATTCAGATTTCAGCAGCAGGCAACACCAAGGATAGAACAGCACACCGGTGTTGTGGTCAGTTCAGCCCAATCTCCTATCTCTCCCCCGTCCTCAGTCCTCCCTCCAAGTGAAGAGTTACAGTTTTATGGCACGAGGGACAAAGGAGTTCTTGAGTCTGTTTGTGCAGCATCTGAGGAGAAGTTTTGTCACTGAACAAGCTTCTTTGGTTGCTGATGACAGCGTGCAGAAGGTGGCTGGTGTTATCCAGGATAGCCAGCAGTTTGTCCACAGATCTCTTCTCTGTCACCATCACCAGGCTGGATTCATTCTGGCCACTGAGCTGGCCCTCCTGATCAGCTTTTCCAGTCTGGAGGAATCCCTCTTTGATATGCTGCCCCTGCATCCAATTATTTTTTAACATGGCAGTGTAGACAGTATTAAGATTGCCAGTTCGTCCAATCAGAGGCACAATTCAGCTAATGTGACTGCTGGACGCCCTATGGCTGTTACTGTGGAGACTCAAAGCCCGCCTCATTTCCAATATAGCCCCGCCGGCCGTTTTGCTTAAAAAAATCTGTTTCAGAAACAGACGGGTGACGTCCCGGAGGCTACGTCCATTAATTATACAGCCTGTCATTCTTAGAATCTAGCACTATAATCATCATCATGTCAGAAATAACTCCCATCAGCTCCTTGATGGACTCTTTCCCATATTGCCTGTATTTATAACCTTTCACAGCTATTATACAAAAGCCAATGTCTGCACAACAAGTTCTCCTTTGTTGCATCCATCCCTTTGATATCATCAAAAATGTCAGACTTGTTTTTCCCTTGGTTATGACTCTACAAAGATAGACATCACTTTCTCCATTGCAAGGAACACCGCAATACTGTTTTAAAAACAGGTAAAGACAGATGAATCAGCTAAATAAAGCTGTAGGGTCAAGATGTCTCATCCCCATTTCAGCCCTTTTAGTCAAAAAGATCAATCCAGAGCTGTCATATTCACTTTCATCACCAGCCAAGGTGCCCTAAAAACACAGACTGGTCACCGTATGAGTTAAGTTAATGTGTGGATTGGTGTTTTAATCTGCTGAAATAGTACCTCTCTTCAGCAGGAACAATCCGGACCTTTCCAATTTATTGTTGGTATGTTTGTGCACAAGGCACGGAAGCATATATAACTATTCAAATGCACGACTAATAACAGACAAAATCTAATAAAACTTGTAAATCTCATATCTAGCAATATTACAAAGTTAGGGATGTTTTTCAGTACATTTTTGAGAACTTATTTTTTAGTAGAAAATATTGCTTTTTTTGCTATTATAACATGCTTATATTTCACTAAACATACATAGGTAATGAACTCCTGTCTATTTCAGGAATGGGACATAGGAATTATCACAACACAGCAGTACTACTAAGTCATTCTTGTGACTGACAGTATTTTCTCATTAAACTGTCAGAACTTTTTACAAACACCAATGGTAGATCAAATCCACAGAGACACAGCTATTCTTGGAACCATTCTTGTCTTAGTAACTGTCAAGTAGGTGTATTGATTGTGTTATTCACTTCTGATGTGAAGATAGTCAATATGGAAATAAACCAGGAGGAAAGAGAATTTTCCCATCATCTCAAGTTACCTGGGGAAAGAGCATAACACAGGAATGAAAGATGGAAGTAAAGACTTCTTTGTTTTTTAGCCCTGTATGTGTCATCCACAAAACTGTGTATGCATGCATAATAAATAAAATATGAACCATCTTGTATGATTAAACCCTATCGAGAGGTCTTCAGATCTTCAAAGGGGTGATGAGACCAACTGCAGAAAGGTCCTGATGGAGCCCAGACATGGTTGGTGGTGATATTTTCTAACATAAATGTTGAAAAGAAAAAGGGATGTTTTTTTTTCTTTCACATAACAAACCAAGTGCTTTTGGGGGAATCAACTGATAAAACTTTTTCTGTTGCATTTTACATTAATAACTTTCCATTTCATGTGACCCAGTTTGCTCAGTCCAGTTGTTTTTGACAAACCAACAACTGGCTGAAAGATATCCATGTATGTGTCAATGTTACAGTTACCACTACCAGAGTGTTCAACTCACATAAAAGCATTTTAAAAAAAATGTCAACCTCTACTTGAAAAGCTCTGAAAGTCTGGCGGCTGGCTCCTAAGAAGCATGGAGAAATGGAAGCGAGTGAAGGAATCCAACATGAACTCTAAGAAAACTTTTCCTCATTAACGGAGTCTAAAAGAAGGGAAAGATCAACTTTGTCTGCTTCAACTGTCAATCTGTGGTGTACACAGGGAAGAGAAAGAAAGGGACAAAGAGCCGGAAATACAGAGACAGAATGAGGTTAACCACACAAAGCACACACTTACAAAAATGGCTAGGTTACACAAGGGGCTAGACTTGAACTATCAAAATGCTAATGCAGCAAAATGGACAGTGCTGGTCATGTTTTTAAAACACAAACTCAAAAACTCAGTAACAGTGCAGCTCATGGCTAGAGGTTTGATGGTTGAGAGGGAAAAGAAGACAGGGATTGAGTAATAATACACTTAGAGGTAGCTGACCTTTCTGTTTCTGAAGCAGTCACTCAGTTGAAATTTGAGTCCAAATGCTTGGTGCTATGAAGACCTTATTCTTTGGAAAACTCTTGCAGAGGCAAGAAGAGTCTCCGTGTTTCAGTCTGTGTGCGTCAACAGATTGGGAACTTGTGATTGAATGCACTGATTTGTGAGTATGACGCCAGGGCCTGCATGAGTGCACGCGTTATCATCCACCTCCAGCACAGACCGGTCTTCCTCCATCATGTGAAGTACCTGCTGGAGACCTTTAAATGTGGCACATAACGTCTGTCATGCTTTGAATCTCGGTCACAAGAGAGGTGCCCTTAGCTGATACGGCCCTGAAGTCTGCTCAGCATTGAACTCATCAGTATTTGAGTGCGGCACCTCACATGTCTCTGACATTTGTTGACAAGATTTGTCAGAAAAAGGCCTCATGGTTTTCTTCACAGGCTGACAGTTTCCTGAAAAATCTTGTTTTGAAGGTTTCTCCTTTTTGTTGTGATTACAGTAACATGACCTGCTTTTTCATCTACTGTGAAAAATGGCAGGGCTGACAACATTGGATATGTAATTATTTCATTTGATTAGTGGTTGTTTTGTGCTGAAAATATTATTTAAACCTGCTTTCACTTTTGTTCTGAGTTTCTGTTTGCTTTTTGTTTTATAAAAGAAATGGCCCCAGCTGTTTCATCAAACTGCAGTCTTGTCTGCATCAAATCACATTTGTGCGTTTCTACATTGTTTTTTAATTGCATTGAGGCGACAACGTAATCACTGGGTTGTGTTCACAGGACACTTTTATATTGTGTGTATGACACATGTAATATTATGTGGCGCTATCTGCTTGAGGACTACTTCCTCTGTAGCAACCATGGACTGTATATTACATGGACTTAGTCCCTGTGATGTCACCCATCTGTTTCTGAAGCTGTGTTTTGAAGTCTGTGATCTTCAGAACTCAACCTTACTTACATTGATCAAGTGTGAAGCAAAAAGATGGGCTTTGAGCCTTTAAGGTAACATCTATTGTGCTCTCCTGTCAGTCAAGTTAGTTATGCCTCTGTGCAAAACTAAAAATATCTAATATTCATCAGGATTTAGCACCTAACACAACACAGAAATTGCTCATATCAAAGTGATCTATTACTTATTGACGAATCTGGTTCCGTTCTCATCCAGCTTAATTTTAACTCTACATTTGACACCGTCAGTTATGGAATTCTCTTAAACTGTTTCAAAGAGTTCATTGTTAATGAAGATCCTTTGGTTTTCAGTGAATTTTCATCAACTCCTTCTGTCCTCACATGCGGTGTTCCACAGGGGTCTATTTATGGTCCATTTTCTTTATTCATGCTTCACCTGGAACAAATGCCATTTCTATAAAGATGACACTCAACTCATCCCACTAAATGGTAGCTACAATGACAGACTCTCCAATATGTTGATGTTGCTGCTTGGAACCAACTAAAAATGAACCACTTAATCAAACTGGTGCCCCCAGCTCATGATTTTTTGTTTGAGGGGGAAAAAAATCTAAAGAGAGAGATTACTGATTTTCAGCCCTTGAGAAATGAACCATTAATAAAACAAATGGTGAAAACTTTGTTCCAATGCAATTAACTGAAATAGTCTGGTGAGCTTTAGCTTCATTTCATATGTAAAGGATGATCCAATGTGAATGGTTGTTGATATGAATTAGAATCCTGACAGAGTAAGCAGGACCTTGAAATGAAAATTAGAGTAGCTTAACTGAGAGTAAGTCATAGGTTTTTGACCAATCAGAATTCATTATTTTGCAAGTCTAAACCACATAGTGTAATCAAATAAATACACCTCAAATACAGGTTCTCTTGGTTCCAATGCCAAATTCATTTGTTTTCCACACATATCATAATTACTTCCACCTGTCTTTGGCTTTGGGAAGTTGCCATGGCATTTTGACGAGGAAGATAATACCGGTAGGTAATGTGACAACAGATCAAGATCTTACTCTAAGTACAGTAAAATACACAACATCCACCCACACTTACAAAGAAGCATGTACACAGTGCAAATGCATTGTTTGCAGCCTGAGCTGTTGGTGCTGATAATCCATTTGTGGTTGAGTTTCTTACCATTTTAGCACTGACACAATGTTCTCCTCACCCTTACACCACTCACTTTTGCTTCCTCTCACATTGCATTTACTTTCCTTTTTGAAATGAACATGAAGTTTAACCCATCATTCTCTGCTAGATGTTGAATTTTTTCTCCTTTTAGTTTCATTGACTTTCTTAAATTTGAGTGTTTTTTCCCATGGTCCCCCCAGCAGACCAGTCATTTCTCCAGACAACTGGTTTTAAGTGCGTAAGCACCTGCTTCAATTAACCTCATCAAGACTATAAAGTGAGTGCAGTGTTTGGTTGGACAAATAGTGGGATGCTTTTTTCAAAATTCTCCCTGGCCTTTTTGCACAGTGGATTCATTTTTTGGCTGAGAAAAGAAGGTTAACTCATTCAAAAAATTAATTTGTTCATAAAATAAAGTCTTTGACTACATTCATGAAGTATTGTACAATATGCCTACCTGCTGCTCAATTGTAGCTCTTGTCAGTGACCCAAGGTTGTAGATCCAAAAGATGGAAAATTTGCAAATATTAGGGCTTGGGGAAAGAAATAGTTATCAGATGTGATTATCTAAAAGAGAAGAAAAGTGGCACTGAATTGAGGGAAACTGTTTTGTTTTTTTGTTTTTTTACAGGGAAAATTAGTTTAATACATGACTTGACAAGTTGTGAATATAGGCTTGTCTGCACTGAATGAAACTGAAAAGAGGATAAATTATACTATTATCAAAAGATTTGCTACAGCCTTGCAGCTCCTCTGGTTAGAAAGCATAGATTTCATTCATTTATCAAAATCAAAATAAGGCCAAGATGAGTCATTCTGTGTTTTTCATGCTGGCAGATAGAAAGAAGAGGACCTGAATCAGCCAAAGAGCAAGAACAGCCAGAAGAAGAGTAACTTTATAATGCTAAGTCCATATCCAAAGATGAACATTTTGGGCCAACTTCTGACAAAAGTAAACAAAAATCCTTTTTGTGTCAATGTCAAAAATCCAAGGTTGAAAAAATTATCTTGCCAGATTTAATTAAAGAGTGAGTTATGGTTTGAGTGGTTAGATGTCAAGCTTAAGGTAACAACAATCTCTCAAAACTCACTGCCAATCATTCATTAATAGTTCAGCTGCCTGCTGCCATTGAACTCGTTCTTTAGATTTCTTAATACGATAGTGCATCCAATATAACTTCTCCACTGGTGCTAAATTGATAGTGAAATAAAGAAATCAATAAATGAAAGTGCTTCATGCAAACATTCAATGAATTTGACCACAGTTCAAGTCATTGAGAGGAATTAAGTTTCCATTAAAGTGGCCTTGTTTAAACTGGCATGACTAAACTCTGTAAGTACAAAGTGATGTTTCTCTTTAATATGTGGAAAAATCTTTTTCTTTATTTAAAAACCTTGAGGGCACAACATGACGTCTACAAAGCTCTCGATCAATAGCTTGTGCTTCTTTAGTCAAGTGCTTGCTCTGCTTGTTGGCAGCTGCCCACCACTGACACTGAACAACTGCCTGAGAAGATTTAAAATAAACTGTCCTTAAGTTAATGCACTGAATGCTAAGACTGGCTGGCTGTAACCTCACAGTTTATCTCTATCGACTCATCTCTTTGAAATTGAAATCATAGTCCATGATTCTATCTACAGTGCATCTGGTAAAGTATTCACAGCGCTTCGCTGTTTCCTCATTTTGTTATGTTGCACAAACCCCATCATTACAATGTCTTTTTTTTTTGTAAATTTATAACAATAATAATAATAATAATAATAATAATAATAATTATTATTATTATTATTATTATTATTATTATTATTATTATTATTATTATTATTATTATTATTATTATACGAAGAAGAAGAAGAAGAAGAAGAAGAAGAAGAAGAAGAAGAAGAAAGGCATCAAGTTGTACACAAGTTTTCACAGCCTTTGCTTAACACTTTGTTGATGCACTTTTGGTAGCAACAACAGCCTCAAGTCTTTTTGAGTATGATGCCACAAGCTTGGCACACCTACCTCTGGGCAGTTTGGCCCATTTCTCTTTGCAGCACCTCCCAAGCTCCATCAGGTTGGATGGGGAGCATCTAAGAAATCACATACAATCATGTGCATAAGTATTCACAGCTTTTGCCATAAAGCTCAAAACTGAGCTCAGGTGTATCCTGTTTCCACCGACCATCCTTAAGATCTGGCTTTCTTATGGCTTAATTGGAGTCGAACTGTGGTAAATTCAGTTGATTGGACATGATTGGGAAATGCACACTCCTGTCTATATGATGTCATACAGGTGGACATGAAGTCAAAGAAATTATCTGTAGACTTCCAAGACAGGATTGTCTCGAGATACAAATCTGGGAAAGGTTAAAGAAAATGATCTGCTGCTTTGCAGGTCCCAATGAGCACAGTGGCCTCCATCATCCATAGATGGAATAAGTTCAAAACCACTAGGACTCTTTTTAGAGCTGTAGGGCTGTATGGTAGAGTAATCAGACAGAAGCCACTCTTTGGACACATGGCAGGCAGGAGTTTCCCAAAAGGCACCCGAAGGACTCTCAGACCATGAGAAAGGAAATTTTCTGGTCAGATGAGACAAAGATTAAACACTCTGGCATGAATGCAAGGTGACATGTTTGAAGGAAACCAGGCACCATTTATCACCTGGCCGGCATCATACCTACAGTCAGCATGTTTACATGCAGCTTAAGACAAAAGACTATGAGCTTAATCAGGATGAGATTGGACTATTAAATTGCATGTAAACAGCTTAACCAGACCGGGAGCAGACTAAGCACAGCTCAACTAACAGATGTAGATAATGCGACTGCTATTGGACTGTGGTTGGATTTGGCAGGACTTGGTAGGTCTCAGGATTCAGTGCGAGCAAATTTTGCCTTGAAGAGGAAGTAGATGACCACGATAAATATGGTCGCTGAGCTCCAGCTGCCAAAGGTGCATCAACAAAGTATTGAGCAAAGGCTGTGAAAATTCATGAACATGTGATTTCTTAGATGTTTATTTTTAATAAATTTGTGTAAAAAAAAATAAGGCTGCCATTACACTGTTGTGATGTAACTATTGTGCATACCACTGTAGATAAACTATTGTGAAGCCCCTATATAAGAGTACATCTGAGCTTGTTGGCAGAGCATATCAATCATTATTTGGGAGAAAGGAGACATTTTTCATTTTTCTGAATACTGCATTTGTGTTTTTGATAAAAAAAAGAAGCTTTTTCTTTAGGCGTAGAGACTAATATGTAATTGTAAATGATAAATATCTTCAGAGGGATTTGTCTGTCTTGAATCCTAAAAGTGAATCATGACGCACAAGCATATATTTAATACAAAATAACGGATGGATAGTGGCACTTGGAGAACAGACAAGTTTTTTTTTAATAATAAACTGAAACAGAGTGGCAGACTGCAGCTTGAGACAGAAAAGTGTCTTTTAATCTCCACCTGAACCAGCCTGCAGTATATCTGTTTGTGAAAGCATTCAATAATCTGAGGTAAACACAAATGTGCAAAGGCAGCCACACTGTTTGCACCTTGCTCTTTTTCATTCACACCGAGCATGCTGAATGCAGTGCAGAGATGTGACATTTAACACTCAGAGTGTACATGCCTCTGTGCTGTGGATGAGCTGCTCTCAGATTCCCTGCTGATTGAACTGATCCCTGAATAAAAGTATGAAGTTGCTTACTGACACACGTGTTGTCCTGGCAACTGCACATAATGTAGCTTCAAAAAGCAGTCAAAGCCATATGGAATATTTGTTTTCTGATACTTCTTGTCTAAGCTCAAATGTCACAGATGATTTAATTAAAGCTCCTATGAGGATTTTTAATCCTGGTTTTCAAATCGACAGAAATTAATAAAGGTGCATTTCTGGGACCTACAAAAGCAAGCCAGACCTGCTTGTATAGTCATTTTACACACCTGTCACCCCTGCTGTGTGGTAGCTGGCAAATGAGCTGATAAAGTACATGCTGCCAAAACAGCCTTTTCACATTCAAAAAGATCATTTTCTGTCTTAATCTGCTGTTGAAACCTGTGTAGATTTGAGTGCAGGAATCAATGTAAAGGAAGGTTGCCGAGTGATCTGTTAAGAGTGCTGATCTGGACCAATCACCGTGTAAGTATGTAGAGGCTTCGATAAATGTGGCATCTGAGAGCAATTATCATAACATTTCCTATCCCCAATTATTCGCAGTTTAGGTCACTTTACAAATGAAATTAAATACACAGGAGGCTCTGCAGAAAATCAAAAACTTCTGAGCTGAAGCGCAGGCTAAACAGGGTCTAACCGTAACAGAGAAGAGATAGACTAGATGCAGATCTGGTGGAAGAGAATAAGGGAGCATGTGTAAACGATTTAAGCCTGACTCACACTACAGGATTCTCAGGCCAATTTGACCCCCAATTCAGCGCTCTCGACAATCAGCAGAGAAACTTGATTATCTTAGTGTGAGCAGGTGACGCATCAATCTTAAATACCAGGGCTCGCAGACCTGTTGGAGCCACCCTGATTATTTTTCAAACATGTTTGATATTTATCGGGATGATTATGCTACTCATTGTCGCTGAGGATGACAATAGCCAATCAGAGCCGCCTATTAGGGACCAGACAACAGACATCTGCATTATCATTATCTGCATCAACAGCATTGCACTAGTTTCTTTCTTTTTTTTTTTTTTTTTTTTTTTACTTTTTTTGTTGACATTGCCTTCCTTATGAAATGGGATATGGGATTGTAGGATCACGGTGTTACTCTCTCTGGTCCAATAATTTTGATAGAATCTTGTATTGTGGGCTAGTCATTATTTTCACATCTTGTAGTGTGTGTGTTTAAGATTTAAAGGCATGGTTGGTAGTCACCACAAACTAGCACAAATTTGTATGTAGCATCTCCTCAGGACTCCGTTTAGCCCCCGCCTTCCCACACATGGAGCACTTCCAAAAGGACGCCCCTACTTACATGCACAAGAGCAACTGATTTGTGGTCATATGATCGTGACTAAATTAAAACCACAGACTCAAACTGGTCCTCAGCACATACTTTTTGTTTGCACTACATCACCAGTAATCAGGGTATAGGTAGTTTTTGGCTGCCAAACGTTGGGATTGGTTGGTGTTTTCCTTGGTTGACTCCTATTTTTCACCCTATTTTAAGAACACATCATGCATTGATTACCATCGGGATAAAAGATCATTTTAACTAGAATAACAAAAAGTATATCTAAATCTGATTCCCAAGACTACCTTTAAGAGAAAATAATCTGTGAAGATTCTCTTTATGTGTGTAATACAACCCAGTTTCAGAATCTTTTAAGATTTTAAAGCATTAGTCTGACTTTATAAATAATAAGATATGAAGACATTAATTAAATACTGCTGAAGTGTTGAATGGCAAAAACAGGAATTCAGTGTTTTTTGTATGATGGTGTTTTCAATAGACTGGAAGAGAAACGACTGAAAAGAGGAGGGCTGAGGATAACTTGCTCCTCAATGCCACAAGAACAAATCAGGTGGTGGCTTTGTCCTGAAGCATGCAGCCAAATCCACAGAGCCTTAACAGCAATCTCATAGTCCAGACTTTAAAGCCATTACAAATCTGGGACACTCCACTCAAAGACCAATATGAACAAGACAGAGCAAAGTAGGTAATATACTGCCTCATATGCTATTACTTTTGAAGGTCTACATTTTCACAGACAAATAAAAGTACAAACACAAAATGACAAAACTTAATAAAACATCGGAAAAAACAAACAAACAAACAAAAAAAAATACGCCACCAGGATTGGGCAGTAATATTTCACATTGCCACAAATGGTATAGTTATGTGCAGAACAAGTAAGACAAACAAGTCCCTGTGGCATTTCCAGTAATACCTGATGTAGTGCAATAGCCCCTCCCAGCCTCCCACCCCCAGCTGTCCTGAAAAGGAATAAAATAGGGCGCAGTATCTAAGAGTTTGCAGCACATCACACAGAGTCAGATCTTAAACATTCAGTCAAACATACTGACAGCTGCTTGATCAGTGTGCAATGATTCAATTTTTATCAAGTTGTGAATTTTCACAATTAATAGAAAGATAAACGCATTGGATTCAGTATGCAAGGTGTCTTTGTGTGACATTTTGAATTACAGATCTAGAAAACATTCCCAAAAATGTGCAATAGGTTATAAGTAGAGGGCCTAATCCAAAATTTTCAAAAACTTTAAACAAATATTCTTTCACGCAATGTGATACATGCCTTCTTGGTATCGTGGCATCTTATATTCACATAATTTTTTTTAGTTCAGATTTAAGGAATTTCATGTGAAATTTTCTCCATTAAAATACATTTTTTGGATGACACCAACACAACATGCAAGTCTGTTCATTGGCTTACACTGTCATGGTTACATATGGTTTTTGCTTTTGTATACCTAAAAAAGTGAGGCCAACAGCCCTAAATTTCTCAGTCTTATAACCCCACCTCCAATAAAGTTGGGACATTGTGTAAAATGTAAAAAAAAAAAAAAAAAAAAAAAAAAAAAAAAGAATACAATGATTTGCATATCCTGTTTAACTTCTGTTCAAATGAATACACTAAAAAGAAAATATATTTACTGTTCAAATTGATAAACTTTGTTTTTGCAAATATTAACTCATTTTGAATTTGATGCCTGAAACGTGTTCTAAAAAAGTTGGGACGGGGCAACAAAAGACTGGGAAAGTTGAGGAATGCTCAAAAAACACCTGTTTGGAACATTCCACAGGTGAACAGGTTAACTGGCAACTGGTGAGTGTCATGATTGGGTATAAAAGGAGCATCCCCGAAAGTCCAACAGTTTAAGAACAATGCTTCTCAACATACAACTGCGAGAAATTCAGGGGTTTCATCATCTACAGTCCATAATATCATCCAAAGATTCAGAGAATCTCAAGAAATCTCTGCATATAAGCAGCAAGGTAATAACCAACATTTGAATCAATTGAATATAGGTTCAACAGGATTTTCGAATTATTTTCTGTTTTTATTTACATTTTACACAACATCCCAACTTCATTGGAATTGGGGTTTTACATAATTATTGTCATTTAATGAGCTACAGTTTGTATTTACTTGTCTTTGTGAGCAGGGATGAAGCAACTGCTAAGTATTACTAATTATATAGGATTAAATCCAGCCATTGAAGTCATTTTGTGTTGAAAGTAAAAATCTTAAACTGTCTTCACTGCACTGCAGAGAGTGTATCAGCAGGAGTTTTGCCCTGCTGGAATAACAGACTGAAATACAGCGGAACAGACAGTCTGAACAAAGACTCCATGTTTCATGCAGAGTGTGGATTGAGCACCCAACAGGAAAGCCTTGAATCTCAAGAATCACCTTGTTTCTGAATAGCAGGGGTAATCTTATTAAAGAGGGTCACATGAAGGTGAAGCAACTGAGGGGAGGCGTAAAGAGAGGAGGGAGGACAAAAGAACAGTTTAGGAGAAGAATAGAGAAAGAGTCAAAGCTGTATCCTATCACTCTTTTAACATCTGTCCGCTCACTCCCAAAACCAGGCAGGCAGCTGTGAGTCATCTGCTGATTAGAGCTGTTATAAATCACTCATTGCACAGTGTGTCTAAGTGTGTGTGTGTTTGTCTCTCTGTGTGTAAGCATTTGAAGCATGTGTGCTGTTGGAGTAATAATAGGGACTTTTTTTTTTTTTTTTTTTTTTTTTTTTTATATCCGTTGCCACTAGCAATACCACAAACAGCCAGGGGCCAGGCTGGTCAGGCTGCTTTACCTCAATAACATTTTAGAGATGCACTATAGTTCCAGTATGTAGCCTGCAGCCTTTTACAGCTCACTGTGAGTGTAAAACAATGTGCTGACCAAACAGCTGACAAAATATGTCCCAGCTTGGGTAGTTAGACCAATGTAAGCCAATGGGCTATATGCACAAGCGACCATGACGTATTTCCGGTTTTTCCGTATTTCTCAGGATGCATGTAAACTTCCGGTTACCGTAAGAAGGCTGTATGCAACCCATAAATGCTTGTTGTCAAAACATCCAAAACTGTTCATTTTCATCGTTGTTTATGTTAATGTTATGTTTTTACTTGTAACCTAATAGTTAACTTGATGACATGCAAACATATAATTGTCCTTTCAAAGATGGGATGACAGCTCTTCAAGGCTCATTGCTGTTTGGTGTAGATGTAGAACATGGCGAATGTAATAAATAGGAACCTCTTGTGAGACAGTAACATACATTTGTTTTTGTTCAGTGCTGAGAGTTGAAAATCTGCTTTGAAACCTAAGTAATATAAATATATGCTAACCGCTAGCATATCAATGCAATTTTCCATGTATGTTAGCATCAAGATTGTGCTATGCTTACTATATTGTTTTTTGGTCCATTAGATGTATAACATGTTGAATGGATTTAATATGAATGTCTTGTGAGAGAGTAAGGTAGCAGTGAGCTCTCTCAGTAATCTCATTTGTAGCCATGTTTTTTTTTACCTCATACGTTAATGAAAGTACAAACACATGAAGGTCCATGTAGATTCTCATTCATCCAGGTCACGGTTAGTATGTGACAAACTCATGAAGTGAGTGCTACATGCACATGATTAAACTTTAACATTATGATTAACCTGAAGCAGGACGGAGTCAAAACTTAAAACCTGAAAGCAGCGCTGCTAGCTCAGGCTAGCTGGTGTTAGCAAATTACCTTCAAAGTTGCATGGAAATGATGACACATTATATTTGAAGCCTTTATACAGTTTGCAACGTAGTGTTGCACAAGATGCCTGGACAATTCTCCGTATATCACTGACAGACACTTTAGACAGACACCTTGTATATTTCATGTCTGCCGTCATAACACCGTTTGTCTAATGTTTCTTCTTGGCTGGAACGGTGACAGGCACGTTGCGTTTTCCCCTATTCCTGACAAGTTAAGTCTCCGAGTGGTTCTGTAGATGAAAACTTGTGTTGAAAGAGCCACCTAACAGTAATACTGCTACAATACCACTCAGAGCTAATAGTAAGCAATACAGCCTGGACATGAATTAAAAAGTGGTTGGTCAGAAGAGAGAGCTCATTAAAAACTGCCAGGATGAGGTAACTAAAATATTAAGAGCTGAATGAGGGGGCTAAGAAAAGCATTGTCTCGCAACACCTCCCCAAAATTAAACAGAGTATATTTGGGTTTACATAAGTCTTACATATTGTGCCTAGGGGAGTGATTTTTTCTTACCAAATCTATACATACTGCATATTTATTGTATTGACTTGGCTTGTAGCTGCTAATGAGCAGCTACAAGCTACTAATGAATAAAGAAAGCATATAAAGGTAAAATTCAGTTCAACCAGCATTTTTTCCACTCACATCTTTGCTTTAAGTTTATCTGGACACTTTCTGCCGACTACAGCCACTCTCTAAATTCTTGAACCTACATATACACACTTTTGCTTTTATGTAAGAGGATATATTTTCTACAAAAAAAAGGAGCCAGACTGGATCCTCTCTCACTTGGTGCCCTCCTAAAAATTTCTACACACTTTCAAGCAGTGGGTGGGATGACTTAAAAATAGTACAGTGTTATAAAGTTTACATTAGAATAGCTGGTGAAGCAACATAAGCCTACTTATAATGACTGTTCTTATTGTGAAAATGACTCACCCTCTTCAGCCTCATATGTATTTATTTATCAACAGTTCAGATTTTTAATGCCTCACCTGGTCCCTCTCAATTAAGTTTTCCCAGTTTTTTCCTGTTGTCTTATCACATGGGATTAAACCTTCTTGTAGAAATGTTAATCAGGGGCTAGCTGGAAAAAATCACTGATAACCCCTGGTCTAAGGCCCCGTCTACACAACAATGTTTCACTTAAAGCTCCGGTTTAGTGTTTACATGGCAGTGGTGGCTGCAGCATATCAAAAAAATTCAACTCTGGAGGGTGTTTTGATAAATTTGCACTTTAGGTCAGCTAAAACACTGTTTCTGTGTAAACAAGAGGCTGAAATCCAACAGTACCTTTGTGTTTCATCTTAAAACCGTTGTTGTGTAAACAGAGCACCAAAGCCAGTACAGATCTGCTAAAAAAAAAACTGCAGTTCTTGGGATTGCTTAAGACTAGCTGCAGAAACACCATAAAAACTACATACATACCAAGCACCAAACAAAAAAACAAACACTTTGTCCATATATAAGTATAAGAGTAAAAATAAAGTAATGTGAAAAGGTTGGCTCTTTGTAGTCATAAATGCTGCCCACTACAGGCCATGGCTGAAAATGCACCAGGTTGTTGAAGTGTACACCCAGGAATCTGTAGGTAGACACCATCTCAATGTCCAGTCCCGTGATGCTCACTGGTATAGACTGGGGTGTCCTCCTCCTGCAGAAATCTACGACCATATCCTTCATCTTATTGATGTTGTGCTGTAGGTGTGTGTGTGTCGCATCAGTCAACAAAGTCAGTGATGAAAAGTCCTGTATTCCTGCTCATGCTCCTCCAATACACAACCATCAGTGGGTGTATCACTGGAGAACTTCTTGAGGTAACAGCTCCTAGAGTTGACACACAGTCCTTTTGCCTCACAAACTGTGATCTTCAGTGAGGTTGTCGATGGTCCATGCAGCCAGGTGACAGTCTACTCTCACTCTTTCAATCTTCCCTTTGAGCAGTGAAGGCTGGATTGTGTTGAAAGAACTGGAGAAGTAAAAAATCATGACCCTCACAGTGCTGCCGGTGTTCTCCAAGTGAGACATGGATCCTTGCAGCAGGTAGATAACTGTCATCCACCCTAATGTTCAGCTGGTATGCGAACTGCAGTGGATCCAGGTGTAAGCTTACCAGGGGCTGGAGGTCTCTCAATGTGATCCTCTCCAAGGTCTTCACCAGGTGAGAAATGAGGGCCGCAGGTCTGAAGTAGTTAGGCTCCCTGGGGTCTTTGGGACAGACTTTATTCTCCTGTTACAGAATTTAAGTTTTAAAAGGTAATATTTCATTAAATTAATCAAAATTACTTGATTAAACCGTTTGTTTTGTATGAGAAATCACCTGTACCTCCACTTTATTATAAACTATGTAAGCACACATTTTAAATCTTTAAATGAGTATTTTTAGACAATATCATTGTCTTCCTTGACTGTCAGTCTCAGTACTACTTTTTGAAAGGTTTATAAAGCACGTTCACAGCCCCTCCACCATCTGCTCTCGTGGCAGTGCATACATCTTATTGTGCTGACAAAGACCTGCTCTAGAACAAGTCTGACAGATTATTTGCCTCACATGAAAACATCTGGATTCCCCTGATTTAAACCTGATATATCACTTAGCATCATTGGACCAATATGTTTCATTTATTTTCCTAGGATGGAAAATCATTTCTTTCTGTCTTTTGTCTTTCTTTTTTTAATCACAGATGTGCTTGATTGCTTGAAATGTAATGTGACATTAATGCTACATTGTTTTATTTTTCCTCATTAGGTATTCATCGCAGTAACATGGGGAGTTGACACCTTCCTGCTTAATTAAAGAAGTATCCAGATGTATCCTTTAACAGCCGATCATAGCGTTTTTACTGGGGCAAAAATAATTGCGAACTTTAGACACATTCCTGCATCTGGGAGCGTACAGTAAATGTGTAACAATGAACATGCAAAGCTGAACCTGTTTACAATGGAATCCGGGTAGAATAGAATAAAATAGAAAAGAATAGAATAGAATAGAATAGAATAGAATAGAATAGAAAGTACTTTATTAAACCCTGAAGGGTCATTTAGGTGTCTGGCAGATGAAATTATGAAAATCACAAAACAAACATAGAAAATGTAAAAAAGTAAAGTCTATAGATGCCCATGCTGCTCTCATCTGTTTCCAGCAACACACTCAAATCTGTACATTCAAAGCAGTCCCCCAGAGCCTCACCAGCCTGTTTGTTTGTTTATTTATTTATTCATTTATTTAATTTGATGTGAGTGTAAACTGAAATATTGTTCAAATGGATGAATGGAAAGAGGTAGGGCATGTATCCTAATGGAGCAGGAGTGAGTAGGTTTCTCATCCTTACTCTTCCTTTCCTGTAATTTTTCTGACATCTCTTTAAAGACACTTTCTCTTTTTTCCTCTCTCACTTCTCTTCTCCCTTCACCACATCATGAAACAGTGAGAGTAGAAGAAAAGAGAACATTCAGTCTTACCTGGCTGGGGAAAGCTCACGCCTAAACCGACCTCTCACCTTGCTCTGCTACCCCACCACCCCCACCCGGACATCTCCTTGGGTGTGCTTTTCTGTTTTTCTTACCTTCTTTTTGCACTCGTGAAAATGAAGAGAGGAGGGAAAGGTAGAGCATATCGTCTTACATGGCTGTACCTAAAAGCAATGACAACAATAAGATCAGTAAAACACTAAACAGAAATATACAAAAACACCTTCAAATACCACAAGACAAGACATTGAGGAAATGCACTGACAACTTCATATCGTAACAACCTGTTCATATTATCTTGACTAGAGGACATGACAATAATATACTCTACATGAACCAAGACATGGATGACAACCTGAGCATCATGAAACTACAAGCGTCTGTGTCTAATAAGGGAAATCTTTTTCCAACGTTAACATGAAATGGTCTCATCAGAAATAAAACTAACATTCTGTATTATGTCCCTGCAGTAAATAACACAATCATTCAGAGTCTGTTTTCATACAAATGATCCAATCTTGCTGATCTAATAACCCTTATTTCTGTCTAAATGAGTTGAGCAGCGGGAAGTCTGGAGAAAACTAAAATCTAGCAGAAGCTAGGCAGGCCTCAAGCTTACACCTGATTGATCTATTTTCCATAACAACTGGTGAATATAACTGTGTGTCATCAGCATCACCGTGGAAATTGGCCCTTAATGAACACGATATCTGACCTGGTGGTGCCCAAAGTAAAGACAACAGTGGATCTCAGATTGAACCCTAAGGGACTCCATGCCTGACAGCAGCACAAGATTCTGGATAAATGTTTTTAAATAAAACCTGCTGAGATTTATCTGACAGGTAAGATCTCAACCACTGAAACATATGAGTGTTATGAATGATTCACCACTGAATCCTTCACAACCTGTATCAGACCTTAGTGCTATTTCTGTGGAGGTATTATCTTGAAATACAGACTGACATTGCTGGATGAAACAAAGTCTAAAAACTGATCTGGTGTTGTTTACAGCTACAGCTTTCTGGACAAACAAACAAAAAACAAAACACACACACACACACACACACACACACACACACACACACACACACACACACACACACACACACACACATACACATACACACAAACAGCTAATTATAGGCTGCAAAAGTATCCTACAATAAATTAAATGGACTATTTCGTATTTTTTAAAAGTGGGCTTGAAAGACTTGCATGTCAATAGTATTTATTTCTTTATTTATTCTATTAGCAACAAACAACGTGTCATTGTTGCTGTCAGAATCCCTTATTATTTTTGTCTCTTTGAAGACCACAGACCCAAACAGCTGATCAGTGTGCTGCAGGCAAAGGAGCACGTCTGTGGTGCAGACACAAATAGTGCTAAAACAGACATACTTTCTGATGGTTAAGTAAAGTGCTGAAAGAATTCTTAGTAGAGCATACATTCAAACTGAGATGAGTGCTTGGGTCCAAGTCTCTATAGTAATGAGCTAAATTATAATGAAGAGTCAGCCCTGTCTGCAGAAAACTTTCTCCCGGCAGTTCCGCAGAAAAAGGGCCGAGCTAACTGGCATTTGTTGCATCTAGTACAGTTCATAATGTCATTTTACTCTGTATTCAAAAATAATTATCCCCTTGATATAGTTACTCATCGCTTATTTTACACTCAATGTTATGCTACAATATTTAGATAAATTAGTATTACCAAAGCATGTAAGATATCTTTGTTTAAAGATGAAATTAACTGTGAATGAGATTTGTCTGTCTCTAGTATCACATTTGATGCCTTGTACTCGAACAGAAAATTAAAATTCCAGTCAGTATCTGTAAAGATTTCACTTTGCTCTTTGTTTGTCATCACATTATGCTGTATTCATGTTAACAGAAACTCTCAACCTATCAACTTCTATAAAAAAAACACTTAGTATCTAAATGGCACTATAGCAAAGTGCTGCCTTGAAGTAATATAAAGATGGAGCTATTTTGCCAAAAGCTGCATTAGTGGAAGATTACAAATGCCCCCTAGTCAGCCTTAAAAATGGATAATTGCTGGCTTGATGTGTGTCATAATTTAAGCTTAAATGTCTAGATTTCACACTATGGAGTTGAGTTTAGAAGGGTTTATAACAGTGCAGCATAAATGATGTATAAATGATACAAATAGTGTGCTCAGTAGGTAGAAGAAAACCCAGAGGTTTCTCCCCAGGAGAAGATATAGATAATAAACAAGTCCACTTATCTTGTTCTACACACAGCACACATCAGTGGACCGTGTGCTAGCTGTGCAAATGACAGAAAATTGTTTGCAATCTCTCAGATGTGTAGTGCTGTACATGTAACACTTTGAGTGTTTACATATAACAGATAGCTAACCTGTGTGTGTGCAAGACTAAAAGCAATTTTCTCCAAGCCTGAGATTTTCTTATCAATTATATTCCTCTCCCTGACTCATTTTGACATAAGGCATGTGTGTGTTTTTGCAATTGTTTGTGGACATGGACACATGTTGTATGTGTGCTGCTTTGCAAGTAAGTGCCCGTCTCCAGTTTCTTTCTTTGTCTGCGAAAGATATAGCCGAAGGAGACAAACAAACACATCTCACACTGTGCCCACATGGTAACCAGGGAACAGAACAAAAAGGAGATAGAGGGAGAGACAGGAAGCCCTAGGAGAGAGGGATGCAAACAGATGCTCAGGGATGAAGAGAGGGAGAGAAAGTGAGGATGGGAAACAAGGCCACATATGCTTGTCAGGATGGATTTCGACACATCCTATGAATGGCTCCGAGCTCCCTTGTTCAACCCTGTAATATCCTCTCACACAATTACAACAGAAAGCCTAACCATGTGACTCAGTGGTGGATTTTGCTCAGCATATATACAAATAAGAAAGTGGAAACCTCCTCTGAACTATAGAATAGCCTACATTCTGTTTTATCTTTGAAAAAAAAAAAAACTTGTGATACCAATATGACCCAAATAAAGGGACTTAAGCTCCCTGTACAAACACTAAAATGCCTTGTGGTATCAAATCATCCTCTGAAAATAACCATCGATCACTGCAG